>JBANSL010000007.1:34184537-34784537 GCA_037127255.1 Persicaria tinctoria | reverse complement strand
CTCCTCGACATGCTCTGGTTCAGCTGCTACTCGACCTTAGGTTTGGTGTAGTCGACCTTGAGCTTCTTCCATGGTTTTCTCCTTTCTCCGAATTGCTATAGAATACCTTGATTTATGTGAAATTAAACAAAAACTAGTGTAGACTCCATAATTTGGGAAATAAGCATAAACTACGTAGATTCCGTATAATTCTAACCCAATGATATGAAATGCATGCAGAAATTGATATAAAAGTTAATGTAAAACATGACAAATTAGGCGCACAACAAACACTCCATACTTAAGCTTGCTTGTCCTAAAGCAATCCTTTTAATGGTCATACAGCGGAAAAAATCAAAACTCTCAAGATCATAGATCCATTGCCATATGTCCCTGTAATCAATTACCATCATCGAAAAGGTACTTATGTCACAAATCCATGCCTGTGAATAAAAGCAACTTCACATACAAAAGGAGGGTTATGCAAAATAAATTCCATAAGTGACAAAGCAACAATAATCAAGAGGACTTTATTAAAGCTCAATAAGGAATAGATTGGTAAAAAGATTAAGGTGGGCAATTTTTTGCCATGTGGTGCTAATAATCCGAAGAGATGGAGTAATTTCCAAACTTTCATACCACATTCCTTCTTCCTTTGATTTCTCACCTTTCACTCATCGCTCAATGCTTTTTTTCAATATTATGATTTTACATCTCTAACCTCAGCACTGCCTTCTCGCGAGTCGCAAACATGGGTGTTATGAATGGCCCCGGATACTTAGTGCTTCGGTATCCTCTCCTTCGTATCCTATCATGCGGAACTATTATCTCAACACATGCAGGGTCAATCTACCTTTATCTCCTGAGGTGACCAGATTTTCTTACTCTCATTAAATTTTCGATAATATGTGATGATTCTCCTGCCAAACTCTAATAATGATAATAACAACACAAACCCCATACGATAATCTCCATAATATAACATCAATTTCTCAACATACTCCTCGGATAAGGAAATAAGGTAAAGAAATAGGCAATATTTAGAACATGTGGAGCATTACATCAATGTCATGTCATTCAATATATATAAGTTTATGGGTCTTGGTTCTATGAATGACACTAAAGTGGTAGTGCAGCTTGCAGATCGCTCTTACATTCATCCCAGAGGAATTGTAGAAGATGTATTGATCATGGTAGACCAACTAATAATCCCTACAGATTTATTTATTTTGGATATGGAACAGAGCACTCCAAAGACACCTATCCTTTTGGGTAGGCAATTTTTTAGGATTGCTAGACAAAGATTGACTCCTATGAAGGTTCATTGATTATGGAGTTTGACGATAAGAAAGTTGAGTATTCCATCTGTGATATTAAGAATTTCCCTTCTGAAGACCGTCCTGTGAACTTTACGAGTATGGTAGAGCCCCCCTTTAGAGAAACTACCACCATTGATTGAAGTGAAGACTCATAGGTTGCTTTAGAGACCCCTCTTGATGGGAGGTATCCTGATCTTACTATCACTAACAACATGTAGAACCTCTCTTTGGCAGAGGAGGCTAAGACAAACAATATTGATAGCCCATATGGGGTACAAAAGCCACTAACTCTTCATTATGAGCAATTTTGTCCAAATAGTGTGCAAGCTTCTATTACTCTAGAGTAGCCAATCAAGTCAACTCAAGAGCATGAACGGAGGTTAGTGGGGGAGCTAAAGGATCACATTGATAGCACAAAACAACATTTGGATTCTCCCTTGCTTGTCATGAAGGTGATTAGCTTGGGGAACCCAACTGAAGAAACATAGCGAGGGGTCATTACATCGAGCCAACTTCATGAAATATAGGCGCTTCTTAGGAGGGAACCCGAGGTAAGTAGTTAGTTTTCCATTCTTGCAAATGTATTTTTTTTTTCAAAAAAGTAGGAAAGACTTTCTGTAGTTTTTCATTTCTTCATATAATCTTTGTCGGACTAAGTTTTTAGGAAGAGGGCTGCTTAGAAACGAATCAAATGAGAAGGTACTGGAATGCATGGCGCTCGCCGCCCAAACTCAAGATACCCACCGCCAATCTAGAGCCACGACACCCACCGCTAGTGGGTTTTTTCAGAAGGAAAAATACCTGAATTGGAGGGGGGAGGGGAACATGGGACTACACGTTTTTTTCTTCTAACTTATGCCCTCCCCTATCATATAAAAACCAACCCTCACCCTCCCCCTTTTTCTTCCTCCCTAAAACCCTCATTTGAAGCCAAAACCACACTAAACCCCCCACCACCACTAGCGACCCTCACCACCTCCAATCACCACCATTCACCTAGATTTTGCCCATAAACTTGCCTTCCGATCCCTCACCACTCAATCACCACAACCCATGCCTATTTTCCCTTCTCCCTATTCCTTCCACTCCCCTTTCTACACATCAACTTCAAAACTCCTAACCATCATCTCTCTAACTTGCCACTGCCCCACCAACCACCATCACCGTCTGTAGCACCGAGCGTTGATAGGACGCATTTAGATGGTCATAAGAGGTTTCATTTAGCTTAGTTAAGAGGCATATCATGCATGGTTTAAGTACAATTTGCATATTTGCTCTCTATGTTGGTGGAGTCGAAATCCACACATTTTTATCGATTGTTTCAGGTCACTGTGGATACGAGGATGAGACATAGGTTGATGACGCATTGGATGAGGATGTTTAGTTAATTGAAGAAGCTTACATGAAGATCTAAAGAGGTCATGAGAAGGAGAAGAGAGCCTAAACGAAGAACAAATCTGCAGAAGTTATCGCCAGACATGCTGAACTTGTTTTGCACTTTCTAGAGGCCTCGATTGTCCGATTGACTATTATGAACATGCGTTGGAAAGCTCTTTCAGAGAGATACAACTTTCTTGTGGACGTGGAGAGCTGATTCAAAGTATATTTTTCGTAAAAGACCAATGAAGAGGGCGCCGCCATATGCTGCAGCCGCCGCCATATGCTACGGCCGCCGCATGTTCCATCAGCGACGAGTTTTGCGCAGCGACGTTTTATCTATCCAAACCCTATTTATCTATCTAATTATTTTTTAGCCCTAGGTTTTCATTCATTCATTAGAATAGGATTCAAGACGATTTTATTGGAGATTGAGAGCGATGTTCGTCATGAGCGACTAAACTCTCTCCGTCCTTCTTGCAATTTAAAGCTTTCTTTGGATTGAGTTTCTGAATCTTGTCCCTTATTTCTTTATTTGAATGCTTCCAACTTCTTTGTGCTTGAATGTTTAATTGTTTTATTTTATCTAGCACGCACAACTAGTTAGAATCAATTCAATTGCTAGGCTTTTGTAGATTCCTGGTTGCGAACCTTAACCCAAGTAGCAAACTTATCTCTTTAGGGTTGATTGAACTAATTGGATAGGTAGGAAGTTGGATGTGTTGTTAAATCCCTCTTTAGGGACTACAAATACCTTGATTAATCTCTGAACTTAAAGCTATCAATTGGGTTAAATCGTTCTCTACAGACTGTTCAATTATTAAGGGTTTCTAGGACTGGTTGGACTAGTAACTATATTAGGTCGGGATAAGGGCATTCATAGGAAGACTAAAAGGACGAGAGGAAGTTACAATATCAATTCAACCAAATAAAGTGGATAGTTGTAGGTAGAACGATCTTCTCTAAATTGTTTTGCATCATTTGTTTTTATTTTATTTTGTTTTCTTTTAAATCTCAATCTCAATCAACGAAAACCCCCCATTTCTACTAATTGGTAAATACACATTGCTGAGAAATTCTTGATTCTCTATGGGATCAACCTTTTACTTACTTGCTACACTAGTTTGTAGGTTTGAGTTTTATTTTGGTACGGTTTACGCGACTAAAACCGTTCATCAAATTGGTGCCATTGCCAGCGATTATGTTGATCCTTTTGACTGCTATTTTGAGAAGCCACCAGCAGAACTGTGTTGGTGGTATCATATTCCTTCAGGAGAGAGTCATGCTAGACTCTTTGATAGATTGAAAGGGTTTTTAAATTTTAAATTTTATACTTTCAATTCATTGTGCTATGAGGTCTTTTGTAAGATGTGTGCACATGAATATGACCGGCTACTGAGGGCTTTGACGATGTCTGATATGTAAGTATTTGAGATTGAGAATAAGTCAGGCCAATGACATTAAAGAAAGGCGCTTCTCGGGAGGCAACCTGAGGTAAGTTTTCTTATTTTGTTATTTTAATTCCTAGTTAACTAGTTTTCTTTTCAATAAATTAGGTGTTCCATTAGGCATTAGATAGTTTCTTTTAGTTTGGATAGACAAAGTTTTCAGGAAAAGTTGAACCGGAATGGGCAACTACTGCATGATGCAGCGGCCACAATGCTCAGATCCGACCTATAGAGGGTCATCTACCACATTGTGAGTATTTCATTTATCTCTCCCTCTATATTTTTATTATTATTTTTGTTGTCTTTGGTGTTTCATTGAGGACAATGAAAGGTTTAAGTGTGGGGGAAGGGATTGGATTGCATAAAGATAGAGTTTGTATATCATGTTTATTTCACTAGTGCAAAAAAGGTCTTACACAACTGTTATTTATAAACATAGACAATGGTTATTGCATTGTTGTCTATGTCGTGTGTTTTTAGATGAAACAACGGTTGGACCTATGACAACGGTTCTTATAAACAATGATTATAACCATTGTCTAAGATACTATATAACCCGTTGTCTATGAGACTCCAAAATTTTCAACGATCAATATTACACAGTTATAACCGTTGTTTATGTGTCATATAACCTTTTTTATGTGCAATTAAACCGTTGATTATGTGTTATATAACCGTTGTTTATGTACAATCTAATTGTTGTCTAGGTGGACTATAACCGTTGTTTATGTACAATCTAACCGTTGTATATGTATATTTCAACCATTGTGTATGTACCAAATAACCGTTGTCTAAACTTCATTTAGCCGTTGATTATATATAAATGAACTGCTGCCTATATACAATATAACCGTTTTGTATATACATTTGAACCGTTGTCTATATACAATGTAACCGTTGTATATGTATATTCCAATCATTGTGTATGTACCAAATAACCGTTGTCTAAACTCCATTTAGCCATTGTCTATATATAAATGAACTGCTGTCTATATACAATATAACCGTTGTATATGTATATATTTCAACCATTGTGAATAACATATTTTTAAAGTTGAATGAACTAATGACAACGGTTAAACTAGCCGTTGTCTATTGTTGTTGCAGGAGGATGGTCAAGTATGAAATAAATATAAAATAAAGATCAGACTGACTTCCCTGTCTCAGCAAATGATTACAAGACTTCCTCCCGTTGTAGTAAGAGAAAAGTCAGGATCGAATCCACGAGGAAGCACGTCAGCAGTTCTTAGGTAGCTGTAAATTCTCAGAGACAAGGCAGCAGAAAGACAGAAACACAGCAAGAAACAGAAATAAAAGCAGAAAATAAAACAAAGCAAGGGCTTGTCGATCTCGACAAACATCTACTCGAGATCGACCACAGTTACTCGACACAGAAACTGAAAATCACAGCAGACAGGCAAACCCGACAAGGGCAACTCGATCTCGACAACCTCTACTCGAAATCGACAAGAGCATGCAAAACAGAAACTAAAAATCGACAAGAACAGAAAAAAAAACCAACTCGACCTAGACTGGCCGTACTCGAGATCGACAAGGCACTACTCGATCTCGACAAAGCATCCTCTAGGTCGACTAAAAACAGAAACTTAAGTTTGCAGAATTTCGAACAAAACTCAGATTTCCGACAGAAATAAACTTCAATATATTAAAAGACCTCCAAAGCCAGGGTATCAACACCACAACAATAACCAGGAAAAGTACCTATAAAAAGGCGGTGTTTTCACCGTGTGGCCATGCGGTGGGTATCACCGCATGGCCATGCGGTAGGTATTACTACCGCATGGACATGCGGTGTCCCAGTACCTATAAAAAGCGGTGGAATGCAACCCTTTTTGTGTAGATCCTCCGCAGATTCAATGGCTAGATAGAGCCTTCTGAAGTTTAATCTGTTGTATGCAAAACGAACATTGTTCAGAATTTTTCATTTGTACAATGTTCGTTTTGCATACAACGGAGTGAACTTCAGAGTGAGCCTTCTGGAGGCAACACTTTTACTGCAACATGCCGTCACCGTGTCAGTCTGCTTAACTTGTTGTTATTGTCGGTTGTGTAATCGTTTGTTTGTGGTAGTGTGATGAAGTTGTTGTTAGTATTGGTTGTGAAGTAGTTTGTTTGTCGTGTAGTTGTAACAGTGTTGTTCGAGTAACAAGTCGGTTTGTATGCTATTTGAACTGCTTACACATGAAAATACAACGCATACGCATCACCGACGCGACTAGAGAGAGAATTTACTGAAACGGTTTAACAGCTTACACATGAAAATACAACGCATACGCATATCTACTCACTATCTTCCTCCGATGACCTCTCATTAATGGAAATGTGAATATTCATTTGGTTGTACGCGTAATACCTTTCCCCTGCGTTGAACGCTCGAAGCTTGCGGATAACATGATCACATAGGCCCTCAGCCCCGATGTCATAAACGTCGTAACGACAATATCTTCTGATGTGATTCTCGATTTTCGCCTCTGCATCCAAGTAATACGATTCGGGAAATCCTCTGTCGTCATAACAATGCGCACAACAGAATCCGAGCGGATATGTATAGTCGGTGTCCGTCTCGATATGGCACTGAAATATAACGCACGAACTTCCTGGAAGGTATGCTGGATCCTTGCAGTTGCATTCCTCCGGCCACCGGGGCTCCGTGCAACGAAGTAATGTGACTTTGTACTACAGATAACCTGCCGTCCGCCGGTATATATCCATGGTGGTCACCATTTTGTGATTCGATGGACACTCGGTGTGGCGGTTTCCGTGGTGGATGGTTTGATTTATAGGGCACACACCGCAAGGGAATGCGGTATCTTACTACCGCATGGTATTGCGGTACATCGTAACCGGTCCGGTCCGGTCCGCTCCGGCTTGACACATTTTGGGACATATAGAATAACCACCGCATGTGCATGCGGTTATCACCACCGCATACACATGCGGTTATCACCACCGCATGTGTATGCGGTTATCACACCGCATGTGTATACGGTGTTCTGATGTAGGCTATAAAAAAACGTGGTTTAGTACCTACCGCATATCCTCATACGAACCAAAACAATCAAATCATGGTTAGAATAAGTGAGTTTGAAGGTGAGACAGAGATGGCTGTGTCATACAAAATAATACGCGATAAGTTTTCGAGGCCATACGAAGATTATTTGTGCAATTGTCAGCACAAGCGGTGGTGCCAGACGTTCCCTTGCTGTCTTGCTCAGGTTGTCTGCTACAAAGGCGTTGAAGGCGACAGCTACGCTTTCTCGGAGCCAGTTGAACTGGCGTGTCTGAGAGGTCACCAATTACACGTTGAGGACCCCGATGTAACGGCCCGGAATTATGATTTCCGGGTTACGTTTCAAGGGATAAAACCCCTTGTTCGGATCTTGCAATTCAGGTACGGGTTGAGTTTTAAAACAAAATATTTGTACTAAAAGAAGGGATTTCGAACCCTTAAAGATCGCGGATCCATTGGAGATCAAATACCTGCCTTAGTCTAATCGTGAAATCGAGCGAAAGCAAAAATAAGGTTGAGTTTAAATACCATCCGAAAGGGAGTATTAAAAGAGAGGAAGTGTGGTGGTCTCTCAACCTCTCGATCTAACGCCAAAAGTCTGAACCCGCCAAGCATCCACATAAGCAACGATAGCGGCTAACGGTTACCTGAATCTAAAAAAATGAGGGGGATCTGGGTCAATCATCAGGTCACTCATGCGCGTATGTAAACACACTCTGAGAGGCATATAATAAGCACCCTATTCTTAAGATGAAATGTGTAATGCCATACGTAAATTAAATCACACATATATATCTACTGACAGATTAATATAATGCAGAAAGCGATAAATGGATCCACACAGAATGCCAAATGGCATGTCCCTCTCGTACCTCTACCCCCTTTCAATAGGGCGGAGACTGGCCAGTTCGGTGCTATAGCATATCAATTTCATCGTGGTGGTGCACAAACCACGGCATCATCATATCATATCATCTCATCGCTTGCCCGATGGTGCTGGGCTATCATATCATGCTCATATAGACTCGATTTACTCAGGGTACCCGATGAGGCTGGGCTACCCTATGACCCTAGCAAAGACTCTAGGACTATCACAGATAACGGCCGTTCTCTTGCAAGGACATATAGCAATCATATGATTTTCATTTTAGCTCCTAAGCATGATTCTAAGTCGTATGGTGCATGGACACTAGCCTACTATATAACACCCAGTGCATAGAGCGCCCATCATGAGTAAGTTCAAAGAACTTACCTGGAGTAGCAGATCAACAAGATGAAAAGCAGCAAGATATAAGCAAGCAGGTTACAGATCACCTAGCAATTATTAATAAATATGCATAAGTAAACTGCACACAACGGGATCCATTTACCACTACATAACATGCCCACCAATTCATTAATCATAGCATCATCAGCATCCTTTATCTCAACTTATCTCAACATCTTATATCATCTTATTCCATTGTCATTCCCATAACTGGCTCAATCATACTTCAATTCATATAATCTCACTAGCTCGTCAAGTTGTTAGTCAAAACAATTACTTCAAAGTTATATTTAGCCATTTCTAATACATAAAATATTTAATCTTTAAAACTACTTTCAAAAATCCGATTAAATAATCTCGGCATACTTTACTTTAATTAAAATCATCATTCTAGGGACTTAATTAGCTTTCAACCATTACTTAATAATTCAATTTATATACTTTAAAACCGACCCCTTTTAAATACCGACACACAAATCGATTTCTAAATAATCAATTATCGGAAATCGGTTAAACTATTAATTAATAAATCTAATAAATAAATAAATAACAAATAAACCCAAACCGAACCAACGCTTTTAACCCAAACCGAACCGAACCCGCATAAATCTCAACCGGTTAAACAAAATAATGAAACGAAGGAGTGGGGCCACGTATGCTGACTGGGCAGGGGCCCCGCTTGATCCATCTTCTTCCTCCAATTTCGAAATGAGCTGCCCTCGCCTGAACCACGCCGATCGACGCCGTTCATCCATCCCGGATCCCGCCCTCGAGATTCTCCTGCCTCCCCGCTCGCCGGACCGGCTCACGCTCGCAGCCAACACTCTCGCACCCGCTCACGCCCTCGCGGCGCTCTCATGCCCGCGTTTGCCTCTCCTCAGGCCGCTCGCTCACGCACAGTTGCTGCTCGCTCACGCTCTCGCCTACGCCCTCGAGCTGTCGGAGCTCTCGAGCTCGCTCGACTCCCCACACTCAGCTCTCGCTCACCCCCAATTAGCCCAAACATCGAAACAATTCAAGACATCGAATGAGAGAGAAAAGAAGGCTAGAGAGCTCACCGAGAAATTTCGCGACTTCGGAGCTCTCGATCGGAGTTCTGAGCGTCGTCGGAGGCTCCCGATGGATCGTCGGACCTGCGTGGGACATGGATGAGCGTGATGGTGAAGTCCGGGAGTGGCTTCGATCGAAGACGGAATAGAATCGCTTACCGGAACATGGCTCGCGATCGAACATGGGAGGAAGAGCTTCGGTGGTGGTGCTGTGAGCTCTCAACGGATCGCTAGCTTCGTCGGACTTCGGCTTCGCGATGATGAGGTGCTTCTGCTGGCGCCGATGGTGATCGATGGAGGGCGATTAAGGTGATGAGTGAAGAAGTGATGGAGATGGTGAGCAAGAGACGGTGATGGCGATGATGCTTGTGAGTGAGGGTGACGATGAATGAAAATGGAGCGGGGTTGGTGAACCGATGGGAGCGGGAGAGTGAGGGAGGGAATCAGTTAAGGTGATGGTGAAGAACGATGACGACAGTGATGGTGACCAAGTGAAAGTGACGGGGTGAAGTAGGCAGGGGATGGGTTCGGGTTGCAGGGTAAGGTAGGAGGGAGTGGGTGAGGTTAGGGTGTGAAATTGGTTAAAACAATACCCGGAAATAAATTCCAAATACGCAAATTTTGAATCCCGCAATTAGTCCTCAAACGTTAGTTTTTCCGACTCTCGCTCTCTCGATCGATTAGATTTTTTTAAAGTCGACGGATATTGCCATCCGATAATTATTTTGAGTTTTTGAGGTGAAAGGACGGAAATTATTTGCCAAATTTTATATTCCGATTTAATTTCATTTTTAATTCTCTCTTTATTTTTTTTTTTTTTCCGCAAAAATTAGGATTTAAAAATCCGAGCCTTTACATCATCCACCTCTAAAAACAAGTCTCGTCCCCGAGACTAAAATCATTTTAAAACAGGGGATGAAGTTTTAAAGCGATGAGTCCAAGGATCATGTCATTGATCCCGTAAACACCTCATAAGTGCCCCTATGAGGTACTCACAGTACCGTTGTCGTGATCATAATATCCCCAAATAGACCGTAGTAAGAATGTAATATGGGCCCCTACCACATCCTTACTCCGACTCTTTGGCCATATCATAACTCAAATATTATTATCCACTTCGTGAGGCGCCATAATGTAAATCCAGTCCCGAATGATTCAAAAGAGTTTTGCAAATGGAAAGATTGACCTCGAAATCGTTAAAATTCTTGATAGGATTTATTCTTTTAAAATCCAAGTTAGTATTTTTCAAATTCGTTCAAAATCTTCAAATTCGACGTTAGTCAAGCAATTTCACATCACGAGAGGTGGAATCATCCACCTCTAAAGACTAATCTCATATTCTCTTCCTAGTTTCCGAATCAAATCAATCATCGTTCTCAACTCAGCATGAACAAAAGTAAACCAACTCATCAACTCATAACATCATTAGCCACCTCTCATGTGGCAAATCTCAACATCAATCATGATAATCTCAACCACATAACATTTTTACCCATAACATAAATCATACCATCCCTTCAAAACATGCCAAAAGCAATAACAAAATCTCAACATCATACCACGAGACATAAGGCATATCTACATCATACTGAAGGCATCACAAGTCCGTGATCGAATTCTCATAACTTATCATGCAAGCACACATGTCAATAGATCAATGGGCTAGGTGTCACGGGGTTAGTATGTCAATACACATCAACTCTCACAATCGCATAACATCGCACTACAAGTAGAACCCGTCATAGCAGATTTACCATGTCAACATATCAACACATCAAGATCATGCTATTAGGATTCAGAAAAGGAAGATCAAGTAGTATATAAATCACCAACATGTCAACATGCTATCAAAGACATCACCTCAACTAATCACAATATCGAATGATGATCATTAAGTAACCAGGCACCATTGAGTCATGTTCATCATTTGACGTATCAATAATCATGTTTAACTATATAATACATCATCCTGCTTTCATATAATAACACATCATTATCTCATATATCATGTCGCAACACATTCTAACATGTTTCCACAACAACATAACAAGTTAGCAAATCATCAATATATCATGATAGCATTTGTCACTTTCACTAGATTTCAATATTGCATATCAACATGTAGTATTGTTCCATACCAAGTTCCTCATGGTCGCTATCTAACATCATGTCAGTACATATTTACAAGTCATGTAAGCAAGAAAATTCCCAAATTAACATTAGTACGTCAACAAGTCTCAATTTGCTATTATGCCCAAAATTATTGCAAAATATCATATAGGAACATAGTCAATTCAAGCTAGCAACTTTCATCATAACCTTATTAGAAAACAATTCAGGTTCGTCAGCATTCACAGTTCATACTTTTATAGGCACAAGAGTTCAGATCATGCTTAGCAATATAGGGTAGCAAAACATCGAAGCATCATGGTACATGAAAACTATAAGACATCGAATCATATCATCATAGACAATGAATGATCATGCAAGATTCATTACTAGGTCAGCACATCAACACACAAATTCCATCGCCATATCAATGCAATACCATCATCAATTAATTCAGAGAGGATTAAGAGTTCGAACGGAGGACACTCCTGCTTGCAAGTCATATCGTACTCAGTAATCGTCATCCTCAAAACGTGCTTGTCTTGCTAAAATCATTGATCCTGAGGCCCGTGGGTTATGGGCCCACGCCTTCGCGGCGTTGCTCTATCGCTATCGGACTTCCCATTTCCTCTTTCATGCGGTCGCTCGTCCAACGTGTCGCGTAGGAGTTCAAGTTAGCGAAGATAGGGGAGGGACAAGAGCGGACAACCCAATGTTCCTTTCGGAACAAACACACACCAACCCTAAGGATGACAACTAGAGACGAAACTCCGACCTGAGAATAGCAACGATGCCCTTATGGAAGTCCATTAAGTTATAATCGCGACAAGCAAACACGAATTCATTATGGAGCATATCAATCACGCTAATCCACGCTAACATGTACCTATTTCAGAGGAGCAACATTCGTATTCATTTCCAACGACACGATCGATTCCTATACGGATGCATGTGAGACAAGATTGTAGTATATTATTCCATGAAAGCATATATCCCTAGCAACTTAAACAAGTTATGCGGAATCAAGAATGATCATGCAGGATTCGAGGTCATGTGGGATTTAACGACGATGACGAGTATGGTGTATATGAACGAATGCACAAGCATGGTGTACGCATCAATAGGTGAGGTCAAATATGGCCTGGCGAGGTGTAATATAACAACCAGATTAAGCGTCATACGAGAACACATAGGAGCAACCTAGTAACTATCTCATCCGAACACACTGGTCATATAATAGGTCAAACATGGTACGTAATCATACGACGATATACATTTAGAAAACACATGTCCTACATTATACTAGCGACACATAATGTGATACAAGCATAGTCAAGAGTCATTAAAAGGGGTTCAACAGGATGTTCACGAAACATGAGGCATCATCAAAAGTAACAAGATGGACATCATGTGCAATAGATTATAATCATGCTAGGAACGAATCATCATAGGGCACATATAAGGGTACAATAGTTATCATATCATAGAATAGGTAAAAGATGTAATCATTTAGCGAGTCATATTGGAAATCATAAGCCCTACATGATACTACTAGCACATAACGAATCATGACCACAATCAAGGTAACTCGACTAAATTTATTCTAACATTCACGCGTCATGCATATGCGAAATGATATAACGTGGTGTGTGATCATGCGAGGTGCCAAGTCATACATCTATGCCAGCACTAGAGGAATTCATAAGGTAATAGGGGAAACACTCCCGAGCGATAACATGTAGGCATGCTAGGATAAACCATCATATAAAGCAACTGATCATCGAATTCAACATCAATCTAATTTGCATGAGTAAGATATTTCAAGGTGATAGAAAGAGGGAAGGATCACACTATGAGAGACCCAACTCGAGAGGGAATCAACAATAATGCAAGCAAGGTATAAATTCGCACAAGTCACAACCAATGGTCCTACATGATACTAAAGACTTAACATGACATTCGATACATACATGCGCTTGAATGACCAACACATCGATGTGCAAGAAATCCTATGAACATAATCCGTCGATATAGAAGCATGAGGGGAATATAGCAATGCATAATGCAAACCTACGCAACTGGCAATATGACAAGCATACAAGGTATGTATTCCAACTCAACAACCATTTTAATAAGGCATGCATTTACCAAGACATCACGTTAAATAGCATGATCACAATTGAACTACTAATTTAGTCAACAAACCACGGGTAACATCGACTAATCATGCAGGGAAAATTATCTTACGACATTCATACAAGGGAAATGTAGCACACTATCATGGGCCTAATCTAGGGGAAGACAATAACTATATACATACATTTATCATGCAATTCATGCTTCAAATCAGCCGTTAGTACGACCAATACAACAGGTCAATTAGACATGCGAAGGCGACATATAATCAGGACAGGAAGCAAGGTGCAACACGGAACCTAAGCAATGGGGAAAGCATGGGTACAAAATGTCATACAACCACGAATTTACATTTAGGATCATCATCTTAACATGTACTGGAAATTACGTGTCATATACGGCATGTTGACATCAAGTTATAACACATAATCATCAAGTATGGAAGTCACCCTATCATGATACAAGAACTGAACGATCACACTATCATGAACCTATTTACAGGGAGAACATTAATCATGCGGCTTCCTAACACATGACATTTACATTCATGCAGTAGTATGACGGTGCAACATACCGAGTAGGGCATGCTGGGAGGATAGACACGTAACATGTGTAACTTGGACTCGCACAATGGCCATCATGAGGTCATAAAAAAATTAAAGCATGCATTCATCAAGACTCAATTATACCACATATTCCCCATCCAACGCAACTAATCACACAACAATATCAAGTGCAAACAACCAACAATCATTAATCTGATGAATACAAAATAGATGGGCATGTTGTAGATTCTTGTCATAAAACAAGTAATAAGCATCAAGGCGTCATCCACTAGTATGCTAAAGATATCATTTACAGGCATTCATACGAAGAAGAGTTTATCACACTATCATGGACCTAACCCAGGAGAAAACAATTATCATGTAGGTTTATATCATGTGGTTTATACGCTTCCAATCAATCATTAGTACAACTAATACAATAAGTCAAGTAGGCATGCTATGGCAACGTAATCACGATAGAGAGTGAGACATAACACAAGACTTGATCAATGTAACTAATCACAGATGTAATAACATGAGCAACATTTTACAAATAAGCATTTTGCAAGATACATGCAGGAGGTTACAAAATCATGCCATGCAGTTCAGAGAGAGTCACCATTACAACCGGACAGAAATCCCTAAGGGCAACCATTGACCTTCCCGAACTGACTCATCACCCCTATTTCTCGTGGGACCTTGGTACGTATGACTCTTTGTGGCAAGAAAACCTCGGTTGATCATCATAAGAATCAAGGAAGACAACCCCGGAAACACCTTACTTTTGACTCAAAATGACATCAAGAACTATCTTTCAATACTCACTCAGACAACCTCCATATACATACATGAGTTTCTGACGCAATGTGTTTACCTACCCGATTCCCATGAAAGATACTGACATCCGGGAGAAAGACTCGATAGAACCGTCAAAGGGTTAACAAACATAGTGGAAGGGCTATTTCACACAAGCTGGGTTGACCACATAGAATTAAGGGTACTCCCACTATCCCGTTTGTACAGATCAGTCGATACACATTTAATTGTTAGGCATACCAATCAGACTTTAGCATATCAAGCACTCAGCATAGAATTAGTCAATGACAATTATAATGACCTCCTTCGAGGGAGATCGTACTCAGTCTCAATATATAAAGCACATAAAGCTATCTAATGTCACTCTTCGAGGAGCGACTGACCGGAGGGGCAAAAACCTCGCGATCCTACCTAACTTGCCACTCCAACCACCTTGGTGCAAATTCCTTGGAGTCTTCCGGACCCTCTGTAAAGAGCAAGCTAATATTTTGCCTACCGTTCCAAACTACACCCAATAGGGGGGGTCTAGCGCCTTTACTACCCAATCGTGTCCCCGTTTCGTCGATTCTCCTTTTTTATTACAACTCGAGTTCATTACTTAGTCCAATTTTAGTTAAGCACCTTAAATTCATTTTGCCCCTTTAAATCCTTTTCAAAAAGTCCTTGAAACTCGTGGGCGGTTTTCAAAACACACACTCGACCCTTGTGTACCCGAATTGCACAACCTGAGCTCTGATACCATCTTTGTAACGGCCCGGAATTATGATTTCCGGGTTACGTTTCAAGGGATAAAACCCCTTGTTCGGATCTTGCAATTCAGGTACGGGTTGAGTTTTAAAACAAAATATTTGTACTAAAAGAAGGGATTTCGAACCCTTAAAGATCGCGGATCCATTGGAGATCAAATACCTGCCTTAGTCTAATCGTGAAATCGAGCGAAAGCAAAAATAAGGTTGAGTTTAAATACCATCCGAAAGGGAGTATTAAAAGAGAGGAAGTGTGGTGGTCTCTCAACCTCTCGATCTAACGCCAAAAGTCTGAACCCGCCAAGCATCCACATAAGCAACGATAGCGGCTAACGGTTACCTGAATCTAAAAAAATGAGGGGGATCTGGGTCAATCATCAGGTCACTCATGCGCGTATGTAAACACACTCTGAGAGGCATATAATAAGCACCCTATTCTTAAGATGAAATGTGTAATGCCATACGTAAATTAAATCACACATATATATCTACTGACAGATTAATATAATGCAGAAAGCGATAAATGGATCCACACAGAATGCCAAATGGCATGTCCCTCTCGTACCTCTACCCCCTTTCAATAGGGCGGAGACTGGCCAGTTCGGTGCTATAGCATATCAATTTCATCGTGGTGGTGCACAAACCACGGCATCATCATATCATATCATCTCATCGCTTGCCCGATGGTGCTGGGCTATCATATCATGCTCATATAGACTCGATTTACTCAGGGTACCCGATGAGGCTGGGCTACCCTATGACCCTAGCAAAGACTCTAGGACTATCACAGATAACGGCCGTTCTCTTGCAAGGACATATAGCAATCATATGATTTTCATTTTAGCTCCTAAGCATGATTCTAAGTCGTATGGTGCATGGACACTAGCCTACTATATAACACCCAGTGCATAGAGCGCCCATCATGAGTAAGTTCAAAGAACTTACCTGGAGTAGCAGATCAACAAGATGAAAAGCAGCAAGATATAAGCAAGCAGGTTACAGATCACCTAGCAATTATTAATAAATATGCATAAGTAAACTGCACACAACGGGATCCATTTACCACTACATAACATGCCCACCAATTCATTAATCATAGCATCATCAGCATCCTTTATCTCAACTTATCTCAACATCTTATATCATCTTATTCCATTGTCATTCCCATAACTGGCTCAATCATACTTCAATTCATATAATCTCACTAGCTCGTCAAGTTGTTAGTCAAAACAATTACTTCAAAGTTATATTTAGCCATTTCTAATACATAAAATATTTAATCTTTAAAACTACTTTCAAAAATCCGATTAAATAATCTCGGCATACTTTACTTTAATTAAAATCATCATTCTAGGGACTTAATTAGCTTTCAACCATTACTTAATAATTCAATTTATATACTTTAAAACCGACCCCTTTTAAATACCGACACACAAATCGATTTCTAAATAATCAATTATCGGAAATCGGTTAAACTATTAATTAATAAATCTAATAAATAAATAAATAACAAATAAACCCAAACCGAACCAACGCTTTTAACCCAAACCGAACCGAACCCGCATAAATCTCAACCGGTTAAACAAAATAATGAAACGAAGGAGTGGGGCCACGTATGCTGACTGGGCAGGGGCCCCGCTTGATCCATCTTCTTCCTCCAATTTCGAAATGAGCTGCCCTCGCCTGAACCACGCCGATCGACGCCGTTCATCCATCCCGGATCCCGCCCTCGAGATTCTCCTGCCTCCCCGCTCGCCGGACCGGCTCACGCTCGCAGCCAACACTCTCGCACCCGCTCACGCCCTCGCGGCGCTCTCATGCCCGCGTTTGCCTCTCCTCAGGCCGCTCGCTCACGCACAGTTGCTGCTCGCTCACGCTCTCGCCTACGCCCTCGAGCTGTCGGAGCTCTCGAGCTCGCTCGACTCCCCACACTCAGCTCTCGCTCACCCCCAATTAGCCCAAACATCGAAACAATTCAAGACATCGAATGAGAGAGAAAAGAAGGCTAGAGAGCTCACCGAGAAATTTCGCGACTTCGGAGCTCTCGATCGGAGTTCTGAGCGTCGTCGGAGGCTCCCGATGGATCGTCGGACCTGCGTGGGACATGGATGAGCGTGATGGTGAAGTCCGGGAGTGGCTTCGATCGAAGACGGAATAGAATCGCTTACCGGAACATGGCTCGCGATCGAACATGGGAGGAAGAGCTTCGGTGGTGGTGCTGTGAGCTCTCAACGGATCGCTAGCTTCGTCGGACTTCGGCTTCGCGATGATGAGGTGCTTCTGCTGGCGCCGATGGTGATCGATGGAGGGCGATTAAGGTGATGAGTGAAGAAGTGATGGAGATGGTGAGCAAGAGACGGTGATGGCGATGATGCTTGTGAGTGAGGGTGACGATGAATGAAAATGGAGCGGGGTTGGTGAACCGATGGGAGCGGGAGAGTGAGGGAGGGAATCAGTTAAGGTGATGGTGAAGAACGATGACGACAGTGATGGTGACCAAGTGAAAGTGACGGGGTGAAGTAGGCAGGGGATGGGTTCGGGTTGCAGGGTAAGGTAGGAGGGAGTGGGTGAGGTTAGGGTGTGAAATTGGTTAAAACAATACCCGGAAATAAATTCCAAATACGCAAATTTTGAATCCCGCAATTAGTCCTCAAACGTTAGTTTTTCCGACTCTCGCTCTCTCGATCGATTAGATTTTTTTAAAGTCGACGGATATTGCCATCCGATAATTATTTTGAGTTTTTGAGGTGAAAGGACGGAAATTATTTGCCAAATTTTATATTCCGATTTAATTTCATTTTTAATTCTCTCTTTATTTTTTTTTTTTTTCCGCAAAAATTAGGATTTAAAAATCCGAGCCTTTACACCCGATTCATACTTCCGCGAGGCGGTTGAGGCAATCAAATGCGCAATCAGCGACCTATTCAGCGATGGGAGGCTACACTACGCACTTGAGATTGCAAGGTTCACTGTCGACAACGCCGTCCGTCCAGCGAACGACAGAGTGAAGAAGTACGCTTTCAACCGCATTGAGATCCATATTAGCCCGCGTATTCCCGAGGAGTCAGTAGGTAGCTGTACACCAGATCCTATCTTGTGGTGGGACCCTTTGCAAGGTATTGCTCCGCGGATGCAATGGCTTGATAGAGCCTCCTGAAGTTCATCTCTGTGCATTCTGTGGATAGACCCTTTGCAAGGATATCCATCAGTAGAGTAGGAACCAAGTTTGTGTAAAATCATTATGTAGAATCCGTTTAATAGGCTATGTATCACCGCATGTTGTTGTTGCAGGAGGATGGTCAAGTATGAAATAAATATGAAATATAGTTCAGATTGACTTCCCTGTCTCAGCAAATAAATACAAGACTTCCTCCGGTTGTAGTAAGAGAAAATCAGGATCGAATCCACGAGGAAGCACGTCAGCAGTTCTTAGGTAGCTATCAGATTCTTACAGCAGCAGCAGAAAAACACGGAAACAAAAGCAGGAGCAGAAATAAAACAGAAACAAATAAACCCGGCAAGGGCAACTAAAACAAAAGCAATGTAAGGAGCATGACAGTGTCCTCACTGTAAAAAAAAACAATGTAAAGGGTAAAGAAAGAAACTCACAAGACATGTGTGCAGAGCTGCAAAATTTCGAATGGAGCACCTCATAGTCCGAGTAAGCTTTGGTTCTATCCATTGACCTGAAAAAGTAGAAGACATATACCCATAATAGCAAAAACAAAAACAAAGTCTCAAATGTCCTAAAAAGTCTTATGTACACGCTCTAGATTTTATAGTCGCTAGGCCGACTTTCATTAATGCTCAAGGTGGCATCTGCAGGGCCCATGTAGCTTGGGCCTCAAATAAGACTCCATTCTTGTCCATCAGCTATAATCCTCCAGAATGGATCTTGTTCACCACAAACGGTCCCATCCGCTTCTTGTTTAATTTGTTGGGAAACCAATGATCCTTTGATTTAGAGACATAGAGCTTGTCTCCAACTTCATACTCCTTAGGCTCATCATTGGAAATCCTACACAATGGCACATACCAAGGCAGACCTCTCCCATGTATAGATAAATCTTTAATGGAAATAGGAGAAGAAAGATCCCTACCTTGACTTACCTTTGCGGAAACGGAATCGGGCACCACGGTGTTTGGTCGATCTCGACTAGGGCTCCTCGAGATCGACGAGGCTGCTGGCTCTGGTGGTGGTCTGGTCGAAGAGGCAGAAGTCGATGAAGAAGGTGGCTCGTCGACCTCGAGTTGGCTACTCGACATCGACAAGGACTTTGCTCCTGGCAGGTGGCTCATCGAGGAAACAGGGTTTGGTGGTGCCGACTGGTGGTCGACCTCGATAAGCCTACTCGAGGTCGAGTAAGGCTTGGGTCCTGGAGTCACCATCGTCGAGGAAGAAGAAGCCTAGGTCGTCGAAGGGTGGTCGATCTCGACAAGACCCTTGTCGATCTCGACTAGAGATGGTGCGTCAGGCGGCTTCTGTGTCGAGGAAGCAGGAGTCGTGTTGGCTGGGTTCTTGTCGACCTCGAGTGGCCTACTCGAGATCGACGAGGGTGTGGCTTCCGTCTGGCTGCTCGACGAAACTGGCTCTGGTGGAGTCTCCTTGGTCTGGTCGAGATCGACTAGGGTTCTACTCGATGTCGAGGAGCCCTGGTCGATCTTGACCCCATACTTAGCTCATGTCAAGGCATCCGAAAAATAATGAATCCACAAGGACTTACCTTGGTCTGTGTCAATGGGATTCTCTGTGTTTTCCTTGAGGATTGCCATGATCTCCTCCACCTGGGCCTCCATGTCCCTTTTTTCTATCTCCTCAGGGGTCATATTTCTGACCTTGGGTTCCCCGCAGGTGATGTAGCCAGCTGAGATAGATTTGACCTCTTCCATTGGACCTGTATGCCTTTCAGTTTTATTAAAGGAATACTCAATTACCTCATCGCTGATGTTGAAGGTGAGCACTCCTTTCCTTACGCTTATGTTGGCATCCACCGTTGCCAAAAATGGTCTTCCTAGAATAATTGGACAAGCAGGATCTTCTTGCATATCAACAATTAGGAAATCAGCAGGAACGAAGAATTTACCTACTTGTACTGGTACATTTTCCACCATACCTGTTGGAATGACCACTGTGTCGTTGGCCATGTATAGTCTAGCATCCACAGGCTCCAGGGCACCTATCTTAATCTTGGACCAAATCGTTAAAGGCATAATACTAACACTGGCTCCAAGATCACATAGGGCATTAATTTTGTATGGACCAAATCCAATAGTTATAGCAAACTTACCTGGATCCGGCCTCTTCTCCAGTATGTCTAGATGGCTGCACTCCTCTGTGATTTCTGCCATCGATCGCTTTTTGCTCAGAATCTCCTTCAGGAACTTGACGTAGGACGACATTTCATTGAGAGCTTCTGTGAAGGGGATGGTGACGTTCAGCTTCTGAAGCATCTTGATGAAGCGCTGAAACTTTTTCTCCGCTGGGTCCTTTAGAGATTTTGTGGGGAAAGGCAGCTTCTTTTTCTGAGTCGGAGCCAGAACAGACGTCGGAGTTGCTGCAGATTTCTCGACCAGGGGCTCCTCGACATCGACAAGAGGCTTGTCGAGATCGACTGGATTGGGTGCAGTCGAGTTGCTGTTCGGAGCAGACGAAGATTCTGGCAATTTCTCCTCGAGATCGACGAGAGTCTTGTCGAGGTCGAGTACGGCCTTGTCGAGATCGACTACGGATTTGTCGAGGTCGACTTGCTGATCTTCGTCGTTCTGCTGCTTTCCAACCTCTGGCTCTTGCAGTTGATGGCCGTTTCTGAGTTTTACAGCAGCGACGTGCCCAGTCTTTCCCTTAGGATTTGGTTCTGAAGATCCAGGGAGTGCGCCTGACTGTCTGGGGATTCCTGCTGCTAGCTGACCAATCTGTGTATCAACTGTTTTCCGCCAGATATCAATTTCCCCAAGCCTAGAGTTGACACCTTGCATCTGAGTATAGACAGAGTTGAAGGACTGCCTAGTTTCTGTGTGGTTTCTTCGTATTTCCTCTAGGACCAGCTGTATATCATCCTTTTTCTGTTCCCTTTCTGGATGTCCTAGAGCTCTGTAGGGCGGGGGATTCCTAGGGACACCTTGGTTCCACTGTGGTTGCTGAAACCTTTGGTCCCCCATGTAGCGATTTGGTCCCCCTGCGTAAGCTGCATCCTCATGGTGTTCTGCCATCCTGACTTGTTCTGTGTGTGGGCACTCAGGAGTGGTGTGCCTTTGTGATCCGCATTCAATACAAGGCTGGTTGACAGAGAGATATTTGACTTGTCAGATACTCGTAGCGAGTATAATTGTTGATTCTGTCCTTAGTGACTTGATCAAGAGAGTTGAAGAAGATCTCCTGAATGATGTAGGGTGGCTGTCCATGAGTAGGGCAAGATCGCAACAGTTCCTTGTAGCGCTCCCATGCCCTTGCCAGCGGTTCCCCTTTCTGCTGTTTAAAGGCGGTGATTTTCTGGCGGAGATGTGCTGTTTTGGCAGGTGGGAAGAATTTGTTCAGAAACTCTTGCTCTACTTGGGCCCAGGTTGTGAGTGATCTTGCCTTCAGCCCTTCCAGCCATTTCAGTGCAGGTCCAGCGAGCGACCAGCGAAAAGATTTCATCTTGACATATTCCAGAGTTGTACCTTCTGCAAGAGTACGACACATATCATGAAAGTTAGTAATATGTTCAAGAGGACACTCATTAAATCTGTCGTAAAAGGCATTGTTTTTAAGCTCTATAAGAAATTGAGTGCGAATTTCAAAAGAGTTTTCAGGGATTAGAATCGCCGATTCAGGCACGACGAGAGTTGGGCCCATGTAGTCCTCTGCCGTGGTTGGATATTGGGCAAGCTCAGCTTGTGCTTTTTCCCTTGCTGCTCTCTCAGCGGCGATAGCAGCATCTTTAGCGTTGATAGCGGCATCCCTTGCGGCTAGTTCCCTGGTAAGCCTAGCGATTACCTGTTCCTGTGTTTCAGCGGCCGACATGATCCTTTTGAGTTTGGAGTGGATGTGTAGGTAGCGCTCCGGTTCGTCTAAGCTGTCAAACTCAGGTGTTTGACCAGAACGACGCATACACCTTGCAATCTAACTCAAAGAGACAGTGAGAACTGACTACCTAAGGCGCGATTGATTGCTTCCCCGGCAACGGCGCCAATTTGTTGTTGCAGGAGGATGGTCAAGTATGAAATAAATATGAAATATAGTTCAGATTGACTTCCCTGTCTCAGCAAATAAATACAAGACTTCCTCCCGTTGTAGTAAGAGAAAATCAGGATCGAATCCACGAGGAAGCACGTCAGCAGTTCTTAGGTAGCTATCAGATTCTTACAACAGCAGTAGAAAAACACGGAAACAAAAGCAGGAGCAGAAATAAAACAGAAACAAATAAACCCGGCAAGGGCAACTAAAACAAAAGCAAAGAACAAATTAAAGACAGAAAGCAAAAAATAAAGCAAAGCAAGTAAAGAACAAAGCAAAACAGAAACAAAGCAGAAAGTAACTCGAGGACACAGAAGTTGGTCGATCTCGACAAGCTGTCCTACAGGTCGACAAGACAGTAATGAAAACAGAAAGTAAAGAACAAAAGCAATCAAATCGACAAGATCAGACAACTCGACCTCGACAAGAGAGGTAAAGACAGAAACTTGAAAATCGACAAAGACAGGAGCAAATCAACTCGACCTAGACGAAGCCCCACTCGACTTCGACCACGAATCCTCGAGATCGACAAGATCTCCTCTATGTCGATTAAAACAGTAAAAGACAGAAATTTAAATTGCAGAATTTCGAAACACAGAACTTAGAGAAACGAAGTAAATTCAATATATTAAAAGACCTCCAAGGCCAGAGTTTCAACACCACAACGATAACCATGCAAAACAACACATAAAGGCATAAAAGATCATGCTTTCCATCAAATAACTTTCGTTATTAACAAATAGGCAAATAGAGGCTTTCGCATAAACCCTAATTGTTACTAACCCTTTTTCACATAATTAATCCAAGTTGGATTAAGATCACTTTCGCTTCAATAATACAAACAAGGATCACCTTCAACTCTCGCAAAAGAATCATGCTCATAGGGATAGAAGATGAATCGCACAAAAGATCTGACCTTTATCGCATCGCCTCACATGGCCACCGTCGGGCTCACCCCAGCCCCAGAAGTGGGTGGACTACTCACGCCTCATTGCAATAACAGACATTGAATGAAGAGAAATAACTTGCATAAAACTATATTCAAAAAGCCTTTACAATTCCGGCAATCAACTTTCGCAGAAAGCCAAAACCCTAAAAACCTTAGAACCCCTAAACTGTATCTCTGAATGGAACTACTTGTCTCTGACTGAAATTTGAATTAATGAAACTGAGCCCCTAGGGCCTTATTTATAGTGATCAAACCTTGCTAATCAAGGAAATAATCATCTATCTCCATCTAAATCTATATCTAAAATTATATCTAAAAGCCTTAAAGATAAATAAATTGTTTTAAGGAAATAAATCATAAGGAAAGGATAAAACTAATTAGGGTAAGTCTTCATGTCTTGATAGATTACGTCTTCCATAGATAGAACTTGGTCGACTTCGAGTAGGATTCGTCGTCTGGTGCTTGATGTGGCTCGTCATGGCTTCCTGGGCTCGTCGACCTCGAGTTGGTCTCGTCGACTTCGACAAGCCCTAGTCGACTTCGAGTACGGTGGCTCGCCGACTAGGGTTTCTCGAGCAGCTCTCCTCGAGGGACTCCGGATCTGGTGCTGTGGCTTCGTCGACCTCGAGTAACGGTCCTCGAGATCGAGTTGGCTTCGGAGCTTGGGGAGCTTGGTTCTCGATCATGGCTTTGTCGACTAGACTGTGCCCGGACATGCTCGTCTAGGTCGAGTAGGCTTACTCGAGATCGAGTAGCCTCGACTCTCAGACTTGTGCGCTGCTTTGACCTTGGACTTCTGTAGTGGTTTTCCGAGCATTTCCGACCTTCTGTAGAATTGCTGTAAATGCCTCGATTTCTGCGATTTAAACAGAAACTGGTGTAGATTCCATAATTTTGGCAAATAAACATAAACTACACAGATTCTGTACTATCTTAACCCAAATGCATGAAATGTATACAGAAATCGATATAAAAGTTACTGTAAAACATGGCAGATTCCGCTCACAACACATGTGTAATGCAAATGATTTATAAGCGAAATATAATTACTGGTTTAACTCGTGACCGGATAAATTCATTATAAATGATACACAACAATTTAGGACACGACAACATTTTACCTATGGTACATAACAACTACCAACCGACACCTCTACATTTCTCGGCAAAATGTGAATATGTATTCGGTGAAATGCGTACTTTCGAAGCTTTGTGTTTGCACGCCGCACGACTTTTTCCACGGTGTATCTTGCTACATGAGTTGCATTGTCCAATCCGAAGTTGGAGAAAAAGTCGCTAACAAGCTCCGTAATTGCCTCCGTCGCGTGAACATAATATGCTGCAGGGTTATCCCTATACGAGTACGGCCTTGTCATGCGGACATCCTCGTAAGTCACTCCTTCAACGCACTCGAGGTCCACTGAATCGGAAACTCTTGCTGTATCGCGTTCTTCGCATACAACTTGGCAAAGGCAGCACAGCCATCCTGTCGAGCTTCTGTGCTGGCAGTTGCACAATATATCGTCTGGTGGCGTTCGAAACGTTTCGACTGTAAGTCTAAACCTGCTGCCGGATCTTGTCTCCGCGTCATACACTTTGGTAGTTGTCATAGTGGTTATGGTATACTGAAAGTCTCAAACAACCGCTTTAATAGTTGTCTCTTGACAACACCGCATGATCATGCGGTATACGGTCATGCGGTATACATATTGCAGTCATCTACCCAGGAGAAGACAGTATGCAACGTACCAGCACGGCGAAACCATTGCATGGTATGAATTTTGATAATTTCAGGGAATAACACATTACATGAAAACGGATAAAGTGCCTCATTTTTCATATTACTTAAAGAGAGAACATTGCAGCAAAAGTAACTCAGTTACTTTGTTTTGCCGCATCGTCGTCATGTCACACATCAAAGGAAATCATTATTGTTCTATTCATCTGATGGTGAAACATTTTCCGGCGGCACTACGACTACCCGAAACCGAGAGTTGCCTAAGTAGCTAAACATTAACCCCGCCCCTACACGTACGTCACGGGATATCGCGAAATTATTCCATCCTTGTGCGAGCCAGAGCGACCCGGATCTGTTGCGCTCAACCCGGATGCTAGTGCCTCTCCTCCGTGGCCCATTAGTCAGCGTTATTCTTTCGACCCCGGCCAGCCGGTATTCTTCCTCAAAGTTGGAAGGCAGAGGCTGCAATTTTAAAGATGTACTTGGTGACTTCGGAACAGTGTGAATTATATGACAGACGACAGAATGGGGCTTACCAATATTTGTGTCAGCGAGACGTCTTCTACCCACCAGAAAAAATCCCTCGGTCCGCTCCCTGAGACTGAGTAGAAAGGTCTTGGTGTATTACCAGCCGCCATGTTGTAATAATCACCACATCGCACGGGGGTCATTTATAGCGGGAAAACATGTCCCCGTTGTATGCGAGAAGTATACCGCATATACATGCGGTATACATTACCGCATGTGTATGCTAGAAGTATACCGCATATACATGCGGTACTGCGTACCGCATGTGTATGCGAGAAGTATACCGCATGTGTAAACGGTGGTTCACCGCATATCAATGCGGTATTCAAAAAAGTCCGGAAACGTAAAGGCACGGGTACATCGTGATCTTCTTCCGCCACCGGAGTTGGTCGTCCAAATTCCATCGGTTGAAGGAGAGCGAGCCTCTTATAAAAGGGCGAAACTGAGAGATTCCGTCGTGAGTTCCGACGAAAGTTCTCAGCTTCGTCCTCTTGTAAGAGGTTCATTCTCCCTTGACAGATTTAATTTAGACGCCCACTCCCATGACGAACGAAGATGACGGTGTACCCGTACCTGTACGTTTCCGAAGCATTTACAATTTTGTTTGGATGATCAATAGTCATCTGCAGGATAATGTTAAAGACGTCATGGGCGTACATATATACTATCACAACGTCTTTCACAATATCCTGCGGATACCTATTGCATTTTATTAGATCGAAGCTACATAACCCCACATCGAAGCGATATATCCCGAGCAACATGCCAGCGGCCAGCTATTTCAATCAAAAGACACAAATCGCCGGCCGTGGCATGTTGCCTAGGCTATCATCGCTGTTGAGCCATGAAAAAAGCATAAATTTTATTTAATTTATAAGATGAAGCGATATACCCCGTGCAAACTAGTCAACGGTCAAAAATTTCGTTCCGAAGACACAAATCTTTGGCCATGACTAGTTCGCACAGAGTATCATCGCTTTTCCGCAACGACAAATGTCACGAACCGGCCATGGGGTATATATAGATACATACCGCATGGGCATGCGGTAAACTGTGCTTCACCGTTTACCTAGACGGTGATGTACCGCACACATATACGGTATCTATTTCACCGTTCACCTATGCGGTGGGCCCACATTTTCAAATAATCCAACCCAACGGTCATCTGGAAACACCGCATAGGCATACGGTGTTACTGTATAAGAAGTCACCCGCTCTCCGTTGGAATGCATCCAATCCCATCACCCCCCATCAACGGTCATTTTCTAATATGGTGAACGACGACACCAGTCAACGACCTGCAAGCCCGGGGGAGGAAGCACCTACCGCGACACCAATGGCCGATAACTCACCACCACCTCGTCTTCTGGTATGTGATTAATGTTTATCATTTGGAATGTCGTTGTAGGTAGGATATATAGGTACTAGAATCATATGGAATGGAAACCAATATATAGGTACCGGTTATGTAGGGGAATAAATTAGGTTCTGAAGTAGAGCAGACAGAAACCATGAATGGTTCGCGTAATATATATGCCCTGTTTGCATGTTGGCAGCTACCACTGGAGGAGCAGGCTGATCCGATGCCGGAAGACGGTCAGGACGATGAGGCCCGTAACCAGGAGTACCGCGATTACACTGCCGAATTTGCTACATCCGAGACGTGGACCAATCGCGACGATCTCCTACAACACTGTCGTGGCACAACATTAAAACTTAATATGGTTTTGACAATCAAACGTTCTTGGGGGAGCACTCCTACAAGGCGTGGGAGTCTATTGCTCGCATGTGAGAAGTACGGCCAGTACACTCCCCGTAAGAGACAGCGAGTAGCCGGAGATGATGCAAGCGGGAACACGCGCAGAGCTGTTTCGAAGATAGAGGGGTGTCCGTTTGCATTGTCTGGCGTGGAGTTCAAACGGGGCGAATGGGGCCTGGACGTTATTCATGGCAAGCACAACCATCTACTCCCCGGTGCATTGGACGGTCACCCGTACGTCGGACGGATGGATGCAGATGAAAGAGACACTACGTTGGCCCTTACCGTCGCTGGTACCCCACCAAAACCGATTTTAGCTACATTGAAGATGACAGCTGACGCACGACAGAAGCTGAACTTCACATCGCGGCGCCAAGTGTACAATGCGAGAGCAAAGTTTAAAGCTGAAGCGAGAGGAGATCGAACAGTCTCCCAGGAAGCACTCCGCATTTTGCGGGATAAGGGTTACTACTATTGTACGAGGAGATCCCCTGACGATCCCAACAGGCTTCAAGATCTATTCATCGCCCATACAGACGCTCGCCATCTTCTAGCCATGTTTCCATACGTCGTCCTCGACGATAGTACATACCGGACGAATGCGTAAGTTTCTATATACACATATTCTTTTACCCATTCCCACCACGGCATGCGAACTCAAATATTTCATTGTGCAGGTACGGGATCCCTTTGTGTGAGTTCGTTGGATTTACTTGCACAAAGAAGAACTTCGTCATCGGGTTCTGCTTCATGTCGCACGAGAACACAAATACGTACATTTGGGCGTTGGGGCAGCTCGTTTACCTCATGCGAGGTAATCTTCCTAACGTTATTGTCACTGATCGAGAGCTGGGGTTGATTGCGGCCCTACGAGAAGTTCTTCCCAACGTCAGGCATATGTTGTGCACAGTGCACGTCCTCCGACGATGCGAAGAAGCTGCTTTCCAGAAGTCAAAGAATCTTGATGTTGCTAGGCGTTTCAAGAACGCATGTGTTGGCCTGTTCCAGAAGTCAAAGAAGCTGCTTTCCAGAAGTCAAAGAATCTTGATGTTCGTCCTCCGACGGTTGAAACTTTTGCCGCTAGAAGGAGGGGTATGCATGCAGAGTGGGGGCATATTGAAGGGCTTATGCCGTATTTGGAGGCGACGTGGTTGCGAGATTACTCGGAGCAGATAGTTCGTGCATGAACAGACGCAATCCAGCATTTTGGTACGACCACGACGAACAGGTGCGCCTACGTTTTCAATATAAAATTCATTATACACGTAATTTATTTAGGTATAACGATTTTCACCTGCGATTCACACTTATCTTTTAGGGTTGAGGCTGCTCATTCTGTGTTGAAAAAGACCTTAAACTCTGCAGTCGGTGATTTCACTCACGTGATAAACACAATCGATCTCATGATGGCGGATCAAATATGGGAGGTGAAGAATACATTGGGGAGAGCGAACAACACCTGGCCTACATACTCCCACGACCTATGGATTTTCGATCGAATTCGGAATATTGTGTCGAAGGAATGTTTCAACTTGTTGTTCGAAATCTACACAAAGATGGAAGTCGAGCCACCGTCGCAACCATGCAGAGATGCATATTGGAGGGACGTATACGGTCTTCCATGCACACATGATATGCAAGCTTGTCGAGACACGCAGATACCCATCAGACCATCCCAGATACATAATTTTTGGAAGCAATTGGATTTCAAGAGGCCTCATGTTGACAACGTCCAGGATAACACTCCACTCAGCAGAGCTGATGTGGACATGTCGCGCATGATCAGTTTGTTCCAGAGCGGAGCTATGGACGAGGATACTCGTTGGAGAATCGCGTCGGCATTCAACGACGGGGATCGTCCGTCCCAGACACCGTTGATCACCCCTGACCCGGAGGACCGTAGACCGCCCGGGAGACCAAGGAGTCGCCACTCCTGTCAGACGAACCCTCTACCTTGGGAACGTGAGCGTGCTCGGGCTCAACGCCAGGCAGATAGACAGGCGACCACTGGATCCGCACGAGGGCGAGGCCGAGTTCGGGGTCAACCGGCATCAAACGAAACAGATGACGTGGAAGGTAATGAGGAGGCCACTGGGTCCAACGACATTGCCATCGACGACCCTCCTAGGGGCCGAGGAGTAGGCAGAGGCAGAGGCCGAGGACGGGGTCGTGGAAGGGGACGTGGACAAGGTCGATCGGCGTCGGAGCCAGCTCCGGAGATTGTAAGTGACATTCCAACACCAGCACCTACGACGCTTCCACCACAGAATCTACCTCGAGTAGAATTCAATTGGGGCACTGGCAACGTCGACGAATTCATGATTACTTTTGTACGAGCCGTCACAAATGCTGCAGGTGATGGTCACTGTGGGTATAGGTCTTTAGCTTGTCTTCTCAACTTGGGAGAAGACGCATGGCATCAAGTTCGACGAGAGCTGGCCGTTGAGTTGCAGGTGCATTCAGATCGGTACCATTACTAGCCGGCCTTACAGGAGCTCATCATGAGGGTCAACTATTTCGGCACGTGTCATGATGCTACGTATTGGATGAAGATTCCGATCATGGGTGAGGTGTTTGCCACGCTTCACCAGCGTCCTTTGGTGATTTTGTCACAGATGATGCCTATGCTGTCACTACCTCTGTACGCCACCGGTGGCCCGTCAGTACCGGCCTACGAGGAGCTAGATGGAATAGCTTTAGTTGGCAACAGCAACCATTTCGTTCCGGTACGTTTCGTATTTCGTTTTCATTAATTTGTTACTGTTTTGTTTCTCTTTTCTAACATCAATATTAACCTTGTATTCACAAATTTGGTTGTTGCCTGGTTCGCCTCTTCCTCCAGTGTACGTCACATGGACACGGCATCACGATCGCACTGTCGACGGTTGGGACGAGCAGTTTGCAGCGAGGATTGCACGATATAGAGCTTACCGTCATCGTGATGGTGGACGTCCCCTACCGTATTAGCATTTCCCACTCTCTGATGTCATTTTTCGAACTTCGTTTGTTCAATTGTGTTGTATCTTTCTCTATTCCATTTCACATCCGAACATCCGAACTCCATATTTTCGTCATCGCTTATATCTATCGCACTTTCGTTTTAATCATCTTTGTTTTCAATTCAATATATGATTTTTTTCAGATCACGGCGTTTATTAAAAGTTAATTCCACTATAGTAGGATATACGATTGCAATGTCCACGGATTATACGATCAAGTCGTAGTGTGGACGAATACCGCAATCCTAAGCGGTGTATGTCGGTTCGAATAGGTCCCCTCAGCTCTTCCAAATAGTTAAGTGCAAATCGGGTTATCCGATAACCACCGCATGGGTATGCGGTGTTGTTGAAACGGAACGGGGTGTTCACCGCATGAATATGCGGTATGTTTCTATACGTTGGCTATCACCGCATGTATATGCGGTGACCTACCGCATGTATAAGCGGTAGGTCGTTGACCGTCATTAAGTCCTTCATTAACTCACCGCATACCTATGCGGTGATTAGCGGTGGAAATAGTAAAAATTAGCGGTGTAGATATCGTTTCCGATTTTATATCTATATCTATACCTACACAATACTTTAAATAAGAATAATTTTTTACGATGTGTCATCACCATATTGACTATAGAGTTTTTAACCAATCAAATCATAAGAGGATTTTTTTTGTTCTTAAAATATTTTTAATTTTCTAATCATCTATATCTATATCTATATCTATATCTATAATATCTATATAATACTTAAAAAAATAATAATTTTTACGATGTGTCATCACCATATTGGTTGTAGAGTTTTTAAGCAATAAAATTATAAAATGAACTTTTTTTATTTTCTTAAAATATTTTGTAACCAATCAAATCTACAGAGGGAATCGCATAAATGAGCTTGCTAAGCTAGCGAACATTGTGAAGAACATAGTGGTAAAAATGGCTCAAATGCAGCAGTCTACACCCTGTGGAGTATGTGGTGACTAGGGCGACGGGTCACGGGTTGGGCGGGTCGACCTTCGACCCTCCGGATCAGGATCCAAGGGTTGGCTCGGGTTGAGGATCAGGGCTAGGGTCGAGGAAAAGAGAACCCATGACCCGGCGGGTCACATGGGTTGACCTTTGAAAACGTAGCCATTGTGTGGGCCCGACTTGAATGGTTATTTTTTTTCAAAAAAAAAGTAATCATTGCTCGGGTTGAACATAGGTTCGAGCCTATAAATATGCATCTTCTCCTCTCCAATTCATTTTACTTAAACATCCCATCAATCAAATTACATTTCATTCTCGCCAATCGTCCTAATGGCCGACCGTAGCGGATCCTCGAGCTCCTCGTTGTTCAATCATTTCATCAAGGTCACCAACGCCTCCGGAAAGATCAAAGTGGAGTGTCGTTATTGTGGTCATAGGTTTAAGATAGCGAACAACTTGGGTTATGGCAATTTGAAGAATCATTTAGCGAAGAAGCATCCCAAAAAAGTCGACGAAGCTTCGGGATCGTCGGGTAATTAGTAATTTAGTATTGTGTTGTGTGAAGTTTCTGATGTTCTAAAAATATTAACTTATGAAGTACTACCTCCGTTCAGAAATAGATGTCGTTTGACTTTTTGGCACGTTTTTTAAGGAGCTCAAAACTCTATAAAATACTAACTTTTTAAACACCTTTTTATAATAATATGATACTTATTATTAATAAGTATCATATTATTAAAAAAAGTGTTTAAAAAGTTAATATTTTATATAGCATTAAGCTCCTTAAAAAACGTGCCAAAAAGTCAAATGACGTCTATTTCTGTACGGAGATAGTACTAAATAAAGTAGGAACTAGTTCGTAAGTTAGAGTTTTATGTTGTAATGGCATGCATGAAGCGCCGAGCGTGATCTCGATCGAGGCAATGAATCCGGTACGACTTTGTGATCGTTGTTCGGTTTGTAATAAAGTTGTGTTTTATGTGTGTATTAATTGGTTTTTTAACTAATCCAACATATAAACTAATAAACCTAAATAAATATGTTTGACCATCAAATAAATAAATAAACTCACAATTTACATAACAAAGGCTCTTGTCAGAGATATTTTTGGCACAAAGAGGCCAAGGTCCTTGTCGAGTTCGCACTCGGAGCTCTACGAATATTTGTCTACTAACTTTGAATTTCTCCATGATAATGATGAAGATGAAGATTTCAATATTTTAGAATGGTGCGGCCGAGTAAAAAAACAGTGATTTCCAACCTTGTAGGTGATCGCCGGATAAATACTTGGAGCCCCTTGTTCCACCGCCGCAGTGGAACAATTATTCAACCGAGGTGGACAAATTCTAACTAAGAGGAGATCAAGATTTCTCCCCGGGAACCTCGAAGCACAAGTATGCCTCGCCGATTGGAAGAAGGCAGGGATGAGAAATCAGAGGAACCTCTTGTCCACCGAAACAGAGCTTGATGATGGAATTGACTCGGAATCGGTCGGGAGCTCCGTGGCCGGTGGAGTCGTCGATGGCCAATGCCAATCTGACACCGACGAATAGCCAAATAGGTAAGTGTGGTTCAGACAACAGGTAAAAGAACTATGTGGGCTTTGATTCCTCTCCCCCGGGAGGATACGTATGCAATTGGGAAATCGATTCAAGCCCTTTTTCCCTTCTTTTTTTTCCCCAACTCAAACACCAATAAACACGAAACAGTATTACAGAAAACCACAAAAAACATCACAAAATTGTTCATTGCAAATTCCAAACCCGTTCAACCCAGGCCTGAACCTGCGGGTCACCCATTTCCTCCCTCCATTACCACGTGGCCAACCCGGCGGTCTGACCAGTCGACCTATCGACCCGTGGTCGCCGGGTGACCCGAACCCATTCACCAGTTGGAATCCCGGGTTAGGGTTCAGGTCATGCCCCCCTGGTTCTTGAACTGGCGGGTCCGACCCGTTGACCCGGCGAGTCGGACCTATGGCCACGTCTATGGTGACCCATCTCACCCAAATGACTGGTGTCCTCAAGTGCAAGATGAAGTTGCTAATGTGAATGCTATATATAGAAGATTTTAGCCTTCCCCAAAACTATGAAAAGAATTTCTATAACTCTAATTTTTTACGATGTATCATTACCAGATTTACTGTAGACTTTTAACCAGCAACAATAGTAAACCTTTTACCAAAGGAAGAGCCAATTTGACAACCGTCAAAGGAGTCCTCCTCAAGATGACTCAACCAAGGATGAGACCTTGAGGCTCTTGTTGGATAAGATGAGTGTCCTGTTAGGAGGAAAATCAAGTAGGAAATAAATATCAAATATAAATTCCAAATCGACTCCCTAAACCACACAAATAAAATTACAAGACTTCCTCCCGTTGTAGTGGAAGGGAATCAGGATCGTGTCCACGAGGAAGCGTGTCAACGCTCTCCTTTCAAGCTCCTAAATCCTCTCGAAATCAACCAGAAGGCTCCTTGACGTCGAGTACGGTACTCGATATCGAATAGACATGCCGACTGGATCTGCAACTGCGCAACCAAAAACGAAAAAAACAAGCTATGTCGAATACAAGAGTACTCGACGTCGACCAGAGTGCTCGAGATGGACTAGTCAGAGTCGAGATCGAGTGCGTTGTGCAGTGTAAAAAACGCAAAGTAATAACGCAGAAACATAAATAAACACTGAACTGGTGGGATGTAATTCAATAAGATAAAAGCTTCCAAAATCGAGGTATCAACACCACAATGATGACCACATAAGAATAATGCTAAAGGTATAAAAGATCATGCCTTTCATCAAATAACTGTCGTTATTAACAAGTAGGAAAATAGAGGCTTTCGTATAAACCCTAATTGTTACTAACCCTTTTCACATAATTAATCCAAGTTTGTATTAAGATCACTTTTGCTTAAATAACACATATAAGGATCACCTTCGACTGTCGCAGAAGAATCATGCTCATAGGGATAGAAGATGAAATCGCATTAAAAGTTGTACCTTTATCGCATTACCTTACATGGCTACCTTTGGGCTCACCTCAACCCTAGAAGTTGGGTGACTACTCGTTCTTCATCATCAAAACATAGATCAATAACATAAAAAGGGAACTAAATTTCATTAAATCAAAACAAAGCTTACAACCGATCGAAGCCAAATCCGCTCTCGCCTTTCCAACACCTCTCGGCCAAAGCTCTCTCTAAAACTCCTACTTTCGAATGTAATTGTGTTGTGTGGAATAGAATGCCTAAGAACCATCCCCTAGGGCCTTATTTATAGTATTCAATCATCGCTATCCATGGAAAGAGTAATCTATCTATATGTAAAACTATCTATCTAAAGACTTTAAGATAAAACTTGTAAATAAAAGAAATAAATCTCTAAGGTATGTAGGGAAAATATCTAATGTGTATAGATCTTCCTTGAACTTGATATATCTTCACATGTCTTGATAGAATTCCACACGACTTTACTTGCAAGTAATCACCATCTCTCGGATTCCACTCGATCTTGACTCGGAATGGCGCTGGGAAGTACTCGACATGGACAAGAGTAGTCGACGTCGAGTAGGATTCGTATTTTGCTCATTCTCCTGTACCGTGCTCGAACTCGACTAGGATTCGGACTCTCGATGGGTACTTGACATCAAGTAAAGTACTCGGCATCGAGGACTTTTGTGCTCCTCGAGTGGTTCTGTGCTCGGCTCGTGCTCGATCTCGTGTTATGAAGCCGAAGTCGACCAAGGTACTTGACATCGACCAGAGTGGTCGACGTCGACTAGTGTTGTCGAGTGCTTTCCTCTTTGTTTCCTCCTCGACATGCTCTGGTTCAGCTGCTACTCGACCTTAGGTTTGCTGTAGTCGACCTCGAGCTTCTTCCATGGTTTTCTCCTTTCTCCGAATTGCTATAGAATACCTTGATTTCTGTGAAATTAAACAAAAACTAGTGTAGACTCCATAATTTGGCAAATAAGCATAAACTACGTAGATTTCGTATAATTCTAACCCAATGATATGAAATGCATGCCTGTGAATAAAAGCAACTTCACACACAAAAGGAGGGTTATGCAAAATAAATTCCATAAGTGACAAAGCAACAATAATCAAGATGACTTTATTAAAGCTCAATAAGGAATAGATTGGTAAAAGGATTACGGTGGGCAATGTTTTGCCATGTGGTGCTAATAATCCGAAGAGATGGAGTAATTTCCAAACTTTCATACCACATTCCTTCTTCCTTTGATTTCTCACCTTTCACTCATCGCTCAATGCTTTTTTTCAATATTATGATTTTACATCTATAACCTCAGCACTGCCTTCTCGCGAGTCGCAAACATGGGTGTTATGAATGACCCCGGATACTTAGTGCTTCCGCATCCTCTCCTTGGTATCCCATCACGCGGAACTATTATCTCAACACAGGCTGGGTCAATCTACCTTTATCTCCTGAGGTGACCGGATTTTCTTGCTCTCATTAAATTTTCCATAATATGTGATGATTCTCCTGCCAAACTCTAATAATGATAATAACAACACAAACCCCATACGATAATCTCCATAATATAACATCCATTTCTCAACATACTCCTCGGATAAGGAAATAAGGTAAAGAAATAGGCAATATTTAGAACATGTGGAGCAATACATCAATGTCATGTCATTCAATATATATAAGTTTATGGGTCTTGGTTCTATGAATGACACTAAAGTGGTAGTGCAGCTTGCAGATCGCTCCTACATTCATCCCAGAGGAATTGTAGAAGATGTATTGATCATGGTAGACCAACTAATAATCCCTACAGATTTATTTATTTTGGATATGGAACAGAGTACTCCAAAGACACCTATCCTTTTGGGTAGGCAATTTTTTAGGATTCCTAGACAAAGATTGACTCCTATGAAGGTTCATTGATTATGGAGTTTGACGATAAGAAAGTTGAGTATTCCATCTGTGATATTAAGAATTTCCCTTCTGAAGACCGTCCTGTGAACTTTACGAGTATGGTAGAGCCCCCCTTTAGAGAAACTACCACCATTGATTGAAGTGAAGACTCATAGGTTGCTTTAGAGACCCCTCTTGATGGGAGGTATCCTGATCTTGCTATCACTAACAACATGTAGAACCTGTCTTTGGCGGAGGAGGCTAAGACAAACAATATTGATAGCCCATATGGGGTACAAAAGCCACTAACTCTTCATTTTGAGCAATTTTGTCCAAATAGTGTGCAAGCTTCTATTACTCTAGAGTAGCCAATCAAGCCAACTCAAGAGCATGAATGGAGGTTAGTGGGGGAGCTAAAGGATCACATTGATAGCACAAAACAACATTTGGATTCTCCCGTGCTTGTCATGAAGGTGATTAGCTTGAGGAACCCAACTGAAGAAACATAGCGAGGGGTCATTACGTCGAGCCAACAACATGAAATATAGGCGCTTCTTAGGAGGGGACCCGAGGTAAGTAGTTAGTTTTCCATTCTTGCAAGTGTATTTTTTTTTTCAAAAAAGTAGGAAAGACTTTCTGTAGTTTTTCATTTCTTCATATATTCTTTGTCGGACTAAGTTTTTAGGAAGAGGGCTGCTTAGAAACGAATCAAATGAGAAGGTACTGGAATGCATGGCGCTCACCGCCCAAACTCACGATACCCACCGCCAATCTAGAGCCACGACACCCACCGCTAGTGGGTTTTTAGAAGGAAAAATACCTGAATTGGAGGGGGGAGGGGAACATGGGACTACACCTTTTCATCTTCTAACTTCTGCCCTCCCCTATCATATAAAAACCAACCCTCACCCTCCCCCTTTTTCTTCCTCCCTAAAACCCTCATTTGAAGCCAAAACCACACTAAATCCCCCACCACCACTAGCGACCCTCAGCACCTCCAATCACCACCATTCACCCAGATTTTGCCCATAAACTTGCCTTCCGATCCCTCACCACTCAATCACCACAATCCATGCCTATTTTCCCTTCGCCCTATTCCTTCCACTCCCGTTTCTACACATTAACTTCAAAACTCCTAACCATCATCTCTCTAACTTGCCACTGCCCCACCAACCACCATCACCGTCTGTAGCACCGAGCGTTGATAGGACGCATTTAGATGGTCATAAGATGTTTCATTTAGCTTAGTTAAGAGGCATATCATGCATGGTTTAAGTACAATTTGCATATTTGCTCTCTATGTTGGTGGAGGCGAAATCCACATATTTTTATCGATTGTTTCATGTCACTGTGGATACAAGGATGAGACATAGGTTGATGACGCATTGGATGAGGATGTTTAGTTAATTGAAGAAGCTTACATGAAGATCTAAAGAGGTCATGAGAAGGAGAAGAGAGCCTAAACGAAGAACAAATCTGCAGAAGTTGTCGCCAGAGATGCTGAACTTGTTTTGCACTTTCTAGAGGCCTCGGTTGTCCGATTGACTATTATGAACATGCGTTGGAAAGCTCTTTCAGAGAGCTACAACTTTCTTGTGGACGTGCAGAGCTGATTCAAAGTATATTTTTCGTAAAAGACCAATGAAGAGGGCGCCGCCATATGCTGCAGCCGCCGCCATATGCTACGGCCGCCGCATGTTCCATCAGCGACGAGTTTTGCGCAGCGACATTTTCTCTATCCAAACCCTATTTATCTATCTAATTACTTTTTAGCCCTAGGTTTTCATTCATTCATTAGATTAGGATTCAAGACGATTTTATTGGAGATGGAAAGCGATGTTCGTCATGAGCGACTAAACTCTCTCCGTCCTTCTTGCAATTTAAAGCTTTCTTTGGATTGAGTTTCTGAATCTTGTCCCTTATTTCTTTATTTGAATGCTTCCAACTTCTTTGTGCTTGAATGTTTGATTGTTTTATTCTATCTAGCACGCACAACTAGTTAGAATCTATTCAATTGCTAGGGTTTTGTAGATTTCTGGTTGCGAACCTTAACCCAAGTAGCAAACTTATCTCTTTAGGGTTGATTGAACTAATTGGATAGGTAGGAAGTTGGATGTGTTGTTAAATCCCTCTTTAGGGACTACAAATACCTTGATTAATCTCTGAACTTAAAGCTATCAATTGGGTTAAATCGTTCTCTACAGACTGTTCAATTATTAAGGGTCGGGATAAGGGCATTCATAGGAAGACTAAAAGGACGAGAGGAAGTTACAATATCAATTCAACCAAATAAAGTGGATAGTTGTAGGCAGAACGATCTTCTCTAAATTGTTTTGCATCATTTGTTTTTATTTTATTTTTTTTTCTTTTAAATCTCAATCTCAATCAACCAAAACCCCCCATTTCTACTAATTGGTAAATAAACATTGCTGAGAAATTCTTGATTCTCTATGGGATCAACCTTTTACTTACTTGCTACACTAGTTTGTAGGTTTGAGTTTTATTTTGGTACGGTTTACGCGACTAAAACCGTTCATCAAATTGGTGCCATTGCCAGGGATTATGTTGATTATGTTGATCCTTTTGACTGCTATTTTGAGAAGCCACCAGCAGAACTGTGTTGGTGGTATCATATTCCTTCAGGAGAGAGTCATGCTATACTCTTTGATAGATTGAAAGGGTTTTTAAATTTTATATTTTATACTTTCAATTCATTGTGCTATGAGGTCTTTTGTAAGATGTGTGCACATGAATATGACCGGCTACTGAGGGCTTTGACGATGTCTGATATGTAAGTATTTGAGATTGAGAATAAGTCAGGCCAATGACATTAAAGAAAGGCGCTTCTCGGGAGGCAACCTGAGGTAAGTTTTCTTATTTTGTTATTTTAATTCCAAGTTAACTAGTTTTCTTTTCAATAAATTAGGTTTTCCATTAGGCATTAGATAGTTTCTTTTAGTTTGGATAGACAAAGTTTTCAGGAAAAGTTGAACCGGAATGGGCAACTACTGCATGATGCAGCGGCCACAATGCTGAGATCCGACCTATAGAGGGTCATCTACCACATTGTGAGTATTTCATTTATCTCTCCCTCTATATTTTTATTATTATTTTTGTTGTCTTTGGTGTTTCATTGAGGACAATGAAAGGTTTAAGTGTGGGGGAAGGGATTGGATTGCATAAAGATAGAGTTTGTATATCATGTTTATTTCACTAGTGCAAAAAAGGTCTTACACAACTGTTATTTATAAACATAGACAATGGTTATTGCATTGTTGTCTATGTCGTGTGTTTTTAGATGAAACAACGGTTGGACCTATGACAACGGTTCTTATAAACAATGATTATAACCATTGTCTAAGATACTATATAACCCGTTGTCTATGAGACTCCAAAATTTTCAATGATCAATATTACACAGTTATAACCGTTGTTTATGTGTCATATAACCTTTTTTTATGTGCAATTAAACCGTTGATTATGTGTTATATAACCGTTGTTTATGTACAATCTAATTGTTGTCTAGGTGGACTATAACCGTTGTTTATGTACAATCTAACCGTTGTATATGTATATTTCAACCATTGTGTATATACCAAATAACCGTTGTCTAAACTTCATTTAGCCGTTGATTATATATAAATGAACTGCTGCCTATATACAATATAACCGTTTTGTATATACATTTGAACCGTTGTCTATATACAATGTAACCGTTGTATATGTATATTCCAATCATTGTGTATGTACCAAATAACCGTTGTCTAAACTCCATTTAGCCATTGTCTATATATAAATGAACTGCTGTCTATATACAATATAACCGTTGTAAATATATATATTTCAACCGTTGTGAATAACATATTTTTAAAGTTGAACGAACTAATGACAACGGTTAAACTAGCCGTTGTCTATTGTTGTTGCAGGAGGATGGTCAAGTATGAAATAAATATAAAATAAAGATCAGACTGACTTCCCTGTCTCAGCAAATGATTACAAGACTTCCTCCCGTTGTAGTAAGAGAAAAGTAAGGATCGAATCCACGAGGAAGCACGTCAGCAGTTCTTAGGTAGCTGTAAATTCTCACAGACAAGGCAGAAGAAAGACAGAAACACAGCAAGAAACAGAAATAAAAGCAGAAAATAAAACAAAGCAAGGGCTCATCGATCTCGACAAACAGCTACTCGAGATCGACCACAGTTACTCGACACAGAAACTGAAAATCACAGCAGACAGGCAAACCCGGCAAGGGCAACTCGATCTCGACAACCTCTACTCGAGATCGACAAGATCATGCAAAACAGAAACTGAAAATCGACAAGAACAGAAAAAAACCAACTCGACCTAGACTGGCCGTACTCGAGATCGACAAGGCACTACTCGATCTCGACAAAGCTTCCTCTACGTCGACTAAAAACAGAAACTTAAGTTTGCAGAATTTCGAACAAAACTCAGATTTCCGACAGAAATAAACTTCAATATATTAAAAGACCTCCAAAGCCAGGGTATCAACACCACAACGATAACCAGGCAAAGTAACATATAAAGGCATAAAAGATCATGCTTTCCATCAAATAACTTTCGTCATTAACAAATAGGCATATAGAGGCTCTCGCATAAACCCTAATTATTACTAACCCTTTTTCACATAATTAATCCAAGTTGCATAAAGATCACTTTCGCTTCAATAATACAAACAAGGATCACCTTCAACTCTCGCAAAAGAATCATGCTTATAGGGATAGAAGATGAATTGCACAAAAAGATCTGACCTTTATCGCATTTCCTCACATGGCCATCGTCGAGCTCACCCCAGCCCCGGAAGTGGGTGGACTACTCACGCCTCATTGCAATCGCAGATATTGAATGAAAAGAAATAACTTGCATAAAACTAAATTCAAAAGCCTTTACAATCTCGGCAATCAACTTTCGCAGAAAGACAAAACCTTAAAAACCTTAGAACTCCTAAAACTCTATGTGTAATTGTCTCTCTGAATCGGAATGTGTGTGACTTAAATGAATAAAACTGAGCCCCCTAGGGCCTTATTTATAGTGATCTAGTCCTTGCTACTCAAGGATAGAATCTCCTATCTCTATCTAAAATTATATCTAAAACTTGAAAGGATAAATAAATGCCATAAAGAAATAAATCTATAAGGAAAAGATAGTTCTAAAGTAGGTAAGTCTTCATGATGTTTATAGATCTTGTCTCCCATGGATAGACTTGATGGATTTGGATAGAATCTTCCTCCTTCGGCCCCAAGGAATCCCAAGTCTACTCGGACAGGTCTTCGTCGACACGTTTCTGGACACTGGTCTACTCGACTTCGACCACGGCTCGTCGACCTCGACAAGGATGGTTTGTCGACTGGACCTCCCGGCTAGCTCTGCTCGATGTGGCTCGGTCTTGGCTCCTGACGCTCGTCGACCTCGACAAGACGTAGTCGACCTCGAGTAGAAAAGTGTTGCCGACTAGGTCTCCTCGGGTAGGTTTACTCGACTGGCTCGGATCTGGACTCAGGCGCTCGTCGATCTCGACCAAGGCTTGTCGAGATCGAGTAGGGTTCGTCGAAGAGGGCTCTCGGTGGTCTCGTCGAGGACTCCTCCTCGGACTTGCTCTGGATGGCTTGTCGATCTCGACAAGGGTTCGTCGAGATCGAGTAAAGGTGTGCTCGGCTTCTCGGGCAGCTTCTCTCCTCGTCGACTCCGGGTGTGGTGTCTGGGCTTCGTCGATCTCGACCAGGGCTTGTCGAGATCGAGTTGGGTCCGGAGCCGGGTTGGTCTGGCTTTCTCGATCAGGCTCTGTCGACAAGGCTTGCTCGGACATGCTCGTCTAGGTCGAGTAAGGTCTACTCGAGATCGAGTAGTCTGGTTCCTCGGCTCGATTCGACTGGTTCCGCTGCTTTGACCTTGGACTTCTGTAGTGGTTTTCCGAGCTTTTCCGACCTTCTGTAGAATTGCTGTAAAACGCCTCGATTTCTGTGAATTAAACAGAAACTGGTGTAGATTCCATAATTTGGCAAATAAACATAAAATACATAGGTTCTGTACTATCTAAGCCCAAATGAATGAAATGTATGCAGAAATCGATATAAAAGTTACTGTAAAACATGGCAGATTAGGCTCACAACAAACACCCCATACTTAAGCTTGCTTGTCCTCAAGCAATACTTTTATTTGTCATTCAGGGGAAGAATTCAAACTCTCAACATCTTAGATTCATTCTTATATGTCCCTGCAATCAATTACCATCCTCGAAAAGGTACTAGTGTCACAGATCCATGCATGTGCAAATATATAAAAGCAACATCTACTCACAAAAGGAGGGTTATGCAAAAACAATTCATATGACAAAGCATTGATAATCAAGAAGACTTTAATTTAAGCTCATGAAGGAGTAGATTGGTAAAAGGCTTAAGGTGGGCAAATTTTGGCAATGTGGTGTTTTTTATCCGGCGAAATGGATCATTTCCAAACTTGAGTTTCCACATTCCTTCTCCATATAATTCATCACCTTTCATATTGCTTTTCTCAATAATAATGCTTTTACCTCTCTAACCTCGGCACTGCCTTCTCGCGAGTCGCAAACATGGGTGTCATGAATGGCCCCGGATACTTAGTGCTTTGGACTCCTCACAATGTGTCCCATCTCTCCAAACTATTATCTCATAGAGCTGGGTCAATCTACCTTTATCTCCTGAGGTGATTGGATTTTCTTTCACTCATTAAATTTTCCATATATTTCAAACAATTTCCTTCCAAACTCCAATAATGATAATAATCATAACACAAACACCATATAACATCTCCATAATGTAACATCATTCTCAACATAATCCCCGGATAAGGTAAAGAATGGCAAATATTTAGATCATGTGGAGCAATATTTGAAATAAGGCATAATATGGCTTTTGTGATGCATAAGCATAGGTAAGGCTAGGATTATAAACATATGAGCATTATATGGAAATATAAAGTCCTCCGTCATCTTATCATGCAACATGTCAAAAGCAACATCAAATTTTACCTCCTTTCATGGTTTTCAAGAAATAATGCACTTCATTGTGACTTCCCTTTACTAGGCAATTTCATGCTATATCTCTAATGAATCCAATTTTGCATCGTCGAGTTCAATATAAGCTTCCATGACATTATTTCAAAATTTTCAATAGGGGTCATTTTTGGAAATTCATGCATATAAGCACATAAATCAATAATGCATTCCAAAATAGCCATGTAGCAATTCTAAGAAATAATGCACATATATGCACAAATAATGTCAAATATGATCAAATATGCACAAAGTAATCCCTTCCCCCACCCCATACTTAAACATTACAGTGTCCTCACTGTATAAAAAACAAGGTAAGGGTAAAGAAACTCACAAGACAGGTGTGCAGAGCCTCATATTTTCGATTGGAGCACCTCATGGACCGAGTATTAATGTAGCTTGGTTCTATCCATGGACCTGAAAAGTAGAAGACATATACCCATAATAGCAAACTAAAAGTGTTTCAAAACAAAAATAAAAGTAACAAAGTCTCAAATGTCCTAAAAAGTCTATGTACATGCTCTAGATTTTATAGTCGCTAGGCCGACTTTCCATTAATGCTCAAGGTGGCATCTGCAGGGCCCATGTAGCTTGGGCCTCAAATAAGACTCCATTCTTGTCTATCAGCCAGCTGTAATCCTCCAGAATGGATCTTGTTTACCACGAAAGGTCCCATCCGCTTCTTGTTGAATTTGTTGGGAAACCAATGATCCTTTGATTTAGAGACATAGAGCTTGTCTCCAACTTCATACTCCTTAGGCTCATCATTGGATATCCTGCACAATCGCACATACCAAGGCAGACCTCTCCCATGTATAGATAAATCTTTAATGGAAATAGGAGAAGAAAGATCCATACCTTGACTTACCTTCGTAGAGACGAAATCGGGGACCACTGTGTTTGGTCGATCTCGACTAGGGCTAGTCGATCTCGACAAGACTGCAGGTTCTGGTGGTGGTCTGGTCGAAGAGGCAGAAGTCGATGAAGGATAGGTCTTGTCGATCTCGACAAGCCTGGTCGACCTCGAGTAGGACTCCGCTCCTGGTGGTTTGCTCATCGACAAAGGCGGATCTGGTGGAGCCGAGTGGTGGTCGACCTCGACAAGACTAGTCGAGATCGACGAGGGCTCTCCTCCTGGTTGCTGTGGCGTCGAAGAAGAAAGGTGTGGTGGCACCGGGTGGTGGTCGATCCCGACAAGGCTGGTCGAGATCGACGAGGCTCCTGGCTTCGGTGTTGTCATCGTCGAGGAAGGCGAAGCCGGGTTGGCCGAGTGGTGGTCGACTTCGACAAGGGTGGTCGAGATCGACGAGCCTGGTTTGTCTGGTTCGCTGCTCAACAATGCTGGTGCTGGTGGAGTCTCCTTGGTCTGGTCGAGATCGACTAGGGTTCTACTCGATGTCGAGGAGCCTTGGTCGATCTTGACCCCATACTTAATCCCTGTCAAGGCATCCGAAAAATAATTAATCCACAACGACTTACCTTGGTGTGTGTCAATTGGATTCTCTGTGTTTTCCTTAAGGATTGCCATGATCTCCTCCACCTGGGCCTCCATGTCCCTCTTTTCTATCTCCTCAGGGGTCATATTTCTGAGTTTGGGTTCCCCCCAGGTGATATAGCCAGCTGAGATAGATTTGACCTCTTCCATTGGACCTGTATGCCTTTCAGTTTTATTAAAGGAATACTCAATTACCTCATCGCTGATGTTGAAGGTGAGCACTCCTTTCCTTACGTTTATGTTGGCATCCACCGTCGCCAAGAATGGTCTTCCTAAGATAATTGGACAAGCAGGATCTTCTTGCATATCAACAACTAAGAAATCAGCAGGGACAAAGAATTTACCTACTTGTACTGGGACGTTGTCCACCATGCCTGTTGGAATGACCACTGTGTTGTTGACCATGTAAAGTCTAGCATCCACAGGCTCAAGGGCATCTATCTTAATCTTGGACCAAATTGTTAAAGGCATTATACTCACACTAGCTCCAAGATCACATAGGGAATTAATTTTGTATGGACCAAATCCAATAGTTATAGCAAACTTACCTAGATCCGGCCTCTTCTCCAATATGTCCAGATGGCTGCACTCCTCTGTGATTTCAGCCATTGACCTCTTTTTGCTCAGAATCTCCTTCAGGAACTTGACGTAGGACGACATTTCATTGAGAGCTTCTGTGAAGGGGATGGTGACGTTGAGCTTCTGAAGCATCTTGATGAAGCGTTGAAACTTTTTCTCTGCCGGGTCCTTTGGAGATTTTGTGGGGAAAGGCAGCTTCTTTTTCTGATTCGGAGCCAGAACAGATGTCGGAGGTGCTGCAGGCTACTCTATGTCGACCAGAGGCTCCTCGACATCGACAAGGCCTTTGTCGATCTCGACCAGATCGGGCTCAGTCGAGTTGTTGTGTGGTGCAGACGAAGATTTTGGCAGGTTCTCCTCGAGGTCGAGTAGGCCTTTGTCGAGATCGACTAGAGGGTTGTCGAGGTCGACTTGCTGTTCCTCGTCGTTCTGCTGCTCTCCGACCTCTGGCTCTTGCAGTTGATGGCCGCTTCTGAGTTTTATAGCAGCGATGTGTCCAGTCTTTCCCTTAGGATTTGGTTCTAAAGATCCTGGAAGTGTCCCTGACTGTCTGGGGATTCCTGCTGCTAGCTGACCAATCTGTGTATCAACTGATTTTCGCCAGATATCAGTTTCCCCAAGTCTAGAGTTGACACCTTGCATCTGAGTATAGACGGAGTTGAAAGATTGTCTAGTTTCTGAGTGGTTCCTCCGTATTTCCTCTAGGACTGTCTGTATATCATCCTTTTTCTGCTCCCTTTCCGGATGTCCTGGAGCTCTATAGGGCGGGGGATTCCTAGGGACACCTTGGTTCCATTGTGGTTGCTGAAACCTTTGGTCCCCCATGTAGCGACTGGGACCCCCTGTGTAAGCTACATCCTCATGATGCTCTGCCATCCTAACTTGTTCTGCGTGTGGGCACTCAAGAGTGGTGTGCCTTTGCGATCCGCATTCAATGCAAGGCTGGTTGACAGAGAGATACTTTGCTTGCTTGATGAGCTTTTTATTCTGGTCTCTGTAGTACTGCTCCCTAACATCAGGATCAATCTCCTTAGGTGGCTCATAGAGGGGCATGGAGGGTGCTGGCCTGGCGTATGGGTTCTCTTCATAAGTTGCAGTAGACCCATACTTGTTGTCGTAGTTAATGAGCTTTTCTAGCACACCCCATGCGTCACTTGGCGGCATTGTCAGATACTCATAGCGAGTATAATGGTTGATTCTGTCCTTTGTGACTTGATCAAGAGAGTTGAAGAAGATCTCCTGAATGACGTAGGGTTGGTGTCCATGAGTAGGGCAAGATCGCAGAAGTTCCTTGTAGCGCTCCCATGCCTTTGCTAGCGGTTCCCCTTGCTTCTATTTGAAGGCGGTGATTCTCTGGCGGAAATGTGCTGTTTTGGCGGGTGGGAAGAATTTGTTCAGAAACTCTTGCTCTACTTGGGCCCAGGTTGTGAGTGATCTTGCTTTCAGCCCTTCCAGCCATTTCAGTGCAGGCCCAGCGAGAGACCAGCGAAAAGATTTCATCTTGACATATTTCAGAGTTGTACCTTCAGCAATAGTACGGCACATGTCAGAAAAGTTTGTGATATGTTCAAGAGGACACTCATTAAATCTACCATAAAAGGCATTATTTTTCAGCTCTATAAGAAATTGAGTGCGAATTTCAAAAGAGTTATCAGGGATTAGAATCGCCGATTCAGACACGACGAGAGTTGGTTGCATGTAGTCCTCTGCCGTGGTTGGATATTGGGCAAGCTCAGCCTGTGCTTGTTCCCTTGCTGCTCTCTCAACGGCGATAGCAGCATCCTTAGCGGCGATAGCAGTATCCTTTGCGGCCAATTCCCTGGTAAGCCTAGCGACCAGCTGTTCCTGTGTCTCCGCAGCCGCCATGATCCTTTTGAGTTTAGAGTGGATGTGTAGGTAGCGCTCCGGTTCGTCTAAGCTGTCAAACTCAGGTGTTTGACCAGAACGACGCATACACCTGAAAAGTAACTCAAAGAAACAGTGAGAACTGACTACCTAAGGCGCGATTGATAGCTTCCCCGGCAACGGCGCCAATTTGTTGTTGCATGAGGATGGTCAAGTATGAAATAAATATAAAATAAAGATCAGACTTACTTCCCTGTCTCAGCAAATGATTACAAGACTTCCTCCCATTGTAGTAAGAGAAAAGTCAGGATCGAATCCACGAGGAAGCACGTCGGCAGTTCTTAGGTAGCTGTAAATTCTCACAGACAAGGCAGCAGAAAGACAGAAACACAGCAAGAAACATAAATAAAAGCAGAAAATAAAACAAAGCAAGGGCTCGTCGATCTCGACAAACAGCTACTCGAGATCGACCACAGTTACTCGACACAGAAACTGAAAATCACAGCAGACAGGCAAACCCGGCAAGGGCAACTCGATCTCGACAACCTCTACTCGAGATCAACAAGAGCATGCAAAACAGAAAATGAAAATCGACAAGAACAGAAAAAAACCAACTCGACCTAGACTAGCCGTACTCGAGATCGACAAGGCACTACTCGATCTCGACAAAGCTTCCTCTACGTCGACTAAAAACAGAAACTTAAGTTTGCAGAATTTCGAACAAAACTCAGATTTCCGACAGAAATAAACTTCAATATATTAAAAGACCTCCAAAGCCAGGGTATCAACACCACAACGATAACCAGGCAAAGTAACATATAAAGGCATAAAAGATCATGCTTTCCATCAAATAACTTTCGTCATTAACAAATAGGCATATAGAGGCTCTCGCATAAACCCTAATTATTACTAACCCTTTTTCACATAATTAATCCAAGTTGCATAAAGATCACTTTCGCTTCAATAATACAAACAAGGATCACCTTCAACTCTCACAAAAGAATCATGCTTATAGGGATAGAAGATGAATTGCACAAAAAGATCTGACCTTTATCGCATTTCCTCACATGGCCACCGTCGAGCTCACCCCAGCCCCGGAAGTGGGTGGACTACTCACGCCTCATTGCAATCGCAAATATTGAATGAAAAGAAATAACTTGCATAAAACTAAATTCAAAAGCCTTTACAATCTCGGCAATCAACTTTCGCAGAAAGCCAAAACCTTAAAAACCTTAGAACTCCTAAAACTCTATGTGTAATTGTCTCTCTGAATCGGAATGTGTGTGACTTAAATGAATAAAACTGAGCCCCCTAGGTCCTTATTTATAGTGATCTAGTCCATGCTAATCAAGGATAGAATCTCCTATCTCTATCTAAAATTATATCTAAAACTTGAAAGGATAAATAAATGTCATAAAGAAATAAATCTATAAGGAAAAGATAGTTCTAAAGTAGATAAGTCTTCATGATGTTGATAGATCTTGTCTCCCATGGATAGACTTGATGGATTTGGATAGAATCTTCCTCCTTCGGCCCCAAGGAATCCCAAGTCTACTCGGACAGGTCTTCGTCGACACGTTTCTGGACACTGGTCTACTCGACTTCGACCACGGCTCGTCGACCTCGACAAGGATGGTTCGTCGACTGGACCTCCCGGCTAGCTCTTCTCGATGTGGCTCGGTCTTGGCTCCTGACGCTCGTCGAACTCGACAAGACGTAGTCGACCTCGAGTAGAAAAGTGTTGCCGACTAGGTCTCCTCGGGTAGGTTTACTCGACTGGCTTGGATCTGGACTCAGGCGCTCGTCGATCTCGACCAAGGCTTGTCGAGATCGAGTAGGGTTCGTCGAAGAGGGCTCTCGGTGGTCTCGTCGAGGACTCCTCCTCGGACTTGCTCTGGATGGCTTGTCGATCTCGACAAGGGTTCGTCGAGATCGAGTAAAGGTGTGCTCGGCTTCTCGGGCAGCTTCTCTCCTCGTCGACTCCAGGTGTGGTGTCTGGGCTTCGTCGATCTCGACCAGGGCTTGTCGAGATCGAGTTGGGTCCGGAGCCGGGTTGGTCTGGCTTTCTCGATCAGGCTCTGTCGACAAGGCTTGCTCGGACATGCTCGTCTAGGTCGAGTAAGGTCTACTCGAGATCGAGTAGTCTGGTTCCTCGGCTCGATTCGACTGGTTCCGCTGCTTTGACCTTGGAATTCCGTAGTGGTTTTCCGAGCTTTTCCGACCTTCTGTAGAATTGCTGTAAAACGCCTCGATTTCTGTGAATTAAACAGAAACTGGTGTAGATTCCATAATTTGGAAAATAAACATAAAATACATAGGTTCTGTACTATCTAAGCCCAAATGAATGAAATGTATGCAGAAATCGATATAAAAGTTACTGTAAAACATGGCAGATTAGGCTCACAACTTCTATCCCTGTTTTTTTTTTTTTCATATTGTTAATTTTAGCATATTTACACACAATAGTGCAAGCACCTGTAATAGATCCACTTCAAATTATCTTTACAAAATACCACAAGACAATGCCATTAATTACTACTAGTATATAATATCAATCACAAAACAACTAACATTTTTCATAGTCGTGAGAAAAAATGAGTATATATATCTCTAAGGAAATCCAGCTATAATAAAGAGTATATATATATATATATATAAATGATTTAAATTCATGTGCATACTCCATATATCGAACATATATGTTGATAATGTTTGGCGATTTCCCTCGATCAATTACCTGCATCGATATCACGTTGTAAAAGTATATTTACAAGTCAATTTTAAGTCATTGAACATACATAGATAACTAGCTAGTGTGATAAACAAAAAAAAAGTAGATGTAAATATATAATTATAATTACCAAACAAGATGTTTTTCAACAAACTCAAGCCACTCTTCTCTTACTTCATCAATTTGAAATGATGCGTAAGGAGAATCCAAACGGGTGAAATGCTACATAAGTTAAAAAGTAGGTTTATTTATAGTGGATTTGTAAGATATCTAGCTAGCTACTTCATGTATAATGATAATTTACCATAAATTGAACACATATCTCAATAGGGACTAAAACTACTCTTTGATCGATAATCTCCCGCATATTCCTCAATACATAATAAACGCACTCTATATTATTTGGCTGACGAGCTGAGGACCCTTGCAATACCAATTTACAAATGTATTATTAAGTAACGATGTATTCTGCATTTTTTCTACATAAATAATATAACAATTTTTAAAAACTAACCTTTACTACCACCCAACGTGTGTTCTTCTTAGATTTATTTTTCTTTATCTCAGTAAAATATATAGTCATGACCCTAAATATCATTAAAAATCAGCAAATATGATGAAAATGTCAAAATTGTCAACAATGTATGCCTACAAATGAAAATAAAAGTTATTATCGATTGTCAGAAATCAAGTTACTTACATTTGAATGACTTCTTTAAACTCCATTCTCACCCTTCCAAGCAATGAATCAAGCAGATATACGGTATCATCTCGAGGGTTTATGGTAGCTAACATCCAATGTGCAGTATATAAATATAACAGATGACATGTAAATATGAATAGGAAAAATGAAAACGAATAAAAAAAAATAATGATATTTAACTTACTACTTATAATAAGGTGCCAAAAACAATTTGAAATGACGGCTCTCTTCTCCAATCATGGAATTACAAATATAGCGAGCCCTCTCTTCTTTTTTCAAGACGGAATCCGCAGCTATCCTTTGTGGGCATAAAAATCCAAGCAAGGGTAGATTCTCTAGGCATCTGTTTTCCAAAAGATACCTATGGAATAAAAAATGAATCATTTTGCACATTTAGCCGAGACAATATATCTTTACTAAAACTTACTTCATATATATTGAAACATGGTGTCCATTGATCATCTCCTTATCAAGCCATCTTTCTATATCTCTTCTCCAAACTAAGATAGAGTGAACATGGCCTACAACGGCTTAAGGCATTGCAATGGAAGCTACAATATTATTAAGAATTCATCCCTGGAATGAGTATTTTCATTTTTTTTTGATGGATTTAAATGATGGTTGTTTTAGCTGTCCCTCAGTAGCAGCTATTGCCCCTATGATTTGCTTTGACAAATTCACTTTAGAGGACTTTCTCTTATTCGGAGGTCTTGATGCCTTAAATGCAAATAAATAATTATGATTTTTTTTAGTAATTAGCTTTGATTTGTTTGTTGTTGTGGAAATCTATCTATTTTAAGGTGTAGACTATAGGGAACCTCATTGTTTCTTACCTAATATACCATCTTTTACTTCAGTCATGGGTTGCACCTACTTGTTTGCTTTGCTGGTTTCTTCCTTCTTACTTTTACTGAATCTTTTACATAATTTTTCGGTGTCACTATCCTGCTTATTTTAAAGTAAGATAAGTTGTGTTTCATTTAGTTTTCATTCTTTTTCATATTTTTCATGTGCTGCATAGACATCATCATAACATACATGTGCTGCATAAACTCCTTAAGTAAGATTTCAGGGTTCAACAGTTATATTCAGAACAACAACAACAATGTTGAAAGTGTGAATGAATAGCATAAATTTGAAACATGAGAAGGATATTAATGTTGATCTTCGACTACATCTACACAATACGCAGGAATCAAACTCTGAGCTGATATAACAACGTTTCACAAGACGCAGGATATTAATACTGGACAATGCAGCAGGTTTAGACTCTTGTTGGATTCTTAATCTTTTAGAAATTGTTTCTTTATGAACCATCTAAATCTTGTTGGATAGAAAAACCACACCCAGAGCCTCAGAGATGAACTAGAAAAGCAAGCACAACGATTCATAAATGTGTTGGACTATTGAGAATGTGCAAAGAACTTACCCGATATATAGAAGTGTGTTGGACTATTGAGAAATTCCAAAAGTAATTCATGGAAAAAAAAAAGAAATAACCATATGAATGATAAGTTAATATATATATATATATATATATAAGAAAGACAAGAGATAAAAGATAAAATTGAAATTGCTAAAAAAACAAGAAAAACACTAATAAAATGGAATTTTAAGTTCTGAAATGAGCTCAAATGCTCGAAAAAGCCCATACCTCACGGTGAAGTGGTGAGTTTGATTCGTGAGCGGATTCCCTATTCAGAAAGGTAGCATGGAGCTCAATCGGACACCGGACACCCAAGATCACTTTCACCGAGGGCGTGCATTACTATTTTACCTATACCATTTATGTTAACTTGCTATACCCATACATCTAGTTGCTAATTCCTATTTGGTATTGCTTAACTATTTTGTGGTTTGCTCAACGTGGTGATGCTGAAGCTGGAAAACCCTTGTGTCTGATCTATTCCTTCATTTTATACAACCTTACCCACACCATTACCCTTGCTATTTGCCTCACCTTTTGTTGAACAACACTTCATATTCTCAATGTTTTCTGTTTTTTTAGTGTTGGTTATGCACCCTTTGTTGTGATTCAACTTTCCATCTAATTTAGTGGCCAAGCCTACATTATGATCAAGGTTAGACACATACACACACACATAAGGAGAAGCCATAACAAATCCAAGATAATAATGCTACTGGCTTATAATGCTACTGGCTTATAATTCCATATAATAATGCTACTGACTTTATATAATTCCAAAGAATAAACTATAATTCAAGAGATTCGTAACACATACACACCCTTTGCTACTGGTTACACACATAAGGAGCAGCCATAACACATACATATAAAACTTATAATTCAAGAGTTTCTTAACACACACATAAGGGGCAACCATAACACATACACACCTTTAGTTTAGCAGAATATAGATTTCAGAAATATAGATTAGCAGAATTTTATTCCTACTCATACATTTATCCGGTATATCTTAATCAAAAATATTTAGTTTAGCAGAATATAGATTTCAGATCTAGCTCATACATTTTTCTGCTTAACAAAAACATTTAGTTTAGTAGAATTTTATTCCTTCATTAAACATTCATCCTTCAAGCCTTTGCATTATGGCATCAACTTGGAACCAAAATTTCATATTAACAACTAAAGCATACTGTATACTACAAGTTGCATCTGAATATGAGATCAGGAGTATATTATACACTCTAAAAGCATGTCTTTTTATAGTTGCAGTTATGATGCTTTTTTGTGGCAAGATGTTCTACGATTTCTGAACCCAATTGCAAAGAAAAAACACAATTAGGCAGGGATCGAAACACCCTACAATGCTGCTGTAGTTCCAGACAATGGTTCTGTCAATCGTATTATTTGAGATGTTTCGATATCTATGACGACGGTTCTTCCTATATTCGTTGTCTTTATAATAATAGAGACAACGGTTTTAATTAGTCATAAAAAATGGTTCTGTGAATCGTATTATTTGAGATGTCATCTATATCTGTGACAACAGTTCTTTGTATATCCACTGTCTTTGTACTTACAAAGACAACAATTTCAATTGTACATTGACAACGGTTCTGTCAACCGTATTCTTTGACATGTCTTCTATATGTATGACAACGGTTCTTTATAGGGGTGGGCACAAATCCCGCAAATCCTGATCCCGTCCCGGTCCCATCCCGATCTCGTCCCGATCCCGGTGGGATTTAGGACAAAATAGCGAATCTCGTCCCGTAAAAATTATGCGGGACGATCCCGGTGGGATCCCGCAAATCCCGTCCCGTCCCGCATACAATAATAATTTTTATAATAATAATAATAATATTATAATATTAAAGAATAATAATAATATATTATTAGTATTATTATTTTGAGCAAATATTATTTATAAGTAGAATAATAATTTTCAATTTATAATAATAATATTATATAATATTATAATATAATTTAATAATAATATTAATTTATAATAAAATTATTATTATTATTATTATATTATTATTATTATATCATATTATATTTTTTTCTTGTAAAGTATAATTATTTTATAATAATAACAATAAAAATAAGTAATATTATTTTATTTTATTTTTAATTATAACGTGGGATTATTATTATTTTTTTAATTATTTATTATTATTATTATTATTATTATTATTATTATTATTATTATTATTATTATTATTATTATTATTATTATTATTATTATTATTATTATTATTATTATAAAAACATATTACAAGAAATTAGTGGGCAACCGAGATACTATCTGGGCACCCACTCCTTTAGCGATAACAAAGCCAAGTCTAGTAAAAATATAACGTGCAGCACGTGCCCCGGCATCCTGAGATACCGAGAATTTCTGAATCCGCTTCAGCAATGCAACCGCATATGTATCCAACTCCCCCAATGAAGAGAATGAGAAGGGTAGGAAACCATAACCAGCCGCCGTACACAAATCTCGATACTTGACACATTTACGTCGAGCAACATCAACAACAGCACGACCAGGCATAAAGTCAGAAATCCCAGACTAAGACAATGGAGAGAATCCCGTCAGATCGTTACACACATCCCGCCCATTTAGAGTTACAAGAGGCAAATAGCTAATTAAATACGGTATTCTTCCTAACTATCAATCGATAATTAGACAATATTGGTAAATCTCGTCTCAATTCCTTTCCGTCCTGATCTAGTAAGATAATGTAGCTAAATATGTTGGACATTATAATTAATTATACAATCATTGTATGAATTAATAACAGTATTATAATATTAATATTATTATTATTATTATTATTGAATAATATAGTTGAGAATAATACCGTATTCAACATATTATACTAAATAATGAATTATGAAAGCATTTTTCACTTTGCAAATTTATATAATATTTTAATATTTTTATATGCGGGACAAGGCCCGTCCCGTCCCAATCCCGTCCCGTCCAGACACCATCCCGTCCCGATCCCGTCCCGAAAAAAAAATGTCAATCCCGTCCCGATCCCGTCCCGAAAAAATTTCGCGGGACGAGTCCCGTCCCGGCCCAATCCCGTCCCGTCCCGTGCCCACCCCTAGTTCTTTATATATACGTTGTCGTTGCAATTACAAAGACAACGATTATAACTAATAACCATTGTGCGTACCCCAAAACCATAATTTTTGCCAATATAGACAACATTATTTCAAAAACCGTTGTCTATACAGTGTTGTCTAAAACCATTTTTGTACTAGTGTTTATATTATCATATTTATTTATGTTTTCATATTTATTTTTACTCATATATCACATTTTTAAAAAATCACAAAAATATCATGCATTGCATTTAGGTGTTATTAACGATACCCATCTTGGTTTAGTTTGTCCTCTAATTCATTTTTATGATCTTAATTGCATAAATACCATGAATTGATTGAATTGCATGAAAATGATTTTTGGAGCAAGATTTGTGAATATAATTGAGCAAGTATGGTTCATAGTTGAGGTTAAATTGAAATCTAGCAAAAACATAACCCTTTGTGAGTTTGATTTTGGCCTTATAGGGACTATTCATAATTATTTCCCTTTTGCTTTTATTGTGTGATTATACTCTTCATATGCTTGTTTTTCATGACCGTATTGCACATGTTTATTGCTTGTGAATTTCAAATGATTGAGGCATGTCTACTTTAGCCGTATTATGCCTTATCTACCATTTGCATTATCCTTTGCTTGAAGCCCAGCTGAGCCGTAAAGCCTATTATTTTTTATAGCTCCACAAATATATATCATAGTCAATGATTAGCTTGGTCCTATCTGAGAATTAGGCGGGGCATTGGTGAAAAATCTTTATGTTGGAGTTGCTTTGAGTGGAGATGATGTATGTATGGTTGTGCATTGCGAGAGACATAACCGAAATAAGGTAACCCTTCTTGCATAATAGAGATGACTTATTACTAGGGGCTAAGGAGGACAAAATTCAATTAGGAGTAAAAGTCTAGTAAGGTTGGACATATGGAGGATAAAATTCACCTAGGGGCAAAAGTAAGCATAAAAGAAAAGAAAAGAAGTCATCATCCAAATGGAAAATTTGCATGAGTTGTATGGCTATTGAAATCGAAGAGTGCTTATTGATGTGTATTGGAGTTTCTGTTATTGGAATGGTTTGCGAAGTATGGAAGTTTTGGTGTTGTTCTGGTTGGTTGTTGTTCATTTTTCCCGGATTTTTAGCACCACATGCCTAAATATTTTCCATGCCTTATGTTCCTACCAGAGCCTCATTACAACCCTATAAAAGTCCTCATGATGTTGTTTACATGTGATGACTTTCACGGTGTATAGAGCATTTTGGATTGAGTTGAGAGTTGGACTTTAAAGCCTAAACACATGAGAGCTTGAGTGAAACACATTATCCCTGTGAGGTTGGATTAAATTGGCCTTTACTATTGGATCGCTCATATATTTTCTAGGATATTTGTTCTCTTATTCATGGCTCATACTGCTTGGTGTTGCTTTTCAAAAACTACATCATGAAGATATTATTTGTAGGACAATTAATTTTATATTTGTTTTTCATTGCTTGAGGACAATAAAAAACATAAGTGTGGGGGAGTTTGATATGACGCATTTAGATGGTCATAAGAGGTTGCATTTAGCTTAGTTAAGATGCATATAATGCATGGTTTAAGTACAATTTGCATATTTGATCTCTATGTTGGTGGAGTCGGAATCTACACACTCTTATTGATTATTTGAGGTAACTGTGGATCCGAGGATGAGACATGGGTTGATGATGCATTCGATGAGAACGTTTAGTCAATCGAAGAAGCTTACATGAAGATCTAAAGAGGTTATGAGAAGGAGAAGAGAGCCTAAACGAAGAACAAGTCTGCAGAAGTTGTCACCAGACATGCAGAACTTGGTTTGCACTTTCTGGAGGCCTCGGTTGTCGGATAGACTATTATGGCCATGCGTTGGAAAGCTTTTTCAGAGAGCTAACTCTTTCTTGTTGACGTCGAGAGCTGATTCAAAGTGGATTTTTCGTAAAAGACCGATGCAGCGGGCGCCTTCATATGCAGCGGTCGCCGCCATATGCTGCGGCCGCCGCATGTTCCAGCAGCGACGCATTTTGCGCAGCGACGTTTTATCTATCCAAACCCTATTTATCTATCTAATTGTCTTTTAGCTCTAGGTTTTCATTCATTCATTAGATTAGGATTTAAGACAATTTTATTGGAGATTGAGAGCGATGTTTGCCATGAGCGACTAAACTCTCTCTGTTCTGTTCTTCTTGCAATTTGAAGCTTTGTTTGGATTCAGTTGTGAGTTTGTGAATCTTGTTCCTTATTTCCTTATTTGAATGTTTCAACTTATTTATGCTTGAATGTTTGATTGTTTTATTCTATCTAGCTCGCTTAACTAGTTAGAATCAATTCAATTGCTAGGGTTTTGTAGATTCCTGGTTGCGAACTTTAACCTAAGTAGCAAACTTTTCCCTTTAGGGCTGGTTGAACTAATTGGATGGGTATGAAGTTGGATGTGTTGCTACCTTGGATGTTCGTTCTGATGGGGACATCCATTTTTGGATGATGGGGAAACTATTCTTGGAGACCAAGGAGACACTAGCCCGTACTTTTGGGATCACGAGACGTTGAACTTTTGCTTGCCATCGCGCCCTGACCACACCCGGGACAATGGAGACCTAGGGAGTGGCGACTGGATTGGTTGAGGAGCAAGTGAGCAATCATTATGATTATATGCTCACACATCTCGCCCTCTGCCCCAGCCAAAGTGTTATGAGCCATACTTTCTTCGACACGGTAGATCCTAGCAAAGTTTCAATGAGAGGTTGGGATTAGATGTATTACCTGACCCCTGAGTCCACGGTGACTCCTGGTTGGGTTCAAATATTCCTTGATTCTTGGACAAACATGCTTCGCTAGGGGTACTAGCTTCACACTCGCACTATCTAGTTTGGAGGCATGATCATCCACATTACCTACTTCCTCCGTATCGAATTGAGTGAGTTGGAGCCATTAAGCTGTTTCTACTCTAATAGGCGCCCACATTCTCGAGAGACATCATACTCCCCATCTCCATGAGCCTTTTCGAAGAAGAGTAGGACCATAGGGGGGATATCATTAATGTCTCCCCTCTCCTGTACCGATTGGTCCCTCACTTTCATATTTTCGTCTCCCCTACGTGGACCCCGACAAGGAGATATTCCTCCCTTATGAGATTCCAATGGATCATGATGAGGAGGACTATGAGGATTCAGATGAGGAGATACCTCATGCTAAGGCAGAGTACCTAAAGGTTGACTCTGACTTGGATGTCGATTATGATACAGTTCCTACCTTCTTGATGGACTTTGACCGTCGTCTGGCGGATTTGGAGCATCAGGATATGTTTCACCACTTGGAGCTCAGTCATCAGCAGGATGCCCTAGCCTAGTAGATGGATGAGTTACAAACACAACCTCAACAATTTCATTGCGCAATTCCAACAATTCTTCTCCTTCCCACCGCCTCCAACCCAGTGGGTAGGTATGCTTGTCCCTTCATACACCTATACTTTTTTTTGTTCTTTTTGTTTTGCATTAAGGACAATGTAACCTTTATATGTGGGAAAGGAGACTTAGTTAGTAGTTTAGTTTCATGTTTTTGTTTATGTATTTACATTTTCCATTATAATTGAAACTTATTTATTGTTCAACATGTTACTTTCTAACTTGTAAAACCCAAAAATCAAATGAAAAAAAATAAAAAAAAAATAAAAAACCAAAAAATATCATGCATTGCATATATGTGTTTTCTGAACACCCTATCTGGTTATGTGATGATTTCTGTTTGCAATGACATCTTTCGGTGGAGAATAGGGTGATATAAGTAACAACATCGTTATAGCTTTTTGTACTTGGATTGAGTAGAGAATTTGCATTTTAAGCCTAAACACATTGAGAGTGAGTGAAAACACATTTTCCTTGGTGAGGTTGGATGGAAAGTTTACTTGTTGTTTTGTGTAACCTTTATACAAGCTATGATATTATATCCATTTTCATTGATCCTATTTGCATTTCAGATGTTTTTTTTGTAAGGCGAACACATGTAGATTTTGTCTATGGGATGAGTGATTGATGCATTGTTTTACTTTGCTTGATGACAAACAAAAGGCTGAGTTTTGGAGAGTTTGATAGTGCATATTTTAGATAGGCATTGTAGATAGTTTTTGGTGCTTTTGAGTGTACATATTATATATTTAGATGTTAAAATGCATTCTTCTTCATTGGTCACTCGAGTTCGGAATCTACGTGTTTTTGTGATTAAGTTGCAAATTTATATTCCGAGCATGGATGGGGAAGAAGGATAGCTTGCGGGAGGTATGGAAGTCCTAAGATGGAGCTGGAAGAGAAGGTGAAAGACACACAAGAGGAGATGAGTGGACGAAGGAAGGAATCTAAAGCAAAGACAAAGTCCCAGGTTCACGGTACCCACTGCCAGATTCACGGCGCCCGTAGTGGGATGCGCTGCGCCGATCGTGAACATTATTCACAGAATCTATGAATATCTTCCAAAATATTTATTTTATGAGAAGATTATCCAAAACATTTAGGGTTTCTTGGAGACATTTTCAACATATATTAGGATGTTTTTTGTTACTTTTCATCATCAGACACTTTAGATTTGAAGAATTGAAGTTTTCTTTTGGTATGAGCAACTAAACTCATTTAGTTTCGCCTACGATTCGTAGACATGGTATGTTGAATTGTGAGGCTTGATTTCTATGTTACTCTGACATTTATTTTATTATCCTTTTGTTGATTTCATGTTGTTGATTCTCCCTTGATTGATCACCTTGGTAGAATTGCATCTTGTTAGGGCTTTGATTCATTCGCATGAATAATTTAACATTTTTGTAGCAATCGTGATTGAGTGAATCTGCAAGGCGGAACTTAATTGTTTAGGATAATGGCAGATTGGTTAAATATTGGTTTTTAAGAGACTAGAATTGATGAGATGACAACTGTTGACATATACTAGTTTCTTAGATGGGTTGGTACAACTATTCTGCCAAGTACATTGGGAATTGGTGCTCTTCGTATGTTAAATCTTGCAAGGATAGGAATGCATATGAATGTACGAGATTGTTATATTTGCGAGGATTGGCAATCTATTTAAACCAATGTTGGAATAATCAATTGAGATAGAATAATTGGAAATAGAGTGAAGGATCAAGTATGTCAACCATTGTTAAAAATTCGTAGGTGGAACCATTCATCTCTATTGTTATCAAATTCCTTACCATTACTCTCTTTATTGCTTTTGGTTATTCCTTACTTTGTAATATGGCGAATTGGTTACTTTTGGTTAGCAACGAAAGTGCACAAGAAAAGGTACTTGTCCCTGTGGATCGATTCTAGACTTGCTAGCTATACTAGATAGTGAGTTTGAATTATCTTTGACAAGGAACCAATGAATTTTATCCCATCACCGGACAACCTCTCTCTACTCTGTATACTATTAATAATATTTAGGTGGGGCTGCAAGAGTGTTAGCAGACTAAGCAAGAATGGGGCGATGGGTGTCGAGCCTCAACCACCACGATGGAGGGTGTGCGTTAGGGGGGTTTCTTGAAGTTGCCATGTCAAGAAGGAGGAGGACGACATACTGACCATCTTAGATCATCCCGTCAATGAGACGACTACTTCGACACATCCAACCCAAGAGTCCAAAGCGGGGATCTATAGTACTCTACATGCCAATGAATCCAAAGATGAAGGCGAAGCTCCCACAAAACAGAAAATGAGGACGACTGTCTTCAAAAACTGCTTCACAAAGGCTTCACTCCAAGAGGATAAAACGTGCCAAGTGAAGTGCAACTTTTGCAACACGGTCTACAAGCATCCCAAGGGAGGAGACAAAAGGGCAGATGCAATGAACCAGGTACGCATCTTCTTCCTCCCAACCTACTTGCTTATTTAGTTATAAATTTCAAAGTAGTAGTGATTCATTTGTTGAAATGATAGTAGTGGAAGGTTTAGTTTACAACTTTACACATCGCTTAGTATTTAAGAATGAGTGTTTGCAACTGTCTACCCCCCTTATAAGCCCATTTTCCCACCAAACAATCACTAGGAAAATTGAGAAACGTTTTGGATGATGAAAACAACAATTAGTTAAGTATTTTAAAAAAGTAATCAGACTTGAAACGTTCAATTTGTAGTGATATTTGGACATATGTTCCTCTATTCGTGTATCCTCTCAATAGAGCATAATTAGTATTGCATAATAGATTACATTTAGCATAGTTTACTTGTGGTGTTAGAAGAGTCGGAATCTACACGTGTTTATGGTTAATTACAGGGAAATGTGGATCCAACGAGGAATGCGGAGACTCTAGGATGAAGGAAGATTCAAGTTGAGGAAGAAAAGTGAAGAGCACGGGAGCGGAGTCGAATTTTGAGAGCCTAAGTGAAGAACAAGTCAATAGAAACTGCCGTCAAATAAGCTGAATTTGTTTCGCACTTTCTGGAGGCCTCAGTGATCTAATTGACTATTATAATCATGCGTTGGAAAGCTCTCTTCGAGATCTACAACTTTCATGTTGACATCGAGACCAAATTCGAAACAGAAAAACTGTTGTGAATAGTATGGCCGCCCCGCGGCCCGAACCTCTAATGAGCGATGTTAAATATATGTTAAATATCGACTCGTAGCTTGATATTCCATGTACCTTGGTTAATTCATATTCTTAATGCTATCTCTAGGTTATGTTTTAACTGTGTTAGCGTTATTTAGAGGTAAGGGTTGCTAGGACTCGTAGGACTAGTAATCTACCTAAGATCTGGACAATGACATTGATAGGAAAAGACAAGATCTAGAGGCTTAAACAAGGATCGAATTCATCAATCGAAGTGATAAATTGTAGGTGAACCTAATTCTCTATACTGCATTCTAAACACAATTTACTTTGTTTGCATTGTTTCCGCTTTGATAAAAGGCGGATCTTTTTCTCACCAAAACCCCCCCATATTCTCTCTAGTGATTAGACTTGTACTCTAATTGAATAGATTTCCCTGTGGTTCGACCTCTTGCTTATACACTATACTAGTTGTGAGTTTGAGTATTCTTTGGCAAGAACAACGACAGGTTTCCTCTTGTCAAATTTGGCGCCGTTGCCGGGGAAATCTTATTAAATTCATGTGTTGTTTAATCGCTAACCTTAGTGTGGACCACATGCATTCATGGTATGCACTCTTACTACTAACATATGTTAAAGGTGAGGTTATTGCAGTTACATGGAGAAAGTGTTCATCAATACTTCATCAGACTGCAGGAGTACATTAACGATCTTTGTTCATGGGGTTATCAAGCTATTACAAGGGAAGTGCTTCTACGCATCTTTGATGATATGACTGCTGACACACGGAACCTTACTGAGCAAATGAGTGATGGATGTTTATTAGATATGGGACTCTTGGAGATGTGGGATTTTTTCTGCTATATGAATTATCAATGTGCGCTGAATGACTCACTTTTTCCTGTATCTCAAATCGTTGAGACCTCTGTTGCGCCTCTTGAGGTCATTGTGGAAAATCTCACTGAGAAGATAGAAAACAATCCATCTGACGAGATCATCTCTAGCTCGCCCATTGATGAATCAGATCTAGAGCCTATTGTTGAGGCTACAGAGCCAGTAAAAGTTACCTTCTGCACTAGAGAGAATATTGATGAAAAGCCACCAATAGAACTGAATTGATGGTATTATATACCCTCTGTGGGTAATCAAACTCAGGCATACGATAAGTCGAAACAACTCTTACATTCTTTATTCTTTCGTTCCAATTTATTTGTATGTAGTGCATGCTTGTTTGATAGTTGTGCACAAGAGTTTGATAGGTTACTGAGGGCTTTGACTGTGTCTGATTAATTAGTGTTTTAAGATTAAAGAAACTGTCGAGCCAACGACAGTAAACAAAGGCGCTACTTGGGAGGCAACCCAAGATAAGTTTTCTGTTTTCCTCTGTGTCTCTTGTTTTATTAGATTAGTTTTGGTTTTCATCGGTTGTGGGGAGCTAACACCGCAGGGAGAAAAGGCGTCGAAGAGAAATAAGTGGAGGAGCTTAATTTCAGAGGCCGCCCTACGCCCAGGAAAGTTGCCCCGCAACCTAGCATGACTGCCCCGCGACCTCTAACAGGACAAATATTTTCCTTCCTTTCCCACATTACATATCACCACCGCAGTGAGCAAGTAAGTTTTTCTTTCTTTCCTCCATATTTTTATCTTTTGTTGTCTTTTATTTCATTGAGGACAATGCATGATTTAAGTGTGTGAGGTGGGGGGGGGGGGGGGGGGGGGGGCGGGGAATCGCATGGTATGATAGGATTACATGTTTATTTTTAGTTTGCACTTTTATTTTTGTTTTTAGTTTATATTGCATATCAGCATGTTAGTCTTTAAAAAAATCCCAAAAAATTAAAAAATAGTTATTTATATATTGCATTGTTAGGATTAGGTCTTATTTCCCCTTATGTATACCTTTTGTCCTCTATTCTATTTATTTGAGATTTATGCCCCATAATGTGCTTGGATTGTTAAAACCTTTAATATATGTTTTCTATACTATTTGATGAACATGATTGGTTAATAATTGAGCACATAAAATCTTGGAATTTTGGATGATCTTGAAGTTCTAGACTTGACCTGGTGAGCTTATTTTGGCCTATTCAGGACTGCACTTTATTTACTCCTTTTGCTTGTTGAGTGTACTCTCTTCAATTGCTTCCTCTTTCGCTTGCATTTAGATATCTTTTTCAAGGTTGCATATCATGATTTCTGCACATGACTTAAACATGATTGAGGCACCTTTATTAGCCCTATTTGACTCTATTTCCACCTTACATATTATCCTCTACTTGAAGCCAATTTGAGCCTCATTGCCTATTCTTTTGTAGCTCCACAAGATTTTTCCATAGCCAATGATAGCCTAACCCCATCCGGGAATTTAGGAATAGTTGGTGAATATCTATATTGTGGAGGATGGTTTTTAGTGGTGGATTGTATGTTTGAGGTACACTTATGAGATGTACGTTTGATTCATGCTAGTAAATTCATTACTTGAGACCTAAGGAGGTTAAAATTCACTTAGGGGTAAAAGTCAAGGAAAATCATTTGATATAGCATGGAAAAAAACATAAAAAGGAAAAATAAAGAAAAAAAAAGAAAGAAAAAAAAAAGAATAAAGGAATGAGTTGAGTATGTTTTGTAAAGTTATATGCTTGAGATTGATATTGTATGACATGGTAGAGATATGGCATGAGTTTATTAGTGGTATTATGATTTGGTTGCTTCCTTAGTCTTCGGATTATGAGCACCACATGGCCTAAATTGTTCCATACCTTATATTTTAAACCTTGACCCCATTACAACCTAATTGAAAGACCTCATGATTTTCGTTGTGTGTAGAGTCACCAGCGGTGGAGAGCTAGAACACTGGTGCAAGACTATTATAGCTAAGCTTTTGAAGATTGTGTTTTGAGCGTAAACATTTAACCTTAAACACTTGAGCGAGAGTGAAACACATATTCCTTGCGAGGTCTAGAATGAATATGGTTGCCCGATTTCATTGATTATTTCAATTATGTGCTATGATGTTGTTAATCTATTGTGCTTGCAATGTTTTTCGTGCATTTAAAGATTATTGAGGTGGATACATGATATGCTAATATGTGGGGCTGCGTAGTTGAGTTTTTTTATTGCTTGAGGACAAACAAATGTTCAAGTGTGGGGGAATTTGATACAGCATAATTAGTATTGCATAATAGATTACATTTAGCTTAGTTTAGTTGTGAATATTGCATATTTTAGTTACAATTACATGTTTACTTGTGGTGTTAGAAGAGTCGGAATCTACATGTGTTTATGGTTATTTCAGGTAAATGTGGATCCGAAGAGGAATGAGGAGACTCTTGGATGAAGTAAGATTCAAGTTGAGGAAGAAAAGTGAAGAGCACAGGAGCGGAGTCGAATTTTTAGAGCCTAAGTAAAGAACAAGTCAGCAGAAATTGTCGTCAGATAAGCTGAACTTGTTTTGCACTTTCTGGAGACCTCGTTGGATCGATTGACTATTATAACCATGGGTTGGAAAGCTCTTTTTGGGATCTACAACTTTCGTGTTGACATCGAGACCAAATTCGAAACGGAAAAACTAATGTGAACAGTATGGCCGCCCCGCGGGCAAGCTAGCCGCTGCGCGGCCCGAACCTCTGACGAGCGACTTCGCAATCGCCTGGCCGCCCTGCAGCCTGGGTTGGCTACCCCGCGGCCTTCGCAGAAACGCCGAACCAGATTTGGACTTTAATTAGGGTTTTTATGTTATTTCTTGGCCGACTTTCTAAAGGCTTTTAAGAGACATTTTAGGTTATTCTTTCATTAAACCTTATGCACTTTATCCAATTGTTGAGAGCACCGTTGAGCATGAGAAACTAAACTCTCACGGTTTCGCTTACAATTTGGATCTTTGATTGTTGAATTGTGAGTTTCTTAATCTAGTTCTTATTCCTATTCCAATGTTTTGACTTCTTTGCGCTTAATTCCTTGAATGTGTTTTATTCTCTCTGGCCTGATCAACTAGTTAGAGTAGATTCATTCAATTGCTAGGGTTTTGCAGATTCCTCATAGCGAACCTTAACCCAAATGGAAATCATATCCCTTTAGGACTTGTAGGACTAATTGGATGTGTAGGAAGTTGAATATATGTTAAATATCAACTCGTAGCTTGATATTTCATGTACCTTGGTTAATTCATATTCTTAATGCTATCTCTAGGTTAAATCTTAACCGTGTTAGGGTTATTTAGAGATAAGGGTTGTTAGGACTCATAGGACTAGTAATCTACCTAAGATCTGGACAAAGACATTGATAGGAAAAGACAAGAACTAGAGGCTGAAACAAGGATCGAATTCATCATTCGAAGTGATAAATTGTAGGTGAACCTAATTCTCTCTACTGCATTCTAAACACAATTTACTTTGTTTGCATCGTTTCCGCTTTGATAAAAGGCAGATCTTTTTCTCACCAAAAACCCCCCATATTCTCTCTAGCGATTAGACTTGCACTCGAATTGAATAGATTTCTCTGTGGATCAACCTCTTGCTTATACACTATACTAGTTGTGAGTTTGAGTATTCTTTGCCCGGAACAACGACTGGTTTTCCCCTTGTCACCTTCCTAGGCTCTTCTTCAATGGTTTCAATGGGGATTTTTACCTCTTCACCTCCTCTAAGAATCATGGCCATAGAATCTTTCTTAGAGGATTTTTCTAATGAATTTTTCCTCGAATCCCTCGATTTGAGTTTTTGTAACTCTTAAGCCATTTGTTGCATTAGCTCTCATTGATTCTTCACCATCTTCATCAAATCTCTATAGGTGTCCTCCTTGGGAGTTTCAGAGCTTACATGATTTGATTCTTCTATTCCTTTTCTTTCATCTCTAGCTTGGGTGTTTGATGTAGCCATTTGACTCACCATTTTAATTACAATCTTTGTTAGTTGTGCTACTCTCTTCGCATCCTTTCACAGATTCATTCGATCCATGAGATTCTCCTACCCCTTGGAGTTTCTTATACTGCTAAGTTCAGTTTGCTAACCCGTCAAAGATTTGCATAGCTTCCTCCAGTGTCTTATCCAAAACATCTCCTCCACTTACTCGCGTTGATGACAATGCGATCATGATCAAGTAACCCCTCATAAATATAGAGAATCAAATCCTCTTCTAGTATACCATGTTGCGGGCAACTTGCTTTGAGTCTCCTCAATCTCTCAATGTAGTCATAGAGGCTCTCCCTAGGGAGTTGCTTTATGCTATTCAGTTGTTTTTTCAGTTTACTCAAACGTGTGCCAATGAATTACTGCGTTTTTCAGTGTGAATGGAAATAGTCTCAACATAAATTGATCATCAGTAAATCCTTGTGGTCGGAGTCTGTCATAAACACTAATGAACTCGGTAAGATGCTTATTAGGCTCATCTCCAATCAACCAATAGAAAACTGGAAGAACCAACAACGAGTCAGATTTATATCCTAATTTGGAGCCCTCAGAGAGTTCAGGTAATATGATCGCAAGGTTTTGCGAATTTAGATCAGGTTCCCTTAAGTCTCTCAATGTCCTCTTGAGAGGGAGATTAACTGATTCAGACATCGCTCCCTAGCCCATTAAGAACTTCAACCAAGATTGATTAGTAACTAAAAAGTGATTCACCAAAGTGAATCACACTATATATAGCAATAAAAGTAAACAAAGAAAATAAAGTAATTCTCTCCGACAACAACGCCAAAATTTGGTGTGAGATATAATGTCGTATGCTTTACCTCGCCCAAAAGTAATAATAACCTGAATCTATTATTCGGTAGAAGTGGTGAGTCCAGATGTTGATCCACAAGGAGAATATATTTCCTATCTACTTAAATCTCTAACAAAGGGAATGAGATCGGAGTATTAATTGAATAAAAAGGGCAACCGAATAAGGTTAAAGGGGTAATGGTGAATTGTGATAATCAATAGTGATGAGATAGTTTCAGCTGCAATTCATCACCAATGGTTAGGTCATTGATCATTAACTCTATTCTATTTATCCTTATTTGATTAATCCAACCTTGGATCACTACAAAGATTTGGAAATAAAGCAATATCAATATCATAAACAATTAGAAATAGAGGCACAACTCCCTAACCGTAATCGCATACAATCCATATAACACAATTGTCAATATCCCACACACACCCAATCGATGCTTTCACGGGATCGATTGATTGTGTTTGCTACTTAGATTCAATCAAATCGCAAGAAGTAATCAAACCTTAGCAAGAGAGCAAACTCCATCAAGATAGCTAATCAAGAGAAAATTTATGCAATCAATCCATTAAAGAACAAAGATATTGAATCAATCAAATATAGAATAGATAGAAATCAAGTCTCGCAAATCATCTAACCATATCTCCGAATCGCAGATGAAAGAAAAGAGGTTTAGTTCCTCATAGGTGTTCTTTCTCTCATTCTCTCCATTGGGTTTCCCCCCTCAAAACTGGGTCTGAAATTGTGTCCCTAGTTGGCAGAAAATAATAACCTAAAACATAACAAACTGTTCCAAAGATAGAATTCAAAATATTCGCATCAACGTTGAGCGGCGGACGCTGCTAATAAACTAACGGGCGTCACCCTGTCACTATCCCCGTTCTTCAGCTCCTTGATTCTACTTATGTGCTCAGTTCCTCCTCAAGTGTCTTCTTGCCTTTGTAATGCTTTTCTTCAGCTCCTAACTCCTCGTACTCTTCCCCAACAAAGCGAAAGACGCATCCTCACAAGCTTCGGAATGCAAATATGCGAATAAGCACGAAAAGTACGTAGATTTCATACTTGAAAGATAAAACACTAATAATGAGAATTACTCAACAATCATGCCATATGCTCACCTAAATGCAATAATACCTACCTATAATGCCTATCTAAAATATGCATTATGAATTGCCCGTCAAATACTAGGAGCCCCTTGCTCGACCATTGCAGTTGAGCAACTCTTTAGTCGAGGTGGACAAATCCTATTGGAAAAGAGATCATCTTCCCTCCCGGAAAATCTTGAAAAGCAAATTCTGCTCAATGTTTGAAAGCGGGCAGAAATTAAAATTCATAGGAACTACCTCTTCATCGACAAGGATGCTACATCGATTTGGAGCTGAGATGGAAACACAGCAACAACTAGAACCCACGTGTTCGTGTTCGGGTTGAACTATCTAAATTCGTAACTCGTCAGGTCAAACCCGTAGACCCAAGGGTACCAGCCCATGATATCCGGATGGCAGTGGTGGAGGAGTATCCGGGTGGTAGACATCTAGTGTCCTAGGCTATTGAGACGAGTGTATTGCTTGTGCTATTGCTTGTTTTTATTGCTGGTGATATTATGTTGGTGTCTTGCCCCTTTTAGTCAGCATGTGTTTAATGCTTGTGTTTACTGCTTGTGATATTATGTTGGTGTCTTGCCCCGTTTAGTCAGCATGTGTTTAGTGCTTGTGTTATTGTTTGTGCTCAATTCACCCTTTTAGTCAGTATGTCCTCGTTGTATTCTTCTGTGATGTCGTTACTGGGTCCATCAGAAACACTCTCTCGACTAGGTCGGGTTAAGAGTGCGTACAGCCGGACTCCCTAGACCCCACTTTATTGTGGGATAAACAGGGTCGATGTTATTGTTGTTGTACCCGACAAGTAACTTTGACCTATCGACTCTCCATGTCCACGTGTTCGTGTTCGGTGGAACTTTCTAAATTTGTAACCCGTCTAGTCAAACCCGTTGACCCAAGGAGACCAACCCGTGATCATATCGATTTAATTATCACTATCCTTTCACTTTAAAAAATATATAAACTTATTAGTATGAGTAATAAGTTTGATATATTTCCAACTCATTAAGAGCATCAGCATCCATGGGGCTACCCCATCCCGACTTTTTTTTATCTCTCTTCCTAAAATTTCGACACCTCATTTTTCAATATATTTACCCCTTCCTTTAAGTTTTACCCACATTCATAAGTCTACCTCATTACTTATTTTATAACTTTATTTATACCCCATTACATATTTTTAACCAATCAAAACATAATTTACATAATAAAAAAATTATAAAACAAATGAGAGGTCCCACAATATATTAAAAAAGAAAAGAGAAAATTATTGAAAAAGTGAAAGGGTTTACCCCTTTGGACTAGGGTGACCCCTTCCCCTCTATACAATGGGTTAAACCCCACATCCATAATCTACCCATTTGTGGTGGATGGGGTGGGTAAAACCCCATGGATGTGGATACCCCTTTATCGGCCTCTCGTTGGGTCGGGTCTGTCCGGCCCTCAAATTATTTTCTAATAAAAAAATTAAGGGGTGATTACTTCGATGTCCTAATTTTTGGACTTTATTAAGAAAAGGTCTCACACCTCTTCCAAATTAGCTAAATGTCCACCGCCCTCTTTGCCCCCCATGCGTGCCCCCTGTGCCCCCTTCCGGTTTCAGAATTTTTTTTTTCCCCGCGTTTCCAGAGTGGCTGAAACGGAATTGCTGAAACTTCTGTTTCAGCACATACGGTTTCAGCTACCCCTCTTTTCATTTTTTTTTCCAATTTTTTTTTCGCTTTGCTGAAACCGAATGTGCTGATGCTCAAACTTCTGTTTCAGCATATTCGGTTTCACCAACCCTTGTTTTAACTTTTATTCCCGCGCTGCTGAAACTTCAGAGTTGCTGAACCCGTGTTGCTAAAATTGAATTGCTTTTTTTTTCCTTTTTTTTCCGCGTCAGCACTTTGACATCGGGGTTGCTGAAACCGGAGTTGCTGAAACCGTATTACGGGATATAAAATTTAGTCTATGCGGGATTCGAACCCACATATTTGTGCATAAGCACATCGCTCTACCATTGAGCTAATAGGCTTTTAAAGGCGATTTAAAGTAGGCAATATCAAAATTAATTGCAGTCCGCATTTCAGCAATTGCTGAAACTCCCCGTCTGCATTTCAGTAAGGAAAAAAATTACTGAAATTGCCAATATCCATACTCAAACCATGTGAAACATTAGACAACTAAGATTACAACAACAATTTCGCACAATTTCAGCAAGTCAATACAAAAATTGGTATTCATTTCAACTAGTCAATACAAAAATTTAAGTAGTGAAGAGAAAAACGGTTAAATCATTTCCAATATTCACTTCATTTCCAATATTCTAAACTCAAAGAATGCTGAAACTCCGGTTTCAGCAACATTGCTGATGCTGAAACCCCGGTTTAAGCAACGTTGTTGATGTTGAAAACCCAATTTCAGCAAAGTTGTTGATGCTGAAAGCTCGATTTCAGCAACGTTGCTGATGCTGAAAGGGTTATTGTTGACACCGCGGTTGCTGAAACCGTGTAAGCAATTTTATAAAAATTAAATTTAGCATTTCAGCATACGAATTTTGCTAATAAGAATTAATTTCAGTATACGAATTTTGCTAATAAGAATTAATTTCAGCATTTCAGATCACACAAATTCAAAAAAGCTCTCCAAAAGTTTCAGCAAGACAAAAAAAAAAGTTGCATCCAATTTTTTTTTCATTCCAATCAACCAAACGATGTAAATCAATCAAAACAAAATTAAACAAGAAATGGAAATGTAAAATGACCTTTTTGCCGTACATACACATATCAGCATTTTTCATTGAGCCCATTAAGATTGTTTTCATTCTAGGTACAAGGAATCATATATGTATATGAATCAATTAACAAACATATATATATCAATAGGCAATTGGCATACATATATTATGTTAGAGGCTACTGAGTCATGATTCATTCACAAAGTCAACCCTCATCCTACACACCTTGAATCAAAGAAATGCTTGATTTAGATTCCTGTAAATGCCATGGGGTGAATTTGAATTTCTTCAAACAGATAGGTGACAGGGCCATAAAAAGTGCACTTTGGGTCATCTAAAGTGGAAAAAGGGAACGCAAACAAAAAGCAAATGTTTGTTTCTAAAGAAATTCATGATCTGGATTCACAATGCCCAAATTGCTAGAGACTCTTAACTGGATATGCTTAGTCGATGTTGGAATTATACACAATCACAGTTATTAGCCTACATCTATGTATATGAATCAATTGACAGAGAGCAAAATCAAGGCAGCACGGAATCAAAGAAGGAAAAAGAAAGAAAGCATACCAAAAGAACACAAGCTGCACTCCATACAATAACAGTTGCATCTTCACACAGGTTTCGAACATAATCAAAAGAACTCACCTCAAAGCTTACGGGCGAGATCGACGATTTGTAGGCGGATCAGGGGAGGCCGGAGTTGTTTCAGCGACAAGCGGTGGTTCGCTATGGCTCAATTTCAGCCAGATCTGAACGAGGTCGTAACAAAAGGCGGTCGAGGAGCGCGATAGAGCCCTGCCCGATCTGGATCCAGATCTGGTACACAGAGGGCGGTGTAACTGCTGCTCTCTCGACGGAGTGGCGGCGGAGGCCGGAGACTGACCGCTCCCTTCTCCTCTCAGTTCAGGAGGAGCTGGTAATAGAAAGATCGATAGAGGCCTGCCCGATCTAGATCCAGATCTGGCACACAGAGGGCGGTGTACTGCTTCTCTCTCGACGGAGTGGCGGCGGAAGCCGGAGACACAGATTTAGGCCGGAGACACAGATTTAGCAAACGATGTAGCCATGGAGAATGACGCGCTGTGATCCAAAAAATCGAGCCTGCAAACGAGGTATAGGGGAAGGGGGCACATATTTAGGTCGTGAATTTTAGCTAATTTGGAAAGGGTGGAAAATAATTAATTAATTTGATCGAAAATTTGCTCAAATTTTATACTCCCTATTTTCTTGAGTCATTAACACTTTAAAAAGTACTCCGTATTTTAAAAAGTAAAAAAATTATGAGACCGAGGAGCACTAGTTATTGGTGAATGCACGTGATTTCTGGAACGTTCAATCTCGGTACAATAATAAAGCAAACAGAGTAGGTGGAAATGGGGATATATGGACAACTACTCGGTAGCCAGCTACCACAAACTCTATCGTACTTGTGCCTGTCTTGTCGTTGGGCAATGAATTTTCACCATGACTCTGGATGTTACCTCTGCTGCTATACTACTATGTAAGGACATCATGATGTTACCTGTGCTGCTATACTGCTATAATGCTACGGAGTAAAAAACAACGGTGCAAATACTCTGCCCCAAACCCCTACCCCAACTCCCTATCCCATAAAATTATTTTATATTTAAATTAATACTCCCTTCGTTCGACAAAACTTGTCGTTTACTATTCATGCACGCTTTTTTACAACGATAAAAACTATATAAAATATTCATTTTTTTATAAATTTCTTTTAACAAGTTTGTACTTATTAATAATAACTACGAAGTTGTTAAAAAAATTATTAAAAAACTCAATATTTTATATAGTTTTTATCTCCTAAAAAAGCGTGCATGAATAATAAAGCGTCAAGTTTTTCCGAACGGAGGTAATATTAAAAATATATATTTAGGTTCTACATACTTATGATAATATATTTGAAAAAAAAATCTTAAAAAATCAACTTACAAAAATTATAATAATTCACAAGAGATAGAAAGATTTTTGTAAGTTGTAAAAAGATGTGAGTTTACTATATATATTTTAAAAAAAAATATAAGTTGATTTTTTAAGTTTTTTTTTCAAATATGTTATCATAAGTATGTAGAAGCTAAATATATTTTTTTTAATTTTTTTAATATTAATTTAGATGTAAAATAATTTTGTGGGGTAGGGATTTGGGGTAGAGGATTTGCACCGAAAAAACAAGAGCTACCACGAACTCTCATTAATCAAAAGTGGATTCCTCGTCATAACATAAAAAAAAAATGTGTACAAAAAAGAACCTTGACGTTCTTGCATATACATATACTACTTGAGAAGTACCTTGATCTTCTTGCATATACATATACTTCTTGCATATGCATATACTCCTAAACATGTTAGAATAGCTCAATTTGATGATCTCCCATTTATGCACAGGTTTTTAAAAAAAAAACAGCCCCTAACTGCTGCTGTATAGCATAGATGTACACCAACATCATCTCCAAACATTCTTACTTTTGATTAAAAAAAATTGCCAACTAATACGAGTAAAAAAACCATACAAATGAGACTAGCTTTAATCTTTAGTTGGGATTAGCTTATGTGTTTGGGAGGACAACAATTGTAAAAATAAATGAGGACAACTGTTCTATTACTCTAATCTATAACATGTGAAGCAAAATTTGAAGATCTTTGGAATGAGAGCAATGGCAACAAATACTTCTTTTAAGTGAACATGCATAAATTTTCTAGGCTATTTATAAACAACATGAAGCTAAGAAGAGATTCAGGATTTTCCCATATAAGTTGTAAAAGTAAAAAATCAGCCTTAATACTAAATGAAATAAACTTACCGAAATACATATAGTTATCAAGCTGGGAGGTGGAAATACATACTCAGTAAAGAACAATCCACTTGAATGATTTCTGAAAAAGACAGCATGGGTAACATGTTCTTATCACCTTGAACATTTACAACTTGTAAGAATGCAATAAAACTCACATTGAGTACCAATAAATCTTGGAACTAGTGCAGGATACACCATGTGTGACATGTTCTTATCACCTTGTTCTGGAAGTGGGAAACTTGGTACCTGCCAACAACATAGCTTGATTAAATGGAAATCGAGTTACTTAAGTCTATAAACACCCGACAAAGGAAATGGACACTACTATAGAGCATATAGAGACGATCAAATAATCTTGATCATCCGCAGGCTTTAAATTATATTTTCAGGTTAAGCCAACAATAGAAACTAGTAACAAATATGGAGCTCATATGAACACCCGGCATATGGAAAATCAGATTGGCAAAATATGCAATCCTTTTGCATCAACACCCCACATAAGGCAAATCAGATTGGCAAAATTAGTAGATTTACATTCATCAGGTCACAATTGGCAAAACAAATGGAAAATTATTTGACTTCTGAAGCTCGTTAAATGAATAATAATGGATCAAATAGTCAATTAAACCTTATATGATACAACACGGGAAAAATGCCGATAGAACCTATGTGTGCTTAAGAATTTTGGTAGGTTCATCAAACAAACTAAGTCTGAGATGCCAAGGATGGAGCAACGGAATTTTCCACCATAAGAGTGATGATTCGGTCTCCACCAGAAGGGATCACCGGTCCTGCTCAACGTTGCCAAAACAATACGCGCCTAACAGATTTGTACTGACCCTTTTGGCCAACACGAAGAATGAAAATACAATGTTAGATACAAATTGAACAGATCCTAGTGCAGCAAGAAGAGACTGTACATGAAATTATACAGAAGAACAACGATAGATCATAAAAATCCTTAAGAATGTCATTATTAGAAACAGGAACACATTCAGACATACATATTGATTTTACATATAAGTTGGATGCCAAACTTTATATGTAAATAGCCAAAAGAAATGAAGATGAAAAGCATGTGATATGGTACTCAACTCGGCAGCATATCCAAATGAAAGAAAATTCAGACAATTTCCAAAAGCGAAAAATAGAACACCTAGAGATTGAAAAAGAAACATCCATTACATGAGAACAGAGTGATAAACAAATTAACAAAATGACTTGAACTTGAGTACAAGAAATCAAGTTGTAAATTAGTTATAGTCTCTCACACTCACCAAGTCACCATGATCTAACATTTGAAATCTTGCACAACTGGAACTAGAGTCTGAACCTACTGTGGATTTACCCGAAACTTCAATTCCAAGGCTAGAGAAATTAGATCAAAGTGCACCCACAAAAATGAAACATCAAGGATAAATTTAATTTTATATTATATGCTTAACGTTGATTTTCAGCATGTGTCGGTTGTATCAGCTCTACATTAGAGATAGAGTCATAGGAGTATAAATCTAAGAAAATAAAATCCTAACTAGGTGTTAAAGTGGAAGAGGACTAGGAAAACCTAGAAAACTAGGATCGAACAATTAATAGAAGATATCAAATGGTGGAAAGAAAAATCAGATCAAACATTTTGCAGTGGCAGGTTGTGGACGAGATTTGACTGAAGCATGACGAAAGAGCAAATCTAGTTTAGCGACCAGAGGCTACAACCTCGCCATCTTCAACATCTCACTTCTTCGTGTCTAAAATTAATAATAACCAAATGACTAAACCCTAGATTATACTAAAGCATTTAAGTAACTAAAATGTAAGCTAAGATAAATGAAAACAAAACCCTAGAATGAATGAATCATAAGAAAGTTACCTGAATGAGTAGAAACCATCAGTAGGATGCAAAAGAGGAAGAAACAGGGAGTAGCTAGCCCTAGATTCACACAATTGAAACGAAAATTAGGTCGGAGTCTGCAATTTGAATGGTGAATTGGAACAAACACTTGAATCTGCACTAAAAAAACTAAAGTAAATCGACATATAAAATAAGGAGAGTTGGGAGAGTGACCTTGAGGACGCGTGCGACTAGGATGATAGAGATTCTATTGTAGGAGATGTCAAGGACAACCGGTGGCCAGCGAGGGATCGAGTGGAAGGGTCGAAAGGAGAATCAATCTCCATGAGAGAGGGAGAGAGAATTCCATGGACGCTCGATTTGTGGAGAGAAGCGAGAGGATTCGGTGGAGAGCGCTCGATCTGGAGAGAGAGCTAGAGAGGCGGAGAGACGAGAGCCCTCTTTCAATCAAAATTGATGACGAGAGAGAGGCGGAGAGAATGCTGGATCTAGAGAAAGCACATCCCTAGGAACGAAAGCAGAGAGGCGGATAGTTGGTTTTAGGGTTAGAACGAAAGCCCTACTTTTCACAACCCGGGAACTATACCCGCCCAAACAACAATCAAAATTTTGTAAGTTTAAAAAAAAAAACCAAATGTTTTAAAGTGTACTCCGTAATTTTTTTTTTTATTTTTTATTTTTTTTTTTGATTCGGTAAGGTTTTGGATAGCCGGGGCTACCCAAGAGCATCCTTGCGGATGAGAGAAAGAAGATCTGGGTTTGTCATGAAGGCACTCCCCAGAGCAGAATGGCCAAGGTGTGCAACCTTGTCAGCCACTCTATTGCCCAGCCGGGGGATATGGGAGAAGCGAACTCCTCTCATATCGTTTAGGGATCGTTTAATATCTGATAGTACAAGTTCTATTTCCCAGGGGCATTTCGCCGTATCCTGGAAGTAGTCAATAATGATTTTCGAATCACTTTCTATGACAAGGTGGTTTATGTGAAGATTTACGGCCTCTTTCACACCAAGTTTTAGAGCGAGTGCTTCTGCAAGAATAGGAGAGCATAACCCAAGTTTTTGATAGGCCATTTTTATGGGGCGGCCCAGCTAGTCCCGAATGATGATCCCGGCTGCACTAGCTCTGTTGCTTAATGTTGACCCATCGAAGTTGAGTTTGAAATATCCATTCGGTGGCGCGCGCCACTTTGCAGTTTGATGATTTTCTATCTTCCCCTTTGACTGGATGAATTTTTTTGTACTGTCTTGTTCCTCGTTTGTAACATCAAATTTCTTGGCACGATTCCAGTCTTCCGACTGTCGCCTGAGGAAAATCGTGAGCGCAGTGTCTGATGGCTTTGGTCCATGTCTGAAAATAAACTGATTCCTGAAGTACCATTTACTCCACCAAAGGAAACCCAGCTGCTGCCTTGTACCCGTAGAGAGGACAGAGCCCACCCAAGCTAGGATGTCCCTGAAGTCCCTAGTTCTTGTGAGGATCTGAGACATTTTTAGCATTTCTGTCCCACTCAGAATTTGCTGAAACGACCGCCCACCGCACTCAATCAGGGCGTGGACGTCGTCTTCTGTAACATCGTTACAAATTTCGCAGGTCATTGGTATAGAGACACCCCTGTTTGCGAGACGTGATTTTGATGGGAGACCGGATTGATTCAGCTTCCAGAGAAAATTTTTAATCTTTGGAGGTACATCGAGTTTCCAAATCCATGCATTCTTGTTTTTTTCTTCGGTTGTAATATCTGTCGTGTTTGTTAGTAGCTTATATGCTGAAGCAGTAGTGAACCATCCTTCCCTGTCGGGCCACCAGTAGAGCCTATCCAGAACCGGATTAATTGGAAGAGGGATAGCCATAATTTCTTCTACAATATGTTGGGGTAGGCTCGCCCTTAATTTTTCCTCCCACCATCGACCACCAATAATATACTCACTTACATTTTCGTCTGTTTTATGCATAGACAGGCATTCTGGTCTATCTGCCAATGGTTGGGTTATGATCCAGTTATCAGTCCAGAACTTTACAGACTGACCATCACCTATCGCCCATATAAGACCTTTTTTGAACTGGTTCAGAAGCGACGAAAGTTTAGCCCACTGCCATGAGGCATTCCCCCTTCTCTTATATTTCAGAATCTCCGTCCCTTTGAGATATTTATGGGCAATAATTTGGACCCACTGGTTTTGTGGTTTAGCAAGAATTTTTCATAATAATTTCATTTGCAGAGCTTCATTCATTTCCTTAGCCTTTCTTATGCCTACACCGCCAGCCGCTTTTGACTTACAGATTTTGTCCCACCCAATTAGAGGTTTGTGTTGCGCATCTTTATTCCAGAAAAATTTGCGGTTAATTTGGTCCAATTCTTTATGTATGTTTCCCGGTAGCATAAAGCTTTGCATGGTATAGAGCGGTTTTACTGATAGATTCGAGTTGATAAGGACCGTGCGTCCCTGCTGAGACAGGGAATCAACACGCCATTTGGCCAATTGTTCAGCCGATTTGCATATGATGTCAGTAAAGGTCTCCTTATTGACACGACCATTAATTATAGGACATCCTAGATATTTCTCTAGGGACTTGACATGCGGTACCCTGAGTACGCTTTCTAATTCAGAGATTCTAGGTCAGTTGATTCCGGAGGTGACCTGGAAGGCTGATTTGTGGAAATTAACTTTTTGCCCTGAAATTTGAGAGTATTCGTCAAGGATTTGTTTTGTCTTTCGGCATGCCGAGGCGGTGCCCTTTGTGAAGATGATAATGTCGTCTGCAAATGCTAAGAAAGGTATACATGGGCCTGTAGACCCAAATTGAAACCCAACAGACTGTCCAGGAACCCGTGACTCCCAAACCAGTCTCCGAGCTAGAATTTCAGCTCCTAGAATGAATAGGTAAGGTGAAAGAGGATCGCCCTACCGGAGACCTCTCGATGGGTAAAATATATCCGTCGGACCGTTGTTCACGAGAACTGAAAAGGAGACCGTAGTTATGCACTCTTTAATCCAATTAACAAATGTTTTGTGAAAGCCAAACTTTAGCAAAACCTTCTCCGTGTATTCCCATTCTACTCTGTCATACGCTTTTTCCATGTCAAGTTTCATGGCTACCCACCCTTCTTTGCCTTTTTTGTTTTTAAAGGAGTGTAAGATTTCATGAGCGATAAGGATATTATCTTGGATTGCTCTATCGGATACAAAGGCACCTTGTAGAGGGTTGATTAGTTTACCCATGACCTTTTTAGTCTTTCTGTTATGATTTTGGATATGACTTTATAGATTGTTGAGCACAGACTGATGGGTCTGTAATTAGCAGTTGTCGTTGGGTTGTCACATTTAGGTAGCAATGTGATGAAGGTATGATTGATTTGCTTTAGCATTCTGCCAGACAGGAAAAAGCCTTTGACAGCTTTGATAACCGATGGACCGACTATATCCCAGTATTCCTTGTAGAATTCAGCTGTCATTCCATCAGGACCGGGGACTTTATTCTTTCCTAGGTCAAAGACTGATTTTTTGATTTCATCATTTGATGGGGGTGCAATTAGTCTGTTATTTTCCTCAATGGTGATTTCCGGCTGTACTAACTGCAGGTAGTCGTGTAATTTTGGGTCGTTGATGTTTCGACTTCGAAATCGATTTTGAAAATCCTTTCTGATTTCGTTACTGACATTAAAATCTCCTAGGATTTGTGTTCCTTCTGCTGATGTAATATGGCGGATGAATTTTCGATTGCGTTTTCCTGTTGCCACCCTATGAAAGTATGCAGAGTTAGTATCTGCTAATTTGAGATGCTTTGTTTTTGCTCGCTGGCTCTAGTAAGCCTTTTGAAATTGTAGGAGTTTGGCTTTTTTGGATATTAATTTGTTCTCTCTTGCTGAGTTGGTTGAGTTCTGGGGTAGTGCATGGCTCTTCTGTAATTGCAGGAGTTGCTCCTCCACCTCTTAACTGTCTGAAGATGTTACCAAAAGTGCGTTTGTTCCATTCTTTTGCCTTTTGTTTGAGAAGTCGAGTCTTATTAACTAGTTTAAACATCGCTGAGCCTGGGCAATTAAGACGCCAGGACTGTCGTACAATGTTTTTGAAATCCTTGCGTTGTGTCCATATGTTTTCAAATTTAAAAGGAGGTGATTTAATCTTTAAATTCGTGTTTAATTCAACGGTAATGGGACAGTGATCCGAGAAAGAGAAAGCGCCATTTTTGGTAGCAATCATTGGAAAATGTTGTAGGATCTCATGCTGAACAGTACCCGGTCGAGCTTCTCATATGTGTTATCGTCACCGCCTCTTTTTTTCCTCCAGGTGAAGTTGTTTCCCCAGGACATAATAAGCCGTCGAGTCTATGACATTAACCAAAGGCGCTTCTTGGGAGGCAACCCATGATTTGTTTTCTATTTTGCAAGTTTTTCAATTCCTAGTTGGGTTTTAGTCTTTTAAATTCAATAAAATGATAAAGTTCCATGAAATTTGCTTGTGTTAACCATAAAATTTTCTTGATTGAATGACGGAGTTGGCATTCTGCACAAGCGGCGCCCGCAGTCCCATCCACGGCGCCCGCCGCCACTATTCACATACACGTTTCAGGATTTTGGTAACATTGGAAGGGAGAATTTTCTATCCTTTATTTTTTTGATTTGTAGGTTAGTTTATATTTTCTATCTTATTTAGGATTAGATGTTTTCTATTTTCTATTTTAGGAGTAGATTTTATTCTATCTATCTTTAGGATTAGATTTTATTTTATCTTTCTTAGGTTGGTTTTATCTATCTTAGGTCAGATTGTTCTATCTAGGATTAGTTTCCATTTATCTGAGGACTATATTTTATCTTTTTTATTTATTTTAGGGAAATTTCACGAGGTACTCTTGTGGTATTGCAATTTTCCCCGGGTGTACAAATGTTTGACAATTTTCGCGTGGTATCCCTTAGGTTTGGGGATATTTCACCTCGTGCCCTCCGAGGGTTATTTTTAATAGAGGGGATCTTTCTCCGTTACCTTTGAATTAAAAAGAAAGAAATGGAACGAAGGGACCGCACGAAGGAGATTTCACCGGTGAACTGAGAAACGAACGCCGAAGAGAACGACTATCCTCTGGAGCGAAATGGAGTGGAGTCCGGCAATAGGGAGAAGGACCGACCTGGAGTCCGATGTCTGAGCACGACGGCGCGGTGGCGACTTGTGGAGGTATTTCTTCCTCCTTATCTTCCTTGTAAATTAGGGTTTGGAATTGGGGCTTTTGATTATTGGAATTGGGGTTTCGAATTGGGGCTTATCAGTATTAGAATTGGGGTTTAGTTGTCGTACGAATTTGCGAAAAGTTGTGTTCTCTACGCAATTTCTCTGAAATTTCTTGTTTTCTCTACTCAATTGTGTGTTGTTGGGCGGAAAATTGTGAATCTGAGTCATTGAGATTGGGCTTATGCGAAAGTGGGGTGTTTTGTTCTGTTCTACAATGTCTGAAATAAGATTTTTTGGAATTATAGAATTTGGGGTTTCCTAAATCTAACTACATCGATAACTTGCTTGTTTTGATCATCCTCATCAATTTACAAATTTGATGAAATATAGAATCTAGAGAGCGCAAAATAGTAGGATTTCTTCTAATTTACAAATCAAGGAATCAACAAAATAGTAGGATTTCTATCCAGTAACAGAATAATTAAGGTAAAAGTCATCATCTTTTATATAAATTGGATGAAATATAGAAACTAGAGAGAGCCTTGAAGTTATACTACCGTATAAGGTATCAAATGAACAAGTAGGTGTTTTAAGTTGTAAGAGCATGTCTATCATATGATAAGATGCAGGATGATATCAGGAGCAAGAAGAAAATGGTGATATTTAAGCATAACCTATTTAGGATGTGAAAAAAGAAATGCTTCCCTTTCTATTTGGGCAGCAAATAGGTAAAGGTAATAAGTTCCATAACATAACGTAACAAGCCAACACAAGATAAAAAACATTCAGTAAAGTTCTTAAAGGGAGACCTTTTACCCTCCATAAGAAGCATTCATATCCATCACATTTCACACACTCGTCCATTTTATCCCAAGTTGATTCAAGTATACACTAGAGACAATCTTTGACCACCGATTGATGTCTGAACTAAATGCATCTTCTGCGTCTATTTTTTCTGAAAGGCTCACAGGTGCATTGTGTCTTAGTCACAAATTGGCGGTGTTTGCACTTGGCGGTGTTTGCACTTGCCATTGTGTCTTAGCCTCTTAGCTCAAATGGTAGAGCAATGTGTCATACACATGGATGTGGGTTCGAATCCCACATAGGCTACAAATCGTTCATTTGATACGTCACGTCCTGCATAATTCCTTGCTTTCTGACTTACTTCATGTTATGATATTTTACCTTGTCAATAACCCTTTTAATATCTGTACTTGAAATTATTTTTGTGTTTCTCTTGATTTCTACTAGTTATCATATGATGTGGCTTTGCACCGACTTAGAAGTTTCGTAATAGTTAATACTAAGCTTTTAATGAGTTTGGATACTAATTAGAGTTTTTGAGACATGCTAGGTTGAAAGGGTAAACGTTTATAATTCTTAAATGTCTTTTACTTCAGGTGACGATTCTCTACAATAGCGAACCGTTTTCTGAGAATGAGAGAGAAAATATCAAGTCGATCATCCAGGGTGATGGGTATAGATACCTCGGAATGCTGGTTGAGGGTCGTGAGCGCTTTGAAGAAGAATGTTTGATGGATATGAGAACAAAGCAATTATTAGCTGAATCAGACCATGAAGGTACTGTTTCCTAAGCTTATCAATGAGAAATGGATATGAGAAGTAAGTAATTATGTGAGAGATTTTCTCTTTGCAGTTGGCATTGCTGATGTTTTGCATTACAGTTATAGTGAAATCAGACTGATTTCTCTTTGCAGTTGGCTACAAAAGGCATATGCTACTGATTTAATCAGTAGCATATGCCTTTTGTAGCCTATTTGGGATTCGAACCCAAATCAATGTGCATAACACATTGCTCTACCATTTGAGCTAATAGGCTAGTATAGAACAATGTGTAAGTTACATATATATATATATATATAAATGTCCGAGAAACGAAAATTGATTCATCATCAGAATCCTATCCATGCCAAATATCTCGCTCTAATCTGTGCTAAAAATATCAATCAAACACACCAGATAACGAGAAGACGATTGCATCCAGAATCATATTATTATATTAACCACTGAATTGCACAATTTGAAACTTCCAATCACCAACTCCAAAAAACAGATGAATCAACACTCATCTAATTGAGCAACCTTAATACATTCAAATGTGAAAGACCTAACAAAGAGTGAAGTGGAATGGCCAAGTTGGCCAAGTGAAATGCTCAAAGTGAGTTCCTATTAAACATATGCATAAGATAAATCACAAAACTGTATTATTATACTAACTTCATATTCCACAACCAGTTTTACAAAGTGCATCCCAAAGTAATTATTTGCACCAAACAGAGAATTTAATGAACCATAAGAAATTGATCCAATTTACTGGCTTAATTGAACGAAGATCAAAACACAAACAGATCATGAATTCATTCAATCTGAGCAGTGAGAATCCCCAATTCAAAACCCTAATTTTCGAAGAATTAATCAGTCCGACATACCTTCGCCAGTCGCTCAGATCTCTCTCATTTCTTGCGTCGTCGTCAATCGGATAGCAAGCTTTCCAATTCTACCTATCGCCTCTCAGCGCACTGCTTCTGAATTTCCGTCATCGTTCCGCTCAGTTCGCCTCCATCATTTCGCTCAGTTCGTCGTCACCTTTGTCGATTGCCTTCGCCTCCAGTCGCCCAGGAATCGCCGTCGCTGGAATCGCCGCCGGTCTCTCTCCAGTCACTCAGTTCAACATCCCCTTTCCTCAGTTTGACATCAAAGACGCCCTCGAAGCCTTCGCTCCCCTTTAACCATCCAACGTTCTTTCTTCTTTCTTTATTTTTAATCAAAACTAACGAAGGGCCAGGACTCTGTTAAAATTAACTTAAGAGGGGCATGAGGTGAATTAGGAGTAAAGGTCAGGGGTACCACACGAAAATTGTCAAACATTTGTAAACCCAGCGAAAATTGCAATACCACGAGGGTACCTTGCGAAATTTCCGTTTATTTTATTTTCTTTTAATATTTCTATCTATTTCTAATTTTTTTTTCTTTTTGATAGATGATCATTTCCCTTTCCAATTAACCACATATCCCAATTCCTGAATTTTGATCATTCAAGCCTTTCTCCACTTGAATCTAAATTCCAAAACTTAAGTCATGTGTTTCAATCAAAAGCCTTTCTTTTTCCCATCCATCATCCACATTCATCACTACCCTTCATCCATCAAATTTAATTCTTTTCATACCATCACCGTCCTTACCACAAAAGAAAGACTTTGAAACCAAGTCCTGATCTTCAAAGAGCAATTTGGAAGGAGTTTGGACGTCCTAACATTGACGTTTCAACTCGGATTCACGTTTCTACTCAGGCGGCGCCCGCCGCCCTCTGACCGGCGCCTGCCGCTGCCCCAGTCCTCCAATTATTATTAACGATTATAGCCACCACTATCATGATCAAGTAGTTTTTTTCCCCCACTTGTGGTTTTATTTTAAATTTTGTTGTCTTTATTTGATTTTCATTTAAGGATGATGAAAAGTTTAAGTGTGTCGGAGGGGATAGTGAGTTAGGTCATATAGTGCGTTAGATCATGTTTAAATTCAGTTTCATGTTTTTTTTTATATTATTGCATTAGAAAATGAAAAAAAAATTGAAAAATGTCAAAAACCCAAAAATATCATGCATTGCATAAATATGTGTTATTCAACTACCCATCTTGTAATATTTGTCCTCTATTATGTATTTTGGCATGATCATATAAATTCCATAGCATGTTTGGATTGTTAATTTAGCCTTGTCATATAAAATTTGGTTTTCATATGAAGCATGATTTGGTGATGTAATTGAGCATGCATGATTAAGCTTGAGTATGACTGAAAACCTACACAATATGACCCTTGTGAGATTGTCAAAACCAACTTACATGTTTGTTGCTTGCGGATGTTTATGCTTTTATGTTTATATTTGTCTTTAGTTGCTTATTAAGTGTTTAGTGCGAATAAAGTGGCAATTATTGAGATACTTAGTAACCGGATCTACGCATGACACCCATGGGTATTATTCGCGCAAAGCGGTGTCAAAAGCTACCCACTAAAGAAGGAAGCTTGATCATTGAGTAACCGGGATCATTCATAATACCAATGTTTGCAACTTGCATAAAAAGATGTTCAAGTGGACTTTATTCATGTAAGTTAAGGTGTTGATAGACCGGGGCCATTCATGACACCCATGTTTGTGACTCGCATAAGGAATACACCAAGGCCGAAAGAAAGAAAAGAAAAGAAAAGCCAAAAATGAAAAAGAAAGAGAAAGAGAAGATAGATCTAGAGCCAAACTGCTTATTTTTATTGTTTTTCTGCAAGTAATGACATATCGGTGGAGATTTGGTGATATTGTCAATTTCTATGAGCTTAGTTGCTTCTTGGATTGATTTGAGAGTTGAACTTCAAAGCCTAAACATCTGAGAGCATGAGTGAAACACATATTCGTAGTGAGGTTGGATTATTTCTACATCTATGCTTTAATCGCTAAATACATGCTACGATGTTTATTCACCTTATCTTGTGTTCATTTAAATTTGATGTTGCTTTTGATGAGGCGAATGCATGAGGAATATGTTTGTGGGATGTTTTGATTATTGCTATCTTTTTCATTGCTTGAGGACAAGCAAATGCTTAAGTGTAGGGGAGTTGGAGTTATGACAATTTGTTTGCTTCTTTAATGTTTAAATTGCACTTTTTAGGCTATATAAATTTTTTTGTTTAGACATGAAGAAGTCTCTATCTTTATGCTCTAATTTAGTTCTCTAGAGGACTAGCGAAGCTTAAGTGTGGGGGAGTTTGATAATGCATATTTTATATAGGTATTATAGGTAGGTCTTAGGTGCATTAGGTATTTATATTGCATGTTTAAAAAGCTTATTCATATTATTTGTCATTTGGTATTTTAAGTGTGGAATCTACGGTTTCTAGTGTTTATTTGTAGGTTATAAGATTCGGCCTGGAAAGGTGGAGAAAGAAGGGAGTAAAATGGACAAAGAAGAGCTAATGAACAAGAGCGGAAATGGAGAAATCCCATCTTTGAGGTTCTTAGAAGTTGGAATAACCTTCTGAGGTCTTCATTAGAATCGTAGTACTTCAAAAGATCTTTCCAAATCATTTTCATATGCGTTGATCGGACGAAGGATGACTCCAGAAAGTGCATTACAAGTTCAGTCTACCGAAGTTGTCTACTGCATAAGCGACGCCCGCCGCCATTTCCACGGCGCCTGTCGTCTTGTCAGATCCGGATTTACGATACGCGGCCCAATCTATCTTAGTGGGAACTCTTATCTATATTTCCTAGGGTTTTAGCCGACGCCTTTGAGCCTGTTGTGAGTCTAATTCGCCATGTTTTACATTAACTTTTATATCAATTTCTGCATGCATTTCGTACATTTGGGATAAAATAGTATAGAATCTACGTAGTTTATTCTTATTCGCCAAATTATAGAGTCTACACTAGTTTATGTTTAATTTCACAAAAATCGAGGCATTTTACAGTAATTAAGAGAAAGGAGGAAAAACTCGAAGTCTACTACAGAAAGTACAAGGTCAAGGAGCCGCGGAATCAGGTCGAATCAAGCAAAGAACGAGGAAAGAGGTACTCGACAAGGCTGGTCGATATTGATCACTTTAGCCGATATCGAGTAACTCGAGCCCAGGATTCTACACGGAGTCGAGCACAGTCACTCGAGTAGAACAATCCTACTCAACGTCGAGGAGTTTGGTCGACGTTAAGTACACCTGACGAGTCCGAATCCTACCCGACATCGAGTGCAGCCCTAGAGGAGAAATCCTACTCGACGTCGAGGAGTTTGGTCGACGTCGAGGACAATCCAGTCGAGTCCGAGTCTGAGATCGAGTTGGATACGGGAAGATAGAATTGTTTGCAAGAGAAGATATGTGGAATTCTATCCATCCACATCAAGATCTATCAAGTCAAGAATGATCTATCCACAATAGTCCTAGTTTCCTTTTAGATTTAATTATTTTATTTCCAAAGTTTTATCTTAATGTTATTAGATAGAAAGTTTTAGACTTAGATATAATTATTTCTTCCTAGAATAGCTACATGGAACATTATAAATAAGGCTTTAGGGGTTGGATTTTAGAATCATCTAAGCCAAGCCACAAGAGAACACACACACACAAATATATATATATATATATATATATATATATATATATATATATATATATATATATATATATATATATATATATATATAGATAGATATATATATATATAGATAGATAGATAGATAGATAGATAGATAGATAGATAGATAGATAGATAGATAGATAGATAGATAGATAGATAGATAGATAGATAGATAGATAGATAGATAGATAGAAAGATAGATAGATAGATAGAGAGAGAGAGAGAGAGAGAGAGAGAGAGAGAGAGAGAGAGAGAGAGAGAGAGAGAGAGAGAGAGAGAGAGAGAGAGAGAGAGAGAGAGAGAGACTTGGAGCCGAGTGCAAGATTGTGAAGCGAGAGCGGAGTTGGCTTTATTCGGTTGTAAGTTTTGTTTGAGTTTATTTAATGCAATTTAGTTCCTTTTTGTTATTGATGAGTTTTTTGACGATGAAGAGCGAGTAGTCACCTAACTTCTAGGGTCGGGGTGATCCCGACGGTAGCCATGTAAGGTGCTGCGCTAAAGGTACAATCTTTTGATGTGATGTCGTCTTCTATCCCTACGAGCATGATTCTTTTGCAAAATTTGAAGGTGATCCTTGTTTGTGTTATTGAAACGAAAGGGATCTTAATAAAACTTGGATTAATTATGTGAAAAAGGGTTGGTAACAATTAGGGTTTATGCGAAAGCCTCTATTTTCCAATTTATTAATAACGAAAGTTATTTGATGAAAATGCATGATCTTTTATACTATTATGTGTTATTTTGCATGGTTATCGTTGTGGTGTTGAAACCCTGATCTTGGAAGTCTATAAATTTATTGATTTTATTCACCAAGCTCGTGTTTGCTTTCGTTTTATGCAATTTAAAAGTTACGTTTTTATTTCTGTTTTCACTCGATTTCGACCAGAGCTTGTCGACATCGAGGATTGTTAGTCGACGTCGACCATATTTTTACTTTTTTTTTCATTTCAGCTCGTTTCTGTTTTGCAGTTAGTCGACTAAGTAGTCGAGACCGAGCACCTTACTCGACGTCGAAGTACTTCATGAGTCGTTTTCAAGGAGTTTTTTGGAACTGAAAAGGGGGGAGCTGACACGCTTCCTCGTGGATCGATCCTCACTGCCTTCTACTACAACGGGAGGAAGTCTTGTAGTTATTTGCTGAGACAGGGAGTCAGTTTGCTTTATATTTTATTTATATTTCATACTTGACCATCCTCCTGCAACAACAAATTGGCGCCGTTGCCGGGGAAGCAATCAATCGCACCCTTTTTAGTTTTTTTACTCTTCTTTTTGCTTTTTAGTTTCTTTTTACTTGTTTGTGTTTTTCAGGTGCATGAGAAGAACTGATCGCACACCTATAGGCCGTCTTCTCGAACCAGAGCGATACTTCAACCTTCGACAAAGGTTCATGAAGATGTCACAAATCAACAATGAGAACTAGGGCTAGCTCACACCAGCACAAGAGCTTGAGCAACTCCGCCTACGCATTGAGGAACTCACCGCTAAAGAAGCAGAACACGCCCAATGAGAGGTAGAATATACACAGAACTAGGAGCGGTGGGAGGCAAGGGTAGATCGCGAGGTCAACACAAGAAGGCAACTTAAGGAGCAGATTGGGCATGTCCCAACCAATGCAAATGAGTATCTCCATCCCACTCTGGAAGTTCCAGAATCTCCGATCGTTCTTCCCGCTATTAATTTTGAAATTCGTCCTTCCTTTATAACTGAAATTAGGAGGAGTCAATTTAGGGGAAGAATCAATGAATGTCCTTTAGAGCATATCACCACTTTTATAGATTTATGTGAAGCTATTGTAGATGGTGCTAATTTAGAATATCTAAAATTAAAGGCTTTTCGTTGGCCCCTTGCAGGAATAGCGCAACAGTGGCTGGAAGGATTGCCTGCACGATCAATTCGCACTTGGAATGAACTATATGACCTGTTCCTTAACAAGTTCTTTCCTTCTGCAAAGACAACTGCTCTCAGACAACAAATCACGGCTTTCAGACAAAAGCCAAGAGAACCATTAGCACAGGTATGAGAGCGCTACAAACGGCTTCTGAAATCCTGTCCTACGCATGAACAACCACCCTACGTCATCTAGGAGATCATCTTTAATTGCCTGGATGCGCCTACAAAGGATCGGATCAACAACGACACAACCTATGGGTATCTCGAGTACACTCCACGCCGTGCTTGGGAAGTCTTTGAGACACTGGCCAACTACGACAACACATATGAGACTTCTGCGGCCTCCGCTAACGAAAGGTATGAAAGGCCTGTCCAATCTATGCCATTGTATGTGCCACCAAATGAGGTTGATCCGAACGTCAGGGAGCAATTCCAAAATGACCAGGTATGCCGTCTTACCAAACAAGTCAAATTCTTGTCTAAAAATCAGTCTTGTTTGGAATATGGGTCTGTGAGGCATAACACCACTGCGTGCCCACATGTCGATCAAGTACATCAGGCGAAAACCCATGAAGAGGTAAGGTATGCAAGGGGATACTACTCAGGACCACATCAAAATCAGAACTGGAGCTATTATGGCCAGTCCCAACATCAAAATCCCCCGCCCTATATATATAGAGCTCCTTGTCACCCTAATAGAGAAGGTAAGAAAGATGACCTGCAGACCATTCTTGAGAATATGCAAAGGAATCATTCAGACACCAAGCAATCTATCAATTCCATCCACATTCAGATGCATGGTGTCAACTCTAGGCTTGGAGAAATCGATATCTGGTGGAAATCGATTGAAACCCAGATTGGTCAACTGGCTACATCCGTCCCTAAACAATCAGGTACGCTCCCTGGATCCTCTAAACCTAACCTTAAAGGTAAATCTACAGGACAGGTGGCTGGCATGAATCTAAGGAGTGGGCGACAGATGCAAACGCCCGAGCCCAACACAGAAGGAGAGGCGGCAAAGGACTCATCGACATCGACCAGCCCAGTCGACGTCGACCACAACCTGGTCGATATCGAGGAAACCTTGGTCGATATCGAGCAGAACGGCATGCCCAACCCAAATTCGACCAATCCAGTCGACGTCAAGGACCTGCTAGTTGACATCGACAAGCCTTCTGCCTTTGTCGAACACTCTTCAGCCCCTCCGACGAAGAAGAAGCTGCCATTCCCAACAAAATCTCCAAAGGATCCAGCGGAAAAGAAGTTCCAGCGTTTTATAAAGATGCTTCAAAGGCTCAATGTCACAATCCCTTTCACATAAGCTCTCAATGAGATGTCATCTTATGTCAATTTCCTCAAGGAGATTCTGAGCATGAAGCGATCAATGGTTGAGATCGCAGAGGAGTGCAGCCAGATGGACGTACTAGAGAAAAGGCCAGATCCAGGTAAGTTTTCTATAACAATTGGATTTGGTCAATATAAATTCAATGCTTTGTGTCACTTGGGAGCCAGTGTGAGTATAATGCCTTTATCAATCTGGTCCAAAGTTAAGATAGGTGCCTTAGAGCCTGTGGATGTAAAACTATACATGGCGAACAACATTGTGGTCATCCCAACAGGCATGGTGGAGAATGTACCAGTGCAAGTAGGTAAGTTCTTGGTGCCTGCTGATTTATTAGTTATTGATATGGCGGGGGATCCTGCTTGCTCAATCATTCTAGGAAGGCTCTTCTTTACGACGGTGGATGCCAACATAAGCGTAAGGAAGGGAGTACTCACTTTCAACATTAGCGATGAGGTAATTGAGTATTCTTTTAATAAAACTGAAAGGCATACATGTCCCATGGAAGAGGTCAAATCCATATCAGCATGGTACATTACTTGCGGGGAGCCTAAGGTAAGAAATATGACTCCCGAGGATATAGAAAAGAGGGATACGGAAGCCCAAGTGGAAGAGATCATGGCTATCCTAAACGACGATACATAGGACATGCTCGACATCAACCAAGGTAAGTCGACGTTGACTAACGATTTTTCGGATGCCTTGCCAGGATTCAAGTGTGGGGTCGAAGTCGAACAAAGGTTACTCGATGTCGAGTACTCTGGTCGACGTGGACAAGAACCCAAGCTCTCCACCGACTGGCCTTCTGATGTGAGCCTAGTTTGCCATGTTTTACACTTACTTTTATATCAATTTCTGCATGCATTTTACACATTTGGGTTAGAATAATACCTAATTTGTGTAGTTTATGTTTATTTGTAATATATGGAGGTCTACACAAGTTTTTGTTATATTTCGCAGAAATCGGATGCACTTTGGAGCTTAAAGGAAAGTCTCATGAAGAAGCTAAAGATGTTACAGCTGGAGAAAAGCCCACTTTTTGCCAATCATCTTTCCGAATCAAGTTTTGATGTCATCATTAGAGTTGTAGCCCTAAAAAAGAGCTTTCAAACGCATGCTCATATGCATCAATCGGACGAACGAGGATTCAGGAAAGTGCGTTTCAAGACGGACGCATAAAGCTTGAAACTGCAGAAGAGGTCAATATCGACCACTTTTGGTCGATATCGAGTGGATCAAATCGGCCCGAGATGTCAAAAATTGACCAGACACTTGGAGCAAAACAGAAGAGCTTTGCGCTGGAGATTCATGATTGGCTAAGCGTGCTTTGGCAGCTCGTGGTGGAGTACTCTCTGACAGATTCGCTCTATTATTGGCTCATATTCAAGAGGGAGTGATCAGGATTAACCCGCGTGGCTATACCCTATAATAAAAAGGACTCTTTTATTCACTTTTTGAGGTATCCTACAGGTTGATATCGAGTCAACAATGGTCGAAAATCCTCCCTAGAGCCCATATCGAGTGTCAGAAGCCGAAATCGAGAAGATAGGTCAATATCGACCACTTTTGGTCGATATCGACCAGTCTACAGAGGACGATTTCGATCGAGTCCGAGTGTTGAGCTGGCTTTCTTCCACATGAAGCAAGAGATATTCTATCAACTCAAGAGGAGATTTATCAAGTTCTATCAAGAGAAGAAGGATCTATGCACACTAGTCCTAGTTTCCTTATGGATTTATTTCTTTTATTTCCAAGTTTTATCTTAATGTCTTTAGATAGATAATTTAGATATAGATAGATTATTCTTTCCTAGATTAGCTAGGGAATGAATACTATAAACAAGGCATTAGGGGCTAGATTATATTCAATTCTAGTTCCAATCACACACACACACACACACACACACACACACACACACACACACACACACACACACACACACACATATAGAGAGAGAGAGCTTGTGGCGAGAGAGGTTGAACAAGTTGAGAGACGATTTGGCTTCGATCGGTTGTAAGCTTTCTTTGAGTTTATTTAATGCAATTTAGTTCCTTTTTGTTATTGATGTCTTTCTTGATGATGAAGAGCGAGTACTCACCCAACTTCTAGGGTCGGGGTGGGCCCGACGGTGGCCATGTAAGGTGATGCAGTAAAGGTACAAACTTTTGATGCGATTTCGTCTTCTATCCCTATGAGCATGATTCTATTGCGAAAGTTAAAGGTGATCCTTGTTTGTGTTATTGAAGCGAAAGTAATCTTAATGCAACTTCTATTAATTATGTGAAAAAGGGTTATTAACAATTAGAGTTTATGCGAAAGCCTCTATATTCCTATTTGTTAATAACGAAAGTTATGTGATGAAAAGCATAATCTTTTATGCCTTTATGTGTTATTTTACATGGTTATCGTTGTGGTGTTGATACCCTGATATTGGAAGTATTTTAGTTTATTGAGTTAATTTTTGAGTTTACATTCGTTCCTATTCAAAAAGTTGCGATTTTGATTTCTGTTTCTACTCGACATCGAGAACTGTTGGTCGACATCGAAGACTTTTGGTCGACGTCGAGTAGGTTTAGTCGACATCGACCAGTTTGCTTTTATTTTCATTTTTTTCTCGTTTCTGTTGTCTGTTTTACTCGATAGTGTGGTCGACGTCGAGGACATCTAGTCAGCGTCGAGGACACCTGGTCGACGTCGAGTACGCTTCTGGTCGAATTCGTATTGTTTATGGAACTGAAAAGGCGGGCGCTGACACGCTTCCTCGTGGATCGATCCTGACTACCTTATACAACAAATTTGGCGCCGTTGCCGGGGAAGCAATCAATCGCGCCCTTTTTAGTTCCTATTTCTTTTCTTTATAATTGTTTTAGCTTTTTAGTTTCTTTTTACTTGTTTCTTTTTGTTTTTGTTTTTCAGGTGCATGCGAAGAACTGATCGCACGCCTATCGACCCTATTCTCGAGCCAGAACGCTTTTTCCATCTTCAGCAAAGGCTAAGGAAGAGACTCATGTCGAATCCTAACAACGAGAACGTGGTCCAGCTCACACCGGCACAGGACCTTGAGCAACTCTGCCAACAGATTAAGGCATTCACCACCAGAGAAGCAGAACACACCCGACGAGAGGCGGAATATGCACAGAATCAGCAAAGGTGGGAGGCATGGGTAGATCGCGAGATCAACGCAAGAAGGGGACTAGAGGAGCGGATTGGGCATGTCCCAGCCAACGCAAAGGAACATCTACATCCTACTTGGATTAATTACGTGAAAAAGGGTTAGTAACAATTAGGGTTTACGCGAAAGCCTCTATATTCCTATTTGTTAATAACGAAAGTTATTTGATGAAAAGCATGATCTTTTATGCCTTTATGTGTTATTTTAAATGGTTATCGTTGTGGTGTTGATACCCTGATCTTGAAAGTATTTTAGTTTATTGATTTAATTTTCGAGTTTACATTCGTTCCTATTCGAAAAGTTGTGATTTTGGTTTATGTTTCTACTCAACATCGAGCACTGTTGGTCGACATTGAGGACTTTTGGTCGACGTCGAGTAGGTTTAGTCGACATCGACGTTTGCTTTTGTTTTCGTTTTCTGCTTGTTTTTGTTGTCTGTTTTACTCGAAAGTGTGGTCGACGTCGAGGACATCTGGTCAGCGTCGAGGATACATGGTCGACGTCGAGGACACCTGGTCGACGTCGAGGACACCTGGTCGACGTCGAGTACACTTCTTGTCGAATTCGCATTGTTTATGGAACTGAAAAGGCGGGCGCTGACACGCTTCTTCGTGGATCGATCCTGACTACCTTCTACTACAACGGGAGGAAGTCTTGTATTTATTTGCTAAGACAGGGAGTGCGTTTGTTTTTATATTTATTTATATTTCATACTTGACACATCCTCCTGCAACAACACCTTCGTCGAGCAATCCACCCGAAGTCGAGCCCTAATCGACGTCGAGTAGACTACTAGACGTCGACCAGAATTCTTCCTCGACTCCTTCTTCCTCGACCAGCAGCCCACACTACAAAAAAAAAAAAAATCGCTTCGGCAAAAAGCCGTGGCAAAAGGGGTTCAAGGGGTGGCAAAATTCGCTTCTTCATACCCGGGCTAAAAAGTCCAATATTTTTTATATAAAAAAAATACATAATTTCCAAATAATAAACTTTCATTAATTATACAAAATTTACATGTAAGAAACCACAAAATTTATATACATAATTATAAAATTTACATATACAATAACATGTCCAAAACTATATTTTAACCCAAAACAATTGTCTAAAACTACATAATTTACATCAAATTGGACATACTAATAAAGAAAGTAAGAAATCAATCTCATAATGAAAAGCAGAAATGCACAGCAGCTAGAAAATCCACAGGTAAGAGGCATTTGGTTAACATTCTGTCATCACACCTAATGAAAAGCAAGCGGTTAAGTTAATTTTTAATGAAATCTATACTGTGGAAACTAAAAACTATTATATGCTCAATCTAACCATGGAAGCATTTTTACCTGAGAGGGAATCCCACCAGTTTTCCTTAAGCATCAACAGGTAAGGTATCTAACAGGAGCCAAGTCCTTAGTGTGCCTGCAGGGAACAAGAAATATCTCAGAACTCAAAACATAGAAATCAAATCAATACTAGAGATTCAGAACTGAAAATTCTGAATTGAATAGATAAATATCTATGAAAAAATGGTCACAAAAAATAATATAACTGTAAGTTAACAACAGAAATTGAAGTTATCATGGTCCAAACAAGAAAAAGCATACCATATATTATTCAGAGGCAAATGAAGTAACTTAGAAATAAAGTATCAACTAGTTGCTATCATAAATCAAAACAAAAGGCATCAGCTAGTTGGACAAGCAGTAAAAATATGCTATCATCCCATTGAGGGACTTGAGTAACAAATATTTGAAGTAACTTAGCAAATATTTGAAGTAACTTAGAAAAGGCATCAGAGGCAAATGAAGTAACTTAGAAATAAGGTATCAGCTAGTTGCTATCATAAATCAAAACAAAAGACATCAGCTACTTGGACAAGCAGTAAAAATATGCTATCATCCCATTGAGGGACTTGAGTAGCAAATATTTGAGGAGCCAAAGAAAGTGTAAGCTCATTTCCATTCTTTCCCACACCACTTATCCAAAATTATTTAGCAACAAAGCTCAAATACGCTAACAAATGCAAGCAATTTGAACATTATTTCATTCTAGAGGAATGCCTAGGACTGAACTCAACCAATTTTAGAACCAATTTAGAGCATGTATCAGTTTTTAGGTTCATAGAATTTCAAAGCTTAGTCATTGCGTGATGGATTTAAAATGCGTGATGGATTAACAAGGGACGAGGTTAAAGTCATTATCCAGTTCTACTTGGAATAGAAAAAAAAAAGAAATCGGCTTAAGAAATTAGCTTAAGCTTAAATTGCTAAGCCAGCATATCTTATACTAACTTGACTAAGCAATTAATTTTCTACTTGGCATAGGAAAAAAAACCAAATCAAGGCATCAAATTACTCAAGAAGATAGCTAGAACTATTTAATTACTGAAGAATACAAATATATGAGGTTAGAAAACAAATAGCTTAAGGATGATGCCAAGTGAGCATCACAATGATTACACTACCATGTTGTAGGTATTTACTTTGGGACATTAAACTACAATATCAAGACATCAAATTACTCAAGAATATAGCTAGAAGTATTAAAAATAAGAAAGGTAGATGTTATACTTTCACTCTTCAACAATGTAGGATTCTAAGCAACACAAAACATTTTACCTCATTTTCAAAAATCAAAGCACCGCCTTGTTCAGTTAACCGTTGTCTTTCAGATAGGTTGTCAAGAAGCAACGATATCCTAAGAATCTGCAATACATGTCCTTACACTGTTCTTACAGATAGGTTACTTTCACTCTTCAACAATGCAGGTCCTTACACTGTTCTCTGGAAGAAGCAACGATTTCCTAAGAATCTACAAACAACATTCAGAGTAAAGCAAATGATTCTAATGGTAACCAAAGACCATAAAATGTAACAGAATTGTTTCAAGGGAAAAGAATAGGCAAGCACTTACAAACAGAAGAAAAAAAATAGAGAGAAAGGTGATAGAAGTGTATCATATGTGCAAGTCCTTAACACAAGTTAAAATATCGAGCTTTGGAGCTTGGGGATGGAAACAAGATGCCACAAGCAGGGGTAGTAGCAGAATACCCAACTGATTAGTAAGCTAATGCTAGTACAAAACATACAACAAGAAAAACAAATATTCATTTTGAATGTTCATGAAAAAGATTAAAGAGTAAGCGATTGTCTACGTAGGTAATTTTGAAAGGAAGATTCTTGTCTCAGACAATGAAAAAAAATAGACAGAAGAGAAGCATATTTGAGGTTTCAAAAACTGAAATAAGCAGATTTATATAAGTTATTATTAGACCAGGCCAAGTTACGGACCTGAGTTGCAGACTAGCAATCAACCAACATTCAAGGACAGGAGAGAAGTTATGTTATCCTATGTTCTAAAATATAAACGAGCAAATCAATGGAGAAGAACTATGAATCATACCATCATATATATTGCAATACAGAGCATGCACAAATGAACCATCCAAAATTAATTACTACAATCAAACATTATAAGACACTTAAACGAAATATAGTGAATGCGTATTGACATCTCAATCTCAGGAGCATTTGGATTCCCAGAAGCACCTGGCTAGATTTTAGGCACAAAAGACTGATATATTTTAGGCATAAAAGACTGATTTCCAACTTGTTCCACTACCATGAATCCACTACCATGAATCATCTGGCTAGATTTTATTCCACTACTTCATCTAGTTTTTGTTTATCTAAACAAATAGGACCTCGCAGTTCTTCATCCAATTTTGAACAATGCTAAGGGGCAGGGATAAGAGGCTCAAAAAGTCAAGTATTGTGAATGACAATTTAATAACCGAGCCTAACCTTGCCGAGTAAGGACGGATTCTCATGAATAATACTTTCAAGAGCTCATGTCACTATATTGATAAGCTGACCAAGTAATCCTAGCAATGGCTTTTGTTGTCTCGATGATGCAACATAATCACCTTGATCATTAGAAACCTGAAAAATTAAAAGAAAAGGCATCAGAAGAACATTGGATTTAATATCTCCTCTTAAAAATGGAAATGTGGCCACAGAAAGGTAAACATTGCTAAACAACTAATTTAACGAGGCAGGTCCTAACAATAAACTTGTAATCTTGGCAATTTATTTGTGACCAAAAAATAGAAATTCTGACCTCCATTGATTCTGGCCTCCATTGGTCAACTATAACAGCACAATTAGAGGTGGGGTAGGGTTTAAATCCAGAGTGAAAACAATGATATAATCTATTCGTTTTCCTATATTACTCCCACTAAATCGATTGAAGATCTGAAACCTTCAAAAAATACGAAGTCGTAGAGTTCAAATCCAGAACTAAATCAATTGCAGGAACGAAATTCTAAAAAAGGTAAGATCTAGTCAAATCACCTTCTCAATCTGCCTCTCGACTCCTCTTGTCTGAACTCAGCCATTGCCGAATGATCTTGAGAACACGGGAACCCTGGCACCGTCCATCTCTCTCAGATCTTTTCTCGCTTTACCTGCCCCGCTCTGCGCTGATCCCCCGACCCAAGCACACGAGAACTAACCAGAGCGCACGAGAACTAACCAGGAATCCTCTCCTTCCCACGAACGGAGTCACGAGCAGCCGACCGCCCCAAGGACGGCCATGGATGGATCTGACAGTCAAGAAGGAGTTGGATGAGCAGAGATTCAGAGAAGCGAGCGAGAGAGAAGAAGGCCTCCGATCTGAGAGTTTATTTTTTACATCTGAAAATGAGTAAGGCAAGGAGGTGTGCGACGATTTTAAGCTAGGATTTAGGTTTTTTTTTTCCTTTTTTAAATAAAACCGTATGGAGTAATTATTTTAGCAACGGGGACTTCATCGGGGTAGCAAATATTAGAAAAATTATCTTTGGAAAGCTCATTGTCGTTGCTATGGCGTGGAAAATGGGTGGCAATTGCCACGGCTGACCCATGCCGAAGCTAACTAGCGTTGCAAATTTCATTATTTTTTGTAGTGACACCAGACGAAAAAAGTGCTCGATGTCGAGTAACCCTAGTCAACATCGAGTAGAACATGAGGTCCCGAAAGCTGATTCAGCGAAGGTAAGCCAAGCTACGAACATCTCTTCTCCTATTTCCATTCAGGATTTATCTATACATGGGAGAGGTTTGCCTTGGTATGTGCGATTATGTAGGGTTTCCAATGATGATCCAAAGGATTATGAAGTAGGAGACAAAGTCTATGTCTCCAAATCAAAGGACCATTGGTTTCCAAACAAGTTCAACAAGAAGAAGATGGGGCCTTTCACGGTGAACAAGATCCATTCAGGAGGATTGCAGTTGATGGACAAGAATGAAGTCTTATTTGAAGCCCAAGCTACATGGGCCCTGCAGATTCCACCTTGAGCTTAACATAGAAAGTTGGCCTAGCGACTATAAAATCTAGAGCTTGTAAATAGACAATTAGTTTTTGGGATTTTTGGACATTGTTGCTTTTATTTTTGGATTTGGACGTTGTTTTTAAGTTTTTTACTATGGATATTTTCCGTCTAACGAATCTTGCAGGAAAAAGAAGCTGCAGACGTACTCGACATCAACCACTCTCCTCGACGTGGACCACCCATCGACGAGCAATGAACCTGTGGTCGAGGAGAAGGCCATCCTGAGGTTCAATGTTACTCGATGTCGAGTAGTACTCCTCGAAGTCGACCAATTTCCTCGAAGTCGACCAACTTCCTCGATGTCGACCACCTCTACAGTAAGATTCACACTCGATTTCGACGATTAGCACACCTGTCTAGTGAGTTTCTTTCTTTACCCTTGTTTTTATACAATGAGGACACTGTAATGTTTAAGTATGGGGTGGGGGAAGAGCTTTCTTTGTGCATATTTGATTTTATTTGACATTATTTGTGCATTATTTCTTGAATTGATTATACATGGCTACTTTAGATTTCATATTTGATTTATGTGCTTATACGTTTATTTTCCAAAGTTTGAAAAATCACCCCCATTAAAAAATTTCAAATAAGTGTCATGAAAGTTTTATTGAACTCGACGATGCAAAATTAGATTAATTAGAGATATAGCATGAAATTTCCTAGCAAAGGGAAGTCACAATGAAGTGCATTATTTTCTTGAAAACCATGAAAGGAGGTAAAATTTGAAATTGCTTTTGACATGTTGCATAATAAGAGGATGGAGGACTTTTTATTTTCCATATATGCTCATATTGTTATATCCTAGCCTTTACCTATGCTTATGCATCACAAAAGTCATTTTATGCCTTATTTCATATTTGCTCCACATGATCTAAATATTGCCCATTCTTTACCTTATCCGGGGATTATGTTGAGAATGAAAGCTACATTATGGAGATTGTTATATGGTGTTTGTGTTGTTACATATATATATATATATATATATATATATATATATATATATATATATATATATATATATATATATATATATATATATATCATATATTGGAGTTTGATAGGAAAGTTTCATATATTATGGATAATTTAATGAGTGAAAGAAAATCTGGTCACCTCAGGAGATAAAGGTAGATCGACCCTGCCTGCGTTGAGATAATAGTTCCACAGGATGGGACACCAAGGTGAGGAGTTCGAAGCACTAAGTATCTGGGGCCATTCATGAAACCCATGTTTGTGACTCGCGAGAAGGCAGTGCTGAGGATAGAGAGGTAAAATAATTATTTTTTTAAAAAAAAAGCAATGACCGATGAGCGAAAGGTGAGAAAACAAAGGAAGAAGGAATGTGGTACGAAAGTTTGGAAAGTGCTCCATTTCCTCATATTATTGAGCTTAAATTAAAGTCCTCTTGATTATTAATGCTTTTTCATGAATGAATTGTTTTGCAGAAACTTTCTTTTGTGACTAGATGTTTCTTTTATTGCACATGCATGGATTTGTGACACTAGTACCTTTTTGAGGATGATAATTGATTGCAGGGTTATATGAGAATGAATCTAATATATTGAGAGCTTGTTTTCTTCCCCTAAATGACAATTAAAAGTATTGCTTGAGGACAAGCAAGCTTAAGTATGGGGTGTTTGTTGCGAGCCTAATTCGCCATGTCTTACATTAACTTTTATATCAATTTCAGCATGCATTTCGTACATTTTGGCTAAAATAGTACATAATCTATGTAGTTTATGGTTATTCGCCAAATTATGGGGTCTACACTAGTTTCTGTTTAATTTCGCAAAAATCGAGGCATTTTACATCAATTCAGAAAAAGGAGGAAAAGCTCGAAGTCAACTACGGAAAGTACAAGGTTAAGGAGCCGCGGAACAAGGATGAATCAAGCAAAGAACCAGAAAAGAGCTACTCGACAACGCTGGCCGACATCGACCACTTTAGTCGATATCGAGTAACTCGAGCCTAGAATTCTACACGGAGTAGAGCAGAGTCACTCGAGTAGAACAATCCTACTCAACGTCGAGGAGTTTGGTCGACGTCGAGTACACCCGACGAGTCCGAATCCTGCCCGAGCTCGAGTGCAACCCCGGAGGAAAAATCCTACTCGACGTCAAAGATTTTGGTCGACGTCGAGGACAATCCAGTCGAGTCCGAGTGCGAGATCGAGTTGGATACGAGAAGATAGAATTGCTTACAAGAGAAGATATGTGGAATTCTATCCATCCACATCAAAATCTATCAAGTCAAGAAGGATCTATCCACATTAGTCCTAGTTTCCTTTTAGATTTAATTATTTTATTTCCAAAGTTTTATCTTAATGTTATTAGATAGTGTTGTGAGCTGAATCTGCCATGTTTTATAGTAACTTTTATATCGATTTCTGCATGCATTTCATTCATTTGGGCTAAGATAGTACAGAACCTATGTAGTTTATGTTTATTTGCCAAATTATGGAATCTACACCATTTTCCGTTTAAATCGCAGAATTCGAGGCGTTTTACAGCAATTCTACAGAAGGTCAGAAAAGCTCGGAAAACGGCTACAGAAGTCCAAGGTCAAAGAAGCAGCGGAACCAGTCGAATCGAGCCGAGGAACCAGACTACTCGATCTCGAGTAGACCTTACTCGATCTAGACGAGCATGTCCGAGCACAGCCTTGTCGACCAGGAGCAACGTCGAGAACCATACAACCCAGCTCCGGAAGTCTACTCGATCTTGACAAGCCCTAGTCGAGATCGACGAAGCCCAGCACCACACCCGGAGTCGAGGAGAGAACTGGACGAGAAGCCGAGCACACCCTACTCGATCTCGATGAACCCTTGTCGAGATCGACGAGCCCCTGAGTCCAGATCCGAGCCAGTCGAGTAGAGCCACCAGAGGAGACCTAGTCGATGACCCATTCCTACTCGACATCGACAAGAGGTACTCGAGGTCGACGAGCGCCAGGAGCCAAGTTCGAGCCACATCGAGCACCAGTCAGATGAGACGACGAGTCCTAGTCGATGTCGACTAGACCCTTGTCGATGTCGAGTAGACCAGTTTCCAGAAACAAGTCGACGTGAGCAGTCCGAGTAGACTTGGGAATCCTTGGGCACGAAGAAATCCGAGAATGGCCGAAGAGATATATCCAAAGTTGATCAATTCTATCCATGGAAGGGAATCTATCAACTCATGAAGACTTACCTAGTTTAGATTTATCTTTTCCTTATTGATTTATTTCCATTAAGCATTTTATTTATCTTTTAGCAAAGTAGATATAATTTTAGATATAGATAGATATTTCTTTCCTAGATTAGCTAGGGAAAGAAGCCTATAAATAAGGCCCTAGGGGCTCAGTTTTATTCATTCAATTTCAGAGACAATTAGTTAGTTACATAAAGAGAGGTTGTAAGTTGGAGTTTATTTTATGCAAATTAGTTCTTTTCATCAATCAATGTCTGCGATTGCGATGAGGCGTGAGTAGTCCACCCACTTCTGGGGCTGGGGTGAGCCCGACGGTGGCCGTGTGAGACGATGCGATAAAGGTCAGATCTTTTTGTGCAATTCATCTTCTATCCCTACGAGCATGATTCTTTTGCGAGAGTTGAAGGTGATCCTTGTTTGTGTTATTGAAGCGAAAGTGATCTTAATGCAACTTGGGTTAATTATGTGAAAAAGGGTTAGTAACAATTAGGGTTTATGCGAAAGCCCTCTATATGCCTATTTGTTAATGACGAAAGTTATTTGATGGAAAACATGATCTTTTGTGCATTTATGTGTTACTTTGCATGGTTATCGTTGTGGTGTTGAAACCCTGGCTTTGGAAGTCTTTTAGCATATTGATTTATTTCTGTCGAAATTCTGAATTTTGTTCGAGATTGTGCAAATTTAAGTTTCCGTTTCTTATCGACATAGAGTAGACCTTTGTCGAGATCGAGTTCTGCTTTGTCGATCTCGAGTAGGAGCTGGTCTAGGTCGAGTTGGTTTTCTTCTGTTTTCGTCGATTTTCACTTTCTGAGTTTCTGTTGTTCACTGCTGTGGTCGATCTCGAGTTGACTCTTGTCGAGATCGACGAGCCTCTGCCTTTGCTTTTAGTTTCTGCTTTGCTTTGTCTTTTCTGTTTTGCTTTGTTGTTTGCTTTTGTTTTTCTGCTTTTGTTTCTGTCCTTTCTGCTGCTTGTCTGTGAGATCTGTTGCTACCTAAGAACTGCTGACGTGCTTCCTCGTGGATTCGATCCTGACTATTCTCTTACTACAACGGGAGGAAGTCTTGTATTTATTTGCTGAGACAGGGAAGTCAGTCTGAACTTTATTTCATATTTATTTCATACTTGACCATCCTCCTGCAACAACAAATTGGCGCCGTTGCCGGGGAAGCTATCATTCGCGCCTTAGGTAGTCAGTTCTCACTTTTTTTTTGAGTTACTTCGCAGGTGTATGCGCCGTTCTGGTCAACCACCTGAGTTTGACACCTTAGATGATCTGGAACATGTCCTACACATCCATTCTAAACTGAAAAGAGCCATGGCGGCCGTAGAAACACTAGCACAGCTGATATAGAGGCTTAGGACAGAACTAGCCACCAATGATACTGCTCTCGCCACTGAGAGAGCAGGAAGGGAACAGGCAGAAGCCGAGCTTGTGTTGCGTAGACGGGAACATTGCGCTAAATCGCCCAAATCAACAATAACAAGTTGGTTCGACAATGTCCCCTTCTATGAGCCAGTCCACATCGAAAACTTGAACTCGACATATACACATTCTGGAGGAATTGATCCAGAAACACTAGCCGAAATCGTCTGTACCACAGAAACACAGAAAGCGGACATTGGTGCCCAGAGTATTACAAGATCGCTTTTACCTTACAAGGTGAAGGCCATCCCCGATGATTTTGAGCAACCGATGTTCATATTCAAGTATGGGGTCCTAGCAAAGTGGCATGAAGCTCCGCATGATGAGGTGGAAATATCTCTTCCCACTCCATCGTTTTGCTGTGGTGGAGACGCGGAACCAAGTCAACCTATGAAGCGGAAGAGGTATGATGATGAGGTATGTATATTTTCTTTATATCTTCCTTTATGCATGCCAGCTGGAGCCCAGGAAGATAAATGGGTGGAGTCATGGAGCATTCACTCAGGGAGATTTAAGCTTCTTCACATGATGGCCCCGGATGACATCCCACGCTTCCCACCACCAGATCCACCTATACCTCCGGACAAAGATGAGCCAGGCTAAAGCTTAATGGAGAAAGTCGGCCTAGCGACTATAAAATCTAGAGCTTGTACATAGACTTTTTTTGGACTTTTTGGACATTGTTTTGTTTGTTTTTGGTTTTGAACATTTTCTGTTTTTCTATTGCGGGTATATGTCTTCCATACTTTTCAGGTCCATGGATAGAACCAAGCTATATTTATACTCAGGCCAGGAGGTGCTTCCATTCGAAATTTTGAGGCCCTGCACACCTGTCTTGTGAGTTTCTTTCTTTACCCTTGTTTTTATAAAGTGAGGACATTGTAATGTTTAAGTATGGGGTGGGGGAAGGGCTTACTTCATGCATATTGATCATATTTGACATATATATGCATTATTTCTTTGAATTGCTACATGGCTATTTTGGAATTCATTATTGATTTATGTGCTTATATATGCATGTTTTCCAAAATTTGAGAAAAATGACCCCATTGAATTTTTTTGAATAATGTCATGGAAGTTTAATATTGAACTCTACGATGCAAAATTGGATTCATTAGAGATATAGCATGAAATTGCCTAGTAAAGGGAAGTCACAATGAAGTGCATTATTTTCTTGAAAACCATGAAAGGAGGTAAAATTTAAAGTTGCTTTTGACATGTTGCATGATAAAATGATGGAGGACTTTATATTTCCATATAATGCTCATATGTTTATATCCTAGCCTTACCTATGCTTATGCATCACAAAGCCATATTATGCCTTATTTCAATTATTGCTCCACATGATCTAAATATTTGCCATTCTTTACCTTATCCGGGGATTATGTTGAGAATGATGTTACATTATGGAGATTATCATATGGTGTTTATGTTGTGATTATTATCATTATTGGAGTTTGGCGGGAAAGTGTTTGAAATATATAGAAAATTTAATGAGCGAAAGAAAATCCAATCACCTCAGGAGATAAAGGAAGATTGACCCTGCTCTCTGAGATAATAGTTTGGAGAGATGGGACACATTGTGAGGAGTCCAAAGCACTAAGTATCCGAGGCCATTCATGACACCCATGTTTGCGACTCGCGAGAAGGCAGTGCTGAGGTTAGAGAGGTAAAAGCATTATTATTAATAAAAGCATTATGAAAGGTGATGAATCAAATAAGAAGGAATGTGGAAATTTAGTTTGGAAAGTACTCCATTTCCCCGGATCAAAAGCACCACATTGCCAAATATTGCCCACCTTTAGCCTTTTACCAATCTATTCCTTCATGAGCTTAATTAAAAGTCTTCTTGATTATCGATGCTTTGTCACTTATGAATGTTTTTGCATAACCCTCCTTTTGTGAGTAGATGTTGCTTTGATATATTTGCACATGCATGAATCTGTGACACTAGTACCTTTTCGATGATGGAAATTGATTGCAGGGTTATATGAGAATGAATCTGATATGTTGAGAGTTTTGAATTCTTCCCCCTGAATGACAAATAAAAGTATTGCTTGAGGACAAGCAAGCTTAAGTATGGGGTGTTTGTTGTGAGCTGAATCTGCCATGTTTTACATTAGCTTTTATATCGATTTCTGCATGCATTTCATTCATTTGGGCTAAGATAGTACAAAACCTATGTAGTTTATGTTTATTTGCCAAACTATGGAATCTACACCAGTTTCTGTTTAAATCGCAGAATTCGAGGCGTTTTACAGCAATTCTACAGAAGGTCAGAAAAGCTCGGAAAACGGCTACAGAAGTCCAAGGTAAAAGAAGCAGCGGAACCAGTCGAATCGAGCCGAGGAACCAGACTACTCGATCTCGAGTAGACCTTACTCGTTCTAGACGAGCATGTCCGAGCACGGCCTTGTCGACCAGGAGCAATGTCGAGAACCAGACAACCCAGCTCCGGAAGTCTACTCGATCTCGACAAGCCCTAGTCGAGATCGACGAAGCCCAGCACCACACCCGGAGTCGAGGAGAGAACTGGACGAGAAGCCGAGCACACGCTACTCGATCTCGACGAACCCTTGTCGAGATCGACGAGCCCCTGAGTCCAGATCCGAGCCAGTCGAGTAGAGCCACCCGAGGAGACCTAGTCGATGACCCATTCCTACTCGACATCGACAAGAGGTACTCGAGGTCGACGAGCGCCAGGAGCCAAGTCCGAGCCACATCGAGCACGAGTCAGCCGAGACAACGAGTCCTAGTCGATGTCGACTAGACCCTTGTCGATGTCGAGTAGACCAGTTTCCAGAAACAAGTCGATGTGAGCAGTCCGAGTAGACTTGGGAATCCTTGGGCACGAAGAAATCCGAGAATGGCCAAAGAGATCTATCCAAAGTTGATCAATTCTATCCATGGAAGGGAATCTATCAACTCATGAAGACTTACCTAGTTTAGATTTATCTTTTCCTTATTGATTTATTTCCATTAAGCATTTTATTTATCTTTTAGCAAAGTAGATATAATTTTAGATATAGATAGATATTTCTTTCCTAGATTAGCTAGGGAAAGAAGACTATAAATAAGGCCCTAGGGGGCTGATTTTCATTCATTCAAGCAAAGTCGTCTTAGGACGCAAGGAGGAAGCAGAGGAGAGAGGGAGGAGAGAGAGAGAGAGAGAGAGAGAGAGAGAGAGAGAGAGAGAGAGAGAGGGAGAGAGAGAGAGAGAGAGAGAGAGAGAGGAGGCGAGAGAGGAGGAAAGTTTGGAAGGTTTTGTAAGTTTTAGTTTATTTTATGTTAAAGTTAATTTCTTTTATGATGGTTTATTTCTAATTTCCTTCTTCTAGGGTTGGGGTGATCCCAACATAGATATGTGTGTTTGATTTATAAATCCATGAATTTATATGTCTTTATGATCATCTACCTATGTGCTTAATCCTTTGCGAGAGTTGAGGAAATTCCGTATTCATGATATTGAAGCGAAAGTGATCTTATTATGAATTGGATAGTAATTAGGGTTTATTTGCGAGAGCCGACTAATCCTAATTAAGAAAAGGTAGAAACAAATTAGGTTTTTATGCGAGAGCCTCTATCAACTAAATTGTTGGAATTTGCGAAAGTCGATTCGTTGATATATAAAGCATGCATATTTATGTGATTTGTGATCTACACATATGTTTATTGTTGTGGTGATCCCTAACCTTGGAAGTTTGCATCTTCATTTGTTTTATTTTATTATTTTTATTCGGCACATATTTTACCCGACACCAACCATCATTCCCTCTCCATCCATCGACATCGACCCCTCTATTCTTTGTCGACAACAACCTCCCCAACTTTTCCCGCTATCCCTGAACCCCAAAACACACTAAACCTAGAACCGCTGACTTCTCTCCTGAGGACGAACCTGACTCCACTATCCTATAGCGGGGTCTTGACTACAAATTTATTTGGTCGAGAAACCCTCTCGTCAAATTGGAGTTTGGAAAGTACTCCATTTCCCCGGATCAAAAGCACCACATTGCCAAATATTGCCCACCTTTAGCCTTTTACCAATCTATTCCTTCATGAGCTTAATTAAAAGTCTTCTTGATTATCGATGCTTTGTCACTTATGAATGTTTTTGCATAACCCTCCTTTTGTGAGTAGATGTTGGTTTGACATATTTGCACATGCATGAATCTGTGACACTAGTACCTTTTCGATGATGGAAATTGATTGCAGGGTTATATGAGAATGAATCTGATATGTTGAGAGTTTTGAATTCTTCCCCCTGAATGACAAATAAAAGTATTGCTTGAGGACAAGAAAGCTTAAGTATGGGGTGTTTGTTGTGAGCTGAATCTGCCATGTTTTACAGTAACTTTTATATCGATTTCTGCATGCATTTCATTCATTTGGGCTAAGATAGTACAAAACCTATGTAGTTTATATTTATTTGCCAAATTATGGAATCTACACCAGTTTCTGTTTAAATCGCAGAATTCGAGGCATTTTACAGCAATTCTACAGAAGGTCAGAAAAGCTCGGAAAACGGCTACAGAAGTCCAAGGTCAAAGAAGCAGCGGAACCAGTCGAATCGAGCCGAGGAACCAGACTACTCGATCTCGAGTAGACCTTACTCAATATAGACGAGCATGTCCGAGCACAGCCTTGTCGACTAGGAGCAACGTCGAGAACGAGACAACCCAGTTCCGGAAGTCTACTCGATCTCGACAAGCTCTAGTCGAGATCGACGAAGCCCAGCACCACACCCAGAGTCGAGGAGAGAACTGGACGAGAAGCCGAGGACACCCTACTCGATCTCGACGAACCCTTGTCGAGATCGACGAGCCCCTGAGTCCAGATCCGAGCCAGTCGAGTAGAGCCACCAGAGGAGACCTAGTCGATGACCCATTCCTACTCGACATCGACAAGAGGTACTCGAGGTCTACGAGCACCAGGAGCCAAGTCCGAGCCACATCGAGCACCAGTCAGCTGAGACGACGAGTCCTAGTCGATGTCGACTAGACCCTTGTCGATGTCGAGTAGACCAGTTTCCAGAAACAAGTCGACGTGAGCAGTCCGAGTAGACTTGGGAATCCTTGGGCACGAAGAAATCCGAGAATGGCCGAAGAGATATATCCAAAGTTGATCAATTCTATCCATGGAAGGGAATCTATCAACTCATGAAGACTTACCTAGTTTAGATTTATCTTTTCCTTATTGATTTATTTCCACTAAGCATTTTATTTATCTTTTAGCAAAGTAGATATAATTTTAGATATAGATAGATATTTCTTTCCTAGATTAGCTAGGGAAAGAAGCCTATAAATAAGGCCCAAGGGGCCCAGTTTTATTCATTCAATTTCAGAGACAATTAGTTAGTTACATAAAGAGAGGTTGTAAGTTGGAGTTTATTTTATGCAAATTAGTTCTTTTCATCAATCAATGTCTGCGATTGCGATGAGGCGTGAGTAGTCCACCCACTTCTAGGGCTGGGGTGAGCCCGACGGTGGCCGTGTGAGACGATGCGATAAAGGTCAGATCTTTTTGTGCAATTCATCTTCTATCCCTACGAGCATGATTCTTTTGCGAGAGTTGAAGGTAATCCTTGTTTGTGTTATTGAAGCGAAAGTGATCTTAATGCAACTTGGGTTAATTATGTGAAAAAGGGTTGGTAACAATTAGGGTTTATGCGAAAGCCTCTATATGCCTATTTGTTAATGACGTTGTGGTGTTGAAACCCTGGCTTTGGAAGTCTTTTAGCATATTGATTTATTTCTGTCGAAATTCTGAATTTTGTTCGAGATTCTGCAAATTTAAGTTTCTGTTTCTTATCGACAAAGAGTAGACCTTTGTCGAGATCGAGTTCTGCTTTGTCGATCTCGAGTAGGAGCTGGTCTATGTCGAGTTGGTTTTCTTCTGTTTTCATCGATTTTCACTTTCTGAGTTTCTGTTGTTCACTGCTGTGGTCGATCTCGAGTTGACTCTTGTTGAGATCGACGAGCCTCTGCCTTTGCTTTTAGTTTCTGCTTTGCTTTGTCTTTTCTGTTTTGCTTTGTTCTTTACTTTTGTTTTTCTGCTTTTCTTTTTGTCCTTTCTGTTACTTGTCTGTGAGATCTGTTGCTACCTAAGAACTGCTGACGTGCTTCCTCGTGGATTCGATCCTGACTATTCTCTTACTACAACGGGAGGAAGTCTTGTATTTATTTGCTGAGACAGGGAAGTCAGGTTGAACTTTATTTCATATTTATTTCATACTTGACCATCCTCCTGCAACAATAGATAGAAAGTTTTATATTTAGATATAATTATTCCTTCCTAGAATAGCTACAGAGAACATTGTAAATAAGGCTTTAGGGGTTGGCTTTAGAGAGAGAGAGAGAGAGAGAGAGAGAGAGAGAGAGACAACAAGTAGGAGAGATAGAGAGAGACTTGGAGCCGAGTGCAAGTTTGTGAAGTGAGAGCGGAGTTGGATTTATTTGGTTGTAAGTTTTGTTTGAGTTTATTTAATGCAATTTAGGTCCTTTTTGTTATTGATGAGTTTCTTGATGATGACGAGCTAGTAGTCACCCAACTTCTAGGGTTAGGGTGTTTCCGACGGTAGCCATGTAAGGTGATGCGCTAATGGTACAATCTTTTGATGCGATGTCGTCTTCTATCCCTACGAGCATGATTCTTTTGCAAAAATTGAAGGTGATGCACTAAAAGTTACGTTTTTATTTCTGTTTTCACTCGATTTCGACCAGAGCTTGTCGATGCCGAGGATTGTTAGTCGACGTCGAGTAGGGTTAGTCGACGTCGAGTAGGGTCAGTCGACGTCGACCAGATTTTTGCTTTTGTTTTCGTTTATGCTCGTTTCTGTTTTGGAGTTAGTCGACTGAGTAGTCGAGATCGAGCACCTTACTCGACGTCGAGTACTTCTTGAGTCATTTTCGAGGAGTTTTCTAGAACTGAAGGGGGGGGGGGGGGGGCGCTGATATGCATCCTCATTGATCGATCGTGACTGCCTTCTTTTACAACGGGAGGAAGTCTTGTATTTATTTGCTGAGACAGGGAGGCAGTTTGCTTTATGTTTTATTTATATTTCATACTTGACCATCCTCTTGCAACAACAAAGCCCTATATTAGTCCTATTTCCAGCATTCATTCAATCAACTAACACAATTCATAGAGTCTATCTATTCCCTATAAACTCATTACAATGAGAGGATTTAAGTTTAGGGATTTAAGGTTTGTTATGCTTGCCTAGAATTCTTTTGGTTTTTCAATGATTCAAGACTTGGTTGATTGATTGTGAGACTGGATCTCTATATTATTCATGAGTTTATTTATCATCTTGTTCTTCATATTATATTTGTGTTCCTTTCCATGACTGGCCATATAGTTAGGAATTGCATCTTTGCTATGAATCCGTTGTTGGTTTCTCGATAGCAAACGAAGTCATTGATTTAGTGATATTTCTTTGCCTTAGTAGGGGATGATAACAATTGATCTATGTCAAGTAGATGTTTCTAGGTTTCGAATGGGTTGTTCCTTTGTTTCTTAATTGCATTGAATTGATATGCCATTTGGTCTTAAGAACTTGAGTCTTTAATGCTATTCTTTAGTGATATTGAAAAAGAGATTGTGTCTCTGCGGATCAATCGGTTAAAGGAAGTCGAGATAGGCTTAAGGAAATCAACCAATATTGCAATCATCTCAAGGATCAAGGAAATCAACCAATGTTGTGAATTGCAGGCAAACCACACTCTTATTTTTTATCTTCTCTTTGTTCCTATTCACATCTTTATCTTAGTTTAGCAACATTATTTATCTTCATTCATATCCCTAGTCCATTGTTAGTGTCATAATTGATAAATACACATTGTACCGAAGTACTTGTTTATATGTGGGTTCGACCCCTTACTTATCCGCTATACTAGGTTACTAGTTTAGTTTATTAGTTTTGGTTATTTCTTTGGCGAAGTGAAATCTAACGACGGTTCTCTTTCGTTAGATGCAAACAACACGAAGATGCACTCTGAAAATAAAGAACCTAAGCAGAACTAAACCCGAACACTTGAGGATGATGGCGAAGAACGAAGCCAAGCACTCCTAAAGAAAGCACCGCATGTCGGCGGAGCAGCAGTACTCTAACTCTTGTGGGTAGTGAAGAAGAAACTCCAAGGACCACTCTCCCAGATACGGAGTCGCCTATAACACACTACTACGTCCCCAACCTGTCCCAACTCCAGACGCATCACACCCAATAAAAAACAAGGGCGCTCAAGACTTCCAAAGACAAAACCAAACGCAACGTGAAGAACAGACACCCGAAAACCGGTCAATTAACACACGGATTTCATGACTAAAAAAACGAGGGTTATTATTTGTTGTGAGCCTAATTTGCCATGTTTTATACTTACTTTTATATCGTTTCCTGCATACATTTCATACATTTGGGCTAGAATAATGTAGAATCTATGTAGTTTATGTTTATTTGCCAATTATGGAGTCTACACCAAGTTTTTGTTTAATTTCGCAGAAATGGAGGCAATTTACAGCAGTTTTGAGAAAGGAGGAAAAGCTCGAAGTCAACTGCAGAAAGTCCGAGGACAAGGAGTAGCGGAACCAGGACAAATCGAGCTGGAAACAAGAAAATCGAGTCGAAACAGACTTGTCGATATCGAGTACCCTATGTCGATATCGAGTGGTCAGTCGATTTCCACTAAAAGCCCAGAATTGAGTGAGGAAGCATAGAAGAGGTTGATTCCAACCTAGATGGTCGATATCGACCAAAACCTGGTCCATTTTCACCAGAGCCCAATATCGAGTGTCAGAATCCGAATCCGAGAAGATAGCTCAATATCGACCATATTGGGTTGATATCAACCGGTATACAGTGGCTGATTTTGAGCAGTTTTGGGTTCAAGTGCTAAGCTGGCTTTCTTCCACAATAAGTAAGAGATATTCTATCAACTCAAGAGAAAATTTATCAAGTCAAGAAGGATCTATCCACACTAATCCTAGTTTCTTTTTAGATATATTTGTTTTATTTCCAAATTTAATCTTTAAGTCTTTAGATAGATAAATTTAGATATGGATAGATGTTTCTTTCCTAGATTAGCTAGGGAATGGAAACTATAAATAAAGCCTTAAGGGTGGGATTTTACATATTCAATTTCAGAGATACAATTAGTTACATAGAGAAGAGAGAGAGAGAGAGAGAGAGAGAGAGAGAGAGAGAGAGAGAGAGAGAGAGAGAGAGAGAGAGAGAGAGAGAGTTTATGGCAATTGACGTTGGAGAAGGCGAGAGCGGGATTTGGCTTCGATTGGTTGTAACATTTCTTTAGTTTTATTTAATGCCAAGTTATTTCCTTTTATTATTGATGAGTTCATTCATAATGAAGAGCGAGTAGTCACCCAACTTCTAGGGTCGGGGTGAGCCCGACGGCAGCCGTGTGAGGTGACAAGGTAAAGGTACAATCTTTGGATGCAATTCATCTTCTATCCGTATGAGCATGATTCTTTTGCGAAAGTTGAAGGTGATTCTTGTTTTTATTATTGAAGCGAAAGTGATCTTAATACTACTTGGATTAATTATGTGAAAAGGGTTAGTAACAATTAGGGTTTATGCGAAAGCCTCTATCTTCCTATTTGTTCATAACGAAATTTATTTGATGAAAAGCACGATCTTTTATGCCTTTATGTGTTATTTTACATGGTTATCGTTGTGGTGTTGAAACCCTGATCTTAGAAGTCTTTAGTTTATTGAGTTAATTTCGTGTTTACATTCGTTTTCGTTCGAAAAGTTGCAAATTTGTGTTTCTGCTCTTACTGGAAATCGAAAAGCTTGGTCGACAACGAGGAAGTTTTGGTCGACGTCGAGTTGGTTGTTCTGTTTCTGTTTCGAGTCGATTTCGAGCACTGTTGGTCGATTTTTCTACTCGATATCGAGTCTGCTAGGTCGATATCGACCAAAGTTTTCTGCTTTTATTTTGTTTATGCTTTTCTCTGTTATTTCTGTCTTTCTGTTTGATTTTCTATTGAGATTTGGAATTGAAAAGGCGGGCGCTGACACGCTTCCTCGTGGATCGATCCTGACTGCCTTCTATTACAACGGGAGGAAGTCTTGTATTTATTTGTTGAGACAGAGAGTCAATCTGATTTTATATTTATATTTATTTCATACATGACAATCCTCCCGCAACAACAGATTGGCGTCGTTGTCGGGGAAGCCATCAATCACGTCCTTTTTAGTTCCTTTTGCTTTTCTTTATATTTGTTTTTATTTTTAGTTCCTTTTTACTTGTTTTTTCTTTTTGTCTTTGCTTTCCACGTGTATGCGAAAACTGATCGCACGCCTATCGATCCGCTTCTAGAACCAGAGCGATACTTCCACCTTCGACAAAGGTTCAGGAGGATGTCACAAATCAATGATGAGAATGATGTCCCGCTCACACCTGCACAAGAGCTTGAGCAACTCCGCCAACAAATTGAGGCATTCACCACCAGAGAAGCAGAACACGCCTGACGAGAGGCGGAAGATGCACAGAATAAGCAACGGTGGGAAGCAAGGGTAGATCGCTAGATCAACGCAAGAAGGGAACTTGAGGAGCAGATTGGGCATATCCCAGCCAACGCAAAGGAGTATTTACATCTTACTTTGGAAGTTCCAGAATCGCCGATCGTTCTTCCCGCTATTAATTTTGAAAGTCATCATTCCTTTATTACTGAAATTAGGAGGAGTCAATTTAGGGGAAGAATCAATGAATGTCTTTTAGAGCATATCACCACTTTTATAGACTTATGCGAAGCTATAGCTGATGGTGCTAATCTTGAATACTTAAAACTAAAGGCTTTTCGTTGGTCCCTTGTAGGAATAGCACAACAGTGGCTGGAAGGATTGCCTGCACAATCAATTCGCACTTGGAACGAACTACAGGACCTGTTCCTCAACATGTTATTTCCTCTTGCAAAGACAGCTGCTCTTATACAACAGATCACGACTTTCAGACAGAAGCTAGGGGAAACACTTGCACAGGTCTTGGAGCGCTACAAGAGGCATCTGAAATCCTATCCTACGCATGGACAACCGCCCTACGCCATCCAGGAGATTATCTTCAACTGCCTGGATGCTCTTACTAAGGATAGGATCAACAACTACACCGCTTATGGGTATCTCAAATACACTCCACGCCGTGCTTGGGAGGTGTTTGAGACACTGGCCAACTTCGACAACACATATGGGACTTCTGCGGCCCCTTTTGACGAAAGGTATGAAAGGCCTGCCCCATCTATGCCATTGTATGTGCCACCTAAGGAGGTTGATCCAGACGTCAGGGAGCAATTCCACAACGATCAGGTATGCCGTCTTACCAAACAAGTTAAATTCCTCTAAAAAAATCAGCTTTGTATGGAATGTGGGTCTATGAGGCACAACACCACTGCGTGCCCACACGTCGATCAAGTACAACAAGCGGAAACCCACAAAGAGGTAAGGTATGCCGAGGAACACTACTCAGGACCACATTAAAACCAGAACTAGAGCTACTATCACCAGCCCCAGCATCAGAATCCCTCTCCATACAGAGCCACTGGTCACCCTGACAAAGAAGGTAAGAAAGATGACCTGCAGACCATTCTTGAGGAGATGAAGAGGAATCATTCAGACACCAAGCAATATATCAATTCCATCTACACTCAAAGGCATGGTGTCAATTCTAGGCTTGGCGAAATCGATATCTGCCGGAAATCGATTGACACACAGATTGACCAGTTGGCAACATCTGTCCCTAAATAATCAAGTACGCTCCTTGGAACATCTGAACCTAACCCTAAGGGTAAACCTACTTGACAGGTGGCGGCCACGAATCTAAGGAGTGGGCGACAAATGCAAACACCTGAGCAAACGGCAAAGGAGGAAGGCATTGGAGACCAGTCCCCAGTCGATATCGACCAGTCCCCAGTCGATACCAACCCAGTCAATATCGACCAGTCCCCAGTCGATATCGACCAGAATTCTACGACTCCCCAGAAATCGAGCAGTCCAGTCGATTTTTACCAAACACAGGTCGATATCGACCAGACACAGGTCGAAATCGACCCCCTCCACTCGACATCAGCACCTCTAACGAAAAAAAGTTGCCTTTACCGACGAAATCTCCAAAGGACCTGGCAGAGAAGAAGTTATAACGTTTCATCAAGATGCCTCCAAGGCTCAACGTCACTATACCCTTCACAAAAGCTCTTAATGAGATGCCAGCCTACGTCAAGTTCCTAAAGGAGATTCTGAGCAAAAAGCGGTCAATGGCTGAGATCGCAGAGGAATGCAGCCAAATGGATGTTCTTAAGAAAAGGCCAGATCCAGGTATGTTTGCTATAACCATTGGATTTGGTCAATATAAATTCAATGCTTTTTGTGACTTGGGAGCCAGTGTGAGTATAATGCCTTTATCAATCTGGTCCAAGATTAAGATATGTGCTCTACAGCCTGTGGATGCTAAACTTTACATGGTGAACAACACGGTGGTGATCCCAACAGGCATGGTGGACAATGTACTAGTGCGAGTAGGTAAGTTCTTCGTCCCTGCTGTTTTCTTAGTTATTGATATGGCGGAGGACCCTGCTTATCCAATTATTCTAAGAAGGCCTTTCTTGGCGATGGTGAATGCCAACATAAGCATAAGGAAGGGAGTACTCACTTTCAACATCAGTGATGAGGTAATTGAGTACTTCTTTAATAAAACTGAAAGGCATATAGGTCCCATGGAAGAGGTCGAGTCAATATCAGCCAGGTACATCACTTGCGGGGAGCCTAAGGTAAGAAATATGACCCCCGAAAAGCTGGAAAAGAAGGATATGGAAGCCCAGGTAGAGGAGATCATGGCCATCCTGAACGACGACACAGAGGACTTGCTCGACATCGACCAAGGTAAGTCGACGTCGAGTAACTTCTTTTCGGTTGCCTTGACAGGATTGAAGTGTGGGGTCGAAGTCGACCAGAGTTACTTGACGTCGAGTAACTTGGTCGACGTCGACCAGAATTCAAGCCCTCCACCAACAGCGGCAGCGTAGAGCAATCCACTCGAAGCCGAGGACAACTCGACATCGACCAACTTGGTCGACGTTCGACCAAAACCCTACTTCCTCGACCAGTAGTCCACCAGACGAGCCGAATTCCTTCATGTCGAGTACCCTTACTCGAAATCGACCAAAATAGGAGGTTCCCAAATCCGATTCTGCGAAGGTAAGCCACGATATGAACATCTCTTCTCCTATTTCTATTAATGATTTATCTATACATGGGAGTCGTTTTTCCTAGTATGTGCGATTATGCAGGATTTCCAATGATGAGCCTAATAAGTATGAAGTTGGAGACAAAGTCTATGTCGCCAAATCAAAGGATCATTGGTTTCCCAACAAATTCAACAGGAAGAAGATGGGGCCCTTCACGGTGAACAAGAATGGAGTCCTATTTGAAGCCTAAGCTACATGGGCCCTGCAAATCCCACCTTGAGCTTAATGGAGAAAGTCTGCCTAGCGACTATAAAGTCTAGAGCTTATAAACAGACATTTAGTTTCTGGGATTTTCGGACATTATTAATTTTGGTTTTTTTGGTTTTGGACATTGTTTTTAAGTTTTTCTATTGTGGATAGTCTCCGTCTAACGAATCTTGCAGGAAAGAGAAGTTGTAGAGTTACTCGACGTCGGGTAAGTTACTCGACATCGACCAAAAACATCGAGCAGAAAGGAGCATGTGGTCGAGGAAAACCACCCTGCAGGCAACACCTTACTCGATCTCGAGTAGCCTTGGTTGACATCGACCAGCTTCCTCGAAATCGACCAACTTTTGTCGATTTCGACGACTTCTGCACATACATCAGCACTCGATTTCGACGTTCTACACACCTGTCTAGTGAGTCTCTTTCTTTACCCTTGTTTTTATATACAGTGAGGACACTGTAACATTTAAGTATGGGGTGAGAGAAGGGCTTATTTTGTGCATATTTGACTATATTTGACATTATGTGTGCATATTTTTAAGTTTATTTGATGAATTGCTTATATATGGCTATTTTGGAATTCATTATTGATTTATGTGCTTACATGCATGTTTTCCAAAGTTATAAAAAATGACCCCCATTGAAAAATTCGATTAGTGTCATGAAAGCTTATATTGATCTAGACGATGTAAAATTGGATTCATTAGAGATATAGCATGAAATTGCCTAGTAAAGGGAAGTCACAATGAAATGCATATTTTTATTGAAAACCATGAAATGAGGTAAAATTTGATGTTGTCTTTTGACATGTTGCATAATAAGATGATGGATGGCTTTATATTTCCATATATGCTCATATTGTTATATTCCTAGCCTTACCTATGTTTATGCAGTTATGCGTCACAAAAGCCATATTGAGCCTTATTTCATATTTTGCTCCACATGTTCCAAATATTGCCCATTCTTCACCTTATCCGGGGATTATGTTGAGAATGAAAGTTACATTATGGAGATTATTATATGGTGTTTGTGTTGTTGTTATATATCATTATTGGAGTTTGACAGGAAATTGAAAACATATATTATGGAAAATTTAATGAGTGAAAGAAAATCCGATCACCTCAGGAGATAACGGTAGATCGACCCTGCTCGCGGACATAATAGTTTGGCGAGATGGGACACAATGTGAGGAGTCCAAAGTACCAAGTATCCGGTGCCATTCATGACACCCATGTTTGCGACTCGCAAGAAGCCAGTGCTGAGGTTAGAGAAGTAAAAGCATAATATTGAAAAAAAGCGTTGAGCGATGAGAGAAAGGTGAGAAATCAAAAGAAGAAGGAATGTGGTATGAAAGTTTGGAAAGTAATCCATTTCCTTGGATCATTAGCACCACATGGGAAAAAAATGTCTCACCTTTAGCCTTTTACCAATATACTCCTTATTTGAGCTTAAATAAAAGTTCTCTTGATTATTAATGCTTTGTCACTTATGAATTGTTTTGAATAACCCTCCTTTTGTGAGTAGAAGTTACTTTTATTCACAGGCACGGATTTGTGACACAAGTACCTTTTCGATGACGGTAATTAATTGTAGGGACATATGGAAATGAATCTAAGTTGTTGAGAGTTTTGATTTCTTCCCCTGTATGACAATTAAAAGTATTGCTGGAGGACAAGAAAACTTAAGTATGGGGTGTTAGTTATGAGCCTAATTTGCCATGTTTTATACTTACTTTTATATCGTTTTCTGCGTACATTTCATACATTTGGGCTAGAAAAATGCAGAATCTATGTACTCTATGTTTATTTGCCAATTATGGAGTCTACACCAAGTTTTTGTTTAATTTCGCAGAAATCGAGGCAATTTACAGTAGTTCTGAGAAAGGAGGAAAAGCTCGAAGTCAACTACAGAAAGTCCGAGGTCAAGAAGTAGCGGAACCAGGACAAAAAAACCGAGTCGACACAGACTGGTCGATATCGAGTACCCTATGTCGATATCGAGTGGCCAGTCGATTTCAACTAGTAGTCCAGAATCGAGTGAAGAGGCATAGAAGAGGTAGATTCCAACCTAGATGATCGATATCGACCAAAACCTAGTCCATTTTCACCCAGAGCCCAATATCGAGTGTCAGAATCCGGATCTGAGAAGATAGCTCAATATCGACCATATTGGGTCGATATCGACCAGTATACAGAGGCCGATTTCAATCAGTTTCTGGTCCAAGTATTGAGCTGGCTTTCTTCCACATTAAGCAAGACATATTCTATCAACTCAAGAGAAGATTTATCAAGTCAAGAAGGATCTATCCACACTAATCCTAGTTTCCTTTTAGATATATTTGTTTTATTTCCAAATTAATCTTTAATTCTTTATATAGATAAATTTAGATATGGATAGATGTTTCTTTCCTAGATTAGCTAAGGAATGAACACTATAAATAAAGCCTTAGGGGATGGATTTTACATCAGAGATACAATTAGTTACATAGAGCGAGAGAGAGAGAGAGAGTTTGTGGTGATTGAGGTTGGAGAAGGCGAGACCGGGATTTGGCTTCGATTAGTTGTAAGCTTTCTTTAGTTTTATTTAATGCAAAGTTATTTCCTTTTATTATTGATGTGTTCATTCATGACAAAGAGCGAGTAGTCAGCCAACTTCTAGGGTCGAGGTGAGCCCGACGGTAGCCATGTGAGGTGACACAGTAAAGGTACAATCTTTGGATGCAATTCATCTTCTATCCCTATGAGCATGATTCTTTTGCGAAAGTTGAAGCTGATTCTTGTTTTTGTTATTGAAGCGAAAGTGATCTTAATACAACTTGGGTTAATTATGTGAAAAATGTCAGTAACAATTAGGGTTTATGGGAAAGCCTCTATCTTCCTATTTGTTAATAACGAAAGTTATTTGATGAAAAGCATGATCTTTTATGCCTTTATGTGTTATTTTACATGGTTATCGTTGTGGTGTTGAAATCTTGATCTTAGAAGTCTTTAGTTTATTGAGTTAATTTCGTGTTTACATTCGTTTTCGTTCGAAAAGTTGCAAATTTGTGTTTCTGCTCTTACTGGAAATCAAAAAGCTTGGTCGACATCGAGGAAGTATTGGTCGACGTCGAGTTGGTTGTTCTGTTTTTGTTTGGAGTCGATTTTGAGCACTGTTGGTCGATTTTTCCACTCGATATCGAGTATGTTAGGTCGATATTAACAAACGTTTGCTGCTTTCATTTTGTTTCTGCTTTTCTCTGTTATTTCTGTTTGTCTGTTTGATTTTCTCTTGAGATTTGGAACTAAAAAGGTGGGCACTGACACGCTTCCTAGTGGATCGATCCTGACTGCCTTCTCCTACAACGGGAGGAAGTCTTGTATTTATTTGCTGATTTTATATTTATATTTATTTCATACTTGACCATCCTCCTTCAACAACATTATTGCAAAGCAAGTGGTTAAAAATTATATATATAAAGAAATATATTAATTATATATATAAAAATATTTATTTTTTTATATATAAAAAATATCCACAAAAACATTTATTTATTTTTAATTGTTTGGGTTGCCTCGGGCCCAAGGGTTAGTATCGGGCCATACTAACGTCCACCAAAGGAAGCCACATGAGTAGCCTAGAGGAGTGTAGTAGAAGGTTTGAGCCATTGAGGATAGCCAGAGAGGCTCCAAAGAGACCGATGATGGCTCCGAGCAGTCCAAATGGAGGGAGGTACCCACTAGGCTAACCAAGAAACGCTAGAAAGTGTGATAAAGGCTAGGATCGAGTCGTGGACCAAGACGAGACCAGTTGGACATGGAGCATGTTGACGGCGAGAGGGTCAAGCCACCACTGATGACACCGACAACGCCACCACAGGGAAAAAGGGAGACCGACGGTGAAGAGCTGATCTAAATGAAACCACCCAAACAACCAAGCCAAAAGAAGGGAGGAGAAGTGGAATTGCACAAAGCAGACCATACCAATTCAGATTAGGGGGATGGAAAGGTCAATAGATAAAATCCCCAAATCAAATTTAGGGCTGGAATGAAAACCACAAACTGAAATTCGGAGCTAGGGTTGAACCGTTCGAGGTAAACACCCAGGAGCACACCGGAGAAGGTGGCGGCGGCGGCACTGAGCGGTGGTGCTGTGAGCCTAATTTGCCATGTTTACACTGATTTTTATATCGATTTCTGCATACGTTTCATACATTTGGGTTAGAATAGTATAAATTCTATGTAGTTTATGCTTATTTGCCAAATTATGAAGTCTACACTAGTTTCTGTTTAAATTCGCAGAAATCGAGGCAATTCATTACAATTCGGAGAAAGGATGAAAAACTCAAAGTCAACTACAGAAAGTCCAAGGTGAACGACCAGCTGAGCAAGGGCAAATCGAGCAGAAAACAAGAAAGAGCACTCGACACAACTGCTAGTTGCTCGAGGTCAACGAGGAGAGGTGGAATTGCACAAATCAGACCATACCAATTCAGGTTAGATGAAACGACTCTTTAAATGTGGTGTCTAATCTATGTTAGGGTTTTGGGGGCTTTTTTTTTGCTAGATGAAACGACTCTGACTTGATCATCGGAGGCTTCCCCGGGGAAGCAGCCCCGCCTCTTCTTCTTCCCTCTTTCTTTTATGCTGGAGGACAACCATGGAAGACGATCTTGTACTCGATTAATGTAACGAGTTTTCCCCGTAACATTTGGCGCCGTATGTGGGAATCAGATAAAAAAGCCAACCAAGATCGATATTCCCAAATCCACAAAACAATGAAAAAACCCCAATTATCAGCGTTTTGGCCCTGACATTGCCTCGCCCCCTCCGCTTTTTTCCATGGTCGCACCTCGCTAACCACCGGCGGTGCACTACCTCTTCTTCTCCGGCCTGAACCCAACAGAGCCTCGCCACACCCAAGTGATGTTGTCAATCGTCGATCCTTGGTCATGGCGATCATTTGCAAAGTTGATGTACCCTTACGTCGAGCACGCGCACCGAGCCGTTCTACCATTCTCATCCACATTGGCCATCGAAAAGCATAGCCCACATACATAGTTGATCATCACTTAGGCGCTAGGGGCACATCAGACTCCTTCTTATGCGCGTGCTCCCATCGGTCATGGCGGTGCACTCTCCGTCATAGCCCTCTCTCCAGACTCCAAGAATTGAAGCTAAGTATTCTGCCTCTTTGTGTTAATTATGTGTGATTTTTTCCTTTCTTTCTCATCTAAAAAAAATATATTAAATTTGATATGCAATTTGAAATGGGATCGATTGAATGCGGCAAGTTTGTCGATTGAGTTAATTAGTGGAGAGAATTATGGGATCCTACAAAATCCGAGATTTTAGATAAGGATACTATTATTTTACAATTGATTGTGTACATTAATTAATTAAATTCAAAACGACAGTTACGTTATATGATTGATGACTTTCAAAGCGTCAGTTATACGATTGATGACTAATGTGAAGTGATTAATCTAGGATATACACCGACAATTGGGGATATATCCCAACTTCGACGTGGAGTAATCAAGACGTTGGTGGTTGCTCACACCACTGAGCCTTCGAGTCTACATCAACGATCAAAGGCACTTCGGCACTCAGTAGGCCACCGAAACCGCTCCCAACCATAGAGAATTGGTCATCTTCGTTCACCGTCGGAAACCGATCACCGACGGCTATCACTGGTCGGCCGCACCTACGCCCACAACTGTGATTCGCCAACAATGCGACACGAGGGGCATCTCGTAAGACTCGGGGCCCTCTTAGACCTTCGCCATTGCCGTCGCATCCAAGAGCTTCTTCGGTCTCTGCAAAAGGCCTAAATGAAGGAGAGGACGAGGGTTTTGTTTCACTCTTTAGCTAATCACAAAACTGGTCCAAACCTCTCAGAAGCTGCGAAATCGGCCCAGAGTTCCCGTGAATGGTAGATCAGCCCATACTTTCAGGATAATTACGTAAAAAGGCCGACACTTTCAGGATTGAAGATTTTTGTACTAACACCGAGTATTTTATTTGCACTTTTATGAGTGTACTCACAAAAAACTAGCCAGTCAAGGCGAAATTAGCCGCTCAAGGCCCCGAAAACGAAGCCGCTCAAGGCCAACTTAGCCGCTCAAGGCCACATCAGCCGATCAAGGCCAACTTAGCCGCTCAAGGCCACATTAGCCGATCAAGGCCAACGATAACCACTTATGGCCAATAGCCACCTATGGCCAACGATAGCCACTTATGGCCAATAGCCAACTACGGACCAAGTGACTAAAGTTTATGACAAAATCATCGTTCAATCGACAAACTTCGCCATTTACTTTTTTTCGGCTTCCTTCATCATCGAGACATGAAGAAGGAACCCGAGGGGCAATTGTAATGATAAAAGTAATTATATCAAGTTTCAGGGGCATTATTGTCTTTTATGTGGTAAAACCTCCTTCAAACCCTAATTTGTCACTATATAAGGCTAATCTATGCTAGGGTTTTGGGGGCTCTTTTTTGGCTAGATGAAACGACCATGGAAGACGATCTTGTACTCGATTAATGTAATGGGTTTTCCCCGTAACATGATAAATAACTACACCGCCTATAGGTATCTCGAGTACACCCCACGACGTGCTTGAGAGACCTTTGAGACGTTGGAAAATTATGATATAACACATATGGGACTTTTGCGGCCTCTGGCAACGAAAGGTATGAAAGGCCTGCCCCATCTATGCCTCTATATGTGCCACCTAAAGAGATTGATCCAGACGTCAGGGACCAGTTCCACAACGGTCATGTACGTCGCCTTACCAAACAAGTTAAATTCCTTTCTATAGATAAACATTGTTTGGAATGTGAGTCTGTGAGGCACAACACGACCGCGTGTCCACATGGAGATCAAATACTAATGGTTGAAACCCACGACGAGGCAAGGTATGCGGGGGGAAACTACTTAGGTCAGCATCAACAAAAGCAGAACTAGAGCCACTATCGTTAGCCCCAACATCAAAGAGACCCTCCGCCCCATAGAGCTCCCGGTAACCCTGACAGAGAAGGTAAGAAAGATGACATGTAGCTGATACTTGAGAAGATGTGGAGGAACCATGAAGAAAGAAAACATTTCATCAATTCTATCCACACACAGCTACACGGCGTCAACTCAAGGTTTGGGGAAATCGATGTCCAGCTGAAATATATTGCGACCCAGATTGGTCAATTGGCAACATCCGTCCCCAAGCAATCACGTACACTCCCTGGATCCTCTGAACCTAATCATAAAACTAAATCTACAGGACAGGTAGCTGCCATGTATCTAAGGAGTGGGCGTCATATGAAAACGCCTGAGCAAAATGCGTAGCAGAAGGATGCAGAAGACTACTCGACGCCGAGTAAGCCAGTCGATGTCGACCAGACTCTACTCGACATCGAGGAGAATTTAGTCAAAGTCGACTAGAATGATGCATTTGCCCAGAAGTCGACTACTGTAGTCGACGTCGAGGAGCCTCCAGTCGTCGTCGACCAACCATCTACCCATGTCGACAAAACTCCTACATCTCCGAAGAAGAAAACGCTGCCATTCCCAAGGAAATCTCCAAATGACCCGGCGGAAAAGAAGTTTCAGCGTTTCGTGAAGATGCTTCAAAGGCTCAATGTTACAATCACTTTCACGGAAGCTCTTCATGAGATGCCGTCGTATGTAAAGTTCCTCAATGAGATCTTAAGCAAGAAGCGATCAATGGTTGAGATCGCAGGGGAATGCAGCCAGATAGACGTTCTAGAAAAAGGCCAGATTCAGTTAAGTTTTCTATAACCATTAGATTTGGTCAATATAGATATATTTAATGTTTTGTGTGACTTAGGAGCCACTGTAAGTATTATGCCTCTATCAATCTAGTCCAAAGTCAATAAAGGTGCTTTAGAGTCTGTGGATACAAAGTTATACATGGGGAACAACAGTGTGGTCATCCCAACATGCATGGTGGACAATGTATCAGTGCAAGTAGGTAAGTTCTTTGTCCCTGCTAATTTCTTATTTATTGATATGGTAGAGGACCTTACTTGTCCAATTATTTTAGGAAGGCCCTGCTTAGCGACGGTGGATGCCAGCATAAGCGTAAGGAAGGGAGTGCTCACTTTCAACATCAACGATGAGGTAATTGAGTACCCTTTTAATAAAACTGAAAGGCATACAAGTCCCATGGAAGAGGTCAAATCAATATCAACCAGGTACATTACATGCGAGGAGCCTAAGGTAAGAAATATGACCCCCGAGGAGCTAGAGAAGAGAGACATGGAAGCCTAGGTGGAGAAAATCATGGCAATTCTTAACGACGATACAAAAGATCCACTCGACATCGACCTATGTAAGTCGATATCGACTAACTTTTATTCAAAATCTTCGTCAAGTCTTAAGTATGGGGTTGATGTCAACCAGAAGTACTCAACGTCGAGTACTCTAGTGAACGTCGACCAGATTCCAGATGCCTCCATCGACTGCAACTTCATCGAGCAACGTACCCGAAACCAAGGAGTACTCGACGTCGAGTACACTACTGGACGTCGACTAGTCCCCTTCACACTCGACTTCTCCATCTTCGATAAGAAGTCCACCAAGAGCAACAACGTACTCGACGTCGAGTAGTTCTACTCGAAGTCGAGTAGTTCTACTCGAAGTCGAGTAGATCAAGAGGTCCCGAACGTTGATTTCGTGATGGTAAGCCAAGGTACCGACATCTCTTCTCCTATTTCAATTAACGATTTGTCTATACATGGGAGAGGTTTGCCTTGGTATGTCCGATTATGCAGGGTTTCCAATGACGATCCCAAGGAGTATGAAGTCGAAGACAAGGTCTATGTCTTCAAATAAAAGGATAATTGGTTTCCCAACAAATTCAACAGAAAGAAGATGGGACTTTCACGGTGAGCAAGATCCATTCAGGTGGATTACAACTAATGGACAAAAATGGAGTCTTGTTTGATGCCCAAGCTATATGGGCCCTACAGATACCACCTTGAGCTCAAACGGAGAAAGTGGGCCTAGCGACTATAAAGTCTAGAGCTTGTAAAAAGACAATTAGTTTTGAATTTTTGGACATTTGTTTTTGGGTTTTTTGTTTTGAAACATTATTTTTAAGTATTTCTATTGTGGATATTTCCCTTCTAACGAATTTTGCAGGTACGAAAATGCTACAGAAGAACTCGACGTCAACCACCCATCACGTAGAAGGGACATGTACGTTGTCGAGGAGAAAGGCCATCCTGAGGTTCAACTGTACTCGATGTCGAGTAGTTCTAATCGACGTCGACTACTTCTCCTTGATGTCGACCACTTCTGCAGCAACATTTGCACTCGATTCCGGCAATCTGCACACCTGTCTAGTGAGTTTCTTTCTTTACCCTTGTTTTTATATAGTGAGGACACTGTAATGTTTAAGTATGGGGTGGCGGAAGGGCTTACTTCATGCATAATTGACCATATTTGACATTATGTGTGCATATTTAAAGTTTATTTCTTGAATTGCTTATACATGGTGTTGTTGCAGGAGTAAATCGAGTATTGAAATAAATATAGAATAAAGATCAGACCGACTTCCCTGTCTCAGCAAATAAATACAAGACTTCCTCCCGTTGCAGTAAGAGAAAAGTCAGGATCGAATCCACGAGGAAGCACGTCAGCAGTTCTCAGGTAGTTATCAGATTCTCACAGACACAGCAGAAAAGCATAGAAACACAGAAGCAGAAAAGACAAATAACCCGGCAAGGGCAACTGAAATAAAAGCAAAGAACAAGTAAACTAAAGACAGAAAGTAAAGCAAAGCAAAGGACAAGAGCAAAGACAGAAAGTAACTCGAGGACACAGAAGCTAGTCGATCTCGACAAGCTGTCCTCTAGGTCGACAAAAGTAAGTCGACAGCAATAATTCAGAAACAGAAAACAAAGCAACTCGACAAAACAAGCCAACTCGATCTCGACTACCTCTCCTCGAGATCGACAAGACAGGTAAACACAGAAACTTAAATTTGCAGAATTCGAACTAAAACGCAGATTTCGACAGAAATAAATCAATATAATAAAAGACCTCCAAAGCCAGGGTTTCAACACCACAACGATAACCATGCAAAACAACACATAAAGGCATAAAAGATCATGCTTTCCATCAAATAACTTTCGTCATTAACAAATAGGCATATAGAGGCTTTCGCATAAACCCTAATTGTTACTAACCCTTTTTCACATAATTAATGCAAGTTGCATTAAGATCACTTTCGCTTCAATAACACAAACAAGGATCACCTTCAACTCTCGCAAAAGAATCATGCTCATAGGGATAGAAGATGAATTGCACAAAAGATCTGACATTTATCGCATCGCCTCACATGGCCACCGTCGGGCTCACCCTAGCCCCGGAAGTGGGTGGACTACTCGCGCCTCATCGAAATAACAGACATTGATTGATGAAAGAAACTTTGCATAAAACTATATTCAAAGCCTTTTACAATCCTGGCAATCAACTTTCGCTGTAAGCCAAAACCCTAAAAACCTTAGAACTCCTAAACTACTCTACTTGAATGGAATTGTGTGTAACTTGGAATTCAGATCCTAAAGCTCAGCCCCATGGGCTTTATTTATAACCTTCATTCCCTAGCTAATCTAGGAAAGAAGATATCTATCTATATCTAAATTTATATCTAAAATGCTAAAAGATAAATAAATGTTTAATGGAAATAAATCCATAAGGAAAGGATAAAACTAATTATGGTAGGTATGTCTTTATGTTGATAGATTCCGCCTTCCATGGATAGACTTGATAGATCTCGATAGATTTCAGCAACTTCGGATAGAATTTTCCGCCTTCGGCATCAAGGAACTCCAATCCTACTCGGAAAAGCCAAGTCGAGAAGATTCTGGAAGCGGCTCTACTTGACCTCGACAAGGTCTTGTCGACCTCGAGTAGGATTAGTCGTCTCGGCTCGCTGGTGCTCGATGTGCTCGGACCTGGGCTCCTGGGTGCTTGTCGACCTCGACCACGCCTAGTCGATCTCGAGTAAGGTTGGTCTTGTCGACTGGCTGTGCTCGGGTAAGTCTAGTCGACTGGCTCGGACAAGGAGTCAAGCTCTCGTCGACCTCGACAAGGGCTCCTCGAGGTCGAGTTGGGTGTTGCTTCCGCTTCCGCGAGCTGGCTCTTCCGCTGGCAGCAGGTGGCTTGATCCGCGGCAGCGACTGGTCTTTTCCGCTGCAGCGAGTCTCCTGGTCGTCTTCGGCTTCGTCCTCGGACAGCTTCTCCTTGTCGACTCCGGACATGGGTGTCTGGGCTTCGTCGACCTTGACCGGGGCTTGTCGAGGTCGAGTTGGGTTCCGGAGCTCGGGCTGTGCCCGGTTATGCTCGTCTAGGTCGAGTAGGCTTACTCGAGATCGAGTAGCCTCGACTCTCAGACTTGTTCCGCTGCTTTGACCTTGGACTTCTGTAGTGGTTTTCCGAGCTTTTCCGACCTTCTGTAGAATTGCTGTAAAACGCCTCGATTTCTGCGATTTAAACAGAAACTGGTGTAGATTCCATAATTTGGCGAATAAACATAAACTACATAAATTTTGTACTATCTTAGCCCAAATGTATAAAATGTATACAAAAATGTATACATAAACTACATAAATTCCGCTCACAACAAACACCCCATACTTAAGCTTGCTTGTCCTCAAGCAATACTTTTATTTTGTCATTCAGGGGAAGAAATCAAAACTCTCAACATATCAGGTTCATTCTTATATGTCCCTGCAATCAATTACCATCCTCGAAAAGGTACTTATGTCACAGATCCATGCATGTGCAATTTAAAAAGCAACATCTACTCACAAAAGGAGGGTTATGCAAAAACATTCATAAGTGAAAAAGCATTAATAATCAAGAGGACTTTAATTTAAGCTCATGAAGGAGTAGATTGGTAAAAGGCTAAAGGTGGGCAAATTTTGGCAATGTGGTGCTAACGATCCGGGGAAATGGAGTACTTTCCAATTTGAATTTCCACATTCCTTCTCCATTTGATTCATCTCCTTTCATAATGCTTTTATTCATAATAATGATTTTACCTCTCTAACCTCAGCACTGCCTTCTCGCGAGTCGCAAACATGTGTGTCATGAATGGCCCCGGATACTTAGTGCTTTGGACTCCTCACAATGTGTCCCATCTCTCCAAACTATTATCTCAGAGAGCAGGGTCAATCTACCTTTATCTCCTGAGGTGATTGGATTTTCTTTCACTCATTAAATTTTCCATATATTTCAAACAAATTCCTTCCAAACTCCAAATATAATAACAACACAAAACACCATATAACATCTCCATAATGTAACATCATTCTCAACATAATCCCCGGATAAGGTAAAGAATGGCAAATATTTAGATCATGTGGAGCAATATTTGAAATAAGGCATATTATGGCTTTTGTGATGCATAAGCATAGGTAAGGCTAGGAATTTAAACATATGAGCATTTATATGGAATTTAAAGTCCTCTATCATCTTATCATGCAATATGTCAAAAGCAAATTCAAATTTTACCTCCTTTCATGGTTTTCAAGAAATAATGCATTTCATTGTGACTTCCCTTTACTAGGCAATTTCATGTTATATCTCTAATGAATCCAATTTTGCATCGTCGAGTCCAATATAAGCTTCCATGACATTATTCAAAAATTTCAATGGGGGTCATTTTTCAAGATTTTTGGAAAACATGTATATAAGCACATAAGTCAATAATGCATTCCAAAATAGCCATGTAGCAAAAAGAAATAATGCACAAGTAATGTCAAATATAGCAAATATGCATAAAGTAAGCCCTTCCCCCACCCCATACTTAAATATTACAGTGTCCTCACTGTATGAAAAACAAGGTAAGGGTAAAGAAAGAAACTCACAAGACAGATGTGCAGAGCTGCAAAATTTCGAATGGAGCACCTCTTAGTCCGAGTAAGCTTTGGTTCTATCCATTGACCTGAAAAAGTAGAAGACATATACCCATAATAGCAAAAACAAAAACAAAGTCTCAAATGTCCTAAAAAGTCTATGTACATGCTCTAGATTTTATAGTCGCTAGGCCGACTTTCATTAATGCTCAAGGTGGCATCTGCAGGGCCCATGTAGCTTGGGCCTCAAATAAGACTCCATTCTTGTCCATCAGCTGTAATCCTCCAGAATGGATCTTGTTCACCACGAACGGTCCCATCCGCTTCTTGTTGAATTTGTTAGGAAACCAATGATCCTTTGATTTAGAGACATAGAGCTTGTCTCCAATTTCATACTCCTTAGGCTCATCATTGGAAGTTCTGCACAATCGCACATACCAAGGCAGACCTCTCCCATGTATAGATAAATCTTTAATGGAAATAGGAGAAGAAAGATCCATACCTTGACTTACCTTTGCGAAAACGGAATCGGGCACCACTGTATTTGGTCGATCTCGACTAGGGCTCCTCGAGATCGACGAGTCTGCAAGTTCTGGTGGTGGTCTGGTCGAAGAGGCAGAAGTCTACGAAGACATCTGCTCGACCTCGACAAGCCTACTCGAGGTCGAGTAGGGCTCTGGTTCTGGTGGCGGTGGCTTCATCGAGGAGGAAGAATCATGTGTAGAGGGCTTGTCGATATCGAGTTGGCTACTGGATATCGAGTACGGTTGTGCTCCCTGTGGCTCTGGCGTCGAGGAGGAGGGCTCTGGTGGTGCCGAGTGCTGGTCGACCTCGAGTAGCTTGGTCGACCTCGACAAGGGTTCTGCTCCTGGTGTCTGCAGCGTCGAGGAAGACAAGTCTGGTGGCACTGGGTGGTCGACCTCGACGAGGGTGTGGTCGACCTCGAGTAGACTTGGCTTGTCTGGTTCGCTGCTCGACGAAGTTGGCTCTCGTGGAGTCTCCTTAGTCTGGTCGAGATCGACTAGGGTTCTACTCGATGTCGAGGAGCCCTGGTCGATCTTGACCCCATACTTAGCTCCTGTCAAGGCATCCGAAAAATAATGAATCCACAAGGACTTACTTTGATCTGTGTCGATGGGATTCTCCGTGTTCTCCTTGAGGATTGCCATGATCTCCTCCACTTGGGCCTCCATGTCCCTTTTTTCTATCTCCTCAGGGGTCATATTTCTGACCTTGGGTTCCCCGCAGGTGATGTAGCCAGCTGAGATAGATTTGACCTCTTCCATTGGACCTGTATGCCGTTCAGTTTTATTAAAGGAATACTCAATTACCTCATCGCTGATGTTGAAGGTGAGCACTCCTTTCCTTACGCTTATGTTGGCATCTACCGTTGCCAAGAATGGTCTCCCTAGAATAATTGGACAAGCAGGATCTTCTTGCATATCAACAATTAAGAAATCAGCAGGAACGAAGAATTTACCTACTTGTACTGGGACATTTTCCACCATGCCTGTTGGAATGACCACCGTGTTGTTGGCCATGTAAAGTCTAGCATCCACAGGCTCCAGGGCACCTATCTTAATCTTGGACCAAATCGTTAAAGGCATAATACTAACACTGGCTCCAAGATCACATAGGTCATTAATTTTGTATGGACCAAATCCAATAATTATAGCAAACTTACTTGGATCCGGCCGCTTCTCCAATATGTCCATATGGCTGCACTCCTCTGTGATTTCTGCCATCGATCGCTTTTTGCTTAGAATCTCCTTCAGGAACTTGACGTAGGACGGCATTTCATTGAGAGCTTCTGTGAAGGGGATGGTGACGTTCAACTTCTGAAGCATCTTGATGAAGCGCTGAAACTTTTTCTCCGCTGGGTCCTTTAGAGATTTTGTTGGGAAAGGCAGCTTCTTTTTCTGAGTCGGAGCCAGAACAGATGTCGGAGGTGCTGCAGATTTCTCGACCAAGGGCTCCTCGATGTCGACTAGAGTCTTGTCGAGATCGACTGGATTGGGTGCAGTCGAGTTGCTGTTCGGCGCAGATGAAGATTCTGGCAATTTCTCCTCGAGGTCGACGATAGTCTTGTCGAGGTCGAGTACGGCCTTGTCGAGATCGACTACGGCCTTGTCGAGGTCGACTTGCTGTTCTTCGTCGTTCTGCTGCTTTCCGACCTCTGGCTCTTGCAGTTGATGGCCGCTTCTGAGTTTCACAGCGGCGATGTGTCCAGTCTTTCCCTTAGGATTTGGTTCTGAAGATCCAGGGAGTGCGCCTGACTGTCTGGGGATTCCTGCGGCTAGCTGACCAATCTGTGTATCAACTGTTTTCCGCCATATATCCATTTCCCCAAGCCTAGAGTTGACACCTTGCATCTGAGTATAGACGGAGTTGAAGGACTGCCTAGTTTCTGTGTGGTTTCTCCGTATTTCCTCCATGACCAGCTGTATATCATCCTTTTTCTGTTCCCTTTCTGGATGTTCTGGAGCTCTGTAGGGCGGGGGATTCCTAGGGACACCTTGGTTCCACTGTGGTTGCTGAAACCTTTGGTCCCCCATGTAGCGATTTGGTCCCCCTGCGTAAGCTGCATCCTCATGGTGTTCTGCCATCCTGACTTGTTCTGTGTGTGGGCACTCAGGAGTGGTGTGCCTTTGCGATCCGCATTCAATACAAGGCTGGTTGATAGAGAGATATTTGACTTGCTTGATGAGTTTCCTATTCTGATCTCTGTAGTATTGTTCCCTAACATCTGGATCAATCTCCTTTGATGGCTCATAGAGGGGCATGGATGGTGCTGGCCTGGCGTATGGGTTCTCTTCATAAGTTGTAGTAGACCCATACTTGTTGTCGTAGGTAGTGAGCATCTCCAGCACTCCCCATGCGTCACTTGGCGGCATTGTCAGATACTCGTAGCGAGTATAATTGTTGATTCTGTCCTTAGTGACTTGATCAAGAGAGTTGAAGAAGATCTCCTGAATGATGTAGGGTGGATGTCCATGAGTAGGGCAAGATCGCAACAGTTCCTTGTAGCGCTCCCATGCCCTTGCCAGCGGTTCCCCTTTCTGCTGTTTAAAGGCGGTGATTTTCTGGCGGAGATGTGCTGTTTTGGCAGGTGGGAAGAATTTGTTCAGAAACTCTTGCTCTACTTGGGCCCAGGTTGTGAGTGATCTTGCCTTCAGCCCTTCCAGCCATTTCAGTGCAGGTCCAGCGAGCGACCAGCGAAAAGATTTCATCTTGACATATTCCAGAGTTGTACCTTCTGCAAGAGTACGGCACATATCATGAAAGTTAGTAATATGTTCAAGAGGACACTCATTAAATCTGCCGTAAAAGGCATTATTTTTAAGCTCTATAAGAAATTGAGTGCGAATTTCAAAAGAGTTTTCAGGGATTAGAATCGCCGATTCAGGAACGACGAGAGTTGGGTGCATGTAGTCCTCTGTCGTGGTTGGATACTGGGCAAGCTCAGCTTGTGCTTGTTCCCTTGCTGCTCTCTCAGCGGCGATAGCAGCATCTTTAGCGTTGATAGCGGCATCCCTTGCCGCTAGTTCCCTGGTAAGCCTAGCGATCAGCTGTTCCTGTGTTTCAGCGGCCGACATGATCCTTTTGAGTTTGGAGTGGATGTGTAGGTAGCGCTCCGGTTCGTCTAAGCTGTCAAACTCAGGTGTTTGACCAGAACGACGCCAATTTGTTGTTGCAGGAGTAAATCGAGTATTGAAATAAATATAGAATAAAGATCAGACCGACTTCCCTGTCTCAGCAAATAAATACAAGAGTTCCTCCCGTTGTAGTAAGAGAAAAGTCAGGATCGAATCCACGAGGAAGCACGTCAGCAGTTCTCAGGTAGCTATCAGATTCTCACAGACACAGCAGAAAAGACAAATAACCCGGCAAGGGCAACTGAAATAAAAGCAAAGAACAAGTAAACTAAAGACAGAAAGTAAAGCAAAGCAAAGGACAAGAGCAAAGACAGAAAGTAACTCGAGGACACAGAAGCTAGTCGATCTCGACAAGCTGTCCTCTAGGTCGACAAAAGTAAGTCGACAGCAACTATTCAGAAACAGAAAACAAAGCAACTCGACAAAACAAGCCAACTCGATCTCGACTACCTCTCCTCGAGATCGACAAGACAGGTAAACACAGAAACTTAAATTTGCAGAATTCGAACTAAAACGCAGATTTCAACAGAAATAAATCAATATAATAAAAGACCTCCAAAGCCAGGGTTTCAACACCACAACGATAACCATGCAAAACAACACATAAAGGCATAAAAGATCATGCTTTCCATCAAATAACTTTCGTCATTAACAAATAGGCATATAGAGGCTTTCGCATAAACCCTAATTGTTACTAACCCTTTTTCACATAATTAATCCAAGTTGCATTAAGATCACTTTCGCTTCAATAACACAAACAAGGATCACCTTCAACTCTCGCAAAAGAATCATGCTCATAGGGATAGAAGATGAATTGCACAAAAGATCTGACCTTTATCGCATCGCCTCACATGGCCACCGTCGGGCTCACCCCAGCCCCGGAAGTGGGTGGACTACTCGCGCCTCATCGAAATAACAGACATTGATTGATGAAAGAAACTTTGCATAAAACTATATTCAAAGCCTTTTACAATCCTGGCAATCAACTTTCGCTGTAAGCCAAAACCCTAAAAACCTTAGAACTCCTAAACTACTCTACTTGAATGGAATTGTGTGTAACTTGGAATTCAGATCCTAATGCTCAGCCCCATGGGCTTTATTTATAACCTTCATTCCCTAGCTAATCTAGGAAAGAAGATACTCCCTCCGTCTCGAAAAACAAGTCGTTTTAGCATTGTGCACTAGTTTTAATAAAACACTCACCCATCAATCAAAATCATCACTCCATTAATTTTTTTCATTAATTTTATTATTTTTAAATACCCACTATACTTTTTAACCAATCAAACTCTTTGAAAAAGTCAACAAAACAAAAACCAATACAAATCATTACTATCCCCTACCTAGAAAACCTAAAACAACATGTATTTTGATACAACTCAATTAGTCTAAAACGACTTGTTTTTCGAGACGGAGGGAGTATCTATCTATATCTAAATTTATATCTAAAATGCTAAAAGATAAATAAATGTTTAATGGAAATAAATCCATAAGGAAAGGATAAAACTAATTATGGTAGGTATGTCATTATGTTGATAGATTCCGCCTTCCATGGATAGACTTGATAGATCTCGATAGATTTCAGCAACTTCGGATAGAATTTTCCGCCTTCGGCATCAAGGAACTCCAATCCTACTCGGACAAGCCAAGTCGAGAAGACTCTGGAAGCGGCTCTACTTGACCTCAACAAGGTCTTGTCGACCTCGAGTAGGATTAGTCGTCTCGGCTCGCTGGTGCTCGATGTGCTCGGACCTGGGCTCCTGGGTGCTTGTCGACCTCGACCACGCCTAGTCGATCTCGAGTAAGGTTGGTCTTGTCGACTGGCTCTGCTCGGGTAAGTCTAGTCGACTGGCTCGGACAAGGAGTCAAGCTCTCGTCGACCTCGACAAGGGCTCCTCGAGGTCGAGTTGGGTGTTGCTTCCGCTTCCGCGAGCTGGCTCTTCCGCTGGTAGCGGGTGGCTTGATCCGCGGCAGCGACTGGTCTTTTCCGCTGCAGCGAGTCTCCTGGTCGTCTTCGGCTTTGTCCTCGGACAGCTTCTCCTTGTCGACTCCGGACATGGGTGTCTGGGCTTCGTCGACCTCGACCGGGGCTTGTCGAGGTCGAGTTGGGTTCCGGAGCTCGGGGAGCTTGGTTCTCGATGATGGCTTTGTCGACCAGGCTGTGCCCGGTTATGCTCGTCTAGGTCGAGTAGGCTTACCCGAGATCGAGTAGCCTCGACTCTCAGACTTGTTCCGCTGCTTTGACCTTGGACTTCTGTAGTGGTTTTCCGAGCTTTTCCGACCTTCTGTAGAATTGCTGTAAAACGCCTCGATTTTTGCGATTTAAACAGAAACTGGTGTAGATTCCATAATTTGGCGAATAAACATAAACTACATAAATTTTGTACTATCTTAGCCCAAATGTATAAAATGTATACAGAAATTGATATAAAAGTTACTGTAAAACATGGCAGATTCCGCTCACAACACATGGCTACTTTGGATTTCACATTTGATCTAAGTGCTTATATGCATGTTTTCCAAAGTTCATAAAAATATTACCCCCATTAATTTTTTTTATTAGTGTCATGGAATCTTTAATTGAACTCGACGATGCAAAATTAGATTGATTAGAGATATAGCATGACATTGCCTAGTAAAGGGAAGTCACAATGAAGTGCATATTTTTATGAAAACCATGAAAGGAGGTAAAATTTGATATTGGTTTTGACATGTTGCATAATAAGAGGAAGGAAGACTTTATATTTCCATATAATGCTCGTAAGTTTATATTCCCAGCCATACGTATGCTTATGCATCACAAAAGCCATATTGTGTCGTATTTCATATTATGCTTCACATTATCTAAATATTGCCCATTCTTTACCTTATTTCGTATCCGGGGATTATGTTGAGAATGAAAGCTACATATTGGAGATTGTTATATGGTTGTTATGATGTTGTTATATATCATTATTGGATTTTGGCAGGAAAGTTTCAAATTTTATGGAAAATTTAATGAGTGAAAGAAAATCCGGTCACCTCAGTAGATAAGGGTAGATAGACCCTACTCGTTGAGATAATAGTTCGGCGAGATTGGACACATAAGTGAGGACTCCAAAGCACTAAGTATCTGGGGCCATTTATGACACCCATGTTTGCGACTCGCGATAAGGTAGTGCTGAGGTTAGAGAGGTAAAAGCATTATAATGAAAAAAAGAAATTAGCGAATAGTGAAAAGTGAGAAATCAAAGGAAGAAGGAATGTGGTATGAAGGTTGGGAAAGTACTCCATTTCCTTGAATCATTAACACCACGGCAAAAAATTGCCCACCTTTAGCCTTTTACCAATCTACTCCCTATTGAGCTAAATTAAAATCCTCTTGATTATTGTTGCTTTGTCACTTATCAATTATTTTGCATAACCCTCCTCTTGTGAGTAGATGGTGCTTTTATTCACAGGCTTGAATTTTTTACATTAGTACATTTTCGAGGAGGGTGATTGATTGCAGGGACATATAAGAATGAATCTATGATGTTGGGAGTTTGATTTCTTCCCTTGCATGACCATTAAAAGTATTGCTTGAGGACAAGCAAGCTTAAGTATGGGTGTTTGTTGTGAGCCTAATTTGCCTTGTTTTACAATGGCTTTTATATCGATTTATGTATACTGTTGTTGCAGGAGGATGGTCACGTATGAAAATATAAATAAAATATAAAGCAAACTGACTCCCTGTCTCAGCAAATAAATACAAGACTTCCTCCCGTTGTAGTAGAAGATACTCAGGATCGATCCACGAGGAAGCGTGTCAGTGCCCGCCTTTTCAGTCCCAAAAATCTTCGAACTCGACTCAACAGAAGTCCTCGACGTCGACCAGATTTCCTCGACGTCGACCAGATGTCCTCGACGTCGACCAGATGTCCTTGACGTCGACTACACTGTCGAGTAAAACAGAAAACAGAAACGAGTAGAAAACGAAAACAAAAGCAGAGTGCTCGATCTCGAGCAAACCTCCTCGACGTCTACCAAAAGTCCTCGATGTCGACCAAGAGTGCTCGATGTCGAGTAGAAGCAGAAACCAAAATCGCAACTTTTCGAACAAAAACGAATGTAAACACGAAATTTATAAATAAAATCAATAAACTAAAATACTTCCAAGATCAGGGTTTCAACACCACAACGATAACCATGTAAAGTAACACATAAAGGCATAAAAGATCATGCTTTTCATCAAATAACTTTCGTTATTGACAAATAGAAAAATAGAGGCTTTCACATAAATCCTAATTGTTACTAACCCTTGTTCACATAATTAATCCAAGTTGCATTAAGATCACTTTCGCTTCAATAACACAAACAAGGATCACCTTCAACTCTCACAAAAGAATCATGCTCGCAGGGATAGAAGACGAATTCGCATCAAAAGATTGTACCTTTATCGTATCACCTTACATGGCCACCGTCGAGCTCACCCCGACCCTAGAAGTTGGGTGACTATCCGCTCTTCATCATCAAGAAAGACGTCAATAATAAAAAGGAACTAAATTGCATTAAATAAACTCAAAGAAAGCTTACAACTGTTCGAAGCCAAATCGTCTCTCAACTCTTCACCCCTCTTGCCACAGGCTCTCTCTCTCTCTCTCTCTCTCTCTCTCTCTCTCTCTCTCTCTCTCTCTCTCTCTCTATATATATATATATATATATATATATATATATATATATATATATATGTAACTAATTGTAACTGGAATTGAATAAAACTCAGCCCCTAAGGCCTTATTTATAGGCTTCATTTCCTAGCTAATCTAGGAAAGAAATATCTATCTTTATCTAAATTTATCTATCTAATACTAAATGATGAAATTTGGAAATAAAACAAATATATCTAAAAGAAAACTAGGACTAGTGTGGATAAACCTTTCTTCTCTTGATAGAACTTGATGTGACTTGATCGAATATATCGAATCTTCCAGCTGCACCATCCTTAGCTTCTTCATGACTTTCCTTTAAGCTCCAAAGTGCCTTCGATTTCTGCGAAATATAACAAAAACTTGTGTAGATTCCATAATTTGGCAAATAAGCATAAACTACATAGAATTTGTACCATTCTAGCCTCAATGTATGAAATGCATGCAGAAATCGATATCAATGTAAGTAGAAAACATGGAAAATTAGGCTCACAACATATACATTTCATACATTTGGGTTAGAATAGTACAGATTCTATGTAGTTTATGCTTATTTGCCAAATTATGGAGTCTACACTAGTTTCTGTTTGAATTCGCAGAAATTGAGACAATCTACAGCAATTCGGAGAAAGGATGAAAAGCTCGAAGTCAACAACAGAAAGTCCGAGGTCAAAGAGCAGCTGAGGAAGGACAAATCGAGCATAAAACAAGAAAGAGCACTCAACACTGCTCTACTCCACATCGACTACATCTAGACGAAGTCGAGTACATCATGCCAGAATTTCACATGAAGTCGAGCAAGCCACTCAAGGAGCCAAGAGCTACTCGAGCTCGAGTATGATCTAAGGGGAGAAAATGCTGGTCGAAGTCGAGTAAGTCTACTCGAAGTCGATTCCGCCTGTCCGAGTCCGAGATCGAGTGGAGACGAGAAGATAGATGATAACATGCATTCATATAGGCATTATAGGACTTATTTAGCATAGTTTAGTTGTAAATGATGTCCTCAATCGTATTAACTTGTGAACTAGTTGTTATGATCATGAAGGTGGATTCTACATATATTTGTCATGAATTTCAGGTGCGAGATATTTAGATGGGAATGCATGAAGCAAAGATAGGATTACATGAGTTAATGAAGGAAGCAAGAGACGTGGGAGCTGGAACAGAAGCCGTACCCGGGTCCATGTTGTAGCGCACGCGGCCAATGCCGAGAGCAAAAGTTGACTGAGCCATTAAGCCGCGCCCGCGGCCGAGAAACCATGCCCGCGGCCTCTGTCAGCGCCGAAACCCTATTCTTCCGAATTACTTATTTTATTTAGGTTATTTTGTAACCCTTTTCTAAGTCTATTAAAGGGGTTTTTAGGAGACCTATTACGAACCGTTTTAGACTTGAAGAAACCCTAGAGGAGAGCTTTTGTGCTATGGAGAACTAAACTCCTCTTTCATTTGATTGATTAGTTTGAAGCTTTCGATTTGATATTCCGTGAGATATTCTCTACTCTATTTACTTTTGAATAATATTTATCTTCCATTTTCATTGCTTATGATTGAGTTTCTATTCTATTGGATTGGTCACCTAATATTACTTGAATTCAATCCGTCGCTAGATCTATAGGGACGCTAGTTGAAGAACTTAGATCGTAGTAGCAACTTGTGATCATCTAGGGCTAGTTGACTTGGTTGATTGCATGAAGATAAAGATACAATTGGTTTATTGCTAGTTGCTTTATTTCAATTGTTCCTATTGAATTTTCTTGGTGTGCATTGCTATTATTGAATTGAATCTAGATAGTTTCTAGGTTATTCATCAATAAGGGTGTTTAGAGTCTAGTTGACATATTCACTAATTTCCGGGAAGGAATTGAAAGTTATTGTCAAAGGTACATATGATTTTCACAACAGGTTGCTCAAGATTAATAGGTTTAGGGAATTTCAAGGATCGGAATTCAAATTGACAGTGGATACTAATTAATCAAGCGTGTTTGTCACATATTGTTATCAATCACCGTCATTGCATCATTCGCTTACTTTTGGTGTTACTTTGCATACTTCCAAAACCCCTTGTACTTGCCAAGTTATACTAGTTAGGTTAGTTCAGAACTATTTGATAGGATTTAACGACTACGAAAATATCTCTACGAAATTTGGCGCCGTTGCCGGGGACTTGTTTGATAATTTGTGCGTTTCAATTGTGTGCTATTTCTGGTGTGGATCATCTATATGGTCCACACTCGTGCTACTAATTCCGCTATTTTGCCTTTTGATCCAGAGATTGAGAGGACCCTTCGTAGGCTACGACGTGAGAATCGCGATCCCTTTCGCGAACTACGTACCATTCAGTCTAGAGTTCATTGAGACTACAGAGATGGCAAATAACGAAGATAACCGAACTCTAAAGGAGCTCACAACCCCTGACTTAGCCCAACTACCGTTGGCGGTGGAGTTTCCTGAACTTGGGGAAGGTGTGAACTTTGAGTTGAAGTCTGGGGGTGATCCATCTCTTACCCAATTTCCATGGGCTGAGTGGTTAGGATCCCCACAAGCACTTGTCCGAGTTTCATACTATCGTGGTGGGAATGAAGCCAGGCAATGTCACGGAGGAGCAAATAAAATTGAGGGCATTTCCATTCTCACCAAAGGATACCGCTAATGAGTGGTTCTACTATTTTCCCCCAGATAGTGCAACCACATGGACCACATTAAAGTGTCTCTTTCTTGAGAAGTACTTTCCTACGACGAAGTTAAATAGCCTGAAAAAGGCTGTCAGCACCATTGACCAGCAGGCGACATAAACCCTTTATGAATACCATGGTTTCTCAAAGAAGGATTTGGTGATCTTTGTATTCAATGGGTTGCTTGACGAAGAGCGCAAGACGGTGAACTCCGCCAGTGGAGGCAACATCTTAAACAAAACACCCATTGCTGGTTGGGAGGTGTTTTCAGAGCTTGCTAAGGGATCTAGACAATTCAGTAAGGGACTACACACTCGAGGGATGCTTGCAGTTGACTCCTCAACTTCCGCCTTACATAGCGATGTGGCGGAGTTGAAGGAGATGATGAAAAGGTTTATGCAATAGGGAACTCCACATCAACTTAAGGCATGTGACATTTACGCTGATCCATATCACCCTACAGACGCATGCCCAATTCTGCAACAACCCAGTGTTGAGTTGAATGCCATGAGAGGTTTTGTGCCACAAAGACCCAGATTTGGTAATTATGCTAATTCTAATAATTTCAATGCTACTAATAATTTTAATGTAGGCTACCAACAGGGCTATGGTTATGTGAACCAACAAACCCCATTCAACCAACAAGGAGGCCCTCATTTTAGACCTTAACAACAATATGACAGGCAAAGGGCCCGCCCACAAGGCAACGCAACACCTGATGATCCATTAAAGGCGCTAGTTGAGCAAAATAAGCAACTCATGCAGGCGGTTATGTTACAGGCTGAGCATAGCAAGACTCTTGAGAAACAAGTGAGCCAATTGGCCCAAACGATGAGCGAACTCCAAGCATGTGATTCGGATAAATTACCATCTCAAACGGTGGTTAATCCAAAGGAGAACGTGAGCACAATGACATTGAGTAGCGGTAATGAGCTTATTGGCACAACACAAGATAATGAAGAAGGCCACACAGATACGCAAGAAGAAGATGATGAAGGTGTGCAGGCAAATGAGCCGCGACCGCAGTCCTTGAGCTGCGCCCGCGGCCATGACGGTGAGGTAGAAGCTAACAACTCCGGTGAGCCATGCCCGCGGTCCCCTAGCCGTGCCCGCGACCCATTGGCTGCCACGCATGACGATTATGTTCATCCAGATTTTCCACCACTCAGCTCAAGTAAACCCATTCCTCCCTTCCTCGAGGCATTGAGGGAGACAGGGAAACCTGATAATGACAAAGAACTCTTCGATACCTTCAGTAAGTGTGAGGTAAACATCCCTTTGCTTAAGTTAATTAAAACTATTCCCTGATAAGTTTTTGAAGGAATTATGTACAATCAAGAGGAATCAGAAATTGAGGAGGAAGCAAAAGGTTAAGGTAAGTGAACATGTGTATGCTGTATTTCAAAAGCGTGTGCCGAAGAAATATAGTGACCCTGGCATGTTTACCATTCTATGTGTTATAGGTGAGACTAAGTTTGATAAGTCTTTATTAGACTTGGGTGCATCCATTAATGTGTTACCTTATTCCTCATATGAATCTCTGGGCCTTGGACCTTTGAATGAGATTCGAGTAGTGACTCGACTAGCGGATCGCTCCAATGTTTATCCTAGAGGTATATTTGTGGATGTGCTAGTAATGGCTGATATTTTGATTTTCCCTGCTGACTTTTTTGTGCTAGACATGGAACATGGAAATCAAGAAGCTCCTGTTCTGTTAGGTAGACCATTCTTAAAAACTGCTAGAACAAAAATAAATGTGTATTCTGGCTCTGTAACTATGGAGTGTGACGACGAGAAGGTTGAGTACAACATATATGATGCTATGAATTTTCCTTCCGATGAGCATTCTTTATGCTTTACGGATGCCATTGACACATTTATGCAGGATACTTTTGACATGAGTTGTGTAGAGGATCTGCGAGTTGCTTTAGAAGCTCCTATTGAGGAGTTAACTTTGGAATATGCTTTGTCTACTGACTTACAGGAAACCATTAAGGAATTGTCGTCGCTCCCTATTAACTCAAGAGGGGTTGATTCCCAATAACTAACTCTTCCGAGCGAGAAGATCCTACCCTCTGTTGTGCAGCCACCCATCATTGAGCTTAACCCGTTGCCTGAACATCTAAAATACGCTTTCCTGGGAGAAGGGGACACCCTACCACTCATCATCTCCAACAAGCTGACCAAGGATCAAGAGGGTAGACTTGTGGCAGTACTCAAAGAGCACAAGATTGCATTGGCCTGGACGATAGCGGACATAAAGGGGATTAGTCCTGCAACAAGCATGCATAGGATCTGTCGAGAGGAAGGAGCCAAGCCATCCAGGCAACCCCAGCGGAGACTCAATCCACCTATGATGGATGTAGTAAAGAACGAGGTGTTGAAACTCCTTTAGGAAGGTATGATCTATCCCATCTCTGATAGTAAATGGGTGAGTCCAACGCAGGTAGTGCCAAAGAAAGGAGGAATAACGGTCATAGCGAACCAAGAAGGTGAGCTTGTTCCCACCAGGGTGCAATCAGGTTTGCATTTATTATCGCAAGTTAAATGCGGTAACACGAAAATACCATTTTCCTTTGCCATTTATTGATCAAATGCTTAAGCGACTTGCTATTCGCCCTTATTATTGTTTTCTTGATGGATATTCAGGATATTTCCAGATCGCCATTGCGGCAGATGATCAAGAAAAGATGACATTCACATGCCTTTTTGGCACTTTTGCATATCGCAGAATGCCATTTGGCTTGTGCAACGCACCCGGTACATTCCAAAGGTGCAGGGTGAGTATTTTCTCTGATTATACAGAACATTTTATTGAAGTTTTTATGGACGATTTCACAGTCCACGGTGATAGTTTTGATGACTGTTTAGTTAATTTGACACTTGTATTGAAGCAATGTGTAGAGACAAATCTAGTTCTCAACTCCGAGAAGTGTCATTTTATGGTGGAGCAGGGCATTGTATTGGGTCACATTGTCTCCCATAAGGGTATTGAGGTCGATAAGGAAAAGGTTGATGTCATCCAGTCCTTACCTTATCCTAATAATGTACGTGAAGTGTGTTCCTTTTTAGGCCATGCAGGTTTCTTCGAAGGTTTATTAACGACTTCTCAAAGATTTCTGCACCTTTATGTGAGCTGCTGAAGAAGAAGGCAACATTTTAGTTCAATGATGCGTGCAAGGCGTCATTTGATGATCTAAAGAGCCGCCTTACAAGTGCGTCAATCATTCAGGCACCTGATTGGTCCTGCCCCTTCGAAATCATGTGTGACGCCAGTGACTGCGCTGTGGGAGCGGTGCTAGGTCAGAAGAAGGGGAGAGCCTCCTATGTGATTCACTACGCTTCCATGACACTGAAGGGAGCGCAAAGGAATTATTCAACCACGGAAAAAGAACTCGTTGCGGTGGTGTTCGCGCTAGAGAAGTTTTGCTCCTATTTGTTGGGTGTAAAGGCAATTGTATATACTGACCATGTAGCACTCTGTTATTTGTTGATGAAGAAAGAAGCCAAGCCTCGCCTAATTCGATGGATCCTTGTATTAAGTGAATTTGACATCGAGATTAGAGATAAAAAGGGTGCTAAGAATTTTGTTACATATCACTTAAGTAGGATAGTGCAAGAAGATGACAAGTTGAGGACACAAGTCGAAATCCATAGAGAATTCCCAGCTGAGAAGCTATTTGCAATCGTCAGAGGAGATGAGCTGCACTCGCGGCCCTCCAGCCGTGCTCGTGGCCAAACCCATCCAGCCGTGCCCGTGACCTATCTAACTGCACCCGCGGCCCACTTTTCAGCATCTAACGAATTATGTGTTTTGGCCTTACATTCCCTACAACCTTGGTTTGCAAATATTGTTAACTTTTTGGTTTCAAGGGAGTTTCCTTCCAGCCTCTCCAGAGCAAAAAAAGACAAGATAAAGCATGAGGCACGATTTTACGTGTGGGATGATCCATACCTAGGGAGCCAGTGCGTTGATCAGGTAATCCGTCGATGCCTACCCGATGATGAGGTACAATCTGTGGTCACCTTTTGTCATTCTTATGCTTGTGAGGGACATTTTGGACCCCAGAAGACGGCTAGAAAGGTTTTAGAAGCATTATTTTATTGGCCCCGTATATTCTGTGATGCTTATGCTTTTTGTAAGGTCTGTGATAATTGTTAGCTAGTTGGGAATATGTCCCAAAGGAATAAAATGCCCCAATCCCCGCTCATGTTTTGTGAAATTTTTTGTGTGTGGGGCTTTGACTTTATGGGACCATTTCCTAATTCTAGGGGGAATTTATATATATTACAAGCGGTGGACTACGTTCCCAAGGGCAATCATAAGCGATAGAGGAACTCACTTTTGCAAAAGGACTGTGAGCGCTCTGCTCAAGAAGTACCATGTCACTCACAAGGTATCGACAACATACCATCCCCAGACGAATGGCCAAGCAGAGGTGTAAAACAAAGAGATTAAGTCCATCTTGGAAAAAACAGTGGTCCCAAGCAGGAAGGATTGGAGTATTCGACTAGAGGATGCTCTATGGGCTTACAAGACCACTTATAAAACACCTATCGGCATGTCTCCATATCGCTTGGTATTTGGTAAGGCATGACATCTTCCTGTGGAAATTGAACATCGCGCTTATTAGGCGGTGAAGCAATGCAACATGAGCTTGGATGGTGCGGGGGAGCAGTGGAAGCTACAAGTCCAAGAATGGGATGAAATCAGGAGAGAGGCTTATGGCAATGTTGAGATTTATAAGGATAAAACAAAGGCATGGCATGATCGTCACATCTTCAGAAGGGAATTCAAAATAGGGGACAAGGTTCTCTTGTTCCAATCTCGCATGCGTCTCTTTCCAAGTAAGTTGAGATATAGGTGGGTTGGACCATATATTGTTGTACAGGTATACCCCATATGGATAATTTGATATTTTTGATGAGGTCAACGACACCACATTTAAAGTCAATGGGTAAAGGTTGAAGCCCTAATATGAGAATTTTCCAAAAGAGGTGGTACACGAAGAGGACCTTAATGAGCCAACAATTAAGGAGTAATGATGTCAACCATGTCGAGCCAACGACTTTAAACAACAGCGTTGCTTGGGAGGCAACACGAGGTAGGTAGATTTAGTTATAATTTTGTTTTAGTTTCTTTTACTACATTTTATATTTATTAGTAGGTAGTTTGTGTTTTGTTAATTTTTATTTCGGCAAAAAAAAAAAAGTGCTACGATGAATAGTAGCCGTGGCCGCGGCCTTCAGAAATTTAGAAAAAATCTTAGGGCCCCACACGGGACCCCAAATAACCCTATCCATACAGATTCTCGGTGAGAGGAACCCCATCCACACAAATCTCCTTCTTTTATTCATAGTTGTCTTCCTCCTTTACCAACTCCTCCAAACACCCTCTTCCTCCATAAAAATCTCTCCTTTATCCATCTTCATCCAAACTCCATTCCCATGCCTTCCAAAATCTAACCCCACATCCACCAACCATCACCTAAAACCGTTTCAAATCCTCCCACATTCCTCCATAAACACCACCATTAGTTTCATTACCATTCAAAAGACCCATCACCATCAAATCCTCCAACCCCCACCTCGATCCATCCCTCCATATTCATCCTAAAACCCCAACTTTCAACCCAAAATCGCCCGATCTACACGAAGGTAAGTCGGATCACGAACATCAAAGGAAGAACAAGCATCGACAAGGCCGACCGACATTTGGGCCGCACTCGCGGTTCCCCAGCTTTGCCCTCGACACAACTGTCTGCAGAAACTTCAAATCTGTCGAAAGTGAGTTCTCTTATCTCCTTTACTACTTAGTTGTGTTGCCGGAGTGTAGTTCGTTAGGATGGCTATGCATGAAGGATCGAGTGATGCTCAAGCAGAGAAGTGGAAGGAGTTGGATAAGCGGAAGTTCTTTCAAACGAAGTTTTTCGATAGGGAATCCTTGACTTTGTTAGGTTTAGAGCAATGTACTATGGAGCTGTTGAATCTTGGTGGATTAGGAAACTTTGTGGGGCTCAATGCTCCAAGTTATACCAGCCTGGTCAAGGAGTTTTTTGCTACATTGCGGACGAGGCGTGATATGTGTGAGTACCGTGTGTTGGGTCAACCCTTTAGGTTGACAAAGAAGCAATTGGGGCTGATTTTTGGAGTCTCTGCAGCACCGACGTAGGGGTGGTAGGACCTGAGTAAGAGCGGCAGAGGTCAACAAGATTTCACTGACATACTTCACGTATCTTTGGTGTTTGACACCAGAGGTGCCACATATTCCAGGCTGGGTGGATATGTTTCTTTTTCATTGTCAGGATGTAGTGGAGAAGAGAACACATGCTCAGATTGGATTTGGGGGGATGATTACTCTTATTGCTAGGGAGTTGGTTGACATGGAGGGAGTCACTAATGCAATGCCAGGGCACTTTGTCTATAATGTGTCCCAGCTGCCGAGAGTCCGGCTATTGGAGGGGCATTGTCCTCCAAAGAACCCACCTGAGTGGATTTGGAGGTATGGTCCCAGTGGACAGCAACACTTGAAGCTACCCAGACCGATGCCGTGTGGTCCTACAACGAGGGATTTCTTTCTTGATCCCACTGATCCTCCATTGGAGGAGGGTGATGGTGACGATGAGGAGCATGTAGATGGGGATGCTAGGACGGAGGAGATGGATTTTGAGACTAGCGTTCAGCATGAGGGCTACTATGGTGGTGCTGGACCTTCTGACACTACTGGGGTTGGTGGGTCGAGTCCTTATGACTTGATAGAGTAGATGCAATGCTTGTCCATCAGACAAGATGAGATGTGGGTCTACCAGCAGGACATGCGCTAGGAAATGCGCTAGGAATTTCACCATTTATCCACTAGGCTGACAGAGATGAAGAGGAGGCAGAAGGAGTTCTATTGCTTTGCCTATCCACAGTTTCCACCATTCCCTCCCACATGAAAATCGCTTGTCCTCTATATTTTATTTATGAGTTATGATGCCCCATGACTCACTTGGATTGTTGAAGCTTTGATTTAGTACTTTCATATATTAGTGAGTATGGTTTATTGATGATTGAGCATGTATGACTCATGAATTTGGGCGACATTGAGATTCTTTGCAAATTACATGGTGAGACTATTTTGGCCTATTTCAAGACAATATATACTATGTCCTCTTGCTTGTTAAGTGTACTCTCTTTGATTGCTCCCTATTTGACTCTCATTTAGATATCTTTTTCGAGGCTGCATTTTATGATTTCTGCGCATGGCTTAAACATGATTGAGGCACCTTTATTAGCCCTATTTGACTCATTCCCACCTTACATATTATCCGCTGAAGCCCATTTGAGCTTGATTGCCTATTCTTTTGTAGCTCCACAAAATTTTTCCATAGCCAACTATAGCCTGACCCCATCCGGGAATTTAGGAATAGTTGGTGAATATCTATATTATGGATGATGGTTTTAGTGATAGATGGTGTGATTTGAGGTATCTTTATGAGACATTTAGTAGTTTCTTAATAGTGCTTATTACTTGGGACCTAAGGAGGATAAAATTCACTTAGGGGTAAAAGTCAAGGAAAATCAATTAATATAGCATGAAAAAAAATATATATAATAAAGGAAAGAGTTCAGTATGCTTGTAGAGTTGTATGCTTGAGATTGGGATTGTATGACATGATAGATATATGGTATGAGTTGATGAGTAGTGGTTTGTAATTTGGTGATTTCCCTAGTTTCCGGATTATGCGCACCACATGGCCTAAAAATGTTCGTACCTTATGTTTTCTACCTTGGCCCTATTACAACCTGATTGAAAGACCTCGTGATTTTTGTTATGTGTGGAGTCACCGGCGGTGGAGAATTAGAACACTGGTGCAAGTCTCTTGTAGCTAAGCTTTCAAAGATTGAGTTTTGAGCGTGAAATTGTTAACCCTAAACACGAGTGAGAGTGAAACACATCCTTTGTGAGGTGCAGAATTGACATGTTTGCTTGAGTTTATTGGTTCCAAAATATGTGCAATGATGTTGTCAATTTATCATGTTTGCTTCCCTGTAATTTCTAAAGGAACAGTTGGGGTGGATGCATGAAGGGTTTGTCTGTGGGGTGATAAGATGATGTTTTCATTGCTTGAGGACAAGCAAAGGTTTAAGTGTGGGGGAATTTGATAGCATGCATTCATATAGGCATTATAGGACTTATTTAGCATAGTTTAGTTGAAAATAATGTCCTCAATCGTATTAATTTGTGAACTAGTTGTTATGATCATGGAGGCGGATTCTACACATATTTGTCATGAATTTCAGGTGCGAGATATTTATATGGGAATGTATGAAGCAAGGATAGGATTACATGAGTTAATCAAGGAAGCAAGAGACGTGGGAGCTGAAAAAGAAGCCGCGCCCACGGCCATGTAGCCGCGCACGCGGTCAATGCCGAGAGCAAAAGTTGACTGAACCATTAAGCCTTGCCCACGGCCAAGAAACCGTGCCCGCTACATGCCGAATTACTTATTTTAATTTGGTTATTTTGTAACCCTTTTAGATGTCTATTAAAGGGGTTTTTAGGAGACTTATTATGAGCCATTTTAGACTTGAAGAAACCCTAGAGGAAAGCTTTTGTGCTATGGCGAACTAAACTCCTCTTTCATTTGATTGATTAGTTAGAAGCTTTCGATTTGATATTTCGTGAGATATTCTCTACTCTATTTACTTTTGAGTAATCTTTATCTTCCATTGTCATTGCTTATGATTAAGTTTGTGATCTATTGGATTGGCCACCTAATATTACTTGAATTCAATCTATCGCTAGATCTATAGGGACGCTAGTTGAAGAACTTCGATCGTAGTAGCAACTTGTGATCATCTAGGGCTAGCTGACTTGGTTGGTTGCATGAAGATAAAGATACAATTGGTTTATTGCTAGTTGCTTTATTTCAATTGTTCCTATTGAATTTCCTTGGTGTGCATTGCTATTGTTGAATTGAATTTGGATAGCTTCTAGGTTATTCATCAATAAGGGTGTTTAGAGTCTAGTTGACATATTCACTAATTGCAGGGAAGGAATTGAAAGTTATTGTCACGGTACAATTGATTTTCACAATAGGTTGCTCAAGAATAATAGGTTTAAGGAATTTCAAGGATCATAATCCAAATTGAAAGTGGATACTAATTAATCAAGCGTGTTTCTCACATATTGTTATCAACCACCATCATTGCATCCTTTGCTTACTTTTGTGTTACTTTGCATACTTCCAAAACCCCTTGTACTTGCCAAGCTATACTAGTTGGATTAGTTCAGAACTATTTGATAAGATATAACGACTTTGAAAATATCTCTTTCAATAGAATGCTTGCAAGAGAAGATATGTGGAATTATATCCATCCACATGAAGATCTATCAAGTGCACGAGGGATTTATCCACTTTAGTTCTAGTTTCCTTATAGATTTATTTCTTTTATCAGTTAAGTTTTATCTTATGCTTTTAGATAGATAGTTTTAGATAAAGATAGATTGTTCCTTCCTAGATTAGCTAAGGTTGAACACTATAAATAAGGCTTTAGGGGCTGGATTTTAGAATAATTCAATCATCCAACAATCGAAGCTACAAGCCATAGGAGTTTTCGAGAGTAAGAGCGAGAGAGCAAGGCTGAGTGTAGTTGGAGTTTGTCGAGAGACGTTTTGGCTTCGATCGGTTGTAAGATCTATTTTATTTCATTAATGCAACTAGTTATTTCTTTTACGATATTGATGTTTGTTATGATGAGAGGCGAGTAGTCACCCAACTTCTAGGGCCGAGGTGAGCCCGATGGTATCCATGTAAGGTCAAATGATAAAGGTACAATCTTTTGATGCGATTTCGTCTTCTATCCCTACGAGCATGATTCTTTTGCGAAAGTTGAAGGTGATCCTTGTTTGTGTTATTGAAGCAAAAGTGATCTTAATACAACTTGGATTAATTATGTGAAAAAGGGTTGGTAACAATTAAGGTTTACGCGAAAACCTCTATATTCCTATTTGTTAACAACGACAGTTATTTGATGAAAAGGCATGATCTTTTATACCTTATGCATTATTTTATATGGTTATTGTTGTGGCATTGAAACCCTGATCTTGGAAGTCTTTTATTTTATTAAGTTTATTCCCACCAATTTCGTGTTTACTTTCGTCCTATTTCAATTTAAAGTTTACTTTTTTATACTGTGTTACTCGAGATTGACCATACTGGTCGACGTCGAGTGCTACAGTAGTCGACGTCGAGAACACCTACTCAAGGTCAACTAGGTTTTGCTTCGTTTTGCATTTTGTTTTATCTGTTTTGCAGTTTCTGTTCGACTGAGTGTTCAACGTCGAGGACCGTGGTCGACGTCGAGTACTTCTTGAGTCAATTTCGAGAGTTTCTGGATTGAAAAGGCGGGCGCTGACACGCTTCCTCATGGATCGATCCTGACTGCCTTCTACTACAACGGGAGGAAGTCTTGTATTTATTTGCTGAGACAGGGAGTCGGTTGATTTTATATTTTATATTTATTTCATACTTGACACGTCCTCCTGCAACAACAGGTGGTTGCACAAGGGCGAGAGTTAGAAACGATGGACACCAAAATCTGCCATGTTTTACAGTAACTTTCATATCGATTTCTGCATACATTACATACATTTGGGCTAAGATAGTACATAATCTATGTAGCTTATGTTTATTTGCCAAATTATGGAATCTCCACCAGTTTCTGTTTAAATTCGCAGAATTCGAGGCGTTTTTACAACAATTCTAAGGAAGGTCGGAAAAGCTCAGAAATCCATTACAGAAGTCCAAGGTCAAAGCAGCAGCGGAACCAGTCGAATCAAGCTAAGAACCCAAGCTACTCGATCTCGAGTAACCCTTACTCGATCTCGACGAGTATGTCCGAGCACAGCTTAGTCGACCAGGAGCAACGTCGAGAGCCAGACCAACCAAGCTCCGGAACCCAACTCGATCTCGACAAGACCTGGTCGAGATCGACGAAGCCTAGTGCCACACCCGGAGTCGACGAGGAGAAGAGCTGATCGAGAAGCCGAGGACGAAGACGCAGACCACCTCTACTCAACACAGAGTAGCCGTGGTCGATATCGACCAGACCTCCGAGCCATGTCCGAGCCTGTCGAGTAGAGCCACCCGAGAAGACCCAGTCGACATAGCCAGTCTACTCGAGATCGACGAGAGCTACTCGACATCGACGAGCACCAGGAGCCATGTCCGACTCTGTCGAGGACCAGCTAGCCGAGAGGACAAGCCAAGACCAGTCGACCAGGATTTCTACTCGAGATCGACAAGAGCCTTGTCGAGGTCGACGACGCTTCCAGAAGCCATATTACTCGGCTTGACAAATCCTACTCGGTTTGGCTTTGCTTGGGCTCGAAGATTGCCGATTCTATCCTAATCTATCAAGACACATCATGAAGAGAAGAAGATCTATCCATGGAAGACTTTAGATATATTTTCCTATTTTGGATTTAATTTCCTTGTTGCTTTTATTTATCTTTAAAGTTTTAGATATAGTTTTAGATATAGATATAGATATTCTATCCTTGAGTAGCAAGGATTAGAAGGCTATAAATAAAGCCCATGGGGCTCAGTTTTATTAATTCAATTTCAGTGAAAGACAAGTAGTTCCACAGAGAAGTATTAGGGGTTCGAAGGTTTTAGGGTTTTGGCATTCGACGAGAGTTGGATTGCCAGGATTGTAAAGTCTTGGAATATAGTTTAATGCAAGTTGTTTCTTTTCAATCGATGATGTCTAAGTTTGCGATGAAGCGCGAGTAGTCCACCCACTTCTAGGGTTGGGGCGAGCCCGACGATAGCCATGCATAATTGAGGTAAAGATCCGACCTTTATCATGTTTTGAGCATTTTCCTACTTGTTGATGTGTTTATTGCCCATCACTACCAAAAACACAGGAAATAGCCACGGTCAAATAGCCACGAATTGGCCACGAATTTCCGTGGCTAAACGGTTTAGCTACGGGCATAGCCATGAATTTGACGTTCGTCGCCATTCGAGGCTATATGCCTCGACGCTAACAGCCACCGACACAATATCCGTGGCTAATAGCCACGATCTGACAGTCCCGTGGCTATGTCCGTGGCCGGTTCGGTAAGGTGTCATCCGTGGCTGTAGCGACGAAGTTAGCCACGGTGTATGTCGTGGCTGATTTCGCAGCTTGGCACGTGCGGGATCTCTAACAACTTTCATGGCTGATTTCGTGGCTGATTCCGTGGCAATGACCGTGGCCAATTAGGTGGTATTATTGGCTATAACCGTGGCTATGACCGTGGCTATTTTCGTGGCAGTATTCATGGCTAAGTTCGTGACTTTATTGTTGGCTATGTCTGTGGCTTTATTCGTGGCCTTATTCATTCTATGAGCTAGAAAATAAATTTAATATAATTTCATAAATCTATCACATAAATACATCCAAAATAACTATAAATTACACCACTCAAAACACTCTTACAACATACAGAAATACTACATCTAAGAAAAAGACACCAACACATCTTAAGAATCTAGACACTAGTTTGAGAGCTTCACCCTTGTTCCTGCACCCAATGCTTCACACTGGACCATCGCTGCCCAATGCTTCACACTGGACCATCTAGCGATTGAACTGCAGTGAGGGCAAGGTTCCATTTTTTCTGCCAAGGTATGAAATTACATGTCCCTCTTCAGTCACAAAAACATAATACAAATCAAATACTAAATTTAATAAAATAGCAGATTGAATAAGTAAATTAAAACAATTTTAAAAATAATAAGTTCATAAACAAAGTCATCAAGGATACACAATGCATTGCCTACAAAATCAGAAGGAAATCAGTTTCAATTTAGTTTTTAATTTTTCTTGTATTAAGGGGCAATCAGATATTCAATTTACCATATGCAACTCTCTTGTTGTTACATACACAGATTTCTTTAATGCCTTCGTCCAAGTATTTGCTGTAATCTCCAAATCCATCCCAAATCAGGTTGATTGTTCACAGAACAACAAATACTTTGATTTAAGCAGATACAAAAACCGAATTCAACAGATACAAAAAAAAAAGCGAATTCAACATACACAAAACCGAATTCAATAGATTTTTTTGTATCTGTTGAACAACATATATACACAAAACCGAATTCAACAGATACAAAAAAAAAAAACCAGAACATTAAACAAAATTCCAGCCCAAGCTTACCACTAAAAGCCTTTATTAACTTGAAAGTAAAAAAACAGAACATAAAACAAAAGATAGAAAATGAAAAATTTACCGAACATAAAACAAGACAGTAATGGTGGCAGTGGAGAGGGACATTTTTTTCAGCAGTCTATGATTAGGTATATTGTAGAAGACAAAGCAGATGACCATGAGCACGATGCCAACCCCAAAGTATAAGTTAGCACTGTATCTCAACCCTATATCATCCTAGGGAAATACTGCTTTTGTCAATCTTCTTAGGAGAGAAAAAAGGAGACTTGCATCATATCAAATCATCAAATATGTAATCAAATCCCAATCTTCAATTCATCAAACAAGGAATCGAAGCATATGAGATGACACATTAGAGCTAAACTCAGTTTAAGAACTAGAGCAATCTTGAATTGTTATCCTGCAACTTTGAGATTGGACTAATTAATTAAAACCCCAAATAGGTCATTACAGTCAAAATGTATATGAAATTGAACTCAATAGAAGTTGACTACTGATGAGTTTTGACTTCTGAGTGTTGAAACAAGGAATCAAAGCATAACATATGGCAAATTAGAGCTCAACAGAAAGTTCGATCCCCATTTCTGACAGTTGAGTAATGGAGCGAATCATGAATTGTTATTCTGAAAATTTTAGATTGATGAGCTTAAAAGCCCCAAATTGAATGTGTCAAAATGTGAGGTGAACTTGAGCTATCTAGAAGATGATCGACTACAAATGAGAGTTGAGTAAATGAGTAGTGACTGACCGGAAGCGGCAGTGCCGGCGACGATGACCTGCATATACCTCTCAGGCAACTCGCCGGCGGAACTAATGACGCTACCCTAGACCAACGGTGACATAGAGGCCAGCGTAGCGCCTACTCTCGCCCTTGATGTAGAAAACGTCGACAATAGGAACTACCAGTAATGCGACGATGAAAAGACCAAACCCTAAATTGATTATGCGGTAGGCGTCGGACCTGTGGGCATAAAAGACTACGATTAGGAGGGCGAAGAGGGCGACCACCATGTAGACCACCGAGAAGATGCAATCAACGCTGACGTCGGGGTAGAGGTAGTCGAAGTAATCGACCGCAGTTATGAAGGCGTTCCATGGGAGAAGGAATCCGGCTCCGAGAGTGAAGTGGATGATGTAGCAGAAGTTGAAGGAATCTGTGGGGCTCTTGAATTGGAGGGGTATAGGTTGGTTGGTGGATGTGGCGGTGGCACTCTCCCGGAGACGCCCTCGCTCGGAGCCTGAGTCGGAGTCGGGTCGGGGACGCCTCGCCTGCTAGTCTCACCCTTTCTCCGTCCCTTCTCCTTCTGTGCACTCCCTCCGTTGGTGGTTTCATGGTTTGTCGGCGTTGTTCTCCGGTGGAGGAAGACAATAGAAGATGTGAGATGGGGAGGAAGAGAGATTTGTAACTTTTGGGCGAGAGAGACAAGGATTGAAGAGGGAGCGGCCAGACAGGAGGAGAGAACGTGGGAAATGAGGCGGCGCCCAAAGACCCAAAATGAATTAGGGTTGATCCCAATTTGAGAGAGCGGGAAATTTCCCGCTCAATATTCATTTGGGCGCTAAAAAAAAAATTCGACACTGGGCATGTATTCCTTTTTTATTTTTCATTCACAATTTACCTCTAGAAAATAAAATCATCAATACAAATAAAAATATAATATATTTTAAATAAAAAATAATGGTAAAAATAATACTGTAATAGTTTAATATAATAGTTATTGTTATTATTAAAACAAAAAATTAAATAATATATATTAAATAATAAAATAATAATAACCATAATAATAATCATAATCATAATAATGAGGTTAATATAAGGTTTTATACAAGGTTAATATAATGTCGTATTCAACAATTATTAGTCACTTATATTAGGTTTCTTCAAAACATACTCTTATAATATTCTAATAAGAATTTAGTAGTTAATATAAGGTATTATTAAACATTTATTCGTTAATTATATGAGTTTTTCTCAAAACATACTCTTATAGTGTTTTAATAAGAATTTATTAGTTAATATAAGGTTTTATTAAACATTTGATAGTTACTTATATGAGTTTTCCTCAAAACATACTCTTATATTATTCTAATAAGAATTATTAGTTAATATATGGTTTTATTAAACATTTGTTAGTTACTTATGTGAGTTTTCCTCAAAACATACTCTTATAGTATTCTAATAGAAATTTAGTAGTTGAAGTAAGGTTTTATTAACATTTATTAGTTACTTATATGAGTTTTCCTCAAAACATACTCTTATAGTGTTTTAATAAGAATTTAGTAGTTAAAATAAGGTTTTATTAAACATTTATTCGTTACTTATATTAGTTTTCCTCAAAACATACTCTTATAGTATTCTAATAGGAATTTACTAGTTAAAATAAGGTTTTATTAACATTTATTAGTTACTTATATGAGTTTTCCTCAAAACATACTCTTATAGTGTTTTAATAAGAATTTAGTAGTTAAAATAAGGTTTTATTAAACCTTTATTCGTTACTTATATTAGTTTTCCTCAAAACATACTCTTATAGTATTCTAATAAGAATTTAGTAGTTAAAATAAGGTTTTTATTAAACATTTACTTGTTTCGTGTATGGGTTTTCCTTAAAACATACTCTTATAGTATTCTAATAGGAATTTAGTAGTTGAAGTAAAGTTTTATTAACATTTATTAGTTACTTATATGAGTTTTCTTCAAAACATACTCTTATAGTGTTTTAATAAGAATTTATTAGTTAAAATAAGGTTTTATTAAACATTTATTCGTTACTTATATTTCTTTTCCTCAAAACATACTCTTATACAGTATTCTAATAGGAATTTAGTAGTTAAAATAAGGTTTTATTAACATTTATTAGTTACTTATATGAGTTTTCCTCAAAGCATACTCTTATAGTGTTTTAATAAGAATTTAGTAGTTAAAATAAGGTTTTATTAAACATTTACTTGTTACGTATATGAGTTTTCCTCAAAATATACTCTTATAGTATCCTAATAGGAATATAAGGTTTTATTCCACAATCATTATCTACTTATATTATTATCCCTCAAAACACCGACTTATAGTATTCTTATAACATTTTATTAGATAATATGAGGTTTTATTCCACAATCATTAGCTACTTATATGATTTACCCTCGAAATAGACACTTATAGTATTCTTATAACAATTTGTTAGATAATATAAGGTTTTATTCCACAATCATTATCTACTTACATTATTTTCCCTCAAAACACACACTTATAGTATTCTTCTAACATTTTATTAGTTACTTATATGATTTTTTCCCCTTAAAACACATTTTATTTAACAATTATTAGTTTTGTTTATGTTCTAGTATTTATTTAGTTACTTAAATGAGTTTTCCTCGATACATACTCTTATAGTATTTTAATAAGAATTTAGTAATCAATATAATGTTTTATTAAACATTTGTCCATTAGTTATACGAGTTTCCTTAAAAAACTACTCTTATAGTATTCTAATAAGAATTTAGTAGTCAAAATAAGGTTTTATTAAACATTTATTCGTTACTTATATTAGTTTTTCTCAAAACATACTCTTATAGTATTATAATAAGAATTTATTAGTCAACATAAGGTTTTATTAAACATTTGTTAGTTATTAAACATTTGTTCATTAGTTATATGTGTTTTCCTAAAAAAAAATACTCTTATAGTATTCTAATAAGAATTTAGTAGTCAAAATAAGGTTTTATTAAACATTTATTCGTTAATTATATGAGCTTTCCTCAAACAAACTCTTATAGTATTCTAATAAGAATTTAGTAGTTAAAATAAGGTTTTATTAAACATTTGTTAGTTACTTATATGAGTTTTCCTCAAAACAAACTCTTATAGCATTTTAATAAAAATTTTGTAATCAATATAATGTTTTATTAAACATTTGTTCATTAGTTATACGAGTTTTCCTAAAAAAGAATAATCTTATAGTATTCTAATAAAAATTTAGTAGTCAAAATAAGGTTTTATTAAACATTTATTCGTTACTTATATTAGTTTTCCTCAAAACATACTCTTATAATATTATAATAAGAATTTAGTAGTTAAAATAAGGTTTTATTAAACATTTATTCCTTAATTATACGATTTTCCCTCAAAAGACTCACTTAGATTATTCGAATAAGAATTTATTGCATAATATAAAGTTGTATTCCACAATTATTAGCTACTTATATGATTTGTTTCTCAAGATAAACTCTCATAATATTCTCATATGAATTTATTAGTTAATTGGGCTTCTTAATACGTCTAGAGTTATTAATTGGGCTTACATATTCATTGGGCTTTGACTAATACTATTGGGCTTGACCTTTTTTGGGCTTTGACTCTCTAAAATTGGGTTTGACCATCTTTAGGCCATACCTTTTTTTTTGGTGAGATTTTTTGCTTAAAATTTGATATTTTCTTTCAAATTAATTTGCTTTAATTTGTGAATTTCCTCAATTCGGATATACCAAAGTGATAATTATGTGCGTCTCCATGTTAGCGTCGAATACAGCCATGGATAATCCAACCGTGGCTAAATTCGTGGCTGTTCACCTCCAACTCGGGTCATATATTGTTAATTGCCTCACATTCTTAGCCATGAGTACAGCAACGGATATTATTCGTGGCTAAATTCGTGGCTACACTGACATATCGGGTAAGACTCGCCAAAAATGGCGTAGAAATCGGCCACGGAAAAGGTGACTGTGGCCAAAGTCGTGGCTAATAGCCATGATACCAGCCACGACACTTATATTCGTGGCTAAAAACCCCAAAATTCCATACACGATATTATTTCTTCATCCCTAGCCATGGGCTTTGCCACGAATATTTTCATTCGACGCTATTATAGCTACGGCTTGTCAGGCCGTAGCTATAGTCGTGGCTATTAGCTACGGATTTGGCAACGACTTTACGACGTGGCTAAAATTCTGTGGCTATTTCCTGTGTTTTTGGTAGTGCATCTAATGGAGATCCATGCTAACAACTTGGATTATAAAAATAAAATCGGTAGAGACAATTAGGGTTTCTTGAAAGAGTTGTCTAATTGTTGGAAAAGGCGAAAGCTTGTCCTTTGATGCAATTCACATGATTATCAGTTTATCTCTACCTTATTCATGTTTGGTTATCATTGTTGCAAACCCCAATCTTGGAAGTCTTTTACATTAAGTTTAGTTCGAAGTCCCAAAAGCCTTTGCATTTATTTTATTTCGTTTTACTTTCTGCCCTGGTCGACCTCGACTAAGCCCTGGTCGATCTCGACTACTGATCTTCGATCTAGCATCGCTGTAGCTTCTGTGTGCATGTACTCGACGAGACGAAGCGAAGTCGACCAAGACTCTACTCGATATCGAGTAAGCCTTGTCGATATCGACCACCATTGCCGAGCTGATGCACTCTGCTCGACTGTGCCTAACCCCTGTCGACTAACCCTTAGTCGAGGTCGAGTACCACTGTTGTCGACTTCTGACCGTGAGATTTCTCCGCTGCCTAGGATCCGCTGACACGCTTCCTCGTGGATCGATCCTGACTTCCCACTGCTGCATCAGGAGGAGGTCTTGTAATTATTTGCGTGGGCAGAATCTGGTTTGATTTATTTTGTTATATTTCATACTCGATTTCCTCTTCACAACATCTAGGAGGAGCCGATGGTGGCAAGCAGCAGAGGTCGGGCCTATTCACGCCGAGAAAGCGGGTTTGTGGCTCCCAATGGAGATTTTGGGGCTCCCGAAGGAGATTTGATTCACTTCTAAGGGTGATTTAGGCCTCTGAAGAGGTAGGTACTAGCCGCTGAGGAGGTAGCCGACGGTAGAGATAACTGAGTTCATCAGCCCGTTTACCTCTCTAGAGAGAGTTTTCCTCACATTGTGCTTATATATTACAATGTATATATATACACTTTCCTTGCCAAAAAATAGTATATATATACATTGTAAAATTATATAATATATATATATATATATAATATGTTTATATATAATAATAATAATAATATTTTTTATTATAATAAAGACTTTATTGTGATGAAAAAAGATTTACATAAAGTTAGTTGGAAGTCTCGTAACGAATTGAGCTCCAACCCCTTTTTGAATAGTAAAACCAACTCTATGAAATATAAAATCACCATTATCAGACCCTGCCCTATGACTCTTCGTAACCAATTGAACCCGCTTCAGAAAACCAATAGCATCACTCCCCCAGTTCTCCTAAAGTAGAGAACGCAAATGCCATGAAACAATACCCCTTAACAACACAAATATTCGCGTACTTCTTCTCCTTTCTTTCAGTGGCTTGAGAGACTGCCTTGCCAGGTACAAAGGAATCATTGGCTCTGGTTGTGAACGGTTAAGCCCCAACAACATCCACACAAGTGTCTCTACCCTTGTCCCACCCATAAACCAACAAATCTCCGGGCCTCAACTCAACACCTTCTTCATTGCTCATACCCGTATGCGCTTCCTTTTGAACTGCGATGCCCGCTTTGTAACAAATATCAGCCAAAACATCTTGGACCATGTTGTATCGTTGCTTCGTCCCGATGCCTCGACTGCAATGTAGATGCGGGACGGGATCGGAACGAGATTCATTATTTTGTTTTTCAAACCCCAGCGGGATCGAGACAGGTCCAGGACAGGACTGGGACGGGCTCAGGATTTGTGGGATTTGAGCCAACCCCTACTGATATGTGTAAACGACGCCGTTTAATCCCAAAAATTTTATTTTAAAAATGACCAACATACACAGTATTAATTGAGCGATACTATCTCGGATACTCGGGATAGTATCCCAAATGGGCAATACTTGAACTATTCCCCTTTTTCAATTAATAAAACCTCAAACATCTCTCTAATGTTTATATCGATAAACATGCCCTTATGGCTATAGAGGAAACCAAAGTCCGAGGCAAAACCGTACTTGTTTTCTTCTAAAATCCCAAATCTCAGTTGTGTAGTTGTAGGATCTGATCGACGTGCGGAAAATGAAATTTAAAATATTTTTTTATTTGAGGGACAAGGCATGTCTCGTCTCGGTCCCGTTCCATTCCGTGCGAGATAAGACCCGTGTGGAATTAAAAAAAGGTTAATCGCGTCCCGGTCCCGTCCCTAATAGAAGAGGAAATCGAATTAAATAAATAAAATATAAATTTAAACCAAAAGCTAGCCTGCACGAATAAATTCAAAACTTCATCCCGTTGTAGTGAAAAGGAATCGGGTTCGATCCACGAGGAAGCGGGTCAGTCGATCCAAGATAGCCTACGTTCACTTTTGAATTCCGACTCAAAGACTCACTCGATATCGATCACAAGGGAGCCAATATCGACCAAGACAATCGATTTCTGGGTTGCTGTAGAGGACGAGTCAATATCGATTTGATGGAATCGATATCCACCGGGTTGAGTCGATTCCGAGTGGTCCATTCAATTTTCACCTTTAACCTGCAGAGAAAATTAAAACAAACAGAGGTCGATTTCGAGTTTGTTGACTTGATTTCGACTGGATCAGAATACCGCCAGTCGATTCCAGTGACTCGATTTCGACTCTAAGAGGTCGATTTCGAGTAGTAATGCTGAACCTGTTTTGTTGGCGAAAGCCACCAAAGAGCAAAGGATGGAGAAGAAAGATGAGCATAAATAAACCAGGGTTGAATAATTTGAAGTAAACAAATATATCAAAGATCTTCCAAAGTAAGGGCTTACCGCGACAATAACCAAACACACATAAGATAAGACATTATGAATAATTATGTAATCACATCAACGGAGCAAGATTTCGTATTTTCCAACAATTAGACAACCTTTTCAAGTAACCCTAATTGTATCTATCAATTTTATGTTTATAATCCAAGTTTTTAACCTGAATCTCTTTTCTTTCGACAAGGGAATAAACATATAAAGGGTAGTGGATGATCAAAACATAACGAAAATCAAAACATACCTCAAGTGCTCATGGCTATCGTCGGGCTCACCCCGACCCTAAAAGAGAGGCGACTACTTGCTCATCGTAGCAATAGACATGATTGATGAAAAGGAAATAACTTGCATAAATCTAAATAAAAGCCTTTACAATTTCGGTACTCAACTTTCGCAAAAGCGCCCAAACCCTAAAACCTATGAAAACCCAACACTTTATGAGAAGTGTTTGCTCTGAAAATTGAATGACTAACTACTAGCCCCTATGGCTTTATTTATAGACCCAACTCCTTGCTACCCACGAAAGGATTATATCTCTTTCTACCTATTGATAAAACTTTAGATAAAAGGAAAATATATCAAATATAGTAATGTAGATAAATCGTATAGGGTAATTAAGTGTTCAACCCTTTAGGATAGAAAATAAGTAAAAAGATAAAATATCTCTATCTTCACTTGCATGGAATCTTCACTCGGAATTTGGACTTGGAATCAGCGTTTTACTCGGAATTGCGTCTGACACATTCTAGAGCTTAGTCGATATCGACCAATGTGGGTCGATATCGAGTCGTTTGGTCGTTTTTGAGTCATTATTCCACTTGATATCGGCTAGGTTGGGCATTTCGAGTGGCTCTCACTCGATATCGACTAGGCTAGGTTGATATCGAATCAACTTCAACTTTCGTCTCCGAGTCTATGTGTCACGTCGAGTTACTAGGCCCATTTCGACCCGCCTCCACTCGATATCGACTGAGTTAGGTCGATATCGAGTCATCCTCTGCTCCATCTATTATTCCCAACTTTTCTCAATGTTAGGTTCTCTTTAGTCAATGTTGAGTCCTTCAGTATACATCAAGTGCATTTCCAGTGCTTCTTGATTCTGCTCCGAATTATCTTCAAATTCTGGAATATTAAACAGAAACTTGTGTACACATCTATTAATTCTCACAAATAAGCATAAACTACATAAATTCACTATATTCTCAACCCATAATATATAAAATGATAGAATAAACAGTCAAAAAAGGGACATCAAATCACCTGATACTTAAGCTTGCTTATTCCTAAACAATAACTTGGATGGTCATTCAGGGGAAATGACGGAAGAGAAACGTCGTTAGATTTCACCTCGCCAAAGAAATAACCCAAATAAATAAACTAAACTAGCTACCCAGTATAGCGGATAAGTAAGGGGTCGAACCCACAGAGAAACAAGTATTTCAATGCAATGTGTGTCTACCAATTATGACACTAACGATAGAATAAAAATACAAATGAAGAAAGGCAACGCAAATAAACCACGACAAAGATGTGAATAGGAAACAAAGACAAGACAAAAGATAAGAGTGTGGTTTGCCTACAATGCGCAACATTGGTTGATTTACATTGATCCTTGAGATGATTGCAATATTATTCCTAAGCATATGTCGACTTCCTTTAATCGATTGATATGTAGAGACACAATCTCTTATTCAATGTCACTAAAGAATAGCATTAACGATTTGAGTCGTTAAGACCAATTGACACATCAATTCAATGCAAAGAGGAAATAAAGGAACAACCCATTCGAACCCTAGAAACATCTTCTTGACATAGATCAATTGTTATCATCCACTACAAAGGCATAAAAATATCACTAAATCAATGACTTCGTTTGCTATCGTGGAAATGATCTTTTGATTGTTCAAATATATGTTGATGATATATTATTTGGTGCTACTAACAATTCACTCTGCAAGGATGTTTCTAAGATTATGTGCAAAGAATTTGAAATGAGTCTCATGGGAGAATTAAACTTCTTCCTCGGTTTACAAGTTCTTCAAACAAGTAAGGGAATCTTTCTAAATCAAGGGAAATACACCAGGGATCTGCTTAAAAAGTACAAAATGGAACAATCAAAGGTAGAAAAGACCCCTATGAGCTCCACTCTCTCCCTTGATCAAGATAAGAATGGTAAGAATGTGAACCAAAAAGAGTACAGAAGTATGATTCGTTCACTCATATACCTTAGTGCTAGTAGACCTGATACAATGTCTAGTGTCTGTATGTGTGCTCGATTCCAAAATGACCCCAAAGAGTCTCACTTTATTTCCGTAAAAAGAATTTTCACAGAAGACAGGGAATGTCATCCTTAACTGTGAAAATCAAGTGAAGAAACGCCCTATTCTTCGCCCCACTCACCATGAACCCACCATCCTCACAGTCGAACAATATGATGTGGTCAAAAAGTAAAGGGATGTGGAGCGTCAGAGACAACTTGCAGAAATGGAAAGAGACAAGGTCACCAAAGACGTCGTGGATAGGTGGAGAAAGAGGTGGAGAGATGAGGTCAGAAGGAAGTACCTTCCACCCAATAAGCAGTACCCTACCTTTGGCGAATTGGTTGAGGAAGGCGCTGGCATCGCCCCTCCTGAAGATCCTGCTGCTTCTGGTGCCCCTGGCACATCCTCTGCTGCTGAGCCATCCTCTGCTAAGAAAGGCAAGAAGGCTTTAAGGAGCAAGAAGAAGAAGGCTGCGGATGGGGATTCTGACTCAATGCCTTGATCTCCCACCCTTTTTACTCTACCATCTAAAAACTCCTATTTTGTTGCTTGTCTTTTAAAAAACTATTTTTTGGTTGATGTTTTCAGACATCTTCACCTATATACCCTTTTGTTGGAAGACAAAAAGGGGGAGAATGTTTCGGTTGCTGCGTTTTGGCACTAGTTGGTTAAGTGCTTGATGTTTTAAAACTTAGATGATCCAAACATTTTATGCTCATATTATATAATATGCTTATATCCTTATAATGATTGCTGGAACTATATTATGAATACTGAAACAGGTTTTGTCTTCCATCAAGGGGGGGATTGAAGACTCCACCTTGATTGTAAGATCTTGAGACCTAACTGTTGTGAGCTGAATCTGTCATGTTTTACAGTAACTTTTATATCGATTTCTGTATACATTGCATTCATTTAGGGCTTAGATAGTACAGAACCTATGTAGTTTATGTTTATTTGCCAAATTATGGAATCTACACCAGTTTCTGTTTAATTCGCAGAAATCGAGGCGTTTTACAGCAATTCTACAGAAGGTAGGAAAAGCTCGGAAAACCACTACAGAAGTCCAAGGTCAAAGCAGCGGAACCAAGCTGAAAGTCAAGGCTACTCGATCCCGAGTGGGCCCTACTCGACATAGACGAGCATGTCCGAGCACAACCTTGGTCGAGCAAAGCCTGATCGAGCAAGCCAGACCAACCCGGCTCCGGACCCTACTCGATCTCGAGGACCACTGGTCGAGATCGACGAAGCCTCAGCGCCACGCCCGGGGTTGATGAGAAGAAGAGGTGGTCGACAGGCCGAGGACGACTAGGCGGCACTCGCTGCCAGCGACTCGACTCGCTGTAGCGGACCGCTCGCTGCCGCGGAAAAACTCGCTGCCAGCGGAAGAAGCAACTCGCGGAAGCGGAAAGGAAGAACCCAACTCGATCTCGAGGACCCTTTGTCGAGATCGACGAGACCCTGAGTCCAGATCCGGAGCCCATCGAGCAGAGTCACTCGAGAAGACCTTGTCCGAGCCTTGTCGAGTAGAGCACCCGAGAAGACCTAGTCGATGACCAGTCCTACTCGACATCGACAAGAGCTACTCGAGGTCGACGAGTCCTGTGAAACAAGTCCGAGCCACATCGAGCAGATCTAGCCGAGGAAGTCCAGAGACAAACCACCCTACTCGAGGTCGACGAGCCGTGGTCGAGGTCGAGTAGAGCCGTTTCCAGAAACTTCTCGACGAGACCTGTCCGAGTAGACATGGGATTCCTTGAGGCCGAAGGAGTCGATTTGGCCGAGATTCTATCCGATTCCATCAAGTTCTATCATCAAGGAGACAAGACCTATCAAGACATGAAGACTTACCTATTTAGTTTTATCTTTTCCTTTTAGATTTATTTCCATAAAACAATTTATTTATCCTTTCAAGTTTTAGATATAATTTTAGATAGAGATATATATCTTCTTTCCTAGAATAGCTAGGGAATGAAGGCTATAAATAAAGCCCATGGGGCTCAGTTTTAATCATTCAATTTCAGAGACAATTAGTTAGTTCCACAGAGAAGTTTAGGAGTTCTAAGGTTTTTAGGGTTTTGGTTTTCTGCGAAAGTTGATTGCCGGGATTGTAAAGGCTTTTGAATATAGTTTAATGCAAGTTAGTTCTTTTCATCAATCAATGTCTGCGATTGCAATGAGGCGTGAGTAGTCCACCCACTTCTGGGGCTGGGGTGAGCCCGACGGTGGCTGTGTGAGGCGATGCGATAAAGGTCAGATCTTTTGTGCAATTCATCTTCTATCCCTATGAGCATGATTCTTTTGCGAGAGTTGAAGGTGATCCTTGTTTGTGTTATTGAAGCGAAAGTGATCTTAATGCAACTTGGATTAATTATGTGAAAAAGGGTTAGTAACAATTAGGGTTTATGCGAAAGCCTCTATTTGCCTATTTGTTAATGACGAAAGTTATTTGATGGAAAGCATGATCTTTTATGCCTTTGTGTGTTACTTGCATGGTTATCGTTGTGGTGTTGAAACCCTGGCTTTGGAAGTCTTTTAATATATTGAAGTTTATTTCTGTCGAAATTCTGAGTTTTGGTTCGAAAATTTGCCCTTTTAAAATTTTTGTCTTTTACTGTACTCGACATAGAGGAGACCTTTGTCGACCTCGAGTAGTGGCTTGTCGAGGTCGAGTAGGGGTTGGTCTTAGTCGAGTTGATTTAGTTCTGTTTCTTGTCGATTTTCAAGTTTCTGTCTTTGCATGCCCTAGTCGATCTCGAGTAGTGCTTGTCGAGATCGAGTACACTTGTATTCGTCGAGTTGTGTTGTTTTCGTTTTTGAGTTTCTGTTGTCGACCCACCTTTGTCGATATAGAGGAAAGCTTACTCGAGATCGAGTAGCTTCTGTGTCCTCGTTTTATTTGCTGTTTCGCTTTGTCTTTTCTTGTTTTGTTTGTTCTTTGCTTTTGTTTTAGTTACCCTTGCCGGGTTTATTTGTTTCCTTCCTTTTTGTGTTTCTGTCTTTCTGCTGCTTCTGTGAGAATTTACAGCTACCTGAGAACTGCTGACGTGCTTCCTCGTGGATTCGATCCTGACTTTTCTCTTACTACAACGGGAGGAAGTCTTGTATTTATTTGCTGAGACAGGGAAGTCAATCTGAACTATATTTCATATTTATTTCATACTTGACCATCCTCCTGCAACAACACTAACGTGCAGGTGATCTAAAGGATAATGAAAGACAAAAAGTTGGGTTTCAAGGTCTTGAAACCCAGACTAAAATGTTTGGAATATCACTTATGCATTTTTCTATTGATTTGTTCTCTCACATGAAAGAATCAGAGGCCAACCTTGTTGGGCCTATATTATAATGGGCTTTATTATTGGGCTATGAGATATGATTCGGCCTTAATCTAATTATATACATATATTTCTCATCCAACCCTTTTTGTGTGCAAGATACATTATGTATGCTCTTTTAGGATCTCATACAAGGAAAGAACCGATCCAATTGATCATATGTGATCATGAAGAAGATTGATGGAACAATCTTGGAAATCACACAAACGGAAGGATCATTTTCGGAAAGAATTCAAATGTCTTGGAAAGTATTTGAAATTCAAACGGTCTCCCTCCAAGAAGCTCTACAAGTTTTCCGACTATATAAAGACGAAGGAAAAGAAGGATGATGACTACCTAAGCAAGGATTCAAGCAATCATAGCATCCTAAAGCATTTTTCATCTTCAATTTCTCTTACATTCTCCAAAAGCCGAAGTGTTGTTCATTGTTTAAGAGTTGAGAAAAACACTAACACTTATTGTACAAGTCATTCATTTTACACTTAGAGTATTTCATACTCGATCAAAGCACACTTGGTGTGTGGGGTGAGCTTTTATTTCACTTGTAAGGTTGAGAGCTAGAATAGAAGTGGTGAGGCTAGGTATAGAGAAAAGGTAGTTTCTCTAGGAAGTTCTAGGCTCAAAGTGAAGTTAAATAAGAAGTGTTTGAATCATACGGGTTGGATAACCCTAGGCGGGGACGTAGGCCAAGTTGGTGCCGAACCTCGTTAACAATTCGTGTGTTCATCTTTTATATTTTGCATTTACATTATCATATTCGATTTTACTTCGTCAAGTCCTGATAGCCTGTATCAAGGTCCTGACAAGTTGCACTAAATTTCGATTGTTGCGAAAATCGTCCATACTCTATTCATCCCCCGCATCTTCTAGAGTATTATTCATCGCCTTATAGACTCTTCATAGACATCATTGATGGAAAAGAAATTTGCATTAATAAACTAAACAGAGTTTACAACCGATTGAAGCCAACTTGTTCTCGCTCCTTCACTCCTCTCGGCCTCCACTCTCTCTCTCTCTCTCTCTCTCTCTCTCTCTCTCTCTCTCTCTCTCTCTCTCTCTCTCTCTCTCTCTCTCTCTCTCTCTCTCTCTCTCTCACTCTCTCTCTCTCTCTCTACTTCCTACATCTCTAATTGTATTGTATCATTGAATAAATAAAAATCAGCCCTATAGGCTTTATTTATAGGCTTCCAATCCTTGCTAATCAAGGTAATGAAATTCTATCTAATATCTAAAGATAAAACTCTACATGGAAATAAATCTATCTAAATAAGTAAAACTAGATAAATCCTAGGTTAATTAATTGTTCAACCCTTAGGATAGATAAAAATATCTAAATCTTCATGTGTTGGGAATCTTCTCTCGGAAATATCTCCATTGGATTCGGGATAGAACCTTAACAAGAACTCGGTATTGACCTGGCTTTTTCCGTCTTCAGCTCAGCAACTCGATTTTGGCTTCCAGGAGTGAACATCGACCAACTGTTTACTCGAATCTTCTTGGCTTCACTTCCTTAGTCGATTCTGGGACACTGACTCAGTTTTGGCTTGGTCGACTTCGAGTAAAGTTGCTCGATTCTTTGCTTGTTCTTGCTTTCTCGAGAATCGGATTATGCCCACGCAAATGATTACAAGACTCCCTCCCGATGCAGCCACAGGAAGTTAGGATCGATTCTCGAGGAAGCGTGTCAACGGATCTTAGGCAGCAGGAATCTCACGGGCAGAAATCGACTTCAAGGTGCTCGACCTCGACCAAGGGTAGTCGACAGGGGCCAGACAAGTCGAATCCGAGCAAGCAGCAATCACTAGTGTTGGTCGATCTCGTGTAAGCTCCTCGATGTCGAGGAAATTTTGGTCGTAGTCGAGTAAACCTGGTCGAAATCGGGTAACTCTAGAGACAAAAGCAACGACGATCTTCGCTTGATAGAGAATTAGTAGTAGACGGTGACCAGATTTTGTCGAAATCGAACAGTGACAGAAACTAAAATGAATGCAAATTTTCAAATCTAAACAATGGATGAAAGAGATCTCCCAAGATTGGGGTTTGCAACAACGATTATCATGAAAGTGGAATTATAAATCATAAAATATGGCGACTTTATCGATAAAGAAGAAGGCTTTCACCTAATCCGACAAGTAGGAATATAAATCTCGTGATAAATAACCCTTATTGTATCTATTCCTTTTCATAATTAGAATTTATTATCTTCCGAATAACAATCCTAATTACTACCCATGTTTTACAACATGAGTTCTTCAATTTCTCAATCAAAGGTTAAGCACAAGGAATAGAATAAGATAACGATAAAGTATCTTCTTTTGCAATCACTAATCCACCAACATGGCTCTCGTTGGGCTCGCCCCAACCCTAGAAGTGGGTGGACTACTCGCGCCTCCTCGCAATTGCAGACATCATTGATGGAAAAGAAATTTGTATTAATAAACTAAACAGAGTTTACAACCAATTGAAGCCAACTTTCTCTCGCTCCTTCACTCCTCTCGGCCTCCACTCTCTCTCTCTCTCTCTACTTCCTACTTCTCTAATGGTATTGAATCGTTGAATGAATAAAAATCAGCCCTATAGACTTCCAATCCTTGCTAATCAAGGTAAGGAAATTCTATCTAATATCTAAAGATAAAACTCTACTTGGAAATAAAACTATCTACATAACTAAAACTAGATAAATCATAGGGTAATTAATTGTTCAACACTTAGGATAGATAAAATGATAAAAATATCTAAATCTTCATGTGTTGGAAATCTTCTCTCGGAAATATCTCCATTGGATTCGGGATAGAACCTTAACAAGATCTCGGACTAGCTCGGAGTCGGCCACTGGGGTCAACTCGATTTCAAGTAGCCTTACTCGATATCGACCTGGCTTTTTCCGACTTCCGCTCAGCAACTCTATTTCGGCTTCCAAGAGTGAACATCGACCAACTGTTTACTCGAATCTTCTTGGCTTCACTTCCTTGGTCGATTCTGGGACACTGACTCTGTTTTGGCTTCGTCGAATTCGAGTAAAGTTGCTCGGGTGTTCTTCTGGGTTTGGTCGATGTCGAGCAAGCATGTCGACATCGAGTAGAGTTCGGCTCGAGTTGCCTTCGTCTTCTTTCCTTGAGTTGGTTCTGCTTCAGTTGTATTCGACTTCGAGTAAGGCCTGGTCGAAGTCGAGTAGAATCGCATCCTTTGGTTTCGTCTCAGAATGGCTCCAAATTCTGTAATATTAAACCAAAACTTATGTATACCTCTATTTCTTGCAAATAAGCATATACTACACAAATTGAACATATTCCCAGCCCGAAATATGAAAAGTATATAGAATAAGGAGCTAAAATGTATATAAAGGAATGGTCACTTTAGTGGACATCAGGGAGACCCCATACTTCGGTGTTTGGTAAGTCATGTGATCAATAGTACCTTCATTGTTGCCTATGCCAATGCCTTTTACCTCTAACTGGTGAACCACCTACAATTTGGGACCGAAAGAGAACTCCAATACCTCATTTCCTATTGTAAAAGTGAAGAGCCTCTTCCTGACGCTGATGTTGGCGTCTGTTATAGCTAGGAAAGGCCTACCAAGAATGATAGGGCAAGAAGGATCCTATGTCATATCTTCCACCAGGAAATCTGCAGGGATAAAGAATTTACCAACCTGGATAGGGAAATCATCAACCATACATGTTAGTATTACCACGGTGTTGTTTGCCATGTATAGCTTTACATCCATAGGTTGTAATGCTCCAATCTTCACCTTTGACCATATGGATAAGGGCATGATGCTCATACTTGCCCCTAAGTCACATAATGCTTAGTAGCGATGTGGGCCAAATTCCACGGTGATTGAGAACTTACCAGGGTCATGTCTCTTCTCGGGGAAATCCATTCTCTTGCATTCACTAGCGATCTCAGTTATGGGCCGCTTACTACTTAGGATCTACTTTAGGATTTTGACGTAAGTGGGCATTTCATTAAGAGCTTCTGTAAAAGGAATAGTAATGTTAAGAATTTGAAGCAATTTCACAAAACGCCTAAACTTACATTCTGTTGGATCCTTCAGTGCCTTGGAAAGGATTAGGAGCGTCTTCTTTGGTTTTGGAACCAAAACAACATTCAGAGGCGATGTAGAGGAGTCGACGTCGACCGGGTGGTGACTCGATATTGACTGGTGGAGTCGACGTCAAGTGGACTGGTGCAGTCGGTGGAGCTGATGAGTCGATGTCGAGTGGTGGGCACTCGATATCGAGTGGACCTTGGTCGATATTGACTAGGTCCGACTCGTATCAAGTGTCTCGCCAGTGTTGTTGTTCTATCCTTCGATTTCTAGTTCATGCAGTTTGTGACCGCTCCTTAATTGTATTATGGCGATATGCCCGGTCTGCCCCTTAAGATTTGGATCTGTATGCCCAGTGAGTTTTCCGGATGGTCGTGGAATTTGTGTCACTAGTTGGCCCACTTGGGTCTCTATGTTCCGCTTCTAGATGTCCATCTCTCCAAATCTTGTAGTGAGGTTGTGGAGCTGAGATTGGATGGCACTGGTGGATTTTTCGTGTTGTGCTTGGTTTCTCCTCTTCTCATCAAGGACGTATTGAAGATCGTCCTTTTGCTGGTCCTTTTCTGGATATCCTGGAGCTCGATATGGTGGGGGTTCCTAGGAGTACCTTGGTTCCTTTGTGGTTGATAGAACCGTTGGTCCCTAATATAGCGATTCAGACCCCCCATGTACGCAACTTCCTCGTGAGTCTCCGCTAATAGTACTTTCTCTGCATGTGAGCACTCAGGGGTGGTGTGCCGCTGTGATCCAGATTCAATGCATGGTTGGTTAACAGAAAGGAATTTAACTTGTTTAAAGAGCTTACAGTTTTAATCCTTGCAAAATTGCTCCTTGACGTCGGGATTAATCTCTATGGAAGGCTCATACAAGGGCATGGATGGGGATGGCTTCACTATTGTGTTGTCGGAAGCCACAGGAGTCCCATATGTGTTGTCGAAGCTGGTCAACCTCTCTATAATGGCCCAAGCCTCCGTCGGTGTAAGCTCGATGTAGTAGTAGGAGGTGTATGAGTTGATCTGCTACCTGCTTGTATCATCAAGAGAGTTGTAGAAGATCTTTTAAATTACGTATGGTGGCTACCCATGAGTTGGGCAAGATTGCAGTAGCTCTTTGTACCGGTCCCATGCTTGCACGAGGGGCTCTCCAGGTTTTTGTTTGAAAGTCGTGATCTTTTGGCGTAGTATCGTTGTCTTGGAGGGAGGAAATAATTTGTTAAGGAACGCTTTCTTAACCTCTGTCCATGTCGTGAGTGATCATAGGGCCAGTCTTCGAGCCATTTCAATGCATTCCCTATAAGGGACCAATGAAACATTTTTAGTCTGACATATTCAAGGTTTTCGCCATCGAAGATAGTTTCACATAAGTCAGCAAACGTCGTTATATGAGGGAGAGGGCATTCATTTATTCTCCCTTCAAAAGAATTCATTTATTCTCCCTTCAAAAGTATGCTTACAAACGCCGTTATATGTGAATTCCAAAATTTGAATGAGGGATAAGAATAGCCGATTCAGGCACTGTCATGGTCAGGTGCATGTAAAATTTGACAGGAAGAAACTATCATTGTTCCTATCAAAGTATAACTCAAACCTACAAACTAGTATAGTAAGCAAGTGAGAGGTCGATCCCAAAGAGAATCAAGTATTCCTAAGCAATGTATATTTACCAATTAGTAGGAAAGAGGGGTTTTGGTGATTGAAGATGAGAAAAGAAACTATAAACAAGTTAGAAGAGATAACAATTGAGAAAATAGTTTCATCTACAAATATCCACTTTAGTTTGGTTGATTAATCATTGATTCTTGTTCAAGTTCTCTTTTCATCCTATTATTGTTCCTGTCCTGATCTTGTGTAGATTACTAGTCCTACGAGTCCTAGTAAACCTTACTAATTAGATAGCCCTAACACGGTTACGATTCAACCTAATAGTGGCATTAAGATTAAGGATTAACCGGACTAGAAGAAATCAACAATATTCGCAAAAGAATCAATACGAATCAATAGGAATAGAACAAGAATAGAAATTTCACAACTTTATCAAACCAAAGCTTCAATCCGTAGACGAAACAAAAGAGTTTAGCACTCCATGGCCATGGAGGCTCCTCTCTACGGTTCTCTCAATTGATAATCTCCAAGTGCATAAACTAAAGAATTCGATCCTAAAATAAAACCCTAAAACGTCCTTAAAAAGCCTCAAAAGAGTCGGCCAAATTATAATTATAAAAACCTAAATAAAGAGATAAAAAACTCATTCAGTAGATTCGACGTTTCTGCAGAGGCCGTGGGGAAGCCAATCCAGGCCGCGGGGTGGCAAGGCGATAAGCGAAATCGTTCGTCAAGGCTTCGGGCCGCGGGGCGGTTTTCTTGGCCGTGGGGCGGCTTTTACTGTTCACAACGATTTTTCTGTTTCAAATCTGGTCTCGATGTCAACATGAAAGTTGTAGATCTCGGAAAGAATTTTCCAACGCATGTTTATAATAGTGAATCGGACCACCGAAGCCTCCAGAAAGTGCAAAACAAGTTCAGCATGTCTGGCGACAACTTCTGCTGACTTGTTCTTCACTTGGGTTCTCTAACTTCGATTCTGCTCCTGGGCTCTTCCCTTTTCCTTCTCCTTTTCACTATTCCTTCATCCATGAGCTCCCTCATTCCTCGTCGGATCCACATATAACTGAAATAATCCGTAAAAGCGTGTAGATTCCGACTCCACCAACAAGACAAGTATAAATGTAAATCTACCTTAAACTATACGTTATGCACATCTAAATCATGCTAAATGCATCCTAATATGCCTACCTAAATGTGTGCTATCAAATTCCCCCATACTTAAGTCTTTGCTTGTCCTCCAGCAATTAAAACCAAAATCAAATCAACACCCCACAGACAAGCAGTCCATGTAATAACTTTGGTAAAATACTTAAAAGCTCAAAATAGGGAAATAAAGATTGACAATTAACGTAATAAAATGTGTAGGTCCAATCCAAGGAATAAAGCAAGCATATTCATTCAACCTCGCCAGGAAATTGTGTTTTCACTATCGCTCATGTGTTTAGGGTTAAACATTCACGCTCAAACTCAACCCTTGAAAACTTACCTACAACAAATTTGCGTCAGTGGTCTAAATCTCCACCGCTAGTAACTTCACATGCAACCAAAATCATGAGGTCTTTGTATGGGTTGTAATGGGGTCATGGTAGGAACATAGGGTATGGAATTTATTTAGATTTTGTGGTGCTAAAAATTCGGGAAAAATAGTTAGTAAATAACCCGAAAAACACCAACACCAAAACACTTCGTATGCCATTTCAATAACATGTACTCCTTCACAATACAAATTCGCACACAATTTTCAAATATCCACACAAACTCATTCATTTTTGCTTTTTGTTATGCTTTTTTTTTCTTTTTTTTCTTGACTTTTACCCCTAAGTGAATTTTATCCTCCTTAGACCCCAAGTAATAAGCATATAAAAACCATCTATATGAAGTACAAATGAATCACCCAATACAATTCGTCAACACAAAGCAAATCCATCAACACATAAAAATATTCACCAACTCTTCTCCTAATTCCCGGATGGGTCAGACTAATAATTTGCTAGGAAGATTTTGTGGGGATAACAAAATAGGCTTATAAGGCTCAAATTGGCTTCAAGAAAAGGATAATGTGTAGGGGTGGGTAGAGTATAATATGGCTAAAAGAAAATCATGCCTCAATCACTTTAAGGTTACATGCAAAAATCATATAAATGCAGCCTGAACAAAGATATCTAAACGCAATTTAAAGATGAAGTAATCAAGGAGAGTATTCACACATAAAGAAACTAGAGAACATATATGTGTAGTCCCAATAAGGCGAAAATAAATCACACGGTCAAATTGTTAGAACTTCAATACCACTTAAATTCCAAAGACTATACATTCTCAATTTTCTCATCAATCTTGTTCCCAAAAAGTCTAGAAAACAATTCAAGGTTTCAAACACTTCAAGCAAGTCATGGGGCTCATCATAGGATAAATATAGAGGACAAATAGCCAAGATAGGTAAATAAGACCTAATGTGTATGAAATGCATGATATTTTTGAATTTATTTTAGCAAATGCAATATATGAGTAAAAATAAATACGAAAACATAAATAAACATGATATGCAAAATCTATCTATATGCAATGCAATCCCTCCCCCGCACTTAAATTTTTCATTGTCCTAGATGAAAATTAAAGACAACAAAATTATAAAAACACAAAGGGAGACATAAATGGAATACTCATAATGTGGTGGAAAGGTGGATTTATGAACCTTCATGGATGAACAAAGAGTAACTAGCAACATCCGTAGCCCGTGGCTTCATCTCGATTTGCAGTGTTAGGTGCCCTACGAATAATGCCAAAACCAAACTAATTCAATGAAATTTAAGAAAAAGAAATCTAGAACTAATTACCTTGGGTTGCCTCCCAAGCAGCGCCTTTGTTTTATGTCATCGGCATGACTTATTCTCAATCTTAAATCCTTACCTATCAGACATCGTCATGGCCCTCAGTAGCCTATCATATTCATGTGCACAGATCTTACACAAGACATAATAACCCAATAATAAATTAAAACTATATAATATAACACTTAAATACCTTTTCAATTTATCAAAGAGTTGAGCATGACTCTCTAATGGAGGAATATAATACCACCAGTTCAGTTTCACTGGCGGCTTCTCAAAATAGCAATTAAAAGGATCAACATAATCACTATTACCTTCCAAATTGCAAAAGCTTACCTTTATTACCTCTTGAGCCTCAGCAGGTGGCTCTAGACATGGTTCATCAACGGGGGAGCTGAGAAGGAATGCATCAGGTGGAGTAGGAGACACAACACATGAAACCTCATGCGTCGACTCATAAAATTCCATGTCAGGGAGCACTAGATCCTCTTCTCCATCGTCAAAGAAACTATCGTTGTCTGTGAACAATTCCTCCTCGTTATGAAACCAACTAGAATAGAATGAATTAAGAACAATGACTTCAACAGGATCTTCCATTCTTGCATCCTTTAATGTCTCGGTGGATGGTGAAATGGGTTTGCTTTCTTTATCAACTTGAGGGGCGGCCATCTGATCTGCTATTATCTCGCTCGATGTTTGAATAAGTTGGCTCAATTGTTCCCCCGAGTTTTTTATCCTCTCAGCATTCTCCTGTATTGCTTGAGTAAGGGCTTGGATTTCATCATCCAAGTGTGTGATAGATTCCAGCATTGGTGGATAAGACGTGGTGGGAAACTCTTCTTGTGATACATGGTAACCCATGTAACAGAAAAAATCCCAAAACCCCGACAAACCTAATCATGCTAGGCCTCCTTTACTCATGTACTCAGCAAGCGCTCGTGTCTCAGCAGTCATCCCGTCAATTATACAAATAATCACATCTCGGATGTTGTCTTGATAACCCCGTGAATTACAAATGTCAACATATCTCTGCAATCTGGTAAGATATTGGTAAAAGTTCTTACCTTCAAACTGCAATAACCTCAACATCCTAAAAGTTAGTAGCAAGGGTGTTACGAACCGAAAGATAGGTTCACACAAATTAGATGTATACAAAAATTGATAAACACACAAAACAAAGAAATAAACTTTAATACCCCGGCAACGGCGCCAAAATTTGACACGAAGAAACTGTCGTTGTTCCTATCAAAGTATAACTCAAACCTACAAACTAGTATAGTAAGGAAGTAAGAGGTCGATACCACAGAGAATCAAGTATTCCTAAGCAATGTATATTTACCAATAAGTAGGAAAGAGGGGTTTTGGTGCTTGAAGATGAGAAAAGAAACTATAAACAAGTTAGTAGAGATAACAATTGAGAAAATAGTTTCATCTACAAATATCCACATTAGTTTGTTTGATTGATCATCGATTCTTCTGCAAGTTCTCTTTTCATCATATTATTGTTCATGTCCTGATCTTGTGTAGATTACTAGTCCTACGAATCCTAGTAAACCTTACTAATTAGATAACCCTAACACGGTTAAGATTCAACCTAATAGTAGCATTAAGATTAAAAATTAACCAAGATACATGCAACACCAAGCTACGAGTCAGTACTCAACATGTAATTGATTCTCTACACACCAGTTTAGTCCTACGAGTCCTAAAAGGGCATGCTTGCTACCATGGATAAAGGTTCGCTACGAGGAATCTACAAAATCCTAGGAATAATCTCAATTAGTTGTACGGACTAGAAAAATCAACAATATTCACAAAAGAATCAATATGAATCAATAGGAATAGAACAAGAATAGAAATATCACAACTTTATCAAACCAAAGCTTCAATCCATCGACGAAACGAAAGAGTTTAGCACTCCATGGCCATGGAGGCTCCTCTCTAGGGTTCTCTCAATTGATAATCTCCAAGTGCATAAACTAAAGAATTCGATCCTAAAATAAAAACCCTAAAACGTCCTTTTTTTATATAAGGAAAGAATTCGGGTGGGCTGACCCTATCCGGAAGCATCCTTACGGATGAGGTCAAGGAGACCTGGATCGTTTTTAATATCGACTCCTCGGACAGAGTGGCTAACGTGTGCAACCTTATCCGCCACTCTATTTCCCATGCGAGGAACATGGGAGAAATCTACTTCTTCCATAGTCGATAGCAGGACTTGAACATCCGACAATATTAGTTCGATCTCCTAGGGGAATTTGGATTTCCTATTTAAGTGATCGATTATAATCTTGTTGTCGCCTTCAATCTGGATCTTTCCTATAAGTAGTTGTCGCACCTGTTGGATCCCTAGTTTAAGAGCTAAGGCTTCTTCTTTGAGTGGATTTTGCTTGCCCATGCGTTAGTTGTGTACTAAAATCGGGTGACCAACCCAGTCCCTAATAATGGAACCTGCTGAGCTTTCGCCGTTAGAAAGCGTTGCACCATCGAAGTTTAATTTGAAAGTGCCCAGGGGAGGTTTTCGCCAGGAAATTGTTTTTTGATTCTTACTTTGTTTTTTGACAAGGTACTGTCGAAGTGGGCGAAAGTCTTCCTCAAAGTCAATCTCAGCAACCGATGTCTTATTCCAGTTATCTATATGGGATTTGATCAGTCATAGGGCTATTTCTTTTTGCGGGATTGCAGCCTGTTGAAACAGATGTTTGTTCCTGACACACCATGTCATCCACCACGAGAAAGCGAGGTCGGTCGGAGCGAAAGAAGGAAGGCTCTTCCCAAGGGTAGATAGGATGTGCATAATATCCCGGGACTGTGCTATCAAGGAGACAATTTGTTGCCGGTCTTGAGGCGGAAGCTGGTGTATCGCTTGGATGAAGGAACACTCCAGAAATAGATGGACCTCGTCCTCAGGTGCCCCATTACACATGGACCAGGTAGGTGGGACCGAAGCATCCTTGTTGGACAGTTTAGAAGCGGTTGGGAGGCCATCCTGATCGATCTTCCAAAGAAAGTTTTTAACTTTAAGAGGTGTGTTAATCTTCCAAATCAAGGCATTGCGGTCTGGAAGTGGAGACGACTAAGCTGTAATCAATTTATATGCACTGGCAGTAGTAAACCAGCCTTCCCTGTCCAGCCACCAGTATAAGCGGTCTTGCATAGTCGAGGTAGATAGGGGATATCTTGGATCCCACACACTATATCAATTGGGAGAGCCTCTTGAAGCTTTTCTGTCCACCACTTACCCCCCTCCCCCGAGAATATAATCACTAACAATTTCGTCTTGATTGTAACGTTGAGGGCATTCTTCCCTGTCTGATAGAGGTGAGGTTGAGATCCAATTGTCTGTCCAAAACATAATAGCTCGCCCATCTCCAACTGACCAAATAAGCCCCTATTTAAACTTATCGATTAGAGCATACAACTTGGACCACTACCAAGAGCTAGATCCTTTGTTTTTGTAATAAAAAATACCTAAAGAACGCAGGTATTTATGTCTAATCACTGACACCCATACATTACCCGGTTCGGCCAGAATTTTCCACAATAGCATGATTTGGAGAGCGACATTCATCTCGCTAGATTTTTGAATTCCCAACCCCCCGTACTGCTTCGGTTTACAGATCTTGTCCCAGCTAATCAGCGGAGGGTACTGAAGATCCTTATTCCAAAAGAAAAGGCGGTTTGTCTGGTCGAGTTCTTTGTGCACAGCCGCGAGGAGCATAAAATTTTGCCTATCATATAACGGCTTAGCGGACAGGTTCGAGTTGATCAAAGTGGTACGACCTTGTTGGGAGAGGGCATTAGCCCTCCAATTTGTAAATTGTTGTTTCGATTTGCAGATGATCTCTTCGAACGTGCTTTTAGTAACTCTTCCATTGATAATGGGACACCTTTGAAGCACCTTTTGAATAAATTTCCAGTCGACTCTATTGTATGGTTTTTCCATATCCAGTTTTATTGCTAGCCATCCTTCCTGGCCCCTCTGATTTTTGTAGGAGTGGAAGATTTCATGAGCAATCAGAACGTTATCTTGAATAGCTATGTATGATACAAAGGCACCATGCATAGGATGAATAAGTTTACCAATGACCGTTTTCAATTTCTCCGTTTCCTCATAGCGCAAATGTTCAAGCAGATAGTCAGTATGATTTTCCCAGATAAGATAAGCTTCAGGATCAGTATTACCATCAAAAGTTTCTAATTTAAGGTTAACATCTCGTCTCTGAATAGCTTGAGCATTACCACTTGATACGTTTGGGATACCCGATCCTTCGCCTGTGGGCTTCAGATCAAGAACCACGCCGTATATTTGCTCCGATCTTGCAATGCTCTTTGATATCTCCTGATTTTGAACAATTCCAACAAGTGATTAGAATTCTGATTTAGCGACAGAATTATACTTAGTAAAATTCAGCAACTTTAGAACAGCTAATAGCGACAGAAAGAGAGAAGCGAAGATCAGCGATGGACTGGGTTGCGCGAGATCGCGGGGCACACAGGACTGGGGTCCTCAGGGTGTGCGGGAGTCGGGGCGCGAAGGTTCTCTCGCTGGAAGCGAGCGAATCAGCGACTGGGAACTGACGCGGGCGCGCTGGGAAACGGCGCGGGCGCGCCTGGGAGCTTCGGCGCTGACGACGCGGAACGAGGACACGGGTGTCGCGCTCGCTGGGAGCGGATCTCCTCGCGGACGACGCCAAGGGCTTGCGCCTCTCTTCTTGCGACAGTTTCTGAACTTGGGTTGTGTTTTGGTTTAGGGCTTGTCGATGGAATTCAAGGTGATGGTGATGGTATGTGATTGCCGAAAGTAGTAAGAACACAATAGCTTTTGGGAATGACCTAATCGAAGAACCCTAATTCCGTTAAGGGTTTATTCAATTCTATATTTCAATCCGATTAAATTCAAAAGGCATGACATGAATTTATAGTAAACTAATTCTAAATCTAACCAATCCTTCCTTGCAAAGGAAAGGGGTTTGGATAGATTAATTCTATCTAAGATAAAAGAAATAACTTAAAGATAGATAAATCCTATGAAGATAGAAATATAACAACTTGGTGGCTAAGTAATATATCTAGAATAGATATAATTAAATTCCACCTTTATTTAACTAATTGCATAAAATAATAAACTAATTAAGTAAGTAATTTTCGGCCCAAGCACAAGGTAATTTCGGCCCATGCATGAAGCCCATTCGGCCATGTCTGGATTAAGGCGGATGTCGCCGAGTCTTCATGAGCTCCGAGTGTGGGCGCAAGCTCATTTCTTGTGCTGGCGGTGCAACCTTGAGCCAAGTGATCCAGGGTAGCCTGAACCCTTGCTCTAATGTTCCATGGTGACGGACAAGAAAGGCTTTAGTTGCATTTTGAATCTTCTTGGCCTTTGAACGAGTGACAGGGCCATCAAATGGAACCTTCATGTTGTCCTCAATGTCACCAGGAGTCATCGATAATTGAGCGGCATCATTCTCCTCCACTTGACTTCGATTTGTCCTCAAATCGTCGTCAGAGTTATCGTCAGGCACGAACAAGGATAGATCGGCGACGTTGAATGTAGAATGGACGTTGTATTTATCGGCAGGGAGATCCAGCTTGTAGGCATTAGGACCCATCTTTTGAACCACTTTGAATGGTCCATCTCCCCTGGGGTCCAGCTTAGATTTCCGTTGTTGTGGAAACCTTTCCTTCCTGAGATGCAGCCAGACCAGATCACCAACGTTGAACTACACATCCTTGCGATGCTTGTCCTTCGCAGCCTTGTATTGCGCAATCTTCCTTTCCAGCTGCGCCTTGGTACGCTCATGCAAGCTTTTGATGAAGTCCACTTGCTTAGCTGCATCCACTCTCTCCTTGTCCTTATATGGCCGAGGCATCATGTCCACTGGAGTCAATGGATTTCGGCCATACACAACCTCGAAGGGAGTCATTTTCGTTGCAGAGTGCCTAGACCTGTTATATGCAAACTCTACAAATGGTAGACAGTCTTCCCATCTCCGGAGGTTAGTTCGCAGCATGACTCTAAGGAGAGCCCCAAGAGTTCTATTTGTGACCTCAGTTTGGCCATCAGTTTGTGGGTGACAAGAAGTAGAAAATAGCAATTTTGTACCCAATTTAGACCATAAAGTTTTCCAAAAAGAGCTTAGGAATTTAGGATCACGGTCAGAAACTATAGACAATGGCAATCCATGTAAGCGAACAACATCTTTGAAGAATAAATGAGCAACATGAATAGCATCATCAGTTTTATGACAAGGTATAAAGTGAGCCATTTTGGAAAATCTGTCTACAACAACAAATATGGAATCATGACCCTTAGAAGTTCTAGGTAATCCTACAATAAAATCCATAGAAACATCTTCCCAGGGTGCATTAGCAATTGGCAAGGGTTGGTATAGACCATTAGCATTGGATTTCGATTTAGCTTTAGCACATGTAACACAACTTTTGACAAATCTCAGCACATAATTAGACATTTTAGGCCAAAAGTAATGTTCCTTTAGTCCAGCTAATGTTTTTTCGAAACCCCCATGTCCCCTAGATTCATGTATTTCTTGGGTTAACAATCGGCGAATAGAAGAAGATGGGATACAAAGCTTGCCCATCTTGAACAAATACCCATTATCAACAAAAAATGAATCTACTTCACCTTTAGACACACATTGAGCATATATAGTTTTGAAGAAACTATCAGAAGCATATAGTTCCTTAATTAATGCAAAACCCAAAACATGTGCATCCATATGGTTTAAGAGGACATACCTTCGTGATAGCGCGTCAGCTACCAAATTATCCTTTCCCTTTTTGTGGTGAACCACATAGGAAAAGGTCTCTATGAACTCCACCCATCGAGCAAGTCGCCTGCTGAGCACTGCTTGTCCTTTGAGGTACTTAAGAGCTTCATGATCCGAATGAATCACAAACTCCTTAGACCAGAGATAGTGTTGCCAAGTCTGCAAGCAGCGAACCAATGCAAATAGCTCCTTGTCGTAGGTAGAATAGTTGAGCTCAGCGGTGCCCAACTTTTCGCTGAAGTAGGCGATAGGACGCTTGTTCTGCAGCAGGACCCCTCCAATGCCAGTGCCCGAAGCGTCACACTCGAGCTCAAAAGGTTGAGCAAAGTCAGGTAACTACAGCACTGGAGCGTGTGTCAGGCGATCCTTGAGAGCGTCGAAAGCTTTTGATGTGAGTCAGACCAGCGAAATGTCACATCTTTCTTTGTCAGCTCATGTAAGGGGGCGGCAATCAGGCTGAAATCTTTGGCGAACCGTCGATAGAAGCCAGCAAGGCCCAAGAATGAGCGGACATGGGTGGGTGTAGTCGGCCTAGCCCACTCCTGAATAGCACGTATCTTCTCCTCATCCACCTTTAATCCAGATGCAGTCACTACAAAACCAAGAAAAATGGTAGACTCGGATGCAAAAGAACACTTCTTTAAATTGGCATATAATTTCTCTTTTCGTAGACAATCAAAAACCAATTTTAAGTGACTTAAATGATCATGCATATTCTTACTGTAGATTAAAATATCGTCAAAATAGACAACGACAAATTTTCCTAAGTGTCTTCTAAGCACATGGTTCATAAGCCTCATAAATGTAGAAGGTGCATTTGTTAAACCAAAAGGCATTACTAACCATTCATATAAGCCATACTTAGTTTTAAAAGCCGTTTTCCATTCATCACCCTGTTTCATCCTAATTTGATGATATCCACTTCTAAGGTCAATTTTAGAGAAAATAGCAGCACCATGAAGTTCATCAAGCATATCATCTAAACGAGGAATAGGGTGGAGATACTTAACCGTTATTTGGTTGATTGCGCGACAATCAACACACATGCGCCAGGAGCCATCCTTCTTTGGAACCAATATGACTGGGACGGCACAGGGAGACAGACTCTCACGAACAAAGCCTTTATCCATCAACTCCGTGACTTGGCGTTGCAGCTCCTTTGTCTCCTCAGGACTAGCTCTATAAGCGGCGCGATTAGGCAAGGATGCTCCAGGCACAAAGTCAATCTGATGCTCAATACCTCTAATAGGAGGCAAGCCTTGGGGTAGTTCAGCTGGAAGCACATCCAAATAATCCTGCAGAAGAGCAGCAATAGGTGCAGGAATATGACTCAATTCAACATTAAGTAAAACTTGTTTCATTACCAGAAGAATATGAGGTCGATGAGCATTCCATGTGATGGTCCCTTGTTGAGGGTGAGAGACCAAGGATCGACGTTCCACAGAGCCCTTAAGTGAAGCAGAAGAGGGCGTAGAAGACGTCGGATGGGTAGGAGGGTGCGTCAAGGGGGCTGCAGGGGCTGCGGCGGCCGCTGCTGTGTGGGCCGCGAGCGCGGTATCTGGGGCCGCGGGTGCGGCTGGTGCAGCCGAGGTGTCCTTGAGATTCTCCAATCGTTCAGCTTCGCGTTCGGCGTTCCTTTGTTGCTGCTTGCGCACCTGGTCCTTCAGAATAATTTGTGGCGATAAGGGAAGGAGAGTAACTCTCCTCCCATCATAGGTGAAAGCATATGTATTTGCACGACCATCATGAAGGACATTACGATCATATAACCAAGGACGCCCTAACAATATATGACTACAATCCATGCGAGCAACATCACATAATACTTTATCATGATATGTTCCAATTGAAAGGGAAACTAAACATTGTTTGGTGACCATTATATCAGAACCATCATCAGTAATGCCATTTAAACCATAGTGAGTAGCTATAGGAGTTGTAGGTAAACGGAGGAAATTTACTACCTTTTCACTGATGAGATTGCAGCAACTCCCACCGTCGATGATAAGCGTTAAGGTAGCCTCTCGAACCAAGCATTTGGCGTGGAATATGTTCTCCCTTTGATCAGCCATGGGAGATTCCTGAATGTGCAGGACCCGTCGATTGATAATGCAAAGCACGTTGTCGTACTGTGAAGTATCGATCTCCTCACAAGGCTCAGTCGACTGGTCCTCCTCCACTTCACTCGAAACCACCAGGTCCTCAGCAGTCTCCTCCTCATAGTAATGGTCTCCCAAATCGTTGAGAAGAACCTTCCTTTTCTGGGGGCAATTGCGAGAGACATGCCTAGAACCTCCGCAAGTGAAGCAGCGGATATCTTTGTTGCGATCTGTAGAAGGGGCAGCAACTCTTCTAGTTTCAACCTGATAACCCTGTTGAGGTGAGTTGGAAACCCCCTTTTGCTGCATGGAAGGGTTAGAAGTAGAAGGTTTAGATTGACCAGAAGGGTTAACGGGAACAAACCTGCGACCTTGGGAGGTCTGATCGAATCTGCTCCGTTGTAGCCGAAGTTGCTGCTGTTGTCGCTCATACAGAAGCTGTGCTTTATGAGTCAAAGTGTTAATATCTCTAATGGAATGGATAGCTAAAGGATTTTTAATAGAAATATTAAGACCAGCAAGAAATTGAGTACACAAAGCACGTTCAGTAAGATAAACATTAGCCTGATGGGAGAGTCGTTCAAGTTCATCCCTAAAGTCATTTTGCGAGCGAGTTCCTTGTCGGCAGGAAGCGAGCTGCATCCTCATGGACTCCGTGTATTCCTCAGGCACATGTCTCTTCTTCAGGAGAAAGCGAAGTTGGGGCCAAGTTTCAACAGGTTGCTTGTCCTGACGGCGGCGCATCTCACGAGTGCGAAACCACCAGTTGCGAGCTTTACCTACTAAATGCAATATAACAACTTCCAATTTCTCCGTTTCCTCATAGCGCAAATGTTCAAGCAGATAGTCAGTATGATTTTCCCAGATAAGATAAGCTTCAGGATCAGTATTACCATCAAAAGTTTCTAATTTAAGCTTAACATCTCGTCTCTGAATAGCTTGAGCATTACCACTTGATACGTTTGGGATACCCGATCCTTCGCCTGTGGGCTTCAGATCAAGAACCACGCCGTATATTTGATCCGATCTTGCAATGCTCTTTGATATCTCCTGATTTTGAACAATTCCAACAAGTGATTAGAATTCTGATTTAGCGACAGAATTATACTTAGTAAAATTCAGCAACTTTAGAACAGCTAATAGCGACAGAAAGAGAGAAGCGAAGATCAGCGATGGACTGGGTTGTGCGAGATCGCGGGGCACACAGGACAGGGGTCCTCAGGGTGTGCGGGAGTCGGGGCGCGAAGGTTCTCTCGCTGGAAGCGAGCGAATCAGCGACTGGGAACTGACGCGGGCGCGCTGGGAAACGGCGCGGGCGCGCCTGGGACCTTCGGCGCTGACGACGCGGAACGAGGACACGGGTGTCGCGCTCGCTGGGAGCGGATCTCCTCGCGGACGACGCCAAGGGCTTGCGCCTCTCTTCTTGCGACAGTTTCTTAACTTGGGTTGTGTTTTGGTTTAGGGCTTGTCGATGGAATTCAAGGTGATGGTGATGGTATGTGATTGCCGAAAGTAGTAAGAACACAATAGCTTTTGGGAATGACCTAATCGAAGAACCCTAATTCCGTTAAGGGTTTCTTCAATTCTATATTTCAATCCGATTAAATTCAAAAGGCATGACATGAATTTATAGTAAACTAATTCTAAATCTAACCAATCCTTCCTTGCAAAGGAAAGGGGTTTGGATAGATTAATTCTATCTAAGATAAAAGAAATAACTTAAAGATAGATAAATCCTATGAAGATAGAAATATAACAACTTGGTGGCTAAGTAATATATCTAGAATAGATATAATTAAATTCCACCTTTATTTAACTAATTGCATAAAATAATAAACTAATTAAGTAAGTAATTTTCGGCCCAAGCACAAGGTAATTTCGGCCCATGCATGAAGCCCATTCGGCCATGTCTGGATTAAGGCGGATGTCGCCGAGTCTTCATGAGCTCCGAGTGTGGGCGCAAGCTCATTTCTTGTGCTGGCGGTGCAACCTTGAGCCAAGTGATCCAGGGTGGCCTGAACCCTTGCTCTAATGTTCCATGGTGACGGACAAGAAAGGCTTTAGTTGCATTCTGAATCTTCTTGGCCTTTGAACGAGTGACAGGGCCATAAAATGGAACCTTCATGTTGTCCTCAATGTCACCAGGAGTCATCGATAATTGAGCGGCATCACATCCGGACCCGGGGATTTATTCCTCCCTAAGTTAAAAACCGATGATTTAATTTCCATGTTGGATGGGAGTTTTGTAAGGAAGATGTTTTCCTCCGACGCGATGGAAGGCTGAATTAGGTCTAGCAACTCGTCGAGGAGCATATCATCTATTGGTTCTTTCTTAAATCTCTTCTCGAAATCCTTTTTGATCTCATTCCTAACATTCTCTTCGCCCACAACAACTGTGCCAATGGAAGAGACGATGTTACGAATCTGTTTCCTGTGCCTACGGCCTGTCGCCACTCGGTAAAAATAAGCGGTGTTAGAGTCCGATAGTTTGAGGTGTTTGGTTTTAGCTCTTTGGCTCCAAAACGATTTTTGAAATATTAGGAGCTTCTCTTTTTTGGTGATCAGGCGCTTTTCCTTGCTTAGATTAGTTTGATAACCAATCCTGGAACCCGAGGATTGAATATGTAGCAGCTCCGACTCCACCTGTTTTAATTGGTTGAATATGTCCCAAAACTCGTTTTATTCCATTCTTTTGCCTTTTTTTTCAGGATTTTTTGTTTGAACATTAATTGGAACATAGCAGAGCCAGGGCAAGTAGCCCTCCAGGATTGTTTAACTACGTTACGAAAATCTTTCCGAAGTAAACAAGCATTTTTAAATTTAAAAGGTGGGGCTTTGAAACTATGAGTAACTTCAAAGGAGATGGAAATTGGACAATGGTCTGAGGTGGAGAAGGCGCCATTGTATGTGATCAGGTTAGAAAAAGCTTTGATGACCGGTTGATGTACAAGCACCCCGGTCAAGCTTTTCACGCATGTAAAAATTCTCCTCCGGGTTTTTCCTCCACGTGTAAGGGTTGCCAAAGGTAGGAAGGTCTAGTAGTGAGCATTCATTTTTGAACGAGATAAGTCGGGAAAACCTGGATGTCCGAAGGGAGGCACCGCCAAGCTTATCAGCACTACAGAGGATCTCATTAAGATCTCCCAGAACAATGCACGGAATAGTTGCGTCGTTGATAATCGTTTTTAATAGTTCCCAAGAAGGAACTTTCTCACTTGGTGTAGGCGGTGCATAGACAAATAGGGCTAAGATTGGAAACCCAGCAAGCAGGCTATCCAATCTTAGGCCGATAATACGTAGAAAGTGGACAGCAATGGAGATATTGAAATCTAGTAGCTGGTGAGATTTCCACATGACTCCTATTCCACCAGATTGCCCGATAGCCGGTGACCAAGCCCCTTCATCAAAACCAATATTTCTCCATATTTTGTCGTCCAGAATATTTTCCATCTTAGTTTCCGCTAGTGCCATGATTTGTATGTGTTCATTTTTACACATTGAGTTAATTTCCGTCCAGAACGTTCTTTTCTCTATCCCCCTACAATTCCAAAAGCACATCTTCATATATGATTGTCGACGGTAAAAGGACTAGGATACGGAGTCCTTAAACCAAGCTGTTTTTGATGTATTGTTGTGGTGGGATCCTCATTGGGAATTTGATAATGTAGGAATCTGGTGCTTGTCGGATGGATTGGACCAGGCCAAGAGGCCCTTTTTATCAACCATAGCCAACAAGTCAATTCGACAATCCAATACAGGTATTTCCCAAAGTGCTAACGAAGCTAATAAGCAAAATCAGCACCAACTGAGCATAAACAAATTTATTATTAGGCATTTCAGCCCATCCAACAGACAGAAAAGGATGTCTTGCAGAAAACAGAAGAGGGCCCGAAATTCGGGATTTGAGTAGTGAAGGAGCACAAACCACCTTCACCGTTTTGATCAGACACCCAAAGAAGGTGTTAGTTTTAATCACCCATAGGCAACAAATCAATTTGACAATCAAGTAATGGTATTGCACCAAAGTGCTAACAAAGCAAATAAGCAATATCAGCAAAGACTGAGCATAGACAAATTTATAATTAAGCTTTTCGTCCCAACCATTTTTGTAGCCAGAAGAAGAGACACATTTGATCATACAAATAAGCGCCATGCACATAGAACCACCCAAAAAAGAGAACAAGGGAGTTGATATCCTAGAAAATTGATCATACCTAGTTTTATCTATTGCACGCCCACGAAGTACGACTTGACTCCGGAGTTCATAGGCTCTACCTGAGTAACAGGGATCAATCAGTTCAATCCAGCGCAAGCTGGGTTTGTGGTGCATCAATGGCTGGCTCCAACAGAAGAGCCTGTACACAAAATAAACTGGGCAACAGAAGGCGGAAGACTGCCTTTGTGCATCTGTAGCCACCGAGGGGAAGGACTCGTTCTTCCATCCAAAGCAAAACAGACAGGTTAAATTACCATTGTTGAATCCCAACAAATCCATCAACACCAAGGAACCAACAAGCACAGAAGTAAGCCTGTAGAACTCCACCTTCCATCTAAAGCAAAACAGACTGGAGAGATTGTCACAAATAATAAGATTTTTACCAATGTATTTCATAATGAGTTGTATGAACTCAGTTTTCAAACCCTTTGCAGGGGGGTGGGTGTGGCAAGAAGCCACTGTTTTACTTAGATTAAACCGAAGTTTAATAGGTTCTGCCATACCTGAAAGAAAACACAAGGGGAAGGCTTCACAAACCGGTATTTTTGAGGAAGACCAAGATTTTGAAAGCAAATAGGCTGAAGAGAAATCATATTTTGAATGGCATTAACCACCTGCCTTAGATGCATATGTATGCCCTTAGAAGGGAGGTGTGCATGACTCCAAGCCTTAGGTTTGGACATTATTAAATCAGACTTACACTGCAGGCAGTTGAATCCTAAGGAGGAATTTATTCCATGTGCAAAATCAGTAGTCGCACAAAGGAAAACCAGCCAACAAGCACCACTAGAACCGGACCAAGTAAAACCAAGACAACATCATTTACTAGGTAGTTTAGTCTTATGCAAGAGATAGTATAGACTGCTAAAGAAAGACTCATCCAAAGGAAAAGTAGCCATAAGTACTATAAGCAGTTCAATTTTCAATAGGATCTGAACAATATCCGAAAAAGTAACTGAATAATCATTGCCGCGGGACAAATTTAGGAGTGTGATATGCAAGAATACAGTAATAAGGACTTTGTTTTTGTGAATTCTTTGATGAATTTTGTATCGCCCATGCCAAGCGAGACTAAGAGGGTAATACAAGATATTAATTTTGATTAGCATTACAGTCATACAACCTATTGCACTGTCCATTGTAATGAAAATGGGGTAGAAATTATCGGACCACAAAAAAGGGATACATTCTTTTTTTTATCAAAAACATCCTTAAACAATATCAATTTGTTAAGCACAGATTCACAGGCAGATTTCATAAGATCATTCACATCACATATTGAGTAGAAGAATAGTGCAGATAATCTATGACCAAGAGAGCAAGCCAGGACAGCATCCGGCACATAGCCCATGTGCAACAATATGAGGCCACACATCTTTGATTTCCTTTTTTTCTTATCCTTTAGTTGGTGGTTGTTACCCTCGTCCGGGAGCATACTCCCATCCGAGTGATTTGACTCATGAAGAGGATTTGGGCCCTTGCGGGATTTGGTTGAGAATTAAAAAGAAAATTTCACCCCCAATGAGTTTTTACCTTTATCATCAGATGAAGACACCATTGAAGTCATGGCCAAAGCAGCTTGAAACAAAAATGATTCCAAATTGTTGGTTGAGGAGTAAAAACATATCCGGATGAAAAGCTTCGACGCCGAGCCAACCGAACAACCGGAGGAGCCAACAAAGACCAGCCGCCTCCAACCACACCTACACTGGAATCCACCACGATAGCAGCCCTCAAACGCCTGCCGCCACCAAGCTCTCAGCCACCAGAAGACACCCCGTCGCCTCCGACTATAGCCCCTTTTCTTCCTCTTGCGAAAGTTTTTAGCTAACATCTTGATTCCATGGCTAAAGTTCGATCAGAGTGCAGATCTACGGCCAAAGGTTGCCCCAATTTTGATGATTTTCCCTTTACTGCAACCAAATTCAGCCATTGCAGGTTATTGATTATTTAGAACCCAACTAGGGTTCTTGAGGAGGCTTGACAGATGAGTGATCCGCCCGACCCCGCGAAGGCCAAGAACGCACCAACGAGCCCCAACCGAAGGGCGATAATGGGAGAACGGGGGAAGGGAACCCGAGTTTGGCCAGGAATCAGGCTAATTAGAGGAAGGAGGAGACGATGCGATGAAGAAGAAACTTTTGTAGGAGGAAATCGAGATTGCAATTAAAATATGAATAAAGTAAAGCAAGTCGATTGGATCCCAGCAAATAATGTTCAAGACTCCCTCCCGATGCAGCAAAAGGAAGTCAGGTTCAATCCTCGGGGAAGCTGGTTAGCGGATCTCAGGCAGCGGAAGAATCTCACGGACAGAAATCAACTTCAAGGTGCTCGACCTCGACTAGATTTAGTCGACAGAAGGTCGGACAAGTCAAAACGAAGCCAGCAGCAGCTACTGGTCTTGGTCGATATCGAGTAGTTTACTCGATATCGAGTAAAGTTGTCGACGTCAAGGAGTTTCTTTTCGAGATCGAGGAACTGCAGAAACAAAAGCTATGGCGATCTTGTTGATCGAATGTGAGAAGTCGATGTCGACCAGTTTGGTCAAAATCGAGGAGAACAGGAAGTAAAAAAAACGCAAATTTTTAATCTAAACCGATGGATGAAAGAGAACTTCCAAGATTAGGGTTTGCAACAACGATTACCATGAAAGCAGAATATAAATCATAAAAGATGGCGACTTTATCGATAAAGGAGAAGGCTTTCACCCAATCCGACAAGTAGGAATATAGATCTTGCGATGAATAACCCTAGTTGCATCTATTCCTTTTCACAATAAGAATTTATAATCTTCCGAATAGAAATCCTAATTACTACCCATGTTTCACAACATGAGTTCTTCAATTTCTCAATCAAAGATGAAGCACATGGAATAGAATAAGATAACGATAAAATACCTCCTTTTGCAATCGCTAATCCACATACATGGCTCTAGTTGGGCTCACCCCAACCCTAGAAGTAGGTGGACTACTCGCGCCTCATCGCAATCGCAGACATTGATTGAAAAGAAATAACTTGCATAAACTATATTCAAAGTCCTTACAATCCCGGCACTCAAACTTTCGTAGAATGCCAAAACCCTAAAACCTTTGAACTCTTAAACTCTATGTGGAACTACTTCTCTGAAATTGAATGAATAGAAAATCAGCCCCATGGGCTTTATTTATAGGGCTTAATTCTTGCTAATCAAGGAAAGCAATATATATCTACTTTCTAAAGATAAAATTAAATAAAGATAAAGCATTAAATCTAAAGGAAAATATCTAAATATCTCTTGTCTTTAATGAATAATCTTCTCTCCTTGGATAAACCTTGATAAGCTTTGATAGATTCGGACTTCATTGCATCCAAACAATCCAGCTCGACTTCGGACAGGCCCAACAGTCTCGCGGCCCAGAGATTTTTTGGTCGATATCGAGTAATTTACTCAACATCGAGGAATGTTGTGGTCGACTTCGGCTTCCTTCGTCTTCTCGAGTAGCTTCTTCCCTTCTCGGACTCGGACAAGGATTCTGGTTTGGTCGATGTTGAGTAAAATGTTGCTCGAGTTTCCTTCTTCTCAGCTTCTCGATCTGGTTTCTTCCTCAAGTCCGGGTGTGGTTCCAGGTTTTTGGTCGATATCGATTAATTTACTCGACATCGAGTAATGTCCTGAACTCCAGTTGGCTTCGTCGGTTCTCGACCAAGCTCTGCTTCCATTTTTGGTCGAGGGCTCTCATTTTTGGTCGATGTCGAGGAAGACTCTTCGAGATCGAGTACTTCTCTGCTTCCTTCTTCTCTTCTTGGTTTTGTCCCGGAATGGCTCCAAAATCTTCAATATTAAACCAAAACTTATGTAGACCTCTATTTCTTGCAAATAAGCATATATTACATAAATTCCACATATTCCCAGCCCGAAATATGCAAAGTATATAGAATAAGGAGCTAAAATGTGCATAAAAACATGGCTATTTTAGTGGACATTAGAATCCGAGATTTAGTTTAGAGGGGAAGATAAGAAAAGGATTTTACGGCGCGTGGAAAGCGCGTTCTTCGGGCTCCCGGGGGAGGTTTTTATCTTTGAGAGGTTACAACCCTAAAACGTCCTTAAAAAGCCTTAAAAGAGTCGGCCAAATAATAATTATAAAAACCTAAGTAAAGAGATAAAAAGCCCATTTAGTAGATTCGGCGTTTCTACAGAGGCCCCGGGGGAGCCAACCCAGGCCGCGGGGCGGCCAGGCAATCAGCGAAATCGTTCGTCAAGGCTTCGGGCCGCAGGGGCGGTTTTCATGGCCGCGGGGCAGCTTTTACTGTTCACAACGATTTTTCCGTTTCAAATATGGTCTCGATGTCAACATGAAAGTTGTAGATCTCAGAAAGAGCTTTCCAACGCATGCTTATAATAGTCAATCAGACCACCGAGACTTCCAGAAAGTGCAAAACAAGTTCAGCATGTCTAGCGACAACTTCTGCTGACTTGTTCTTCACTTAGGCTCTCTAACTTCGATTCCGCTCCCGGACTCTTCACTTTTCATCCTCCTTTTCGCTCTTCCTTCATCCATGAGCTTCCTCGTTCCTCATCGAATCCACATATACCTGAAATAATCCATAAAAGCGTGTAGATGCCGACTCCACCAACAATGCATGCAAGCACACCAATAAAATGTAACGATATAATCCGGTGCATGCAAGCACCAAAATGCATAATCTAAATAAAGATTATCAAAATAAACTAAGGTCCAGCCCATCTAGATCAGTTGCGGCCCAACTCCCAAGGGAGAATTCATATGATATGCATTTTAGTTCCAACCTCCAATAGGCCGACAAGGATTTAAAATGGGTGAAAGGCCCAAATGCCATTTGAATTTCATTCCCCAACCAGCAGACGGTGTGGGCCCTCCAAATAAAATGTGCCAATTCAAAAAGCCGTCACGTGAGGTAGCGGGTGGAAGACTGCAACAGACGTGGCCCACCAATATCGGCTGAGTTGGGTCGATATCGAGTCATCCTATAGAAAATGAGAGGTTTTTGGGAATTTTATGTATTACTAAAACTTGTATCAAAAGCAATTACACAAAGGCTATATATACTACTACCTCCGTTCGGAAAAACTTGACACTTTACTATTCATGCACGCTTTTTTATGGGAAAAAAACTATATAAAATATCTAGTTTTTTTAATAATTTTTTAACAACTTCGTAGTTATTATTGATAAGTACAAACTTGTTAAAAAAAATTTATAAAAAAATGAATATTTTATACAGTTTTTATCGTTCTAAAAAAGCGTACATGAATAGTAAACGACAAGTTTTGCCGAACGGAGGGAGTACTGATTAGAGAGCTAAGCAAGGCTAACTAACACTAACAACTATCAGCTACTCTAAACCGGCAATCTCAACATCTTGATCAGAGTGTACTGCATAGAGGTATCATGAGAGGGTGAATCACCAACTTGCTGATGAGTCACATGACTAGTGATATGTTCAGGGAGAGGAGGAGTAGGTTCACTGTCCATAGCAAATCTAAGGGAAGAAGGAGGAAGGGATGACAATGGGTCGGGTGATGGGTGGATGATCTACTTCCGTCACCCGACCCACCATCCAAAATCCTTCACCCTACCCGATACATCACCCACCAAATATTTCACCGGCTCCGTCCACCCATCACCCACCGGGTGATCGGGTGGATCGGGTGATAATTCGGGTGAAATACAAGTCATAAAATTTAGGGGTGGGCGCAGGACGAGACGCGCTCGTCTCGCGTCTCGTCCCGCGTAATTCTAAAATTCCTATATATTTATCGGTTTTGAAGGACATAACATATATATAGATTTATACTATAACTTTTTAATATTTTAAGATTTTTCTTATATATACACATTGGACACATTATACACATTATACCTATAATTACTAACAATATATATACACACTATACACGTACAGTGTATATATATATATATATATATATATATAAATATATATATATATATATATATAATTTACTTCTTCTTTTTTAATCAATACAGTGTATATATATATACATGTAGTGTGTGTATATATATAGTTATATATACGTACAGTGTATATCACTATATATATATATATACCTACAATGTATATATACTTCTCTCACTTTTAAAAAAAAATCAATACGGTGTATATTCTGTATACTATATATATACTATATATATACTATTTATAGGTGTATTAGTAATTTGTGGGGGTATATTAGTAATTTCACATATAAAATATAATTATATAATATAAGTCGGGTGACGGGTCGGGTGACGGATCGGGTGATGGGTCGGGTGACGGGTGGGGAATGTCTTCACCCGAATCCGACCCGACCCATCACCCGTTCACCCATCACCCATTTAATATCCGCTTTATTTCGGATATTCACCCACTTTTTCGGGTCGGGTGAGACGGATATCCGTCGGGTGCGGGTGAAATTGCCATCCCTAAGCAGGAACATTGGTTTCTTCAACATCAAAGTGAACCAAAGGCAAAGTGTGTAAAGAAGGACCGTGAGGTTCAGATGAGGATGATTTAAAAGGGAATAAATGTTCCCTAAACACCACATGTTTGCCAATGAATAGGGTTTGTGAGTCTAGATCAAAGAGCCTGAATGCCTTTTGTCCAGCTGCATACCCCAGGAAGACACACATGCGAGCAGTGGGAGCAAATTTGTCCCTACCAACCTTGGTCTTAGATGCATAGCAAAGACAACCAACCACCCGAAGATCATTATAGGCAAGAGGTTTCCCGATAAGAGTCTCAAAAGGTGTTTTCCACCCAATAATAGGAGAGAAGGTACCCTGTTGGCAATGTGAGTAGCACTTAAGATGCACTCACCCCAGAAACGCAAAGGAAGGTTGGCATGAACCTTGATGGCTCTAGTAGTTTCTACCAAATGTCTGTGCTTTCGCTCTGTTGTTGCAGGAGTAAATCGAGTATTGAAATAAATATGAAATATAGTTCACACTGACTTCCCTGTCTCAGCAAATAAATACAAGACTTCCTCCCGTTGTAGTAAGTGAAAATCAGGATCGAATCCACGAGGAAGCACGTCAGCAGTTCTCAGGTAGCTGTAAATTCTCACAGAAGCAGAGCAAAAAGACAGAAACAAATAAACCCGGCAAGGGTAAAAACAAAAGCAAAGAATAAACTAAAGACAGAAAGTAAAGCAAAGGAAGTAAAGAACAAAGCAAAACAAAAGCAAAGCAGAAACTAAAAGCAAGGACACATAAGCTACTCGATCTCGAGTAAGCTGTCCTCTAGGTCGACAAGAAAAGTGGTGAAAGCAGAAAACAGAAAACAAAGCAATCAACTCGACAAGCAAAGCGTACTCGACCTCGACAAGAGGTACCCGATCTCGACAAGCAGTGATCAACAGAAAGTGAAAATCGACAAAAGACAGAATAAAGCCAACTCGACTAAGACAAGTCCCTACTCGAGATCGACCACAACCTACTCGATCTCGACCAAGGCTCCTCCATGTCGACAAGAAACAGAAAACACAAACTTGCAGACTTTCGACAGAATTCAGAAATTTGACAGAAATTAACTCAATATATTAAAAGACTTCCAAAGCCAGGGTTTCAACACCACAACGATAACCATGCAAAGTAACACATAAAGGCATAAAAGATCATGCTTTCCATCAAATAACTTTCGTCATTAACAAATAGGCATATAGAGGCTTTCGCATAAACCCTAATTGTTACTAACCCTTTTTCACATAATTAACCCAAGTTGCATTAAGATCACTTTCGCTTCAATAACACAAACAAGGATCACCTTCAACTCTCGCAAAAGAATCATGCTCATAGGGATAGAAGATGAATCGCACAAAAGATCTGACCTTTATCGCATCGCCTCACATGGCCACCGTCGGGCTCACCCCAACCCCAGAAGTGGGTGGACTACTCACGCCTCATCGCAATTGCAGACATTGAATGAAAAGAAATAACTTGCATTAACTATATTCAAAAGCCTTTACAATTCCGGCAATCAACTTTCGCAGAAAGCCAAAACCCTAAAAACCTTAGAATTCCTAAACTTCTCTGCGGAACTAACTAATTGTCTGTGTGACTTCGAATCGTGTGTCTTGAATCGTGTGTCTTGGAATGAATAAAACTGAGCCCCATGGGCTTTATTTATAGCCTTCATTCCCTAGCTATTCTAGGAAAGAAGATATCTATCTATATCTAAAAAGGCTTAAAAGATAAATAAAAGACATAATGGAATTAAATCAACTAGGAAAAGATAAAACTAAATAGGTAGGTCTTCATGTTGTTGATAGATCTTGTTTCCTTGATGATAGAACTTGATGGAATCGGATAGAATCTTCCGCCTTCGGCCCCAAGGAATCCCAAGTCTAGTCGGACAAGTCTCGTCGAGAAGCTGCTGGACACGGCTCTAGTGGACCTCGAGTTAGGCTTGTCGACCTCGAGTAGCATGGTTCGTCGAGTGGACTCCCTCGGCTAGGACTGCTCGATGTGGCTCGGACTTGGTCATTGGGCTCTCGTCGACCTCGACAAAGCCTCCTCGGGTTGCTCTCTTCAGCAAACTCGGATCTGGACTCAAGGTCTTGTCGATCTCGACAAGGGTTCGTCGAGATCGAGTAGGGCTCTTCCCTTCCGCTTCTGCTCCCGCGAGTTGCTTCATCCGCTGGCAGCGAGTGGCCTCTTCCGCGGCAGCGAGTGGTCCGCTGCAGCGAGTGGAGTCGCTGGCAGCGAGTCTCGCCTGGTCGTCCTTGGCTCCTCTCCTTGTCGACTCCGGGCATGGCGCTGAAGCTTCGTCGATCTCGAATAGTGGTCCTCGAGATCGAGTAGGGCCCGGAGCTCGGGTTGGTCTGGCTCTCGATCAGGCTCTGCTCGACCAAGCTGTGCTCGGACAGGCTCGTCTATGTCGAGTAAGCCTACTCGAGATCGAGTACCTTTGATCTTCAGCTTGATTCCGCTGCTTTGACCTTGGACTTCTGTAGTGGTTTTCCGAGCTTTTCCGACCTTCTTTAGAATTGCTGTAAAATGCCTCGATTTCTGCGAATTAAACAGAAACTGGTGTAGATTCCATAATTTTGGCAAATAAACATAAACTACATAGATTATGTATTATCTAAACCCAAATGAATGCAATGTATACAGAAATCGATATAAAAGTTACTGTAAAACATGGCAGATTCAGCTCACAACAAACACCCCATACTTAAGCTTGCTTGTCCTCAAGCAATACTTTTATTTGTCATTCAGGGGAAGAAATCAAAACTCTCAACATATCAGATTCATTCTTATATAACCCTGCAATCAATTACCATCCTCGAAAAGATACTAGTGTCACAGATTCATGCATGTGCAAATATGTAAAAGCAACATCTACTCATAAAAAGAGGATTATGCAAAACATAATTCATTCGTGACAAAGCAATGATAATCAAGAAGACTTTAATTAGGCTCATGAAGGAGTAGATAGGTAAAAGGCTAAAAGGTGGGCAATTTTCGGCATTGTGGTGCTTTTGATCCGGGGAAATGGAGTACTTTCCAATTTGAATTTCCACATTCCTTCTCCATTCGATTCATCACCTTTCATAATGCTTTTATTCATAATAATGCTTTTACCTCTCTAACCTCAACACTGCCTTCTCGCGAGTCGCAAACATGGGTGTCATGAATGGCCCCGGATACTTAGTGCTTTCGACTCCTCACAATGTGTCCCATCTCTCCAAACTATTATCTCAGAGAGCAGGGTCAATCTACCTTTATCTCCTGAGGTGATTGGATTTTCTTTCACTCATTAAGTTTTCCATATATTTCATATAATTTCCTTCCAAACTCCAATAATGATAAACACAACAACCATATAACATCTCCATAATGTAACATCATTCTCAACATAATCCCCGGATAAGGTAAGGAATGGGCAATATTTAGATCATGTGGAGCAATAATTGAAATAAGGCATAATATGGCTTTTGTGATGCATAAGCATAGGTAAGGCTAGGATTTCAATATGGAAATATAAAGTCCTCCATCATCTTATCATGCAACATGTCAAAAGCAACTTCAAATTTTACCTCCTTTCATGGTTTTCAATAAATAATGCACTTCATTGTGACTTCCCTTTACTAGGCAATTTCATGCTATATTTCTAATGAATCCAATTTTGCATCGTCGAGTTCAATATAAGCTTCCATGACATTATTTCAAAATTTCAATGGGGGTCATTTTTCTCAAATTTTTTGAAAAACATGCATATAAGCACATAAATAAATAATGCATTCCAAAATAGCCATGTAGCAATTTCAAGAATAATGCACAGGTCATGTCAAATAAATCAAATATGCATAAAGTATGCACAGGTCATGTCAAATAAATCAAATATGCATAAAGTAAGCCCTTCCCCCACCCCATACTTAAACATTACAGTCTCCTCACTGTATAAAAACAAGGGTAAAGAAAGAAACTCGCTAGACAGGTGTGCAGAGCCTCAAAATTTCGAATGGAGCATCTCCTAGACCGAGTATTAATGTAGCTTGGTTCCATCCATGGACCTGAAAAGTAGAAGACATATACCCACAATAGCAAAACTAAAAGTGTTCAAAACCAAAAACAAAAAACAAAGTCTCAAATGTCCTAAAAAGTCTATGTACATGCTCTAGATTTTATAGTCGCTAGGCCGACTTTCCATTAATGCTCAAGGTGGCATCTGCAGGGCCCATGTAGCTTGGGCTTCAAATAGGACTCCATTCTTGTCCATCAGCTGTAATCCTCCAGAATTGATCTTGTTCACCACGAACGGTCTCATCCGCTTCTTGTTGAATTTGTTGGGAAACCAATGATCCTTTGATTTAGAGACATAGAGCTTGTCTCCAACTTCATATTCCTTAGGCTCATCATTGGATATCCTGCACAATCGCACATACCAAGGCAGACCTCTCCCATGTATAGATAAATCTTTAATGGAAATAGGCGAAGAAAGATCCATACCTTGACTCACCATTGCAAAGACGGAATCGGGGACCACGGTGTTTGGTCGATCTCGACTAGGGATAGTCGATCTCGACGAGTCTGCTCGCTCTGGTGGTGTCCTTGTCGAAGATTCAGAAGTCGACGAAGGCAGGGGCTGGTCGACATCGACAAGCCTGGTCGACCTCGACAAGGGTTTCGCTCCTGGTGGTTTGCTCATCGACGAAGGCGTATCTGGTGGAGCCGAGTTGTGGTCGACCTCGACAAGGCTTATCGAGATCGACAAGGGCTCTCCTTCTGGTTGCTGCAGCGTCGATGAAGCAGGCTCTGGTGGCGCCGGGTGGTGGTCGATCTCGACGAGCTTAGTCGAGATCGACGAGGCTGGTTCATCTGGCGGCTTCAGTGTCGAGGAAGAGGGATCTGGGGAAGCCTGGTTGTGGTCGACATCGACAAGCCTACTCGAGATCGAGTAGGGTTGTGGTCCTGGAGTCGTCGTCGTCGAGGAAGGTGGATCTGGGCTCCTCGTCTGGTGGTCGATCTCGACTAGCGTACTCGAGATCGAGTAGGGTGGCTCGTCGACTGGTTTGCTGCTCGACGATGCCGATGCTGGTGGAGGCTCCTTGTTTTGGTCGAGATCGACTAGGGTTTGGTCGATCTTGACCCCATACTTAGCTCATGTCAAGGCATCCGAAAAATAATTAATCCACAACGACTTACCTTGGTCCGTGTCGATTGGATTCTCTGTGTTCTCTTTGAGGATTGCCATGATCTCCTCCACCTGGGCCTCCATGTCCCTCTTTTCTATCTCTTCAGGGGTCATATTTCTGACCTTGGGTTCCCCGCAGGTGATGTAGCCAGCTGAGATAGATTTGACCTCTTCCATTGGACCTGTATGCCTTTCAGTTTTATCAAAGGAATACTCAATTACCTCATCGCTGATGTTGAAGGTGAGCACTCATTTCCTTACGCTTATGTTGGCATCCACCGTCGCCAAGAATGGTCTTCCTAAAATTATTGGACAAGCAGGATCTTCTTGCATATCAACTATTAAGAAATCAGCAGGGACGAAGAATTTACCTACTTGTACTGGGACATTTTCCACCATGCCTGTTGGGATGACCACCGTGTTGTTGGCCATGTATAGTCTAGCATCCATCGGCTCCAGGGAACCTATCTTAATCTTGGACCAAATTGTTAAAGGCATTATACTCACACTAGCTCCAAGATCACATAGGGCGTTAATTTTGTATGGACCAAATCCAATAGTTATAGCAAACTTACCTGGATCAGGCCTCTTCTCCAATATGTCCAGATGGCTGCACTCCTCTGTGATTTCAGCCATCGATCGCTTTTTGCTCAGAATCTCCTTCAGGAATTTAACATAAGATGGCATTTCATTGAGAGCTTCTGTGAAGGGGATGGTGACGTTGAGCTTCTGAAGCATCTTGATGAAGCGTTGAAACTTTTTCTCCGCCGGGTCCTTTAGAGATTTTGTGGGGAAAGGCAGCTTCTTTTTCTGAGTCGGAGCCAGAACAGACGTCGGAGGTGCTGCAGACTTCTCTATGTCGACCAGGGGCTCCTCGACATCGACAAGGCCTTTGTCGACATCGACCAGATTGGGCCCAGTCGAGTTGCTGTGTGGTGTAGACGAAGATTCTGGCAGGTTCTCCTCGAGTTCGACGAAGGTCTTGTCGAGATCGACCACGACCTTGTCGAGATCGACTTGCTGTTCCTCGTCGTTCTGCTGCTTTCCGACCTCTGGCTCTTGCAGTTGATGGCCGCTTCTGAGTTTTATAGCAGCGATGTGTCCAGTCTTTCCCTTAGGATTTGGTTCTAAAGATCCTGGAAGTGTCCCTGACTGTCTGAGGATTCCTGCTGCTAGCTGACCAATCTGTGTATCAACTGATTTCCGCCAGATATCAATTTCCCCAAGCCTAGAGTTGACACCTTGCATCTGGGTATAGACAGAGTTGAATGATTGCCTAGTTTCTGAGTGGTTCCTTCGTATTTCCTCTAGGACTGTCTGTATATCATCCTTTTTCTGCTCCCTTTCCGGATGTCCTGGAGCTCTGTAGGGCGGGGGATTCCTAGGGACACCTTGGTTCCATTGTGGTTGCTGAAACCTTTGGTCCCCGATGTAGCGATTTGGACCCCCTGCGTAAGCTGCATCCTCATGGTGCTCTGTCAGCCTGACTTGCTCTGTGTGTGGGCACTCAGTAGTGGTGTGCCTTTGCGATCCGCATTCTATGCAAGGCTGGTTGACAGAGAGATACTTGACTTGCTTGATGAGCTTCTTATTCTGATCTTTGTAGTATTGCTCCCTAACATCAGGATCAATTTCCTTTGCTGGCTCATAGAGAGGCATAGATGGTGCTGGCCTAGCGTATGGGTTCTCTTCATAGGTTGCAGTAGACCCATACTTGTTGTCGTAGTTGGTGAGCTTCTCTAGCACACCCCATGCGTCACTTGGTGGCATTGTCAGATACTCGTAGCGAGTATAATTGTTGATTCTGTCCTTAGTGACTTGATCAAGAGAGTTGAAGAAGATCTCCTGAATGATGTAGGGTGGCTGTCCATGAGTAGGGCAAGATCGTAGCAGTTCCTTGTAGCGTTCCCATGCCCTTGCCAGCGGTTCCCCTTTCTGCTGTTTAAAGGCAGTGATTTTCTGGCGGAGATGTGCTGTTTTGGCAGGTGGGAAGAATTTGTTCAGAAACTCTTGCTCTACTTGGGCCCATGTTGTGAGTGATTTTGCTTTCAGCCCTTCCAGCCATTTCAGTGCAGGTCCAGCGAGCGACCAGCGAAAAGATTTCATCTTGACATATTCCAAGGTTGTACCTTCTGCAAGAGTACGACACATATCATGAAAATTAGTAATATATTCAAGAGGACACTCATTAAATCTGCCGTAAAAGGCATTATTTTTAAGCTCTATAAGAAACTGAGTGCGAATTTCAAAAGAGTTTTCAGGGATAAGAATCGCCGATTCAGGCACGACGAGAGTTGGGTGCATGTAGTCCTCTGTCGTGGTTGGATACTAGGCAAGCTCATCCTGTGCTTGTTCCGTTGCTGCTCTCTCAGTGGCGATAACAGCATCCTTTGCGGCCAATTCCCTGTTAAGCCTAGCGATAAGCTGTTCTTGAGTTTCAGCGGCCGCCATGATCCATTTGAGTTTGGAGTGGATGTGTAGGTAGCGCTACGGTTCGTCTAAGCTGTCAAACTCAGGTGTTTGACCAGAACGACGCATACACCTGCAAACTAACTCAAGGAAACAGTGAGAACTGACTACCTAAGGAGCGATTGATTGCTTCCCCGGCAACGACGCCAATTTGTTGTTGCAGGAGTAAATCGAGTATTGAAATAAATATGAAATATAGTTCAGACTGACTTCCCTGTCTCAGCAAATAAATACAAGACTTCCTCCCATTGTAGTAAGAGAAAATCAGGATCGAATCCACGAGGAAGCACGTCAGCAGTTCTCAGGTAGTTGTAAATTCTCACAGAAGCAGAGCAAAAAGACGGAAACAAATAAACCCGGCAAGGGTAAAAACAAAAGCAAAGAATAAACTAAAGACAGAAAGTAAAGCAAAGGAAGTAAAGAACAAAGCAAAACAAAAGCAAAGCAGAAACTAAAAGCAAGGACACAGAAGCTACTCGATCTCGAGTAAGTTGTCCTCTAGGTCGACAAGAAAAGTGGTGAAAGCAGAAAACAGAAAACAATGCAATCAACTCGACAAGCAAAGCGTACTCGACCTCGACAAGAGGTACCCGATCTCGACAAGCAGTGATCAACAGAAAGTGAAAATCGACAAAAGACAGAATAAAGCCAACTCGACTAGGACAAGTCCCTACTCGAGATCGACCACGACCTACTCGATCTCGACCAAGGCTCCTCTATGTCGACAAGAAACAGAAAACACAAACTTGCAGACTTTCGACAGAATTCAGAAATTTGACAGAAATTAACTCAATATATTAAAAGACTTCCAAAGCCAGGGTTTCAACACCACAACGATAACCATGCAAAGTAACACATAAAGGCATAAAAGATCATGCTTTCCATCAAATAACTTTCGTCATTAACAAATAGGCATATAGAGGCTTTCGCATAAACCCTAATTGTTACTAACCCTTTTTCACATAATTAACCCAAGTTGCATTAAGATCACTTTCGCTTCAATAACACAAACAAGGATCACCTTCAACTCTCGCAAAAGAATCATGCTCATAGGGATAGAAGATGAATCGCACAAAAGATCTGACCTTTATCGCATCGCCTCACATGGCCACCGTCGGGCTCACCCCAACCCCAGAAGTGGGTGGACTACTCACGCCTCATCGCAATTGCAGACATTGAATGAAAAGAAATAACTTGCATTAACTATATTCAAAAGCCTTTACAATTCCGGCAATCAACTTTCGCAGAAAGCCAAAACCCTAAAAACCTTAGAATTCCTAAACTTCTCTGCGGAACTAACTAATTGTCTGTGTGACTTCGAATCGTGTGTCTTGAATCGTGTGTCTTGGAATGAATAAAACTGAGCCCCATGGGCTTTATTTATAGCCTTCATTCCCTAGCTATTCTAGGAAAGAAGATATCTATCTATATCTAAAAAGGCTTAAAAGATAAATAAAAGACATAATGGAATTAAATCAACTAGGAAAAGATAAAACTAAATAGGTAGGTCTTCATGTTGTTGATAGATCTTGTTTCCTTGATGATAGAACTTGATGGAATCGGATAGAATCTTCCGCCTTCGGCCCCAAGGAATCCCAAGTCTAGTCGGACAAGTCTCGTCGAGAAGCTGCTGGACACGGCTCTAGTGGACCTCGAGTTAGGCTTGTCGACCTCGAGTAGCATGGTTCGTCGAGTGGACTCCCTCGGCTAGGACTGCTCGATGTGGCTCGGACTTGGTCACTGGGTTCTCGTCGACCTCGACAAAGCCTTGTCGATGTCGAGTAGGGTTGGGTCATCGACAAAGCCTCCTCGGGTTGCTCTCTTCGGCAAACTCGGATCTGGACTCAAGGTCTTGTCGATCTCGACAAGGGTTCGTTGAGATCGAGTAGGGATCTTCCCTTCCGCTTCCGCTCCCGCGAGTTGCTTCATCCGCTGGCAGCGAGTGGCCTCTTCCACGGCAGCGAGTGGTCCGCTGCAGCGAGTGGAGTCGCTGGCAGCGAGTCTCGCCTGGTCGTCCTTGGCTCCTCTCCTTGTCGACTCCGGGCATGGCGCTGAAGCTTCGTCGATCTCGAATAGTGGTCCTCGAGATCGAGTAGGGCCCGGGGCTCGGGTTGGTCTGGCTCTCGATCAGGCTCTGCTCGACCAAGCTGTGCTCGGACAGGCTCGTCTATGTCGAGTAAGCCTACTCGAGATCGAGTACCTTTGATCTTCAGCTTGATTCCGCTGCTTTGACCTTGGACTTCTGTAGTGGTTTTCCGAGCTTTTCCGACCTTCTGTAGAATTGCTGTAAAATGCCTCGATTTCTGCGAATTAAACAGAAACTGGTGTAGATTCCATAATTTTGGCAAATAAACATAAACTACATAGATTATGTATTATCTAAACCCAAATGAATGCAATGTATACAGAAATCGATATAAAAGTTACTGTAAAACATGGCAGATTCAGCTCACAACACGCTCAACCCTTCCATTTTGTCGAAGGACCTCAGGAGCTGATCTTTGTTGGAGAATTCCTATCTTTAAAAGGAAATCTACACATTTATGCTGAGTGAACTCAATTCCATTGTCTGTTCTGACATACTTAACAACAACTTGAAATTGATTCTCAATCATTGCTATGAACCTCTCAATCATACAGAACACTTGCACCTTGCCATTTAAGAGGAATGTCCAAGTGCACCTAGTGTGATCATCCACTATAGACAGGAAATACCTAGCCCCTGTAATGGCCTTGAGCTTGTATGGTCCCCATAAAACCAAATGCAACAGATCAAAAGGCTTAGCTATTCTAGAAACACTATGAGTAAAAGGTAACTTGTGATGTTTGCACATATCACATACATCACAAACATAAGTGTTGATCTTATCACATTGACAAAAAGGCAACTGTTTCATCTTAGACAAAGATGTATGCCCCAACCTGGCATGCATAATATGTAAAGAAGGTTCATGAACAAAGTTAGCCTTACATTGACTGGCAACATGCTTATTATTAACAGTGGAAGCAAATCCTTCAACCACTTGAAATTTGTAAAGACCACCATCAACTCTTCATTTAGCTATAATCTCTTCAGTAATAAGGTCCTGGAAAACACATTCCTTAGATTCAAATTTTAGTTCCCTCTGAGTTCCTGTCAGTAGCTTAGAAACTGACAACAGGTTGTGGTTAAACCGTGGAACATACAGAACATGCTGGATCACCAACTTGTTGGACATGATGATGGTGCCAGCTTGCTTCACTGGTTTGATAGATCTATCAGGCAAAGCCAACAAGACTAGCTTCCTTAGATCCCTCAAATCAGTGAATACAGTGGGATCAAATGCAATGTGATCAGTGTCACCTGTGTCAATGATCCACATTTGCTTATCACCTTTCTGATTAAAAAATGTCATAGGAGTGTGCAGATTACCTGCAATGTTCACCATAGAGTGATTCTGGTCACTATCACTCATAACACTCTTTCCTTTCATCATCTTCAGCACTCCTTGATAGACAACAACAATCACATCAGGATTAAACATGTTCTGAACATTGTTCACTCCTTCAACCTCTAGAGGACTCTCAGTCTGTGGCATATCCTCAACACTAGTAACAAAGTTTCAATGATGCACTTCTTCCTTTCCCTTGCCTTAATCCCTAGGTCCAGTGTACTACTCCGGATACCCTATTATCATACAACAAGCTTCCTTCAGATGTCCCTTAGCATCACAATGACTGCACTTTCGCTCATACTTGAGCCTTTTCTACTCTCTTTTATAAGCCTCAAGCTTAGAGTTGGCGTCGCCTCCCTAGGATGATTCACCATGCTGGTACTGTGAACGACGCCCAACATTCAAAGCACTATCATCCACACTAGTGTTGTTAGATCCTCCTGTTACTTCCTTCTATCTCTCAACTTGTGTAACCATGTGAAATACACGATTTACACTAGGAAGAGTGTCCATGGTAAGGATTCCATTCCTAACATGCTCATAGGTATCACTCAATCCCATCAGGAATTGCATAAGCTTGGCCAGTGTTTCCCTCTCTAAGATCCTTTTGACAACAGCACACCTGCACTGCGCAAAAGCTCCACACTCGCAATTAATCGGAGTCTCCAAATAAGCAAGTTCATCCCAATACCTTTTCAATTTCCCAAAGTAGTTAGCAACTGACAAGTTTTCTTACCTCACATTACTCAGATCCCTGTGTAACTGATAAATCAAAGGCAGATTAGATTCAGAAAATCTCTCGGTGATTTCATTCTACAACTCCCTAGCCGATTGAACGTACATAAAACCTTCAGCAACCTCAGCAGTCATAGAGTTTATGATCCAGCACATGACCATGTAATCACTAGTCCAATTCTCTAGATCTACAACATCATCTAGAGGTTTTACGCACGCACATTTTATGAAGCCGAGCTTCATCTTCACTGCAAGTGCCATTCTGATCTCGTGGCTCCAGCTCCAGAAATTTGCTCCATTAAACTTCGATGCTACCAGCTGCATCCCTAGATGATCAGATCCATAGAGGAACAATGGATTGTACACCACTGATCCTTGATTCACCGAGTTTTCGTTGTTGTCGTCATTGTTCACCGGATTCCTTTCATTGTTCCTTTCATTTTCCATAGCTGCAATCTCGAAAATCTGCAAAATCAAGCTTCACAGATCAAAACAATACCAGATCAAAACAACACTCCAGCAAACCGAATCAAGCGATCCGTGGCTCTGATACCATATAGAAAACGAGAGGTTTTTGGGAATTTTCTGTATTACTAAAACTTGTATCAAAAGCAATTACACAATGGCTATATATACTACTGATTAGAGAGCTAAGCAAGGCTAACTAACACTAACAGCTATCAGCTACTCTAAACCGGTTCTAACAAGCCTAAACCGGGAGCTAACCATTGGGCCTATTTGTTCGACACATGGAAGAACAACTGAGTTGGGCCGAAAGCCCATTTCCTTCTTTGCTTCTAAACCCATCACTCAGCCAGGTCTCTGCCTTTGCTCGAATACGACCAACACTAGCACCATGTCTACCACTCTCTACACATCCTCTGCTCCATCTAGTGTGCTCAGCCTCGTTCGATGTCAGGTGCTCTTTAGTCGATATTGAGTCCTTCATTAGACATCAAGTGCATTTCCAGTGCCTCTTGACTTTGTTCCGAATTTGCTCCAAATTATGCAATATTAAACAGAAACTTGTTTAGAAATCTATTTCTCGCAAACAAACATAAACTACACAAATTTACCATACAACCCAAAATATATAAAATGATAGGAAAAGGAGTTAAAATAAGTACAGAAACATGCTGTAAAACAGGGACATAGATCCCGAAAAAACTAAGTGAGACCAGCCCCGTGTCATCTAATCGCGTCTCGCTCTCACCCCTAGCTATATGAACCCGTTGTATGTGCTAAATGAATTAATTCACGCGGATCCACGATCAATTTAATACTAGTGGGAGAATGTGTATTTATTATAAGAATCTGAATAGCGCAACTTGGAAAGACCATTTCCAACTCCCCTTTATTGATCAGTAGAGTGCTTAGCCCAACATAATTATTTTTGTTATTTGGATGGTTATAGTGGGTTTTGGCAAGTTCTCTTTCATCCGGATGAACATGATAAGACAACATTTACATGTCCTATGGAACCTTTGCCTATAAGCAGAGATATAGACAAAATTTAACAAGAATCAAGTAACAATAGGCAAAGAGAAGGTTGTAGAAAGATACGGAGTATAGTGTAATTAAAAGCAAATAATCAAATTTCTTAATTACTTAGAATGCAAGAACGAACGTCGGGAGATCCAATAGACTGATTGGACCATTGTGAGCCGTGTCCATGATGTGAAAGAAAAAAAAAACGCATCCAAGGTTCGAGGATTTGTTAGAAGCAGAGTGGTGCAATTAAAGTGGAATACTGAGATTCTTCCAACATGCGTTAATTTGAAATTCCAAAGGGAGCCTAATATTGTAGCCTATTGTGCTAATTAATAACGTGTCAAACTGTCAAAGGGAAATTGTTTGTCTTACCCTCTGGTAAGCTTAGCCAAGGGTATTCCAATGTCCATGGAAAAAGTAGACTAAAAAGTATGAAAAAGAAATGTTTTAATAGGGGATAAATAGGTTTGCTTTTTTGTGAGGTTTCATGCACCCCTATGTCATAATTACTACACATATATTACTTCTCTCCCCTAATTAAATGAGTTTGTTAACTGATTTTGGGCGGTAATACATTGTCCGAAATGACAGAGAAGTAACTCAACGGCTAGTATTAGTATGCAACTTAATTAATTATTATAGTTCCAACTTAATTAGTTTATACTTGGTCTATACAACTAAATTAGTTCCATCCCCTATAATTAAAAAATGGCAGTACTTTATACATAAATAATTTATAGACTTAGTTTATAATATACTGTACAACTTAATTAGTTCCAGCTCCTATATTTTATTATTTGGAATGTAATTAGTTATGGCGGTAATGAATAGTCTGTATATAAACTTTTTTACGAAAGGATTATTTCGAGTATTTTTATACTTTGTTTATCTTTGGATATTTACACTGTGAAAATATAAAAAATTTAGGCTTAGTTTATACTTGCATAATACTGTATATAGCTAACTCAAATAATACTACTATATACCTAACTCAAATAATCCGGCCCAATTGCGACCTCGGCCCGTCCCAATTGCTCCAAGTGCATCACCCTACTCCATCTGCTTCACCCTAATGCTTGGGGACGTTGGAGTTTACCTGTGTGAAATCGCAAACCGTAAGACAGTGACCCGCCCTCTTCGAAATTAACTCTTCCCTCCATCCCAAGTCTCGACCGTCAACTTCTAAACACAATCATCCCCGGAACAGCACGACGACAATCGAACGGCGAATCTCACTATTGAGAACCAGAATCGTCACTCGGGCGAGGCGTCTCCTACGTTTCAGTATCACAGACCGCCACTCAATCTCCGAATTGGTAAGTCTCTTTGCTTTTAATCGGTCAGTTATGTTTGATTTTATGTTCATTAGAGGTTGATTGTACTTGGGGTGGGCACTGGGCGATTCTGGGTAGGCCTAGGGTTTCAGTAGATGTGTTATGAAACGAGTATAATTCCTGGTGTGGAAATCAGTTTGCAATGGAGCGGGACTATCTACAACTAACTACCTTGACAACGGAGCAGAAGGCGAAATGGTCAAAGTTAGCGGAAATGGACATTGTACCGACTAAATTTTACGATGTTGCGACACTGAAACGGCTAGTAATGTTCGAAATTACGAAGTCAATGTTTGATCAGGCAAGGCTGTCGGGATTTTTGAACAAGAATGCGCCAACGTATCTAAGATATGTACTGGAATTCCTCTCGGCCTTATCGGTACACAATGGCAACCGGATTTCATTTCACCTCAATGATGTGGAGAGGTTGCTATCCTACGACGAGTTGCGGGACATCCTCGGGATTTCTCGTTAACCTACCCCTGGCTGGAAGAAATCGGGCCACAATTTGAAAGATCTCTGGGTTGAAATTACAGGCAGATAGTTTGACGGTCACAAGGGCGAGACTAACTCTTGCCTTGGGCATCCGTGCTTGGTCTTGGCACATAAAGTGATTAGGATGGCTTTTATGGGTCAGGAAGAGACCAGCAAGTTCATGGCTTCAGATTTTATATGGTTCCAGTGCTTTTTCAAAGAATGCAGCAACGTGCCTGACTGGACTTCTTTGTTTGTTGCATCTTGCATTCGAGATGCAACAAGCGGGAGCACGAAGGGCAAGTTAGCGTTGGGGGGTATGATTACACTGATCGCTAGGAAGTGGGAACCAGAACCGCCAGAATGGTTGGAGCAGATACATGGGTCTCATGTGTACGATGAGAGGAGTCTGAACACAGCCAGTCTGTTGAGCAACCCACCAGAGCCGGAGTTGCATTGGAAACCGACGAAATCTTACCATAACGCGATATATTTGCCATGTCCCCTGCCGTATGGGAAGAGAGCTGCGGACTTCTGTATGACCAACTACGAAGATAAGAGTAGATCAGATCGGGATGAACGGAGTACACCGATGGACTTGGACGCCCCCCCTGCCCGAGAAATAAATGATCAGATGGTAGTGCCAACGGAAGATGGTATGGAGTGTGATACAAGGTTTTGTCCAACTAGTTCACCCATTGAGGATCTGCACACGGATGACGTTTGTCTCATCGAATACAAGCCCTTCACCTCATCACATCCAGGGCCAGAAGGTGTGCATTTGCACCAAGGTGAATCCAGCTCTTCTGTTCCTTGGGAGCAGGTGTTACAAGGGATACAAGGAATTGCAAACCGACAGTCCGATATGGAAACGAAACTTCTAGAGATGGCGGACACTCAAAGATACATCTTGGATAGGATAAACCAAATATCTGATAGGCAGGATCGTTTGGGGGAAGAACTTGAGGAGATGCGTCTGAGTCAGGACTTGCATCACAGCCACCACACAGACGTAGAGATGAGTATTCGGGACGTTTCGGCCAACCAGCAGTCGATGTTTGATACGGTCCACCACATCGCCTGCCAAGTAGATGATCTTTGAATCCGGTCGCACCAAATGGATGGTGAGATGGAGTCAGTTCGGGATCAACAAGAGCTTACGGTGTTATATGTTCAGGCAATGGACGAAAACGCCCGCCACTTCTACCAAAATTATGTTGATTTGTACGCACCAACTCCACAAATGCTCGATGCGGTTGCCACGCGACAATTTACCAGGGAAGGGCCTTTCAACGGTCGAAGAACTGTACGTTGGCCGGAGGACACAAGCGGTCCATCTGAAGGGCGCGGTGGAGGTCGGGATGGTGGTAGAGGACTTAGAGGAGGACTTCAGAATGGTGGTAGAGGAGAATTTCGGTATGGTGGTCGCGGTGGAGGTCGTCGTCATGCTGGGGGCCGGGGTTGACACTTTTGAAAACATTATGACACTTCCGTATTTTATGTTTGATACAATTGGTTAACTTTGATGATTTTTGTGTTTATCTATGGCATTGTTATGTAATCTACTATTAAATCTAGCACATTTTATTATCTACGATTGATGATTCTATGGCATTGTCGAAAACATACAATATAGAGTATATATTGGTACAATTGACTTGTGAATGGATTCAGGCTGGCTATGATTTGAGGCCCATTGCGGAAGTTTAAACAATGTTGGCTTGTTGCAAACCAAAAAGCCCATTTCAGGCCCATAGCGGAAGTTTAAACAATGTTGGCTTGTTGCAAACCAAAAACCCCATTTGAGGCCCATTACGGAAGCCCACGATAATCTATGTTGAACTATTATTTTTCATTAAAATGTGAAAATTATAAGTATTTCAACTACCAAATGAAATTATTGGCTACGTGAGTTAGAAGAGTGTTTTATTAACTTTAGATACTTGATAAGTTAAGATACTCCCACTTTGAATACTTATAATCTTCTTGCAAAGATCTATATAATAGTTTACCATTAACTTGAGATACTTGAGAAGTTAACATCTTAACTTACATGAGTTTTCCTCAAAACATACTCTTATTGTATTCTAACAACAATTTATTAGTTAATATGATGTTTTATTAAACATTTGTTAGTTACTTATATGATTTTTTTTCAAAACATACTCTTATAGTATTCTAATAAGAATTTAGTAGAAGTGGAGTAAGGTTTTATTGAACATTTGTTAGTTACTTACATGAGTTATCCTCAAAACATACTCTTATTGTATTCTAATAAGAATTTAGTAGTTAATATAATGTTTTATCAAACGTTTGTTAGTTACTTGTATGAGATTTCCTCAAAACATACTCTTATAGTATTCTAATATGAATTTAGTAGTTAATATAAGGTTTTATTAAACATTTGTTAGTTAGTTACTTATGTGATTTTTCCTCAAAACATATTCTTATAGTATTCTAATAAGAATTTAGTAGTTAATATAATATTTTATTAAACATTTGTTAGTTACTTATATGATTTTTTTTCAAAACATACTCTTATAGTATTCTACTAAGAATTTAGTAGAAGTGGAGTAAGGTTTTATTGAACATTTGTTAGTTACTTACATGATGAGTTATCCTCAAAACATACTCTTATTGTATTCTAATAAGAATTTAGTAGTTAATATAATGTTTTATTAAACGTTTGTTAGTTACTTGTATGAAATTTCCTCAAAACATACTCTTATAGTATTCTAATAAGAATTTTTCCACATCCAGGGTGCCAATTATTCAAATATATAAAAATGTGGGCGATAATTTCAATAAACAGGGTGCCGATTTGGAATGAAACATAAAATGATTATGCACAACGGTGCAATAAAACAAAATCTGTGTGTACCTCCCTATTTTCGAGGCCCATCCGTATTGGTGCAAGGCTTAGCACATGGATTGAAATCTTGGACCGTTAGATTTAAGAAATAAAGGGTCGCGATTGCATACACGCCATGCGAACGGCTGATGCTTACAACGCTGCCTCGGACTCACAACAGTCCCGACCAATCATAGCAGAGCGTGTCTTTTAATTTTGGTAAAAAAGAAAAGAAAAGTAGCATTTATGCGAATGGATGATGCATTGCTAGATGCACCCATGCATAGAAGCCGTTGGATTTCAATGAATAACGGGCCAAGATTGCATACAAGCCATGCGAATGGCTGATGCATCCCTTGATGCTTCGGAATCATAAATTATGCATGAATGCTACTGTACTTTTATTTTCAAAAAAATTAACAAATTGTTTTTTAGAGTTCAATTCGGTCAGATTTATTTTTATTGTTATTAGTGATAACTCCCTCCCTTGATGGAAATCGGAAAAGATGTTCCAAAGGCTTTGACAGGATTTTTGTGTCAAAGGCCTTGGAACGTTAACAGTTGATGAAATACAAAACCTAACTTATTATTCGTATATTATTTTATCTTATTATATACTTCCTTTATATTATATATATTCGTTGGACTAACCATTTCAGGAAGTATAAATCAAGATTACATCCTTCCTTTTACTTGTTGAGAAGATCGGTTCAAAAATAGATCATGGCTTCGAAGTATCCTTAAATAGAAGATCCAAGATCAAAACCTGATTGGAAAGAGCCGTTGGAGATCTGGTGTTGAAGATCCTCACGCTCCATGCCATCTTCATGCTATTATATAAAGGAAAGGAAGGACAAGACAGAAACATAAGTGCTACACACGAGCTTCAATTCATTCAAGCGATCTGTCTTCCAAGTGTCTCTCTGCAAAGCGCTCAAATAGTTTGTTGTTTATTTCAAAGCCTTTGAGAGTCACTGTGAGCTTATAGGATATATTCATTACAAGTGTTACTCGAGAGTTTATAACTCGGGAAGTTGCACTAGGCTATTGATTTGCGAGAGTTAGAGGATTGTACTAGATAGCTGAGAGAGGTGGGGCTCTTCTAGATTGGTCTAGGACTCCAAGGGAACGTGAGTTGACTAGATTGCAATTGTATAGGAGAGAGGCTTCTTGGTGAGCTATTAGGATCCTAAGCTAAGCATTCAATAAAGCCTTTGAATCCTAGGGTTGTGGAAGAACCCTAGGCGGGGACGTAGGCCAGTTGTGCTGAACCTCGTAAACAATTACTCGTGTCCTTTACTTATTGCTTTACCTTATTTCCGCACTTGGTTCGAATTGTTTAACTTTGTGATTCAGGTTTCTCAAAGGGTTTGGCACGAGCATCAAAAGTCTTGAGAATATCTGCGAAAATCCGGCATACTCTATTCAACCCCCCTTCTAGAGTATTTCTATATTACATTGTTTTATATTATCGAACCTTCAATTAGTATTATTACGGAGTACAGTACTAATTTGTATAATAATAATAATAATTAATATAAGATTACGGAGTTCAATTCGGCCAGGTTTGTTGGGAATCAATCGAATTAGATTGATTCTCATCAAACCTGAACTCTAATTTACAATTCCTAAACTAGATTGATTCTCAAGAAATGTAACCCAAAATTAGATTGATTCCCAATCCCAACAAACCTCAAGCCATGGAACTCTAATTTCACCTAAGACAAAACTATTCACGGGAAAATACACCAAAGACAAATCTGAAGAACAATCGAAATCCCTTACAATCCAAATGTCAATATATGCCTAATGAAATCCAAACCAAAACACTATGTCCCCAAATCCTCTATCAATCCAATTGCCAATACCTAACCCAAAATCCTCATTCCAAATGCCAATATATTCCCAAATCACTAAATTTACAATTCCTAACCTTGAAATATAACACAAACTTAATATGATTCTACCAATCTCAAATAGTTTTCAACTCAATAAACTGAAATTAAAAACAAATCCAAATGCCTATGAACCAAATGCACGGTGAAGAAGCGCTGAAATTAAAAGTTCAAAAACACAGACCTTGTAACCTGGAGAAGAAGCGCTGAAGAGGTCACGTGGCTGTGTGGCAGACGAAGACGGTGAGGCTATGTAGTCTGTTGTGGAGTTCGCCGGCGACGATGATGGCTGATAGGAGAGGTACTCGCCCTAAAATCCTAATCGCCCCCTTTTTCTCGGCCCCCCTTTTCTCTCCCTAAAACTTGATGTTAAAAAAATGTCAAATGATTCAAAAAATGAGTATTTAATATGAATATAAGTTTAAAATTAATATAAATATATATAAGTTCAAAATTAAGTTGGTATCCATTACTTAGTTCGAATCTTGTTGGTCTCAATTATTTTTTTGCATCTCTTTTTTTTTTCTCACTAGATCAATTGGTTTTTTCGTTAAAAAAAATGGAATATGATATAGAGATATAACAAAGTGACATTCTTGTTAATGAGATCGGGACTCTTGGATCGAATCATAGCCAAATGCTCATCCGGGAACCATAAGATCGTATATCACTCATATGTGAACCTTAAGATCACTCAATGTAATCTATCTTATATATGTGAATAGTTTTCACAAACAACCAAATTTTGGTAGAGGGAGTTTAGGTTTTAGGTTTTAGGGTTTAGGGTTTGGGGTTTAGGGTTTGCGGTTTAGGGTTTACGGGAGGTATGGGATATAAAACGCCTTTGAACATATCAATGTAATCTATCTTATATATATATATGTGAATAGTTTTCACACACAAACAAATTTTAGTATAGGGAGTTTAGGGTATAGGGTTTACGGTTTAGGGTTTAGAGTTTAAGGTTTAGACATAGCCGGTTTATGGTACCTATGAAATACAGTATATATATAACGTCGTTGAACATTACAATGTAATCTATCATAGCTCCATTGGTTAAACCCCTAACCTAGCATGCTGTTGCCCCAGGTTCTAACCTCCATCCTCGCTTTTTTTTAAACAATTTAACCACTTTCAAATTTTCGTCTTACCCGGATTTCCAATACAATACTGTAGGGATTTCGGATTTCCTTAATTTTGAATTTGGCCGTTTTGAAGTGGAGTGAGGGAGGGAGGCGACTTGAGGGTCCCACTCTTCCATCATTACTATTGTCTTGGAAATAACCACTTTGGATATAGCAATAGCTAAAAGATTTTCATTGGTAAATATATATTTTTCTTTCAATTTGTTTTTCCACACATTTAGATTTTCAAATGTTGAAGGACAAAATGTTGAGGCTTGGAAGGAAATATATTATTATTATTATTATTATTATGAGGTAGAATATATCTTGGAATATTTGAAAAATTGCGGTAAATATATTAATATTATTATTAAGATCATATTCAGATGATCTTATTTTATATTTATTTTATTATTATTATTTGGTGTAATGTCGTTTTAGTTAGTCAACGAATCAACTTTTATAGGTTTTTAAAAAAATTCCAGTATTATTAAACAAAACTATTTATAAACAAAATTAGTTTATATTATTAGAAATTTTATTAGAATTTTTGTTTTGAAGGAAATCCCCATCTCCATTGGTCCATAGCTGAGAGAACGGATTGAAAACTTGCACCGTTGGATTTGATGAAATAAAGGGCCACGATTGAATACAAGCCATGCAAATGGCTGATGCTATACCCGCTGCGCCGGACCCACATTGGTCCCAGCCAATCACATGGCAGCGCGTGTCCCATAATCCTAGAATTCTACTTTTCTCCTTGAAAAATATAACAGAAACTAGTTCTTTTCCCGAACCTTGTTCGGATTGTGTCATAATATTTTAAGTCTAGTTTGACATATTAAACAAAATATTCAACACGTCAATTTTGTACTAACATATTGTCCATGCTTCTTGTGATGTTGTTCTTTGAAATTTACTTTTCTTGAGATGACAAAGAATAGTAAACCAGTCGCTTCCACGCTTATCCTAACATATGTCCTAATTGAAGGCAAATAAATAAAAACCTTAATAGTTTTTTGCTTAAGAAAATTGAGTTTGGACCTCTATGATACTTTATCTACTGCACATCATGTTACAACTTTTAAATTGGTCTAAATTATAAATTGATTTGATAAAGACACCTTAAAGTTTATAAGTATAAACCCTATATAGATAAAGAATAAAAAAAAATTAGTGTTTGTTTTTTATAATGTCTTAGACACCTAATCGGAAAATGGTACTTTATGTTTTAGAGTATAACCCCTAAGAGGCCAAAATATTTTAGAAAATTACATTATACCTCTAAAATTAATCTAAATTATAAATCAATTTCAGTACAACCCACTTTAAAATTTAATTTTAAATTCAATTCCATATTTAAAATATTAAATACTTAATGCATTTCATCGAATCATGACACTGATTAAACCATCAAACCACAATCTATAACCTTCTATTTCACTTGAATAACATCAATATCTGATGATGAAATTTGATCAATTTATAATATTCAATTTCACAAATTTTATCTCCAGACATATATTCCAGACACTCATTTTTACTATATTCATCTCCACCTTGCAAGTGAGTGCTACTCTCACCAGAAATTTCCAACCCCACGGCATGTTGTGTCAAGCACTCCCTTGCCTCATCATAATCTTTCCCAGCTAAGATCTCAAAACAGTTCCCATCTGCTATACCCTTCTCTTTGATCTTCACACCCTGGCTGGCTAACTTTTTGTTATTCTCATTCTCCCAGTTTCGTCCTCTCTGAGCAGAACCCCTATTGCATTTTCCTTTTTCTGATCAGTTCTTTCACCTTTGCTGGCCTCCTTATCAACATTCGATTTGTTAAGTGATTTGTTTCCTCCTCTCTTCTTCGCAGTAGGGGTCCACCCTCCATCATTCATCTGGTTAATAGCTACATCTGTTTCAACATTCATTGTTTTAGACACATCCAATTTAATGATTTCTTTCTTTTCTCTACTTATACTGTCATCTGTCACACTCCCCTCTTGATTACCCTCATTAGCTTCCATGTCTGAAGCTGTTACACCCATCGTAGGAGCACCAAAGGTAGACATAACACTCAGATTCACCCTTTCATCATCATGGGAAACATTTTCCTCGGTTGCATCGGTCTTTTCCACCACATACTCTTTCGGAACCTATACCTTTTTTGCACTTACTCTGTCTGTGGCTTCCTTCTGCATCTATCATAATTGTGCCCAAAAACATTGCAAAAGCTACACAAAAGAAGCATCCAATAACAAAATACAGAACATATCAGAACAATATCATGACGGCCATTGACAACCACTGAATTAAACACAACTAATATGAAAGTACATACCTTTGTTTACATGAAGATAATTTTGTTTACATGAAGATAATGCACAAAATCAAGGAACTTCAGGTCAAGAACTTCATGTCTGCAAGAAAGAGACAATTCAGTGTATATAGGAGACCGAGAAAAAGATAAAAGACCAATCAACCAAATCCAATCTACAACATTTTGATGACCAAGTTTTTGTTTGGAGCTACTCCAAAGGTAGCAAATTTTACTACCTTTAGCGGAGCCAGGTGCAGCAAACAGAGCACCAAGAGCTCATCAAAGGTAGTTTCCAATAGCTCATCGATAGACTCATCACTTGTTGCCATGGTTCGTTCCTGAATTTCGGCAGGTTCTTCATCCTCTATGTTAACTGTCAATTAGACAAATATTTTGCTTGTTATTATATCACAAAAAACATATATCATATAATACAAAATATATTATTTCATAAATATAATTAGCAACACTACTAAACAACATGGCTAAATAAAAATACTTAAAAGTTTAAGCAAGCGTGATATCATGAGATGGTAGTTGTCGTGCCACTGGCATTCCAGCTTTACTTCAGTCCACACTTACATTGAATAGTGAACTAAAATGGCATAAAATTATCTTAATCAATTATGAGAGTCAGCATACGCTTCAAGAATAAAATAGAACTTACACCATATTCACTTGACAGTTGGCTTAATTAATCCCCAGGATTTCCTAATGCCATCTTGCAAGAGCCCAACTTGATTTCTAATAAACTGCAGATGGAAACTAACAGATGAGTAAATAAGGTCAAGAAAGCATTAATTAATTTGGCAAACAATATCTAATCAGGTAGAATATGCTCTTAATACAATGAAATGAATAGTGCGAACCTTATTGTACTTTTAATGAATGAAAAATAATTATGGGTTCATTGACCTATAAAAGTGCACCAGTTAGATTTTTAGATCCCCTTTTTTTTCCTTACTTTGGGTTTTCTATGAGAGAAGAAAGCAATGAAATGTCAAACTCACATTAAAAGTGTTTAGTCTTATACAGAGCTTCGATATCGTCATGTTGTTCAAGATGTCGATGACGTTTTCATCCAAATTAGTGGGCTCAAAAAGTTTTTTCCTGATAATAGGAACCGGAATCACTGTCTCGTTGTAAAAGATTAAAGAGGGAACAGGAGGATACAAACGACCCTTCTCAACTGCATTTTAACAGAGAATCCATTATGAATGGGATAAAAAACATATTTCCAGATTTATTAAATTTAATATGAGATTGAGAATGTGACAATGCCTTAGTGTTTTCCAGACAAATAGCCGTTACAAATGACAATTCACTCCATATCACAGAGTGTAAGAGGAATAGGAAAGACAAAAGAAAAAAACATGAATTAGTACTACCATGTTAACATTATTTGAATTCTACAGTCCTGTCTTACCTAACCGGCTTACCACCCTAGTCAGATAAGCATCCAGGCTATGGAAAGTTATCGAGAGAAGAGCTTGCAAATGAGTAATATAATCCAAAGAACTAAGCAATTGTCTATAGTTATCAAAAGTTAAGAGTTAAAACAAAGAAACACGAAACAATTAATCATTAGTAATCAAATCAAGTTCAGCATTGTTGCACACAACAATCTTGTCAAGGGGATTCAAATCACAACTGAACTTACAACTTAACTATCAATTACATAACAAAGATATGACACTAAGAAAATCCCAAGAATCAAACATACCTCCTCAATCATTCTAACTTGATTTGATTACTAAAAAGTACAACATTTGAAAATTGTCTCAATTAAAATATCTAAGCCTATAATATGTGCTAATTTCAGAAGAAAAATAATTGTACACAAATTACAATGAATCTGATGTCAGAGAGCACAATCATGACAACCATGTGTGATGTATGGATCGGCTACCCATGAGATCATGATTAAAAGTTAAGCAAAAGCTTACCAAATTATTTGTTCGTGTGTGGCAAAAATTGTTGTGCACAGTCAGACAGAGCACAATCAGAAGCCTCTTGGGTCTTGAACTCTTATCCATCGATCAATTCCCCATCTTCAAATCGGACTCGTTATCAATCTCATCATCTTGGATCTCTACCACCTCTTCCTCAGTTTCTGTCATAGAAGCACAAGGTCCAACCACAGTTTTTGTCACTAGAGGAAAAAGTGAACCACGATTTGCTTGGAAACTCAGCCCACAAGGTACAACCAATTCCTTGACAATTCTGATTTCATTTCCAGTGCAAGAATGAATTATTGAAGAACTCATAACCGGAAGCAAATTGTATTCATAGGCAAAAAAAAACATGGGATCAATAGGGAATGACGTACCTGCAAAAAAGCCATAGAAGCAGTTACCTCCAAAATTTTAGGTCCATTAACAATGGATTACCAATACAGGTATAAAAGATCGTAATTTAGTATGTTGCAAGGTTAAAAATAGGGTTCAAGAATAAAGAAAAAATAGTTGCAAGGTTTATAACTATCATCTATTAATTAAACTTGGTTCTTATTACACTTCATCATTCATTTAAAATATATACAAATTAAAGAGAGCAAAGATCTCACCTATGCGATGCCATCAGTCCTACAGACTTGAATGTCAAGCGAAAATGAAAAAGACTATTGTTGTAGAGAGATGGATAGACACAAAATGCAGGTTGTAGCAAAGAAAACAACAATTTTGCATGGTAATTGTGATACAAGTTCTCAAGAATTGCAAGAAGGGGGAAACGGTTCAAGCAAATTGGAATGCAAGATGATGTAACCAGGAAGACATAATACATATGAGATGGATTTAATAAAAAAATCATAACTGGAATCAATTCTTGAAGAGTTCTTGAACACCCGTGTTCTGATTTCATTCCCAATCCAAGAATCAATTATTGAAGAATTCTTGAGGTCCAATACCCAACTACACAAAGATAACTAATTTTATCTATCTACTATGCTAACATAAAAAAAAAAAAAAAAGGATTGTGTCCATGATTTGATTCGCCTGTGAACATAATTTTATCTGGTAAAGTTGCTTTTATCAAAACCGTGGCTGAGATTAAACAATGGATCTGAGTCTGCAATCACTGTAAGTCCCTCTAGGTATCGGCAAACTCAAACACCTAAACGAAAACTTTTTCAACTAATTTAATCTCCAGACATATAGTCTAGACACTCATTTTTACCCTAAAATTTTGAACTAAAAAGAAAAAAAAAACATACTTGAAGAAAAGCCAAGTTCTTTGAACCACACACACCGCCGCTGAGTTCTTTGAACCACACACGCCGCCGCTGAGTTCTTTGCACCACCCACACCACCGTCGAGCTCAACGGCTACTGGATTGTTCTCCACCGTCAATTGGAATGGGAAGAGGCAGGCTCCGACATCGTTGGTTCCATTGTCGACTTTAGGGCATCGCGCAGATCGACATCAAAGGGGATCTAGAATTAGTGATCGAAGGGGGAGAGAGACCCGATAAAGAGATGGAGAAATATTGGAGGCGCCGTGGTACCTGGACTTGGCTAGGCTCCGCCAGAGCCGTCGTCGGGAGCAAGATGCGAGGAGCCGTCGTCGGGAGCAAGCCGGGCTGAGAGAGAGAGAGAGACTGAGAGAGAAAGAGGGTTTTTGAGAGAGGAGAGAACGTGGGAAGAAAACGTGGTTAGAGAAAGCGGTTTCTTAATTTTATTCAGTGAATGACACGTGGCGCAAAATTTTACAAAGAGTCTGCTTCTGAAATAATAAGTATAAGGGGTGGATTGTATTTATAGGTCATAATAATTACTCTATTGCATATTTTTGTTATTCTTATTTTGATTATTAATATAAATATTAGTTTTATTCAAATTCTTATTCTTATTTTATAATTATTTTATTATTATTATTATTACTGTTATTATAACTGATATTATTATTATAAATATTATTTCATATGTAATTTTGTTGTTACAAAAAAAATCAAAAGAAAATTTTCAACCATCATTGATTGGATAGTGAAAGATATGGAGCACGAGTGAAAAATAAGAAACAAAGGATAATGAAACAAAATCAAAGAAAATTGGAACACGAGTGAAGTTATCGGTCAAGACTCGTAAAATTACTCTAAGATTCACTTACATATCATCATAATTAAACTCTTCTCGATTAAGAGTTCACATAGATAGTTACTAAAAAAACAATATGAGTTAAGCCCGATAGTTATATTAGGTTAAAATGAATGTTTTGATTTAAAACCAATAGTTAGTAACATAAAAAAATTAAATAGAGACTTAAGTGAAAAATAAGAAACAAAGGATAATGAAACAAAATCAAAGAAAATTGGAACACGAGTGAAGTTATCGGTCAAGACTCGTAAAATTACTCTAAGATTCACTTACATATCATCGTAATTAAACTCTTCTCGATTAAGAGTTCACATAGATAGTTACTAAAAAAACAATATGAGTTAAGCCCGATAGTTATATTAGATTAAAATGAATGTTTTGATTTAAAACCAATAGTTAGTAACATAAAGAAATTAAATAGAGACTTTAGTGAAAAATAAGAAACAAAGGATAATGAAACAAAATCAAAGAAAATTGGAACACGAGTGAAGTTATCGGTCAAGACTCGTAAAATTACTCTAAGATTCACTTACACATCATCGTAATTAAACTCTTCTCGATTAAGAGTTCACATAGATAGTTACTAAAAAAACAATATGAGTTAAGCCCGATAGTTATATTAGATTAAAATGAATGTTTTGATTTAAAACCAATAGTTAGTAGCATAAAGAAATTAAATAGAAACTTAAGTGAAAAATAAGAAACAAAGGATAATGAAACAAAATCAAAGAAAATTGGAACACGAGTGAAGTTATCGGTCAAGACTCGTAAAATTACTCTAAGATTCACTTACACATCATCGTAATTAAACTCTTCTCGATTAAGAGTTCACATAGATAGTTACTAAAAAAATAATATGAGTTAAGCCCGATAGTTATATTAGATTAAAATGAATGTTTTGATTTAAAACCAATAGTTAGTTAGTAACATAAATAACTAAAAAGGAGACTTATGTGAAGAATAAGAAACAAATGATAATGAAACAAAATCAAAGAAATTTGGAACACGAGCTCATTATCGGTCAAGACTCGTTAAATTACTCCAAGTTTCACTTACACATCATCGTAATTAAACTCTTCTCGATTAAGAGTTCACATAGATAGTTATTAAAAAAACAATATGAGTTAAGCCCGATAGTTATATTAGATTGAAATCAATGTTTTGATTTAAAACCAATAGTTAGTAACATAAATAACTAAAAAAGACTCTTAAGTGAAAAATAAGAAACAAAGGACAACATTAATAATAATTAATGGAGAAACTCAAAGAATAGTAATTTCAATCCAACGGTTCACATGTAGTTATCCCCGTTCAGTTATAATTGGCCAAGTGGATAGATCCGGTTGGCAATCTGTGTGGGGCCCATCTACACCGTTATTTTTATTTTTATTTTTATAATGAGTTAGAATTGCTCTCCACACACCAAATAGGCAAATAGGACTCGGGTTCGATTCCTATTTTATTGCACGTGACAATTGACAATTGACATATAGTCACATAAATATACAGAGTAGACACTGCATTGGGTGATGCAAAATGCATCATGCTGTTGAAGACTGGGCCGGTAACTACTACCAGTGTAATGGGTTGGTAATTGGGCCTAACGTTTTAAAAGTTACTTGTAATCCGATGCAAAATACAAAGAAGATTGTTTACAAATTGGGTATACGAAATAAATGTTCCAACTTAGAAGGAGTAGTAAAAAAATGGAACTAAGCAACATCACAAGGAGTGCCCAACTCATTGAGTCTTCCGGACTTGTTGATACGGTTCCTACTGAAACGACGAAGATCCCGACGTGTGTGTTTGGGATAGCTGCATAAGAAAAATACCTTATTGATAAGTGGTTCAAAAGAGTCCCAAGTTAGACAAGAGTAATATGTTATCACTAACCTCTGTAACCCTCAAAGGAAGACCACATGCATCATTTAATGGACTAAACCCATAGTTGCCCAGGCCACTGTGTTGCATGGCTTGTGTATGCATCATCTACTAAAGAAGAGGGGAATTGACGAACATAAGTATGATGCCAACGAAAAGAATCTGACAAGAAATCATGTTTGGAATCCCAGTTACGTACAGAATTGTAATAAAGATGAGGGTTAGGCATGGACATCATGTTTTGGTGGCGAATACCATTGCTGGGACCTGTATGGCTCTCCGCAGGGCTGCTTGGCCCACCCTGTCTGCGTTGACGCTCAGTACGCTCCCGCGCAATTTGCCTCCTATAGCCTAACCTCCTAGTTCTATGTCGGCCTGTACCCCTTCTGTCTTCTGGATCTACCACGGGGGATAGATCGTTATTCGGTACATCCTCGTCGTCGTTCATGATCGTTTCAGTTGGGATCACCACTCGCCGCCCATACACTTTACCAATGCCATCTAGGTTGTGATAAGTTAGGCGATTCTTCCTCAGCGCAGCCTCCTTGACCCTGTCTTCCAATTCATGGAGGTCATCCATCACAACCTTGTACAAATCCTCATCGTACATCGCCAATCCGGCGATTTTGTCCACCTTACCATGAATATCCCCATACAGTTTCATCCCGTCTGACTTCTTTTCTATCAGCTTATAGTAAGGGACTGGGATCTTCAAGTGTTCCCGGGGCAGGTCCTTCCGCCAACGATCCAAAATATACCTCTGCGGAACGTAATACACATTCTCTTCGCTGAAGACACGCAAAATGTGGGTGCACAATATCCCGCGGAACTCAAAGTTTTTGCACTCACACTTTACGTCGGTGTTGTCTTTTTTAAGGGTAACCCTGTATTTGTAGCACCGTGTACGACGAAAATAAGGCACCTTTACCGTAACGACGTAAGTGCACAAATTGACATCGTCTTCGACCCTCAGTGCATTGGCGTACACGAGGTTCCGCACCTCAACTTGAAATTCTTCGAACTTTGCAGTAGTGTACAGCTCTTGGAACATGAGCTCAAACACATGGTCGGTCATGCACCTAAGGGGCTTATTTATCGATGTGAAGTTCGACGTCTCCTCCTCCCTTACCCTTTTCGATAATGCTAGACCGTACTGCTCAACGAACAACTTCAATGTAGTATTTACATTGAGGAACGATTTGAAGAAATTGTTCATTCCTTCACTCCTCTGGGTGCTTGACATCCCGGCCCAGAAGCTGTTCTTGAAGTATATAGGAACTCAACGCCTTCTCTTCTCGTACATCTTGCATAACCACTTGTTGTTACACAACCCAAACTTCTACAGCATCGCATCCCATGCCTCTTCGAACTCCTCTACACTCAAGGAGTCGTGTAGAGCATCTTGGAGTGCACTTACTATTGCATTCCATTTGGGGTTGCTCCCCAAGTGCTTTTTAGCATTCTGCATCACGTGCCATATCCACCAACGATGCGAAGCATCGGGAAACACTTACGCAACTGCATTGCCTAAAAACAAATGAATGGACATTATCGATAAATAAGACTATTTTAACTACATATGTAGATACAACATATTTACAGTAGCTTACCAATGGATTGGGCTTGGTCGGTTAAGATTGCTTTTGGTGCCTTCCCGGACATACAGCTGAGCTAAGTGTTGAACAACCACACGAAGTGCTCGGTTTCCTCTCCGACGAGTAGGGCACACCCAAACAACACGCTCTGCCCATGGTGATTGACCCCGATGAATGGTGCAAATGGCATCTTGTATCTGTTTGAGACGTATGTCGTATCGAATGAGATGACATCGCCAAATTCCAAGTACACTGCCCTACTCCTTCCGTCAGCCCAAAACACGTTCTTCAATCTGTTGTCTTCGTCCACATCATAACTGTAGAAGAAGTTTGAGTTGGTTGAAGCCATTGCATCGAAATGATCCCTCATTGCAAGAAAGTCCCCTTTCTTCATTTGCCGACTTCTGTTTTTGGAAACCACGTTCCGCAAGTCCCGTTCAGTGAAGCTCACTTTATCATGGCTCCCGTTGGCAACCACAAAGGATGTGAAGTTCTTAGCTATTGGTACGTCGGCCCTATCCATTTCCAAGATCCGTTTCTTGTTGCCTTCGGTGATGTATCTGTAATTTGTAAGGTATTTTGTATTCTTCGCATCACACTCGTGGTTATGCTCAAGGACAACGACGGTTACCCTCCATAGACCAGGTCCATCACAGACAGCATTCACCCTGAAGTTACAACCTGTCATGGTTGAAGTGGATCCCTTGCTCGGGTTTTTTGACTTGGACACAAAGTTCCCCGCCTTTGTACATACCATCCTAATTGACTTGTACCTTTCGCCCGTATTCCCATCACCCCCTCCTTCCGTGGGGGGTAACCTTTCCGAACTCCGAATTCTTACCATGAATCCATTTTCTCTCGCATATCCGTGGATTAACTGAATAAAATCTGCTTCCCGCTCCAACATCAGCCCGATATGGGGAGGATTCATTGTCAGGTTATCAGAAATCTCCCGAGGCTCAACATCGTCTCCTTCATCGTCGTCTCCTTCATCACCGGCTCGTGCATCACCGTCTTCCAGGATGTTGTTTTCACTGTTCGACGAAATGCTTGCGCTGTCATCATCCGAAATTTGGACCAAGTTCAAGTCTAGCCGGCCTGACCCATTGATCGAATCATCGGAACCGGACCCATCTTCGAATCCCATGTTAAGATCAAAATCCCTGTTCTGGCTCATTGTAGCTTCGAGAAGAGGATGATCGGTAAATCTGCAGGAGAAATCCGAAATCCTAATTAAATTAGCGTTCGAACTACAATTACACTCTAATCAGTTTCAAAATGCAAATTAACGACAATCTCTTATTCACGAATATAGATCCAATCGGATAATATATGTACCGCTCACCTTCGGTGTCCGGCGAGTTCAGCGATCGGAAAATGATCGATTGCAGGTTCTTCGATCTCGAGCAGTTGACGACGGAACCCTAAATCCTAGTACCGAAGGTGATCGATCTTCGCCGGATTCATTAAGAAGACTACTTCAATTGAGCAATCTAACACTTCCAACTCCAATTCCGACCGTTTGAAGAGATGGAGATGAAAATTTGAAATTACCGTTGGGAGTGTTAGGAGAGAGAAGATTACAGTGCTTTAATTGTCATTAGGATCAATGTTACTTTAATTGATGCAGGTAATTATTGCCCTACTACCTCTATTTTCATTTCTTTTTTTTTAGGCTGACTTACTTTTTGACCAAAAAGGAGATTACATTTTTACCCCCGGGTAAGCTTACCAGAGGGTAAGTGTATCATTGTCCGACAGTATGACGGAAAGTGAGGATAGGATTGACATAATGGAAAATGACGTCTTTTAAGATAGGTAAACAATCCATCTACTCCGTAGTAAATAGTTTTTATAACAAAAGTATGTTTATTAGCCTGGTTCTTGCTAGAGTTATCCGTTCTAGGCAGACAAATACTTCCTCCGTATCACAATATTTATTGTTTTAGAGTGGTAAAGTTGTATAAAAAAAACTTGTTGTTTTATCTATAATTATTGTCTTTATAGGTAATGATTGCTCTTTTTATAAGTAATAATTACCCATTTTAGGTATTTTAAGCTATAAAAGTAAATTAAAGATAGGTTTTATTAATAAGTGTGCATAGAGCTAAAACTACAAGTATTGCGATACGGAGGGAGTATATGAAATGTATTCACAATTGAGAAGGAAAATAAAAAATTGTCTAAGATGGATATACTAAATTACGTCCATATATATTGTGGACAATCTTTCGCTAAATAGGAAATACATTCACTCTGAACATAATAATCACAACAGAAATTTCACGAGGTACCCTTGAGGAAAGGGTTAATTTACGCGGTGTACAATTGTTTTACATATTTCACATGGTACCCCTGAGGTTGTGAAAATTTTTGCTCCGTACTCTTCATCGTTATATTTAACGAGTTCCATTAGTTTGTTTAAAAAAATAAGAGAATAATTTTTAATTCAATAGAAAATGCTTCTTCTGCGAAGGAAATAGGGCTACCAGGCGCCACATATCGACGGCGCCGGTGGTTCTGATTGGAGGGGTAGTCCAGCGACAAGGCGCTCCGTCGACCGCCTGTAATTCACCGATACCGCAACAGACCCGCAGAACCAGTCGGCGACACCAGGTCTCGTAAACAGAGCATTTGGCGGAGGAGTGGGTGAAGCTGGCCCCATTGAAATAGACGATTACCGGCACTGGCTCCTCGAGTCCTCGGTGCTCAAAGGCTTCTCGATCTCGATGAACTCGTTATGTGCTTCGATCTCGGAGGCAGGTCTGTCTGTACACCAGGTTGAGGAGATTGGAGGACTTGTCAATGACGTCAAATGAGAAAACTCCATCAATCGGGTTGGTGTTGGAGGGGACTTTCCTCTCCAAAAACTCAGCTAAGTCCCGACTGAAGCCTTGAAGGTGCTCAATTTCATAAGGTGAGAGGGTGAGACGGGATTTCCGACCATAGACGCCATTGAAACAACAGAAACTCCGAAGGGACAAGTAACCGATAAATCTCGATCTAGAAACTTGTAATTGAGTTCGAAGATGAGCACAACCAACCCTAGAAATCAGCTATAAGGATAGAAGAGCCGATTTGAATGAGGGGGATGCAAGTGAACTGATTTGAGAGAGTTTGAGATTGGGAATTTGATAATTTGTATTTGGATAGATTGCATCTTAGCTGCTTGTTGCTTACATAGGAGGATGATGATTGCCTCAGTTGGGCCTAATGACCAACCACATGAACTAGTTCTTAGTTACAACCCAACATATCATTCAAATGACACTAAAGGGCTAAGCCCAATACAAATATTGACTTACTGAAATTTAGATAACAAAATGTATTCTGATAACAGATGAAAACGGGGGATATGGGGAAGACTATGTGAATGCCAAAAATCATGTTACAGATCTCCCTTGTTGAAATGATCCTTGTCCTCAAGGATCGATCAACTGCAATTTGATCGGTGGAAACATGCGACGTGTATCGATGAATTCCAGCTGCAAACCTGAGGCATCTTCCGCCGGGGTCGAACACATAAATTGTATCCGACTGGTGAATTATTCCCTCGGCAACTAATAACAATGGTAGTGGGATGTCCATGGGACTTCGATCTTCAGCAGGAGAAGCTACCACCCTATCACTTTCATTACGAGTGCTTTCTATTTGATCCTGTAAATATATAATAGTGGGTTGTGTCCCCTGGTTCAGTTGAGCATAACCCTGCGACAGCAAGTCTGACCCTCCACTTGCCGAGTCAAAGTGCAAAATTTCCATTTGACAAACGCCTTTGTAGCAACAATCAATAATCTGTAGCAAAAGGACCTCAAACGTCTCATCGATATGCCCAATAATATTTTGAGAGTCACAACATCCTGCATTGTAGTGTGAACTCGACAAGATCGCAACCAAACATCCTCCTGGATCGAAGACTAGCATCCTAGCTCCGCACCTATCAAATTCAAGATCAATCCCCACCTTCCTCATTTCCGTAGGTGGCTCTAACCTTGGCATCAGCAAAGTGCTCTCCAGCTCCACATCTGTCATTGGCAGCAATAACTCTCCTCCGCCGGGATCGAAGATGAGTTGAGCTGAACTCTTGATTTCCCAAATTGAAGTGTCAACAGTTGGGTAACAAAGGAATGACCCCTCTTGCTACTTTGATATGACAACCCAACAGGCTTTGATCACAAGTAAACTTCCTCCCGGGTCGAATGCTAATAACTCAATGCACTCAGCTGCTTCTTGAGAAGTTTCTACCAGCCCGACGATAAGACTACTATCAGATACCATGCTTGCACCTCCGGGGTCAAAAGAAAAGGAAGCGGCACCTTCCTTACACTTGTTGAGCAGCCCACGGACGTCCAAAATTATTGAATTCAGGGGCAGTGAGGTTGATAGGCGTGGATAGCAAGCTGCATACACTTCTCCTCCTCCGGGATCAAATGCAAACTTTTCAAAATCAGCTGAGGGTGTAAGTTCTCCCACACTAGCAGAGTGTAAAAGACTACCAAGAGAAAACTTAGGTTCTTTGAGAGCAAAGTAAGTTGGCTGATTTACAAAGGATGTTTCCAAAGACAAAATATGCTCCTCCTTACCTCGATGAGTCTTGTAACCTATTGCTGAACCTTGCACCCTTGGTTCATCAATACCATTCATCCTATAACCAGCCCTGTGGGCTGCAATTGCTCCTCCAGGATCAAAGCTTGTAGCAGCCCCAATGTGCCCATGTGATTTCTTCTCAATTAATCTCACCGGATGGAGAACCGCATTAAGTTTAGTAGTGCCACCTTCATCTATGATACCCAGATTGAAAACAAGCTGCAATGTAAACCTATCAATCGGTTTAACCAACAATGCTCCTGCTAGGTTGCGATTGATTTCCTCCTGAGTATAATCTTTTATCGGATTAAGAGAATTACTCACAAGCTTCATTGCACCTCCAGGATCAAAACTCAAGATAGCTTGTTCCATATTTGGGCTCATTGTATCCTCAGCCAACACAATATCCTTGGAAGTCGCAGCTGACAGCTCAGTTCCCTTGTCTATTAGCTTTGATCTCTCATCGAACGGTTGACTTGCAACTGTATTAAGGTGTTTCCTCGCCACACTGGGAGCCTCGTTCATCTCATCCTTCTTAATTTCTTTGCCATGATTCAACAAAACATTGAATTCTGGCACCTTAGAGATATCCACTGAAATTGACATTTTACTGATCACTTGCTGAGCAGCCAACTCTGAGCGCATCTCCGAGACAATCAACGCACTTATTATCTCGACCTGATCTATCTCTTCTACTTCTTGTTTCTGAGCTATCTCTTCAATTTGTTTTGAGATTTCAACAGCCTTAAATGAATCCTTATGTACAGTGCTATAAAGTTCATCTACGCTCGAGAACTCATCCATCTCATCTCGCTTTACATCCTTGTTTACCTGAGAAACATCAAGCTCGAGCACTTCATTTAAATGAGCATTAACCATGATTTCATTACTCTCACTTTGTGCAGACATTTCATCGAGCACTTGGTGTGCAACCCGGCCTGGAATTGCCTTTGCAACCATTTGATTATCATCAATCACCGTGGGAGTATAAACTACCCCATACTCCTTTAAATCATCAATCCTTTGCACATGTGAGTCAATTACATCAGGCGATCCTACCCAACAAGTATAATCGATTACATCTACCTCCCATTCTCTACCGAACTGATTTGAGATAGCAATCATATATTTCGGCCAAGAAGGGTATAGACCATACCTATTTCGGATATAGTCGGTATGCCATTGAAGAACCTTTCCTTCAAAGTGACGAGAGGCCTGGGGAACCATCAACTCTGGAGGTGTTTGTAAAGGCCCGGATTTTTTAATAATAGATAATATAAATGGATTTATGTCGAAAAAATAATAAGATAAAATAAAATAAAAATTCGGATATTTCAAGAAAAACTCGTCCTTAATTTCCTAAATCGAAATTGAAATCCTTAAAACGAGTTCCGGCATTATTTAACTGGAAATTTAAATTGCGTTGTACTATGATTTTATATACCGAAAATTTGAAAATAATATTTAGAGTCTTATATTAAATTCGGATTTGGAAAATTAAGAAGTATTTTAAATGCGTCGGGATAAGGTCGAGAGAGCGAGATTTAAAATATCAATTGTCGGAAATTCACATTCCCGACTCGGGACCCCAATTCCGTCACCTTCTCCCATTCTTATCCATTCCATGTCATCCCTCTCATTTGGGTAAAATTCTATCTCTCCTTTCACTCCCTCCCTTCTTTGAGACAACTCTAATGGAAAACAAACAACAAATCCCTGCAAGTTTGACCAAGGAAAGCTATTGCTGTCTCAATTTGCAAAACAAACAGCTCCTCTTTACCTATGTTCACAAATCAGAATTTGCAATTCTCAATCTCTATCTTTTGAATCTGAGGAACACCCCCTAGAACCTTATCCAACACACCCAGCTTCTCCTCCCGCTTCTTTCCGTCGGACCCAGCCGCAACAGCACCCCCGAGGCCTTCTCCTCCCCTTCCCCGATGTCGACGCCGCCGCCAGGAGCCCAGCCGCCGAAGCCGACGCCGAGCAGCTCCTCCATTTTTCCCACCTTCCGTCACCTCCGTTACGAGCTAAGGGCTCCGAACCCTGTCTTGCGAAGCCAAAATCAGCTGCCACGAGCCCTTCGTTCCAGCTTCTCCTTCCACAACCAGAAGCAGCAGCAATTTCGTGATCTTCCTAGACGTCGACGAGCCTAAGGAACCACCCCGGAGCGCCGCCAAGAGCACCACCGTGAGCATCGCTTCCCTGTTCTTTCCGATTTGGCCTCGGTAAGGTTTTACCTCCGTTTCCGACATTAATCCGCTATGAAAGTGTGCCTCAATGAACTTCCCTTTCTGTCCTAGTCCATTCCGACGCCACACTGCCTCCGACGAAGATCGATTCAACCCCGGCGAATGTTTTCGGCGAGCACCTCGGATCCTCGGTAACCCTTCTCTCTCCCTCCTCCCTTGCTGCGTTTGCGTTGTTTTCTGTGGGTTGTAGTCGGAATGTTTTGTCGATCAGGGTGGGATAGATCTGGTTCGGGAAGGTGGCCGCCGGAGGCCTGGATTTTCTCCTCCTTCCCTGTTCCGTCGTCGTCGCGTCTCTGCTTCTTCTCTGATTTGGGAGAGACGGGTCCATTAGACCCGGTTTCCTCTTTTCTTTTATTCTTTTGTAAAACCGGCCGGTTTGGCCTTATTTTACCGGTTCACTTAAACACTTATTGTCTAGATTCGGGCTTGGGCTATTCTTTCCGGGTTTCCTTGTTGGGCTTGGGCCTATATTTCTTCCGGGGTTGGAGCTTTTATTTTGGGCTGCTAGTAGTCTGTTATATCTTAATTACTATATTATATGTGTTACATGAGTTGGGTATAGTGTAACGTGTTATTATTAGATTATTATCATTTTATTTTTCTGTGGAGGAATATATTTTCTGGGATTATTATTATATTATAAAATTATTTAAAAGTGTTATTACTTGGAATATGTATTTAGTGATGTCTTAAATCATGATTTTAGGAATTTGAAGTGAATTATGAGTTTTTATATATAAAAATGATTGTGAAAGTAGATTTATTTTGTGAATAAATGTCGGAATTTATTATGTAATGATTTTGAAAATAAACATGCCGGGATCGTGTTAATAATATGAATTTGAGAATTGGTTTTAAGGTTTAAATGTTTAATGTCGGGATTCTTTGTTTTGGTTTGACGATGTTAGTTTTGAGAAGGGGGTTTAGAAAATATGGTTGGTATGATTTTATCAATGGGTTTTGGTTTGATCGTATCGGAAAGGTTTTGGAAAAACGGTTTTACTATCGGTTGGTTTTGAACATGTTGAGAACTTGGAGATTGTGTGTATGAAAGATGAACCGATAGCTTATTGAAATGGCTGGATGATAGGTGTATTGCTTTTGGATTGCTTTGGACTTGCATTTGGGCCCTTGCTTGTGTTATCTTGCTGTTCTGCACTTTCAGGTAAGTCTCTTCGGAGCTTACTCAGATTGAATAGAGCTATTCCCTGCTTTAGGTGCATGATATACTAGGTGCTTGCATTCATGATCAGCATGCCATGTAGTACCATGCTAGGTTGCATCGATCGTTGAGCATTCTATTTCTTTGTGCGTATGTAAACAGAACGGCCGTTATCTGTGATAGTCCTAGAAGTCTTTGCTAGGGTCATAGGGTAGCCCAACCTCATCGGGTACCCTGAGGCAATCGAGTACTTCCTTATATTATGATATGCATGCGGGCTTTATTGTGGAGCGGGTTAGGCATGCGTGCCGCCCTATTATGAATGAATGCATTCACGAGCTGGCCAGTCTCCGCCTGTCGGAAGGGGTGGAGGTAGGAGAGGGATATGCCACTTGGCATTGTCTTGGGCCCTTTACAGTATTCTGCACATTATTATGAACTAGGAGCATGCTAGTGTGTTTGAATTTCGTACTGCATTAGAGCATCTTTATTAGGTATAGCGTATATGTGTGCTTATGGTTGGGATGCAGAGTTAAGTGGGCATCGATCTGATCCCGCCCCAAATCAATTTTTTTAGGAATTATTTATGTTCATCCTATCGGTGTTGTTTGCTTATTGCGCGGGTCATTTTGTCGGCGGAGAGTGCGCGCTGGAGTTATAGACTTCACCAGACTCTGATTATATTGTTTTGGATTTATACTTTTGACTCCGTTTTGACCCGGCCCCGCCGTGGCACTTGTATCTGTACTTTACTTCCACTTTACTTCCGTTTGAAATGGTTTCCGCGACATTGTCTTAGGATAGGTTAAGGGTACCCAACGGCCCTTCGAGGTTTTAGGGTTTGAAATCCCTCTTTCTACAAATCTTAAAATGACTTTGAAACCTCGACCCGTACCTAGATTGCAAGATCCGAACAAGGGGTTTTATCCCTTGAAACGTAACCCAGAAATTATAATTCTGGGCCGTTACAAAGATGGTATCAGAGCTGAGGTTGTGCAATTCGGGTACACAAGGGTCGAGTGTATGTTTTGGAAAACCGCCCATGAATTTCAAAGGATTTGAAGATGTTTTGAAGGGGCAAAATGAATTTAAGACGTCTAACCCCAAATTGGACTATGTAATGAACTCGGCTTTTAATAAATGAGAAAAAAAAAACCGACCAAACAAGGACACGAGTGGGTAGAAAAGGCGCTAGACCACCCCTATTGGGTGTAGTTGGGAACAGTAGGCAAAATATCAGCTTGTTCTTTACAGATGGGTTGGGAGACTTCAAGGAGATCATTATGAGTGTTATTAACTGAGTATGTGCTGAATGCTTGCAATGCTAGAAGTCTGATTGGTATGCCTAACAATTAAATGTGTATTGACTGATCTGTGTAAACGGGATAGTGGGAGTACCCTTGTTTTGTGTGGTCGAACCCAGCTTGTGTGGAACAACCCTTTCCACTATGTTAACCCCATGACGGCTCTATCTAGCCTTTCCCTGGATGTCACTGTCTTCCACGGGGAATCAGGTCGGTAAACACATTGTGTCGGAAACATGTATGGATATAAGGGTGGTTTGAGTGAGTATTGGAAGGTGGTTCCTTATGTCCCTTTAAGTCAAAAGTAAGGTGTTTCTTGGCTGTATTTCTTGATTCTTGTGACGATCAACCCGTGTCTTCTTACCACAGAGAGTTATACCAGAGTCCCACGGGAAAGAGGAGTGATGAATCGGTTGGGAAAAGTCAGTGGATGCCCATAGGGATCTCTGTCCGGTTGTAATGGTGACTCTCTCTGATTGCATTACATGATTTTATAATCTCCCGCATGTACCTTGCCAATGCTCATTAGTAAGAAGCTCCTCATGTTATGCCTTGCCTTCTGTCATGGTTGTATGGTTTAAGCTCATGTTGTGGTTAGTTACCCTCCTCAAGTATCGTGTTGTGTCCTTCCTTATATCATGACTATTTGTTGTTATAACGTGTTTACTTGGTTGACTGATCGTATGGTTGATAGGAAGCGTGAAACATATGATACGAACTTGCATGATCGTTATTTCCTCCTGGATTAGGTTTATGGTAGTGTGATCAAACCCTCCCTGTATGAATTTTGTACATGATCGCCTTAGCATGATGGATGATGATGTGTCAATGCTTACCACTCCTTTGTGACGAGAATATGTAGCATGCTTATCTATTTTGTATTCGTTAAATCGATCATTATTGATGATCTTGCAAGTTAATATTGTTGTATGATTACGTGCTTTGGATGGAGAGTATGTGGTATAATCGAGTCTTGATGAATGCATGCTTTATCATGTTATGTGTCGATTTGAGCTCATGTCCCCGTATTCTAGCTATATTGTCCCATTACTAGGTTTCCATTATACACCGTTGCATTTGCCCCCATGCTTCTATATCGTCGAAATATGAGTGATTGATTTCTTGCGTACCGTTGTAATTATCAATTAAATGTTTATATGTATAGCATGTCATGTTGAGCTATTAGTGTCGTGTAGGACCCTTGGTTGTGACTGGTGTGAGCTTATATCTTGCCTACAGTATTGCTAATCCTCTCCCAGGTTAGGTCCTTGATAGTGTGATTCTTCCCTCTCCTTAAAGTGTTTTACTCATCCTGATTAGACTGATGCTGAATTCGATGATCGACTTGCTTTTCGTGATGGTAAATCCTAGCATGCTTATATGTTATCGCTCGGTGGTATTTCCCTATTACCCTATGATATTCTCTCGTGCTTGCATGAATGTATGACTGGACACCTCGCATGATCACACACCACGCTATATCATGATTTCGCATACGCATGATGCATGAATGTTAGGATGGATTTAGTCGAGTTACCTTGATTGTGTTAATGTTTGATAAGTGCTAGTAGTGTCTGGTAGGGCTTATGATTTCCAACTAAAAGGATCACTTGTTGCACTTGTTCTATGATGTGATGACTATTGTACTATATATGTGCTCTATGATGGTTCGCTCTTAACATGATTATAATATGTCGCCAATGATGCCCTTCTTGTTATTTTGATGATGCCTCATGTTTCGTGAATATTATGTTGAGCTCCTCTTAATGGCTCTTGACTATGCTTGTATTACATCATGTATCGCTAGTATCGTGTGGGACCCATGATTTCTAAATGTATCTCGTCATATGATTACGTGCCATGATTGACCTATTATATGATCATTGTGTTAGATGAGGTAGTTACTATGTTGCTATTATATGTTCTCGTATGATGCATACACCAAGCTCGTGCATTGTTCATATATGTGATAATTGTGATGCTCAATAAATCCCGCGTATCCTGTTTAAAGTTGCTGAGCATATCTGTTTCCATGGAACCACATACTACTAGTTTATCTCGCATGCATCCGTGTAGGACTTGATTGTGTCCTTTTGGAATGAATACGCACGTTCTTTTCCTTGAGATAGGTACATGTTAGTGTGGGTTAGTGAAATTGATATACTCCATGATGAATTCGTGTTACTTGTCGCGATTATAACCTAATAGACTTCCATAAGGGCATTGTTGTTATTTTCGGGTCAGAGTCTAGTCCCTAGTCTTGTCATCCTTAGCTTTATTCGTGGTTGTTTCCGAAAGGAACATCGGGTTGTTCACTCTTGTCACTCCCCTATCTCCGCTAACTTGGACTCACCCGCGATAGCGACCGCATGGGAAAGAGAAAGGAAGTTGGATAGCAATAGAGCCGTATGGCGGAAGCGTGGGCCCATAACCCACAAGCCTCATGATCAAAGATGTCGGTAAGACAAGTGCGTTTCGAGGATTGCGACTACCGAGTATGATGTGATTTGCAAGCGGGAGTGCCCTTTGTTTGAATTGCTAATCTTTTTTTTTTAAATTATTGATAACGATATTGCACTGACATGGCGATGAAATTTCGTGTTGTTGTGCTTACTTGGTGAGGAATAATGCTTGATTGTTCCGTGTCTATGATGATATGATTCGATGCCTTACAATTCTAATGTGCCATGATATCTTGATGTGATGATACTTTGAGTTGCTAAGCATGATCTAAATTCCTTTGCCTATAAAAGAATGAACTGCAAATGTTGTGAAACCTGAATTGTTTATCTGTCAAGGTTATGATGAAACATGCTATCTTGACTTGATTATGTGTATATATATAGCATGAATTGTAATAATGATTGAGCATGACGGTAAATTGAGATTTTTCGACATATTGGCAATACTTGATGATGAATTAATGATGTTATCATTATAGATGCTAGTTGATATGATGTATACCTTGTGTGTGTGATGATGTTCCTGATTGCCTCTCCTTTGAATATGTGGGTAAGATTCTCTTGTAGAGTGGTCGGAGAATGGCGGGAGAATTTGAGGGGTTAGGGTGATCGATGGTATTACGAGATAAGTCATGAAGAGGGGGATGTTGGGTTAGGTAAGACCGGTTGAGTTGGGATCTATAAGAGGAAATCCTTGGTGGTCCCGATGAACTTTCTAGGTGAATCCTAGGTGGGGGTATGTTTAGGAATAGGCTGGCTAAGTGGTGATCGAAGAATTTTCTAGAGGGGATGTGGTTGGTAAGGTATAATGTTTGGGATGTGTTGAGATGTATGGGAAGTGTGGGAATGGCTTTTGAGAGTATTGAGGACATAGTATGAGAGGGTACTTGAGTGTGAGGTCAGAGATAGGAGTTGGGTTCTTAGAGGTGGATGATTATTAAGAGTGTTTAGTGGAATGAGGGGCGAGATTTGAGCATTGAGATGAATTGGGATTTCTCTGGGGAGTTTTTGTCTGAGTTGATGTTGGCGAGTCTGGAAGAGAATTAGTCTTGGCTTGGAAGAGGAGATGGGAGAGTTGGTATTGTGTTTTATTTTGACTGGTATGATTTCTTGCTTATGTGATTTATTCATGTCCGATGGCATGACGTTAGATAGCGACCATGATAAAACCTGATATGGAATGGCATTACATGTTGATACGCAATGTTGAACTCTAATTGATAGTGGCAAGTGTTTTCATGATATATTGATGTTTTGTTATCCTGTTATAATATTTTAGAAGCATGATAGGGTATGTTGTGACATGATACATAAGATAATAATGTGTTATTATGTGAAAGAATGATGTTATGCTATATGGTCATTAAGCATGATTAGGGATATGTTAAATAATGAATATGACTTAGAGTATAAATATGACTTGTATATGTAAAATAATGGTGCCTAATTATTAGATGAATGTTATATGATATTGTCATGAGTTACAGTAATGTCTTTCGAGCATGTTGACACCTTGATGATTGATATATTGGTTGATCTTCCCTTCTTGTTGAATCTTAACGGCATGACTTGTTGTGTTGAGGTGTTGACAATGAGTTTTGATTCGTTGACTCTATGGTAAGGAGGTACCTTTTATGACTTTGGTGTGATATCGAGATGTGTGTAATCATTTTGGCATAGATGCATATTAGGACCTTTAGTATGATGTGGAGATGTTGATGTGACCTTGTGACACTGTGTTGGCATATGTTTGAGACTTGTCGTATGATGTACTCGTGGAGGATCGATTGGTTATGTAGTTATGCATTGCTTATGGCTTGTGAATCTTGCTTGATTTGAGATTGATAAACTGATTTGATTACGGAAACTAGGAAGAGAATATGGGATTAGCCCTTAGAGGTGGATGATTCCACCTCCGAGCTTCTGAATTTGATTGATGGTTATGCGAGAAGTTTATCTGGTGGTTGGAATATTTTGACGAAATCTTGATTTGAAAGGATTTGACTTGTTTTGGTGTAAGGTTGCTTGATTAGACGTTGGATTTGAAGATTTTGAACGGTTATAAGAAAGGACCAACTTGGATTGTAAAAGAATGAACGCTACCGAGAATTTCAACGATTTTGAGGCTAATCTTTATTTTGAAATGCGGAATCTCTTTAGAAACTTTTCAAACCCGGGCAACTCTATGATATTTCACGAAGTGGATACATGCATTTTATGGGGGCGCCTATAGGGTGTTTGCTAAGACCTAGTGCTGCTATTGTAGAACCTTTAGAGTTGTGGTGCTTCCGAAAAGTCGAAGCGAGGATGTGATAGGGGCGCTTATCGCATACTTGTCAAGGCCAATTGGAGATGTCACGACCGTGACTAGGATGTTGTGAGAATCCCGGAAGACGCAACCGAGATGATTACAAGATTCTGGACATGGTCCTTGGACTCATCAATTTCAAACATTATCCCCTACTTTATTTTGGTTTTAGTCTCGGGGACGAGACTTGTTTTTAGAGGTGGATGATGTAAAGGCCCGGATTTTTTAATAATAGATAATATAAATGGATTTATGTCGAAAAAATAATAAGATAAAATAAAACAAAAATTCAGATATTTCAAGAAAAACTCGTCCTTAATTTCCTAAATCGAAATTGAAATCCTTAAAACGGGTTCCGGCATTATTTAACTGGAAATTTAAATTGCGTTGTACTATGCTTTTATATACCGAAAATTTGAAAATAATATTTAGAGTCTTATATTAAATTCGGATTTGGAAAATTAAGAAGTATTTTAAACGCGTCGGGATAAGGTCGAGAGAGCGAGATTTAAAATATCAATTGTCGGAAATTCACATTCCCGACTCGGGACCCCAATTCCGTCACCTTCTCCCATTCTTATCCATTCCATGTCATCCCTCTCATTTGGGTAAAATTCTATCTCTCCTTTCACTCCCTCCCTTTTTTGAGACAACTCTAATGGAAAACAAACAACAAATCCCTGCAAGTTTGACCAAGGAAAGCTATTGCTGTCTCAATTTGCAAAACAAACAGCTCCTCTTTACCTATGTTCACAAATCAGAATTTGCAATTCTCAATCTCTATCTTTTGAATCTGAGGAACACCCCCTAGAACCGTATCCAACACACCCAGCTCCTCCTCCCGCTTCTTTCCGTCAGACCCAGCCGCAACAGCACCCCCGAGGCCTTCTCCTCCCCTTCCCCGATGTCGACGCCGCCGCCAGGAGCCCAGCCGCCGAAGCCGACGCCGAGGAGCTCCTCCATTTTTCCCACCTTCCGTCACCTCTGTTACGAGCTAAGGGCTCCGAACCCTGTCTTGCGAAGCCAAAATCAGCTGCCACGAGCCCTTCGTTCCAGCTTCTCCTTCCACAACCAGAAGCAGCAGCAATTTCGTGATCTTCCTAGACGTCGACGAGCCTAAGGAACCACCCCGGAGCGCCGCCAGGAGCACCACCGTGAGCATCGCTTCCCTGTTCTTTCCGATTTGGCCTCGGTAAGGTTTTACCTCCGTTTCCGACATTAATCCGCTATGAAAGTGTGCCTCAATGAACTTCCCTTTCTGTCCTAGTCCATTCCGACGCCACACCGCCTCCGACGAAGATCGATTCAACCCCGGCGAATGTTTTCGGCGAGCACCTCGGATCCTCGGTAACCCTTCTCTCTCCCTCCTCCCTTGCTGCCTTTGAGTTGTTTTCTGTGGGTTGTAGTCGGAATGTTTTGTCGATCAGGGTGGGATAGATCTGGTTCGGGAAGGTTGCCGCCGGAGGCCTGGATTTTCTCCTCCTTCCGTGTTCCGTCGTCGTCGCGTCTCTGCTTCTTCTCTGATTTGGGAGAGACGGGTCCATTAGACCCGGTTTCCTCTTTTCTTTTATTCTTTTGTAAAACCGGCCGGTTTGGCCTTATTTTACCGGTTCACTTAAACACTTATTGTCTAGATTCGGGCTTGGGCTATTCTTTCCGGGTTTCCTTGTTGGGCTTGGGCCTATATTTCTTCCGGGGTTGGAGCTTTTATTTTGGGCTGCTAGTAGTCTGTTATATCTTAATTACTATATTATATGTGTTACATGAGTTGGGTATAGTGTAACGTGTTATTATTAGATTATTATCATTTTATTTTTCTGTGGAGGAATATATTTTCTGGGATTATTATTATATTATAAAATTATTTAAAAGTGTTATTACTTGGAATATGTATTTAGTGATGTCTTAAATCATGATTTTAGGAATTTGAAGTGAATTATGAGTTTTGATATATAAAAATGATTGTGAAAATAGATTTATTTTGTGAATAAATGTCGGAATTTATTATGTAATGATTTTGAAAATAAACATGCCGGGATCGTGTTAATAATATGAATTTGAGAATTGGTTTTAAGGTTTAAATGTTTAATGTCGGGATTCTTTGTTTTGGTTTGACGATGTTAGTTTTGAGAAGGGGGTTTAGAAAATATGGTTGGTATGATTTTATCAATGGGTTTTGGTTTGATCGTATCGGAAAGGTTTTGGAAAAACGGTTTTACTATCGGTTGGTTTTGAACATGTTGAGAACTTGGAGATTGTGTGTATGAAAGATGAACCGATAGCTTATTCAAATGGCTGGATGATAGGTGTATTGCTTTTGGATTGCTTTGGACTTGCATTTGGGCCCTTGCTTGTGTTATCTTGCTGTTCTGCACTTTCAGGTAAGTCTCTTCGGAGCTTACTCAGATTGAATAGAGCTATTCCCTGCTTTAGGTGCATGATATACTAGGTGCTTGCATTCATGATCAGCATGCCATGTAGTACCATGCTAGGTTGCATCGATCGTTGAGCATTCTATTTCTTTGTGCGTATGTAAACAGAACGGCCGTTATCTGTGATAGTCCTAGAAGTCTTTGCTAGGGTCATAGGGTAGCCCAACCTCATCGGGTACCCTGAGTCAATCGAGTACTTCCTTATATTATGATATGCCTGCGGGCTTTATTGTGGAGCGGGTTAGGCATGCGTGCCGCCTTATTATGAATGAATGCATTCACGAGCTGGCCAGTCTCCGCCTGTCGGAAGGGGTGGAGGTAGGAGAGGGATATGCCACTTGGCATTGTCTTGGGCCCTTTACAGTATTCTGCACATTATTATGAAGTAGGAGCATGCTAGTGTGTTTGAATTTCGTACTGCATTAGAGCATCTTTATTAGGTATAGCGTATATGTGTGCTTATGGTTGGGATGCAGAGTTAAGTGGGCATCGATCTGATCCCGCCCCAAATCAATTTTTTTAGGAATTATTTATGTTCATCCTATCGGTGCTGTTTGCGTATTGTGCGGGTCATTTTGTCGGCGGAGAGTGCGCGCTGGAGTTATAGACTTCACCAGACTCTGATTATATTGTTTTGGATTTATACTTTTGACTCCGTTTTGACCCGGCCCCGCCGTGGCACTTGTATCTGTACTTTACTTCCGCTTTACTTCCGTTTGAAATGGTTTCCGCGACATAGTCTTAGGACAGGTTAAGGGTACCCAACGGCCCTTCGAGGTTTTAGGGTTTGAAATCCCTCTTTCTACAAATCTTAAAATGAGTTTGAAACCTCGACCCGTACCTGGATTGCAAGATCCGAACAAGAGGTTTTATCCCTTGAAACGTAACCCAGAAATTATAATTCTGGGCCGTTACAGTGTTCTATTCAAAAAGAACAATTGCTCACATCGCCAGATCCAATCACATATAAGAGTTCCGTTGAATTTCGGGAACTCGTACCTCGGCGCTTGGTTTCCTGGATAAATCTGACCTTCATGATTGATTGGTTGGGGATGATGTGCACTGATCTGTCTCGTTCTAAACGAATCAGGCGGATCCGGCGTTGGTGGAGCTCGTCGCTCAGCCATCAACGCAGCTAACATCTCCTTGATTCTCAACATGATCTCACCGTTGTCGGCTCTTGTGGAAGCGAGACCTAGGACCTCTGGATGAGATCGAGCTTCGATTTTCATGGTTGAACCCTCCGAGATCTCGAACAGCTCTGATACCATTGAGACGGGATTTCCGACCATAGACGCCATTGAAACAACAGAAACTCCGAAGGGACAAGTAACCGATAAATCTCGATCTAGAAACTCGTAATTGAGTTAGAAGATGAGCATAACCAACCCTAGAAATCAGCTATAAGGATAGAAGAGCCGATTCGAAGGAGGAGGATGCAAGTGAACTGATTTGAGAGAGTTTGAGATTGGGAATTTGATAATTTGTATTTGGATAGATTGCAGCTTAGCTGCTTGTTGCTTACATAGGAGGAAGACGATTGCCTCAGTTGGGCCTAATAACCAACCACATGAACTAGTTCTTAGTTACAACCCAACATATCACTCAAATGACACTAAAGGGCTAAGCCCAATACAAATATTGACTTACTGAAATTTAGATAACAAAATGTATTCGGATAACAGATGAAAACGGGGGATATGGGGAAGACTATGTGAATGCCAAAATCCTGTTACAGAGGTAAAAGGGGGGATTTTCCCAAATATGAAAACCTAATTTTGACTTTCACCTTAAAGTCGATTTCGTCACAAACAAATCAAAAGCCAAATTAGACACCACGGAGTATCTATGTTGCAGGTCAGCAAATCCAACCCAAAAAGATAATAAGAGATAAAAAAAAATCCCAAATATGGAGCACCTCATTGATGGGCAGCAAATTCAAGTATACAACACGAAAATAATCGTTTTTTTTTTATTTTTTTGAAACAAACTAACGGAACTAGTTAAACATAACCTTAAAGGGCACGACGTGAAAAATTTCACAACCTCAGGGATACCAGATGAAATATGTCAAACAATTGTATACCACGTGAATTAACTCATACCTTACGGGTAACTCGTGAAATTTCCGTAATAACAATAATAATAAGAGTGAGGCTAGAGGCAAGATGTCGGAATGGCTATTGACAAGATAATTTCACCTAAATTACCCCAAGTCCTTTTCATTTTTTCTGAACACATTGCAAAAAGCTCAAAACTCTCTCTTCCGAATCGAAACATAAATCTGACGAACGAATTATTTTGATTGAAAACAGCCTAAAATCGATGAAATTAATCAAAAGATCAATCAATCAACACACGAACGGCTATATCGGTCGCTTTAAGTGATTATCGAATGACAATTTTAAGTCTTCGTTCGAAAAAACCGTCGAAGGAAGAGCTTGGCAGACAGAAATGAGGTTAATGCATAAGCTCGGCATATTTATGTGAGGTGAATAAATAAGCTCGCCAAGTTTTTGTGAGGTGAATACGTAACCTCGGTGCATAAAAACGAGGTTATGAAGCAGCCTCGTCTACTTTTTAGGAGGTATATAATGACCCCTTTGAAGATCTTATCTAAATCCTCATTGATATAAGCCGAGCTAAATAAACAACCTCGGTCTCTGTTGTTGAGGTGAAGGAGGGAGCTCGGCTTCTGTTGTTGAGGTTAAAGAGAGAGCTCGGCTTCTGTTGTTGAGCTTAGTGAGTGAGCTCGGCCAATGTTGTTGAAGCTATAAAATAGCCTCCTTGACACATATTGCATAAATTCATTAAAAGTATATGTCTCATTTATGCAATAGCCTCCTTAGTGAGTGAGCTTAGTGAGTGAGCTCAGCGTACTTTTAATGAATTTATGCAATACGTGTCAAGGAGGCTATTTTATAGCCTCAACAATATTGGCCGAGCTCACTCACTAAGCTCAACAACAGAAGCCGAGCTCTCTCTTTAACCTCAACAACAGAAGCCGAGCTCCCTCCTTCACCTCAACAACAAAGGCCGAGGTTGTTTATTTAGCTCGGCTTATATCAATGAGGATTTAGATAAGATCTTCAAATGGGTCATTATATACCTCCTAAAAAGTAGACGAGACTCCTTCATAACCCCGTTTTTATTCACCGAGGTTACGTATTCACCTCACAAAAACTTGCCGAGCTTATTTATTCACCTCACATAAATATGCCGAGCTTATGCATTACCCTCATTTTTGTCTGTCGAGCTCTTCCTTCGACGGTTTTTTCGAACGAAGACTTAAAATTGTCATTCGATAATCACTTAAAGAGACCGATATACCCGTTCGTGTGTTGATTGATTGATATTTTTATTAATTTCATCGATTTTAGGCTGTTTTCAATCAAAACAATTCGTTCGTCAGATTTAGGTTTCGATTCGAAAGAGAGAGTTTTTGGCCTTTATGCAATGTGTTCAGAAAAAATGAAAAGGGCTTGGGGTAATTTAGGTGAAATTATCTTGTCAATAGTCATTCCGACGTCTTGCCTAAAGCTCCTATGTAATAGTAACAATAAGGCGTACAATATATATATAATATATATTAATGGATGTAGAGAATGAGAATGAGAAAGTGGTTACACAATGGAGCAACCATTGGGGTTATCATCACTAAACACATCTCCGGGTCTGCCACCAACAACAGAGGAGTTGGAAGGATTGTAATTGTTATAGTAAGGGTATCCTTGGTAGGGGTCACCCTGGTACCCGTGCTTGTAGTAGTTGTAAGACGAAGATGGTTGCGGCGGCTGAGCAGCAAATTGGGACACAACCGCCGCCACCGAACCATCGGAATGCTGGCCGGTGTGGCTCCTCGTCTCCGGGTTGTATGGGAATTGCCACAGCTCTGCCCTCTTCCCTGTCCTCCTCACCGCTTTCAGGATCTTCTTCTGCTCCGCGCAACCAGTCACCGTTACCTTTTGCATCACCATGTCTATATCTACTTCATCCACTCCTGCAATATTATAACTACCTATATATCAATTTATCTAAACAAAATGCTTATAAAAATAGGGTGTTGATATATACACCACAAATCATAAGGTTACAATGTGACTAATTAATTTTTTTTTTTTAAAAAAATAACCCTTTTTAATCATACACGTTCTTAAGGACGTGCATGATTTGGGGTATATAACCGAACCGTAAAAATAACAATATTATGTACTATAACGAACTTTGCTTGCATAATTAACTACATGGCTCTTTTAAAAGAATATATAATTCATTCCCAAGATTTATTACCTTTGATTTTTTCAAGAGATTTCTTGACCGCGTTTTCACATCCGGCGCAATCCATGCTCACTCTCAACTCCGTGATCTACATACGTATAAATATCAATTTAGTTAAGCATATATAACTAGCTAGAAGCTAAGTTAATTAACAACAACAACAACACTAGTAAAACTAATCGATCCACGAATCACGTTGACCGCGCACGATAATACAAATTAAACTTACAGTTGTCATCCTTTTGCAACTCGCGACCAACTGAGGAAGAGAAAATCGACGCGAAACCAACACAAAGATAATACTTCTTGGTCTCCTCTTGTGTAGTTTTCTATCTGTCTGGTTCTATGCGCTCTTGTGAACCAAATTATCATGGGTGTATATATACAATGGATCCACATGGTTTGTCTTTCTCTCTACTCAAATGCCCCAGTATCAAATAATTAAGTTGACTATATATATGGTAATTACGCTTGGGTTTTCGGTTTAGCAATCAAGTCATATATGTGCATTTTATGCACCGACTCTTTAATTGCCACATGGGGTTGACAAATTTTATTTTGTACTTTTTAAATTTCGAAGCAAACACTTTGGCAGTTAATTCACTACGCCATAATTACGGGACCGGTTCTTCCCGCGTAATTTTTGCAACACGAAATTAACTTCTTCTTTTTTTCAATTCTGCTCAGGCTTTGTCTCTTGTTGGACCGGATTGAACATGGATAGATGATCGAGCTATGTCCTTTAAATAAAAAATTGTTATAAATGATAGATTACATAGGTCTCATATTGTATAGTGGGCCTAAATGCCCAATATCTTGTAACCTATATATATCGATCTTTATCTAATGAATGAAACCCTCAAAGAGGACTTTACATCAATCTTCTGATCTCACATGGTATTACAACCTTTTCTTCCTCACGGAACCCTAATTTGATCCTCCCGCCCCACCCCTCCTCTTCTGCTGCCGGCGTCGTCCCCTCGCCGACGATCTCTCTCTCTCCCCTCGCCTCGCCGACTTCCTCCTCGCAGATCCGAGCCCACCGTCGCCGATCCGAGTCCTCCGCCTCTCCTCCCTCGCTTGCAGATCCGAGCCCCGCCGCCGCTGCCCACCGCCGCCAGCATCTCTCTCGCTTCCTCCATCCCTCTCGTCGCTTCCTCAATCTCTCTTTCGTCGCTGCCCTCCGCGCGGGACTCCGCCCCACAGAGCTCCGCCGCCTGGACTCCGGAGTCGCCACCCCCTGTTCTCTCCATTTTCCCTGTTGCTAAGTGCTCCCTCCCGGATCCGATCCCAGTTAGGCAAAGATGCAAGACTGCCATTCAAACGGTCTTTGAACTCCACCCTTGCTCAATTTGACATCATTCATAGTGACATTTGGACCTCTCCTGTGCCTAGCAAGGAGGGTCACAAGTACTACCTCTTGTTTCTTGATGATTACACTCATTTCTTATGGGTCTTCCTGTTGCATTTCAAGTCCCAAGTGTTTTCTATCTTTGTCAAGTTCCATGCCTATATCAAAACACAGTTTCAAACATCCATCAAATGCTTACAATGTGACAATGGCCGTGAATTTGACAACAAAGACTTTCACACTTTCTTCGCCACACAAGGGATCTCCTATCGGTTGTCTTGCCCCTATACTTCCCAGCATAATGGCAAGGCCGAACGAATCATTAGAACCATAACCAACATGATGCGCTCTCTCCTCTTTCACATATCTATTCCCCTTACATATTGGCCTCACGCCTTATCAACCACATGTTATCTCCTCAGCATTATCCCATCTACTACCCTACACCATCGCTCGCCATCTCAGGCACTCTATTGCACCTTGTCTAGGTATGATCACCTTCGTACCTTTAGGTGCTTGTGCTTCCCAAAACAGTCTTTCACCGCTCCACAAAAGCTTCACCCGGGCTCCACTCCATGTGTCTTATTAGGCTATCCGTCTGATCATCGTGGTTATCTTTGCCTCGATGTTCGCAGCCATAAGCTTATTGTGTCCTGTCATGTCGCTTTTGATGAGTCTCACTTTCCTTTCTCTTCTCCTCTTCTCCTCTTCTCCTCTTCTCCCATCTCCGACACCTCTTATGTCCCAGTCTGAGTCAGAGTCTTCCTTCCCACACTTTCTCCTTCCCAGAGCTCTACAGGTGCTCCGGCCTCTCCCCCTACAACGCCCCCACCGCCACCTCCTCCTCCTACCCCCAGACCGCACACCCGTAGCATCTCCGGCATCTTCAGACCTCGTCAGATCGTCTCTATGAACGCCACCCTGCACCCCGCCAAACCTCCTCCTGCGTACTCCCGACCACCCCCTCCGTCGCCCCAGATGCCGCGGCCGCAACATCTTGCTGCGCCCGCGGCACATCAACCCGTGTTGCGGTCGCGCCCTTTTGTCGCACCCGCCGCACAACCTGTTACCGCCCCAATAGATTCCCAAATCTCTCCTGCCCAAACCCGACCTCCCTTTCCCCTATCCCCACCTCCCACAAAACAGCCCTCCTCGACCCGAATTGGCAGGCGGATATGCTCGATGAATACAGGGCCCTTACAAGGAATGGTACATGGGTTCTAGTTCCTCGCCCTCCTAAGGCGAACGTCATCCGCTGCATGTGGCTCTTCCGCCACAAGTTCCGCTCTGATGGGTCGTTGGAACGCTACGAAGCTCGTCATGTGGTTAACGGTCGATCTCAAGAGGCAGGTATTGATTGTGATGAGACATTCAGCCCCGTGGTCAAGCCTGCCACTATCCGAGTGGTGTTGAGCTTAGCTTTATCGCGACATTAGGTTATTCATCAGTTGGATGTCAAGAATGTCTTTCTGCATGGTCATCTAAATGAGACAGTTTACATGTTCCAGTCGTCGGGATTCGCTGATACTGATAGTCCCAAGCACGTAGGTCTACTGACGCGCTCTCTGTATGGTTTGAAACAGGTCCCGTGGGCTTGGTTCCAGCGCTTTGCTTCTCATCTGCTACGGTTGGGATTTGTTGGCAGCCGCTCAGATACTTCTATGTTAATCTATCGCAGAGGCACATACATAGCCTTTCTGTTACTATATGTCGACGACATCATCTTCACTGCCTCTTCTGATGCTCTTCGGATGTCTAATATTTTCAAGTTGAGTGCCGAGTTCGCCATGTCAGACTTGGGTCCATTGTCTTACTTTTTGGTTGTCGCCGTGTAGCGTCATGCGTCTGGGCTGTTTCTCTCTCAAAGTAAGTATGTTGCCGAGATTGTTGCTCGGGCCAAGATGAGTAACTGCAAGGCAGTTGCCACCCCTGTGGATACTTCCAACAAGCTCAGTGATCACTCTGGTCCTCTGTTTGATGATCCGATGTTGTACCGGAGCCTCGCCGGTGCACTGTAGTATCTTACGTTCACTAGGCCAGACATCAGTTACGCCTTTCAGCAGATCTGCCTGTTCATGAATGCAACTAGGGAACCACACTTTCAGGCCTTGAAGCGGATCATCCGGTACATCAGCGGTACCCTTGAGTTGGGAACCACAATCACCCCTTCCTCTCGGCTTGACCTCGTCGCTTACACTCATGCGGATTGGGGTGGTTTTCCTAACACACGTCGCTCTACATCTGGCTACTGTGTCTTGCTCAACGACACCCTTGTGTCGTGGTCCGCGAAGCGACAGTCTGTGGTGTCTCGCTCTAGCGCCGAGGCTGAATACAGAGGTGTCGCCAACGTTGTTTCCGAGTGCTCTTGGCTGCACAATCTCCTTCTTGAGCTCCGATGCCCTCTTTAGAAGGCCACCCTAGTCTACACCGACAACGTCTCCGCCGTCTATCTGGCCAGCAACCCAGTCCAGCATCAGCGAACGAAGCACATTGAGCTCGATCTCAACTTCGTTCGGGACAAGGTTGCGCTTGGACATGTTCGTGTTCTTCATCTCCCGCCCTCCTATCAGTACGCTGATATATTCACCAAGGGTTTACCTCGACAGCTGTTCTTCGATTTTCGGTCCAATGTCACAGTACGGGACCCTCCACTTTCGACTGTGGGGGTTTGATAGATTACATAGGTCTCATATTGTATAGTGGGCCAAAAGGCCCAATACCTTGTAACCTATATATATATATATATATATATATATATATATATATATATATATATATCTTTGTCTAATGAATGAAACCCCCAAAGAGGACTTTACATCAATCTTGTGATCTCACAATAAAAAATCTAAAATTCCTATATATTTTGTGATTTTCAAACACATGACATACTACCTTGGTTCGAAAAAACTTGTCATTTACTATTCACGCACGTTTTTTTATAATGATAAAAACTATATAAAATATTTATTTCTTTTATAAATTTTTTAACAAGTTTGTACTTGATAACACAACTGGAAAAGGGGATACTTTGCGCCGGTCAAACAGGCCATTCTCGACGCTTTAAAACGTTGGAAATTTTACTTTCGACGTTTTTTTAAAGCGTCGGAAATTTTAACGTCACGAATGACAAGTGGAAATTTTGACGCTTTTGAACGTCGCAAAAAATCCCGACGCCCTTGGGCGTCGAAATAGGCTTGTCATTTCGACACCATAAAGCGTCGGAAATTATATGCCAATTTCGACATCCTAAGGCATCGAAATTGACATATTATTTTTCGAAAAAAAAATAAAAAATGTATTTTTCTTCATTCATCCACTTTCATTACACATTAATTCAAATCCTTTAATTAACAAAAAAAAACACATCAACACAAATCCAATAAAGCATTAATCAAATGAATCTAACAAATGAATCAAGATCTAACATGAGTGAATTACATGTTTTAGTCTCCAGCTAACTCCAAGACATTACAAATTTTGAAGTAGATAATGAGATCAAATTTTGTTGATATTTCAATCCTTCAATAACTTGATAATCTAATCCTTTTATAACTTTATCGTAAGTCTCCAGCTAACTCCAAGGACATTACAAGTTCCAGGAGAGCTCTCATGGACCTCTTGTCCCTTCTTACTTATGTTTCATGATATTTCAATCATTCAATAACTTGATCACATGCTTAACTACAAGCCCTAACTGGAATATTACTAGATTAGAATAGCAAGCTCTGTTTGAAATGGATACATAATTGATAAATGCGCCTTATAGAAAGGAAATGACGCATTGAGCTGCTGAAACATCAAATTCTTGAATTTGGAAAAAAATACATTAAAAGCGTATTTTAGATATCAAACATAATTGCATATATAGTTTCGTCTTTTCCTTTTTTGTAGTCGACTAAAGAAAGATGAAGGCATTGTTTACTACAAATTTAAAAGAAATACTACAAAAAAAAAATGATTCTTGGATGGCTTATTTCTTAACCTTAAAATCAACAAGAAATCTGTTTGGACAATATCCTCAGTGATGGGTAAATTGAATGTCAGATGAATATAGTTTTCAATGCCAATGATTATCTCTAAGCTAATACATAAGAAAAGGAATTGCATGAGAGTAAAAGTTATTATAGAATACTTACTTCAGGTGCGGAAACTATCGTACCTCGGGCAGACTCGCATTATCATTTCAATTTAAGAAAGGGATGGCTAACCTCTCACCACATCTGCACCTTGCATTCACCTCACAACTTACAAGTCTTGGTTAAACAAGGAGTAGATTAATACATTGTAACCTCATCTACCATTAATAAAATCCAATATCATTCCTCAATAATTACACAAGGTGGTTAGGAATTACTCAGGCCTTACGGCATATTATGTATGCAAGTCTAGTCAGTTGATAGGAAAGAGATGGTTAGTCAACATGTTAGGAATTTCATCTTAGCAATGAATTCGTTGTTGTTTTCTCGATAGCAAACAAAGGTATTGATGATAGTGATGTCTCTTTGTCTTTGTAGTGGATGATTTCAATTGATCTATGTTTCAGATTCGATTAGGGCTAAGTTCGATATGCACTTATTAGTCTTAATTGAGTTGAATCAATGTGCCAATTGGTCTTGATTACTTGAGTCCTTAATGCTATTGTTTAGTGATATTGAATAAGATGAGTGAATCTATGCGGATCTCTCAACTTTAGTCAAGTAGACTTTGGAATATGAATAATTAATAGATCAATCTGAGGACCATGAATTCCAACCATTGTCAGAGAATTGCAGGTGAAATGTTCTTTTTACTTTGATATCAATTTACTTTTACATATTTGCTACATGTTACGAATCATTGTTTTGCTATAAGATTTTTTGCATAGAGTTATTGAATAGGAAATCACTTCTTCATGTGGGTTCGACACCGGACTTCATCGCTATACTAGTAGTTATTTGGTTTATCAAGTGATTGATTACCTAATCTATTGGTTATGTGTTTAAGTTTGGATATTATTACTATTTCGCAAAGGCGAAAATGCCAATGATGTTCGTCCAGCACCAAATTCTTAGCGTCGTTGCCGGGGAGAAGAAAGGAGTTTGATTTTATTTATCTATTTCAATTACTCTTTACTTTGAGTCTTTAATGTCCTTGTATGGTTCAAACTAGATCTTCTAATTCATTGCATTTGTCTTTTAATCCTGAGGTTGCACTACTAGAATTATGTCATAAGACATTACACTATTTACATTAGTCATGAAAACGCACGATGTTAAATAACTATATAATATCGATATCTAAATTTGTAATGTTAATAAAAAGAGAAACATCAGTCATTTTTATCAACTAATGTCAAAAACACTGTTTAAATTTTTTTTAAAGCGCAAAATTGAAATTTTAAGACTTAGAAAATTTTCATAACCCACTCACCTGTTCTCCTTCCAAAAACAGGCGCATCTTTCCTTTTTAAGTGACCCACTCACCGCCGTTCTCTCTTTCCTCTCTATTCTTCTCCCGCCCTCGATCTAGAGCTCTCTGCACCAAAATCTTCTCCTCTGTTTCTCCCTCCATTATACACTCATAGAGGCCAAAATTTGTTCCTTCCGTGGTTCTCTCATGGAGGCCAAGGTCTTCTCCTTCGTTTCTCCCTATGTCGTTCCAAAACAGGAAAAGGTATGATCTTCACCAATGGCAGCTCCATCTCCGTCAAGCGAGTAGGCACTCACAGTGGTAACGTCCACTGCGATGAAGCCCTCGATTGCTTCGTTATTCGCCTCTCCGACAAGTTCTTAAGAGCCAACATCGTTCGCACTAGCAACTCCCAGGTTCCCGTTCTTTCTCCTTCTTAATTATGTGAAAGTTATAAGAAATTGGAGGGGAATACGAGTTTTTTTTATTAGGTTTTGCGATTGTATTGAAGGATTTGGAGACGCTCAACGCGGAGAAAGGCGTTGAGGAGCCGAAGTACTCAAAGGTTGCGCAGAGGTTCTATAATAAAAGATTTCGGGAGCCTCCTCAACGGCTTAAAGGTTCTACAATGAACGATTGTGCAGAGTTGTATGACACTGAACGGAAGAAGTTGTTCAATTTGAAAGATGAGGATTTTGTTGGCCTGCTGCAACTTTGAGATGGTGAAGTGTTCAATTTCCTTCGGTTTTCTTGCAATTTTGGTTTGGTTGGTGTCATTGAACTGGTTCATTTCTTTGCACCTGTATTATTGCTCGCCAGATTTAGGGATTTCAGTCTTTTTTTACAAGAACCAATATAGATAAAAGGCTTTACAAATTCAACTTTGTTCTATTGATGATGTTCTTGGTGCACATATTTTCTTAGAATTTCCTGATATAAAATAATAATTGATGAATCTTTGATCAACAAAAGACTTGTAGGGTAGCTAAGAAGCAATAAATTGAGCTGATTAGACATGACATATATGCTTTCTTGGAGCTCTTTGTACATGTATAATTTTTTTTACCTATAATCTTGTGTAAGTTATGTAAGAATGGATACAAATGCTCTAATGGTTACAGTTTACTGTTCGTTCAAATGGGTTGTTATGATTTCATACTCTCATCCTTTGTTGTTAATGATATAGGATTGTAAGAGTAGTTACTATAGACTTAGTGTTAAATTTATCTTTTAAATCCCCCATTTAGAACATTAATTGAAGGCCTTACAATGATGGATTTTGTGGGGCTGTGACTTTTGAATGTGTGTAGGCAAAGAACTATTCTCTCTTGGGTTTGACCTGATTAAGGGTTATGCACTTATGCCAACAGGGAGCAGTTAGCTTAAGGATAAGGGTGTTTGATCGAGTCATGTGCTTTGTGACTGTCACTTTGCGGCAGATGCAGAAGCAGTCAACTGGAGTAATTCTGACTTTGATCATGTCTGTAAAAATATGATTTTCATTCGTCCTTCTGGTCTATTAAACAGTACAGCTGGTATAGTGCCATATTTTTTCCTTCCTTGTTCACTTGCCTGCTCCGTCTATATATTTTTTGTCATTTATCCTTCTTGCTTTCGTAGGCGATTTTAATTAGAGACTCAATGAGATATCATATGATGAAGCAAGGGATTTTCTTTCCCAACAATGCTTTGATTGGCATAAAGAGAAAGATCAAATGCGGGAAGAAATGGAAGCTGATAGAGTATTCAAAGGAATACGTGAAGGCATTTTCAGTTTTCCTCCAACGTACAAGTTTGAAAGGCACCAACCTGGTCTATGAGGTACTTGGAGTGATTTGTTAAATTCCTTATTTTCTTGATTTGCTAGATTCTATAAACTCTTTGGTTGAAAGCAAAGTTGTGGAAACTGATAAGAACTTTGTGGTTCTCTGACCTATTTTTTTGCCTTGCACATTTCAGTCTATAATGTAAATTGGTAAGGATTTGCTAATAGCACCATTTTCCAATAGCAAGTTACTTTTGTCTAATGTAGTTCATATGTAGTTTGGCGGTTATTTAGGCTTTTTCTTGCTTCCCAAATCCCAGGAATATTTTTCATGTTAAAATAAGCATTTAGTTTTTTTTATATCCATGCACTCAGATAGATGTAGGTAACTGCATTGATGTTCGCAGTTTATTTTCTGGCTTTTGCATAAAATGGGAAGAATTTTAACAATTTTGATTGTGAATAGGTTATGATGCTGGTGAAAAGAAGCATGTACCTTCTTGGTGCGAAAGAATCCTATATGGAGATAATCGCCTGTCAGCGTCATCTGAATGCAGTTTTGATCCAGTTGTAGGTTCAATATTACAGTAAGTCGGGCTCAATATTACCTTAGCGATTCTTTGAAGTGGATGGTATGTTTCATTTACCTTAGCAATGCATTGAGTGTTATGGTTTGTTTCATTTTCTTGGTCAAGTGAATTATACTTTACTATGTGTGAACTGATTGGTTAATTGATAACGAAAGGGTGTTTAACTTTCTCTATTTAGAATTTTCATAGATAGTGCTTTCCCTAAATGACAGACTTTTTAATGTATTATGAGTTGAGCAACATATTTGTTCTATTGCAGCACGTTAGCAAGGAGATTAGGAGGGTGCTGGTGGAAAGGGTTGTAAATTTTAATATTGCATTAGATGATGTTTTTAGCTATCAAAAATTTGACTCTTAGGAAGGAGTTCACTACTTCTATTGAGGCCAAACATGTAGCTGAACAAGATGCTGAGAGCGCCAAGTTTGTTGTGGAGAAAGCTAAGTAGGTAACTTACCCTTTCATAAATTGAACTCTCTCTATCTCATGAATATTGCGAAATTGGTATGACTTTTTTTGAAGTTTATATAATCCGAGTTGATTTCTTATCTCAAGTTCTATGCATTTATATGGAATGGTGACATAAAGGAAAAAATAAGTTGGAAGCCCACTTATGGATGAAATTTATTTGATATAGTTATTAGAACAGAAGAACATTTGTATATGCTCAAGTATAGAAGGAAGGTCTTGGTGTTTGTACTACTGTCATGTATTTGACTATTTTGGAATGCATCATTAATTTGATCCTATTTTGATTATTTGAGAAGTAGCCTATAATGGATACAAACAGGAATTAAGACGTCATTTAATGGAACAAAAAACGATTTAAAAATGCATTGAAACACAATAGAACAACTAAGAAAGTTGATGTCTTTTGAGAAATTATACATTGTTATACATAAAGAAAATGATGTTGTAATTTTTTTCGACATCACTTTTTTCAAATATACTGATTTAAATATATACATATAACATTGTCTTTATAAATATTGAATGTTGTATACTATTTCTTAAATAAAATAATAAGACAAAATACAAATGGAGAATTAATAAACACGAAATAAATCACATATAATGGATGTAAATAAGTTATTACAACATTGTTTTTGGAAAAAATTTCGATGTTAATTTGAATTTTTGTATTGTTCTACATATCTTCAGATAACTATAAATCCTAAATAATAATGGTTTAATATTAGGTGAATCAATCCAAATGCAATTATATTCGTGCATTTAATTCGAAAATACAAAGGGAAACGATGTTAGAAATCATTATAGACATCGGTTATAAACCGATGTGGTAAAGTTTGGATCTTTAACGCCACCCACTAACACGTTAAATTTTTTTTATTAACATCAGTTTATACCTGATGTCTATGGACGTTATTCTAGTAGTGTTTAAAGATCTCTTAGGTTGAGGAGGAAGCTTGTGTTTGAGAAAGACGAGGACATGGCAGAAGACGTTGTTGTTGATCCGCCAAGGACCTTGAGAAACCTAATTTGAGTCCTCAACCACTTGCAATTAGTCTTCCTGATCTCCCCGAGGGTTCAAGATTTGAGTATAAGTGGAATTGGTATTCTATTTTGCCTTACTTCCAAGGAGTGCCTCAGGAGGAACCAAACAAGCATCTTGCTACCTTTGTGAGCGTGTGTGATAGACTGAGACCCCAAGGTCTGAACGATGACCAATTGATGTTGAGAGTGTTCCCTTTTACTTTGAAGGATTCTGCAAGTGATTGGCTTTACTATCTACCCCATAAAACATTACTACTTGGGTGCAATTGAAGAAAGCTTTCCTGCAAAAGTACTTTCTTGCGACTCACCTCAACAAACTTAGGAATGAGTTGTCTAGTATTGAGCAATCACCTACGGAGAGTCTTTATGAGTATGTTGAGTGGTTCCAGAAGCTTAAGGGTAGTTGTCCGCAACATGGTATACCCGAGGATGATCTAGTGTTGTATCTTTATGAAGGCTCCCTTGACAACATCAATTGGTCATCGCTTGACAAAAAGTACTTTGTTGTTGATCCGCCAAAGACCCTGAGAAACCTAATTTGAGTCCTCAACCACTTGCAATTAGTCTTCCTGATCTCCCTGAGGGTTCAAGATTTGAGTATAAGTGGAATTGGTATTCTATTTTGCCTTACTTCCATGGAGTGCCTCAGGAGGAACCAAACAAGCATCTTGCTACCTTTGTGAGCGTGTGTGATAGACTGAGACCACAAGGTCTGAACGATGACCAATTGATGTTGAGAGTGTTCCCTTTTACTTTGAAGGATTCTGCAAGTGATTGGCTTTACTATCTACCCCATAAAACATTACTACTTGGGTGCAATTGAAGAAAGCTTTCCTGCAAAAGTACTTTCTTGCGACTCACCTCAACAAACTTAGGAATGAGTTGTCTAGTATTGAGCAATCACCTACGGAGAGTCTTTATGAGTATGTTGAGTGGTTCCAGAAGCTTAAGGGTAGTTGTCCGCAACATGGTATACCCGAGGATGATCTAGTGTTGTATCTTTATGAAGGCTCGCTTGACAACAATAGGAGTTTCATCAATGCTACTAGCGGAGGAGATATTTTGGACAAAACACCTCAGAAAGCAATGCAGATTTTTGAAGGGTTGCTAACGTATCGCAGCAATATAGGAGACACCAAGGAGTTAGAGGAGTTCATAAGTTGGATAGTTTGAGAGATGGACACAAGGATGATATCGATTGGCTTATGGAGATCGTGAAAAAGATGGCTATGCAAATGAATAAACCCCATCAGCCTAGACCTTGTGGTGTTTGTGGAGATCCAACTCATCTGAATGATAAGTGTCCCTTGATTCAGGAGGACACCGCTGAAGTGAATACTATGGATTATGGAACTCGCCGCAAATTTGGTAACAATTACAATCAGGGCTACAATTCAAACTACCAAAGTGGAGAGGACAATTTGAGAATCGTCCTAGAAACACTCAACAAGGAGATCGAGATGAGAAATTGAGGTTGTTGTTGGACAAGATGAATGTTCAAGAAAAGTTGCTGAGTCAAATGGCTAAGGAGATTGTTGAATTGAAAGCGAAAGATTCGGGATAGTTACCATCGCAGATGGTAGTGAATCTGAAAGAGAATGTTAGCGCCATGATCCTTAGATGAGGTAAACAAGTGAATCTACGCACTAGAAATGTTAAAGAGAGGCCAAATGACGAAGTTGATTTGGGAAATAAAGAGGAAGAGACAGAGTTGGAGACAAACTGCATAGACGGCGCCCGCCACCCCTCACCACGGCGCATGCCGCCTTCTCTAGTGACATATACGACTTCTGGCGTTGCTCAATCCCCGAAGAATTCTTCTAAAGACTGGTCTTCTGAGGTTTTGAGACCAGCACCAACCTTTCCTCATGCCTTAAGATCTGATCGTAAGTGGGAAGATGAATAAATTCTTTATGACACCTTTGCTCATTGTGAGGTAAATATTCCACTTTTCAATTTGATTAAGGATGTGCCTCGCTATGCGAAATTTTTGAAAGAACTATGCACGATGAAGCAAAAGCAAAGGATGCGGAAGAAAGAAAAGGTAAGTTTAAGTGAGAATGTTTCTGCTTTGCTTCAGAAACGATTGCCTGAAAAGTGCGGAGATCTAGGTATGTTTACTATCCCATGTACAATAGGTAAGGCTAGCTTTACCAAAGCTATGGTAGACCTAGGTGCTTCAATTAATGTTATGTCTAATAACTTGTACATGTTTTTTTGGGTCTCAATTCATTGTATGAAACTGGTGTTACTATACAACTCGCTGATCATTCTAGTATTAAGCCTAGAGGAATTGTTGAGGATGTTTTAGTTAAGGTGAATGATTTGATATTTCCGACTGATTTCTTCATTCTAGACATGGAACAAGGTACGCTTGAAACCCCGATTATCTTAGAAAGGCCATTCTTGCGAACGGCTAAGACTAAGATTGATTGTTTTGAAGGTTCACTAACTATGGAGTTTGATGGTAGAAAGATTGAGTTTTCTATATTTGAGCCTATTGTTTATTCTACTAATGATATTGTAGATGTTCTTGACTCTGATGAAAGTAATCACATGAATGAATCAAATGGTTTGTTAGATGCTTCTGTTGAAACTGAATCTATGAATCTTGAGTTTTCTAACAAAGATGGAATTGGATTAGGGAAAGATGACATTGAGAGGAAAATTGAGAATTTGTTTAAGTCACATGACAATGTGTTTAATTCAAATTATTCTATTGTTATTCCCTATGAAAAATCGGTTCCTAACAATGTCGAGGTTTTTGCAATTGCAGGACAACCTCCAGGAGTAATTCATTTCAAGAAGGAATCAATCAATGCAGTTGAAGAATATGTTGGAGAAGTTCTTAAAGTTCCACCCCTTGTGTTGAAAAGGACAAGTGTGGGGGATCTTGGTGGAGTAACTTGATCAAGAAATGCATCACGTCGAGCCAAAGACGTGAAACAAAGACGCTTTTTGGGAGACAAGGCAAGGTAGTTAGGTAGTATTTCTATTTTGCAATTAGTTTTCAATTCAATAAAGTAGGATCAATCGTGTCGCTGGATTTCGAAAGTTACGGTAAGTTGCAACTTGTGTCAGATTGAGTTTTAATTGATTTGAAAGAACGGAGTCACTTTATGTGGACACGACGCCCGCCGCCAATCACATGGTGCCCGCCGTTTGTAACGGCCCGGGATTATAATTCTCGAGTTACGTTTCGAGGGATAAAACCCCTCGTTAGGATCTTGCGCTCCGAGTACAGATTGAAGTTTTGAAACCGAAGGGTGGTAGTTTAAAGCGGGATTTCGCACCCAAATCCGGAAGATCCATTGGAGACCCCGGGGTAAACCCCTGTACCTATCCTAAGTCTACCACGTGGGAAACCCCTTTATCATGCAATGGACAAAAGTTATGAAAAGCATACAACGGGTGCCACGGCAGAGCCGAGTCAAAACATAGTATAAGTAGGGAGAAATCCCAAAAGTATAAATTTGGTAAAGTCAGGGTTCAACACTCACTCTCCGCCATATAAATGGACTTCGTCATAGCAGCATGAAATCAAAGAGTGAAACAGGTACCTAAAACTATACCACAAAGTCAGGCCAAGATTCTGTCCGCGGGTCCTCCGATCGCGCTGAGTACATATAATACGCCTATACCTAGAATAAAGGATGTCTTCATGCAGTACTAAAATATTAACCACACTATTATACTCCTAATTCATATACGCATAATATTAAGTAAGGCCTTAAGAAAAATACCAAGTGGTATATCCCTCTTCTACCACCACCCCTCTTCCAGATAGGGTGGAGACTACCCAGTTCGATTCTATAGCATATCGAATCTCATCATCATATCGTGGATCTTGCGAAAAGAAAATAATAATGTTGATAATAGTAAAAGTGTTCTAACGACTCGAATGACTCAGGACGAAACCCGATGGAGCTGGGTTGTCCTATGACCCTAGCAAGGACTCTAGGACTAACAGATAACGACCGTTATGTATTCAAACGCAACCAGAATAAGGATGCTCATTCGTAAGTGCAATTCCTAAGCATGATATTACATGACATGCCTTTATGCATATGCAACACCTACATACTATATGACACATCAGGAAGGAGGTACTGGTTACTGAGTAAGCCCCGGAGGACTTACCTGGCTAGCAGATCGGAAACAGAACAATCAAGCACACAGTAGTCACAATCACAGAGTATCACCTAGTACATAATGGAATATACATAACTCTACATCCAACTATTAAGTACTCAAGTACACCTCAATCCATAGAACAAATAACACATTATGAAAGTCATTTCATCGCATCATCCGCTCCATGAGACCACATCGTTCTCCATAAATCATTCAACCAATTCTGCATGTTCATATACATCATTTCCGCATAGACCTCAATAGTTCATCAAAATCATAAGACATAATTTGTGTGATATAAAATCCTACTACCTCGTCATAATTATCCAACATTTAATCTCTCATAATAATTTACCACAAATCATGCTATTAGTCACACATATCATACCGTTAGTCAAACGATCATATCACCATGCTAGTTAGTCACCGAACAAGTATAATTACCAGGTTAGTTCCAAAACCGTTTCCAAAATCCGAGTCGAATAGTTCAGAATTCCGACCCTTGAAAATATTCTCAAAAATCATGTTTCAATTTATTTATTAAATCACTTTCCAACCTTGAAATTCTTTTCTAAATTCTTTTCAAATCTCCAAGTCCAAATAATGTTATATTTTAAACCCCCAATATTATTATATTTTATTTAAAATATCATTAATTAATTAATTAATTAAGGATAAACCAGAACCGAACCGAACCCATTCCGCTAATTAATATAACTCCCAACCGGTTAAACATTAAAAAAATAAATTAAAGAAAACAAGGAGGCGGGCCCACGATCTTCATCTTCCTCCCGATTTCAAAAGAAGGATCCCGCCTGCCTTGGCTCCTCTGTTCGAGACTCCATCTCCGCCGGCGAGCCTGAGCTCCTCCTTCCGGCCTCCGTCTCCGGCGTCCTCCCGCACTCAGCTCCGCCTCGCCTCGGCCTACTGTATTCGCTCCTCGATTGCTGCTCGACACTCGCTTGCTCTCGACGCTAGCTCTCTCTGTCGCACTCACGGAGCCGCACACGACCTTGCCGCTCTCGAGCTCGTCGGTGCTCTCGAGCACACCCGATCGTCCCGCACTCAGCTCATGCTCACTCGCGACTAATCTATGCATCGAAAGAAAGCAGGGCCGGTCCTACTGTTATATAGGCCCTGTTGAGTCGTAAAATTTAATGAATTTTATTTTTCATGATTTCTTGGGGATCATGAAATTAATTTAACGAATAAATTTCATCGAAATAGACTCTAAGTGGGCAGGCTTTTTAATCCAAACTAAAGCCAAATCGAAGCCCAAGCTTTGGTCCAGCCTAAAGCCAAATCGAAGCCCATGCCAAAGCCCAAATAAATTCAAGTTTAATTCCACATTAAAAAAAATTGGAATTACAAAAAAGAAGCAATATAGATGAATCCGGATGGAGATGGACTTTCTCTACAATACCAACTGCTCCCATCAAATCCCCTGTCAATCTACATACACCCATGCCTAACAACAGAGTTCACACTCACAAAAACGAAAAGAAAGCCCAACTGCCCCATCAATGGAAGGCCATCACTTTCCATCTGCAAAAACAAAAGAAAGCAGAAAACCAAAATCATCAAGAAGCAAAAGAGAGCAAAGCACTTAAAAAAATTAGTGTCCATCTCAAAACACATCAAGTAGTGAGTCTGCTCAATCCTAGTTCAATTCTTGAAACCAGGGCCTCGAGAACCTTGCGAGCTTCTTCGAGTGGTCTGGTTTCAAAATCATTTGAGTCCGTCATTCACTTTACTTGCTGTCAAAATTATGCCAAAATAAGAGTTGGTTCTATTTTGATTCCAATAATCCTACCGGGGAAAACCTTGCGAGCTTTCTCCGCAGTTTGGTTCTGGAATCACTTAATTGTTCCAAACAGAGCTGTTATGCTGCCCAATTTTACACATCCAAGGTGTGGTACAGGCGAAAAAAGAGAGAAGGAAGCAAACAAATAAAACTTACCGGGGAGGCTGTTGTCGACGCCGCGGGATCGTTCCCAAGTTGCTACACTGCCTGTCTCAACCTTTCAAACCCTGAATTTGCCTCCTCCTTCGTTTGTCCAAAACCCAAACCGAAAGGCTCCAAAATTACCGAAATCGCAACCCTAGAATTTGGAACGAAATCGGTTAAAACTCACAAATTGAGCATAAGATTAAAGGGAAGGGGAAAAGAAGAACACAAGTAGTGTCTTAATTTCTCAAATATCACCTAAATAGAAGATTTGGGGCAAGAAATCGACAAAACGAGAAACCTAGAAATTACCTGAGCGGAGGTTTCCAAGTCGTTCGGGAGATCGGAGCCTCGCCTTCTCTTGCCCGGCTTCTCTTTCCGGCTGATTTAGCTCCAAATCTCCGAGCTATGGTGGCCACTGATTAACGAGAAAGAGAGAGAGAGTTGAGCAGACGAGCTTTCTGCAAAACCTAAAAAAAAAAGGAGACTGTTATTTGCACGGTCATTTTTTCGCGTTTTACACGGTATGCGACCGCGCATTGCGAGTGCGCGGATCCGCGCACTCGCAATGCGCGGTCGCGCTTTTTTTTTTTTTTTTTTTTTTAAATCCGCGCATGCGCAGTGCGCAAACGCAAATATTTTTTTTTTTTAAAATCCGCGTTTGTGTGATGCGCGGACGCCGATATATTTATTTTTACCGAAAATAAATCAGATATATACGAATCGAAATAGGATAGATAATGATATGTACACGGAATAAAATAAGACAGATAATCGAAAGATATATCCTATATATTTAGATATAGATATATTTGGAGATAAATGTCAATAGATATTTTTTTTCCAATAATAAAAGATGATGATCTCTATATATACAATACATGTTTAGGTCACAAATATGAAAATTTTGACACCTCTAGTAAAGCTAATATTTCCAAGATCCTAAATTTCTCCATATGTCGTCGCCAGTTGAAGATGATCTACCATTCAACCCATACGATTACAGCAATCCGCAAGAACTTCTAACTCATGTCGATGTAAGTCTAAATACGATTGTACTAAAATCTCATGTATATATCTTCCATGTTTCCAATATTTTTGAATATATAGTTGTATATGTCAATATTAGAGAGATTTATTTAACATCTACTATATTGATTTCACAATACTTGGGTATTTTAGATGGTAATTTGTGCTTCAAATTAGACGATGTTAGATATTTTATAGGTAGGTGATTGTAATAATTTGTATTGTTTTGTGTATTGTTTACTTTTGAAAATATTATAATTGGTAGAAATGTGTAGTGGGTATATAAAAATAATAATATTTGTGAAAAAGTTAGTAGAATAATGATTTTTTATAAAAAAAAAGTGAGGTGACAATGTATTATGAAACGGATGGATTATATGTTTTGAATGTTTTTGTTTCCAATGTGTGTGTATTATATCATCAATATGTTTCGAATTGTAGGATCTCGCCGACTTTTCCCTAGAAGAGGGTACCGATTATTCAGATATGTTTCGGATAGATGGATATTTCTTTGACTCCAGGAATGCAAAGGAGTGGGCTCGTTTTATGGGTAGAATTAGAAATATGGTGTTAATAACTCATAGGTCTTGGAAGAACAAGCGAAACGGGTTAGGTGTCTTTCGTTTGGTTTGTGAGTACTATGGCTATCCTAGAGATGCGGCCGATGTGGATAAGGATTTTCCACCATCATCACACCGAGAGAAACCATCGAAGAAAATTGGATGTCCATTTGAGCTCGAGGGTCGTGAGTACAAGACAGGTAAATGGAGAATGTTTGTTATATGTGGTTCTCACAACCATAATCTTCCAGACAACTTGTATGGACATACCTTTGCCGGAAGGTTGACTGATAAACAGCATCATAAGGTACGACGCGGTGCAATGATTGGGTTAAAACCTCGACAGTTGTTGAGTATCCTTGAAGATGAAGATTCCCAATGTGTGACGAGTATCCGTCAAGTGTACAACTCTGTTCAGAAGATGAAGAGGGTAGAGGCGGAGGGTCGTGGAGATATACAACAAGCATTGCATTCACTCGAAGGAAAGCAGTACGATTTCTTCGTACGTAGAGTGCACGGGTCTAATCAGCTGAGTGATTTAATGTTTTCTCACCCAGACTCACAACGTTTATGGAGGTTATTTCCATACGTCATCATGATGGATGCAACATACAAGACAAATGAGTACGTGTATCCTTTTGTATTTATTTACTGTACAAATAGATTTAAATTTTGTCTAATTAGTTGCTCTTGATTTATTGACTATCTCCCTTTCATGTAGGTATAAGATGCCATTGCTGCAAATAGTTGGGTTCACTAGCACAAAAAAGACATTTGCGATAGCATTTGCATTCATGACGAAGGAGACCACAGATCACTACAGCTGGGTGATGCAGACGCTCCGAGATCTCTGTAAACATAGAATGCCAGATGTGATTGTCACAGATCGAGAGTTGGCAGTAATCAAAGCCATCAAGGAAGTGTTCCCAACCGTGAAGCATTTATTGTGCAGGTGGCATGTAATGTCAAATATCGAAGTGAAGGCAAAGATCACACGATCAAAAACTAAAGAAAATGAGTTTTACCGTGATTGTTATGCCTTGGTAGAGTCGACATCAGAATTAAGCTACAAACGACGTCTTCAATCAATGCAGACCAAGTGGGAAGGGCGTTGGGGCCTCATGGAATACCTTGAAACCACTTGGCTCAAGGACTTTAAGGAGGCACTTGTTAGAGCTTGGGTTGATTGCTATCCTCACTTTGGGACTAGAACAAATAACTGGTAAGTATTTTGGATGTTTGTACTAGTGAATTAAGGTTGAATGTTATTTTGGATAAATAGATGTTTAACCGCCAACCTATTGAAAACCATGCAGTTGTGAGTCGCAGCATGGGAAGCTGAAGGATATGTTGAACACGTCAATAGGGGGGTTTGAAGACGTGGTCAAGTGCATCGACAGAATGGTCAACGGGCAGATCAAGCAAATAAAGGGTTCCCTTGAGATGTCACGCATGAATGTTCTTAGGAGTGTTTCTAGTAACCCACTATTGGCTCCCCTCGTTATGAAGGTGACAGCTGAGTGCTTCAAATTATTGCTCAACAATTACACCACGGCGATAGGTAGACGCACTGATGACGGGGTCTGCCGGGACAGGTATTGGCGAGATGTGTATGGCGTGCCATGTGTTCATGATTTTTTAGAAGCCATATCCACCCGTACGCCGATAAGCTTGAGTCAAATTCATCCCTTTTGGAGGCAAGTGATGTGGAGTGGACCTATTATGGCAGAGGAGGGCAGCGAACCTGTGGAAGATATAGACCAGACCAGGTTAACGTTGCTCAGGTTGAAGAGAAGGCTTGAGGCAGATGATCTCACTCCTCAACAAGCTAAATTTCTTGCAACAGCTTTCATGGACATGGAGAATCCCGGAGAAACTAACATGACAACACCACCTATAAGCAATCCTAGAGGTCGACCAACAGGGAGGCGATCAATGATGCGCGAACCAACGGCACTTGAGCATGCAGTACGACGGTCAGCCACCCGAGGTCGAGGGAGCGGTCGAGGTCGTCCAAGTGGTCGAGGTCGTCGAAGCGGTCGAGGCGAGCCAATGACACTTGACCCCACGACATTTTTGTCCGTCCATGTGGACTGGTTTGTCCCACGCTATGTTGATCGCGTTCAAAATGTGATTTCAGATGGGCATTGTGGGTATCGAACGCTTGCAGTGTTGCTTGGATATGGGGAGAACCAGTATATGAGGGTCCGACAAGAGATGGCTGATGAGCTGCGTAAGAACAAGGATTTGTATCAAGAAGCATCGCTGTTGAACGATATTGAAGGGCTTATCGGTAATGTTGACATCAAGGATCCCGGTGAATGTAGTCCGACGAGGTGGATGGAGGCGCCGTTGGTTCCTATGGCAGCCGCGACACGATATCAAGTTATTGTGGCCGTCCTTAGCAAGGGTGGTCCGCATACATGTATCCCGATGATGGCACCTACAACGACCGCAAGGCCACCGACAGATATTATTGCAATGGCGTTGATTGGCGGAGTGCACTGGGTACCGGTTAGTGAACTTCCACCCTTACTATTACTATTCCTACACATTGTATGAATTGTTAATTATTGTATTTCATAACAAATTAAATAGGTATGGCTTCGATCAGACTCACCGATCCCTCCAAAAACTCCAGAATGGGATCATTTCCACCACCAGAGCGTAAACGGTTGGGATGGACCATTTAATACAAGGATGGCAGAGTACCTCAACCTTCGACGTGCCGATCCTGATCGTTCAGGAGACCAAGACGGCGATAGAATATATCATAATATATCAGATTGAGAAGTTTATGCTAAACTATTTCATATTTCTTGTTATCAAATAGATATATGTATTTTGCTTTCAAACTTGAGTAGAGCATAAAATTAAGTAATAAACATTTTCTTAACTACAGTGCATGACATCAAACATATCTGAAATACATAAACTCCCTAACATTGAACACCAAAGTATATCACAGTTGCCGTTGTGATGCCCGAACTTGAGTGGGGGCGCGTGGGATTGGGTTTGCCATTGCCTCCAAGTAGTAACTGAGAATCTCTTGATGGCTGTAAAACTCCTCACGACGGTCTAGCATTTTCCGGATGTTCTCCCCTAACACGTACAATCGCTATCATTTGCAAAAAAAAAACACATTGTGACGATCACAAATGCAATACAGGTAATGAAATATTTAAGGCACAATTCATACCCGAGCTTGTATTGTGGAAATCGGTGTCGGTTCCTCCTCTATAGGTTGGGCCTCAACTATACTCTGTAGAACATAGGGATGACCATGACGACTGAACCACTCCATATAGTCGGGCGTAACCAGATACCCCTCATATGCAACAGGCAGGTTGTGAAGGTTCAGCAAATTAGCGGGGCTGTGTCGCTGATCCCAGACATCGAACATATCCGAAAAGGTCAACTTCAAGCGGGCTGTACCAGTAGGCCGAGTCTCAATAGTGGGTGGGATACGGTCCATGGGTATGCTTTGCACACGTCCGAACTGTCTTAATACACGGTCCGGCATGTATGGTTCTTGGATATCGTAAATGGACAAAACCCCTCTATATCGAGAAACTAGAAAGTCAGCGTCGAAGTTAATGAACCTATCCTCGTACGGCATGAACCTTACGTCCTCGGCTCTCATCGTGTCCAGCTGAGTGGTAATGTTGTGTACCCTCTCCAGAGTACGCGGTGGTGTCGCTCTATGCGTCCACCGACAAGCCCACCTTCGATCAATTTGGCGGGTCCGCTCCTCAGCCATTGCAGGGGCAAATGCCGGAAAATGTGCCCAAATCCAAAACTTTATACATATAAAAGAAAAACAAATTAGTCTAATTGATTGAAAGCACGAATTTTGTATGTAAACGTTATAAGAATACCTGAACCAATGCAGCGCACCCACCCATGGTTCCCACCCCTTCCCTGCTCGCGATGCCCAGGGCTCGATACAAGAGGGCAAGCATGGCAACACCCCATGAGTACTGCCCCGTCATAGCATGATTGTAGACTAAGTCAACTGCCCACAAGGGTATGTGTGTAGTCGACTTATCATTGATAAAGATCGCCCCAAGTACTATCAATAGATACCCGGTCGCAACAGATTGGGCATAAGCATCGCCATTAGGAATCATCGCCTTCATCATCTCCTCTAACTTTGCCTGACTGAAGCGCGCCCCTCGACTGCTCATGTCTGCAGTGGATATGCCAAGTCTGGTGGTGAGGAAAGACCGGCGTTGCGCATCGGTCATAGGTGTACGTGGGGCAACTCCGTCAATCTGTAGGCCAAGTATGATGGCTACATCATGGAGGGTGATAGTCATCTCACCCCAGGGAAAGTGGAACGTGTTCGTCTCGGGGTGCCATCGGCAGATAAATGCTTGGATCAAAGAATGATCCACCGTGCCAAACTCGACGTCCTCCAGATCTGTAAGGCCACTTAGTCTTGCAAGCCCGAACCAACTCATAGGGGTAACAACACGAGGCAAGCTTCTGAGGAACTGAATGTGGGTGTTGCGTCGAATGCATCGAATTACATTGTCCTCCTACAGGGGAAAAACACATAATTCTTTAGGTAATAATTAAATATTTAATTTAAGTAAGAACTTTCACAAGAAAATATAAATGAATACATACCTCACCCATCCAAATAAGTCTACATCTGTGCGTCCTATACCACGTCAATGGTTGATTCTCTAGTGGTCGGCCGTCATTGGTAACTGGTGGTTGTAGTTGTTCCTCATCTATGTGTTGTGCCCCTTGTTGTGGTGGGTCCTGATGGACCGGCTGCTGATGTGGATGCTCTTGTTGCTCATAATAGTGCTCGTAGTCATAACCAGCATCCGTCGCCACATTGTGGTAGTCATACGGTTCGGGACCGAATGCCTCCTGATTATCGCCATCATCTGTGTTGGCGTCCTCAAATTCCTCTTCATCGGACGCATCTGACCCAGCTGCATCGTCCGACTGAATATCCTCGAGCCCTAGTGTCCCGCTCGGGAAAGGAGACGGTGTACGCTCTGAGGAGGAGCGTCTCAGAGTAGGTCGACTCGGCCCAGGCGACCGTGTCCTATCCCTTATAATTGATGTACTCGCCCGAGCGGGTACAGTAGTGGCGGTAGCTGGAGCATTCTCTTGCGCCTCCTCAGCCCTTTCATGTTCACCTCGACGGGCTGAAGCCGTGGGCCGTCGCCGCTCCAATGCCGTAGAAATTTTCTATCATATTGCATAACAAATAAACAAGGTTACAATTTGTTACGAGTACAAATATCCAAAAACTAGTCCGTACACATCAATTATGTTTATCTATTCCTATAAGGTTATAATTGATAAATACAAATTACTTTTTTTCCATTTATCTAATTTCAGTGACCTATTTTAAATGGTATTTTGTTTACCTATTTTCATTGGTATTTCATTTACCTATTTTTGGGTTTAGGGTGAAATCTTACATTTTTTTTAGCATTTACATTTCTTTCATAAACATTTAATATGACGCTAACTATACTGTTGCTTATATATTTCGAAATTAACTTTTCCTATCTTTGTAACTCCTAAAAACCTTTATTTCGCTGACCTATTGTCAATGTAATTTTATCTAACTCATGACATAAAGAATTTTGATCATATATTTTCTGTTGCTTATTTCAACATAAATGATACATACAAATTCGTATAAAAAAATTCTTTCAACTAAAATGAACTAACTAAACATTATTACAATTCCTAATATTTCATGGAACTTTTTTCATCGTCATTACATCTTACAATTTCTAATATTTCATGGAACTTTTTTCTTTTCACTAAACATTATAAATATCATAAAATTTATCAAAACTAAAATGAACTTACTCCTCTCGCTCTCTGACGCTCATCCTTATCTTGTGAAGATCGATCCCCTCGAAGCCAACCCATGGCACTACTTGCAACCTTCTTCATTTTGGATGTCATGATTCCCGATTATCTACACATAAATTTAATTAATGTAAGTCATATGCAAACATAAGGAAAATAAATGATTTCCGATTAACTAAATGTAAATTTAATTAGTGAAGATAATACATAAAGAAGAAAATTACTCTTACCTTTATGAAGATGGGATGAACAGCTTGATGAACACAATGAAAAGGATAAAATTTCAGAACAAAGTTTTGTGAAATGGGAAAGCTGTGTGGTGAAGGGTATATGCTTGGGGTCGGATTTTATAGGAGGAGATGGAGCATTGTATCTCCGTGAATCGCGAGTGCAGCGAGATTTCCGGAAACACGCAACAGGAAGATTCTCTCCCGTGACTGTGTGGTCCAATCGACGTCCCTTCCAGCCTGTCCATCGGCGCACGCGCTTTGCGCAGACGCGGGCCCCACATCCGCGCATCCGCTGTGCGCAGCTGCGGAATCTTCCGCGCACGCGCTGTGCGCAGCTGCTGACCACCTTTTCCCCTCCGCGCATTCGTAATACGCAATCGCGTTTTGATCCGTGCAACTTGCGAAAAATTGACCGTTCGTATAGCAATTCCGAAAAAAAAAACGAAGACGGAGAGGACGAAGTTTGCAAAGTCAAAACATAAAAAAAAAGTCTTTGCTTTTGTTAAAAAAATATACCGGCTTGAATTGATTTGAAAATGGGCCTAGGTCCATGTGTTTTAAAAGAATGGGTTTTGCCAAGTACGTGAATAACAATTCACATTGCCAATAAATTTGTTTTATCAAATTTATCTAATTAAAAAATTTACCCATTAAAACATAAGAATTATTTTTGGCACAAATTAAGAATTCGAGTTTTATCGAAATATAAAATTAAACTCGTCAAATACTATTTTCTAATTAATTCTAGTGGGTCAATCTCAAGTCGGCTTCAATAAAAACGGAGTCAAAACTTCAAATCGAGTTTCAACGAATATAAACTCGGTTCTAAAAGAACTACGGGTGATTTGATCCCGTTCAAACGGGTACGTAGGAAGCTCGACACAAAGCTAAAGCTCGTTTGGTTCAATCGCGAAATCCAAATTAAATCGGTTCGTTTAGAACTACGTAAAGACTTGACGCCTCCCATCGGCTACGTAGGTAACCCGAAATTATATTCTAAAAATATATCGGGTACAATCATCAACCTCTAAAATTCTTTTAAATGAATATGAGGTTAAAACCAAACAAATTAAATTGGTTCCTTTTAGAACTACGGGTGATTTGATTCTCTTCTAAGAGATACGTAGGACACTCGATACAAAGCCAAGGCTCGTCTGGTTCAATCACCAAAAACAAATTCAAATTGTCCATTATGACTCGATACAAAGCTTATGCTCGTCGAGTTCAATTACCACTCTCAAATGATCTCGTGATCAAACCCAAATAAAAAATTTATTTTTTTGTCTCGAACTACGATGACTTGATTCCACCCAATAAGTGAATACGTAGGAAACTCGATATAAATCAAATTATCACCGAGTTCAACCACACCCAAATCTTCAATCAAATTCTCCAAATTCATTTGTCGACTCAAGTCGTCTCAAAATTCAAGTTTTCATCAAATTCAAAGTGTCTCCTCCGACTCGATACAAAGCTTCCGCTCGTCGAGTTCGGTCACGACCAAAACGTCAAAAAAACAAATACCAAATTCAAATTTGGCCTTTTCAAGAACTACGTTTGATTTGATCCCTTCCAAAAGGGTACGTAGGAAACTCACAAACGAGTTCAATCACAACCCCTAAATTGCCCTTTAAGTCAAATCTCAAATAAAAACAAATCAAATTCCACATCAAAATCCAAATCGTTTTCTATGCAAATGATAGGCGGGTTACTTGAGTTACCCTTCCGAGAAGGTGGGCTCAGGTTACTCGGGTGGAGTTTTGTTTGAGCTACTCTTCCTAGAAGGTGGGCTTGAATTTCATCCTCTGATGCATACAAGAAAACGAAACCAAACCCAAATCAAATCAAACAAACCAAACAACAAAATCCAAAACACTCTGAACTACGTAAGGCTTGATTCTCTTCCAAGAGATACGTAGGCAACCCGTTAAAATTCGGGTGCAGCCCAATCCACCAAAACCACTCAAATTCTGGTATCGATATGACTTCGAATCAAGAGGATAACCGAAAAGGGTCGAACTCAAACATTAAAAATTATTTAAAATGTGTTGTACGATTATCGCGCATTTTTGTCCAATAGGCCCGAGGCAAACAAATTTTTTGGGCCCTAATAATTTAAAATTGAATTAATTATAAAAATAAATAAAAGCTACATTCTAGCAAACAAAAATATATTTCAATCACTAAAAATCCATTTATTTTCTACAATAGAATACTAACTTTCATCCATTAACAAAAATATGTCATTTACGAGTCACACATTTTTTTTCAAGAAAATTGAAACAACTTAATATATAAAATATCAATTTTTTTTTATAAATAAAGCATAATAAAAAAGGATCGATACAATAAGCAAGTACATAAACACGATAATAACAAAACTAATTGACACTAATAATACTACATGCCCAAATATGTTATAATTTATATGTAGTTAACAAGAAAAGGGGTAAGGAAATAAAAATTAAAAACGAAATATATCTTAACAATAATGGGTTTAATTTTGGAATAATTTTTAAATAGTTTTATTAAATATTATAAATTATATGAACCCAACCCAAGCGCCTTATTTCTATACATTTTTTCAAATGACCGGTGAATTGCTCTTCATTTCATACTACTTGTTGCCCGGTAGAGTAATGTTAATATACCACCACTATTTCATCAAAAAAAATATACCAACACTAATTATGGGCCTATTCTGATTTTTCTTATAAAAAGGAAGAAGTTATGGGCCTAAAATTTTTTTGGCTTATTCTCTAAAAGAGAAATGGACTTTAGGATATTTGGGCCTAAAATGATGGGTTAAATGTAATATATATACCCAGATTTTTTTTATTGGGCCCCAAATTTATCTGGGCCCTGGGCCATCGCCCAGCCTGCCCTTGCCTCTGGGCCGGGCCCGAAAGAAAGCATGGAATCGAGCGAGAAAGAAAAGAAGGCTCGGGAGCTCACCGGCGTGTTCGCGACTTTGGAGCTCTCGATCGGAGTTTTGGGCGTCGTCGAAGGCTCACGAGGGCTTTTCGGACCTACATCGGGCACGGGTGAGCGTGATGGTGGGGCTGAAGGACAGTTTCGGTCAAAACGGAGGAGAATCGCTTACCGAAACGTGGCTCGCTCTCAAAAGGGCAAGTGACGCTTCGTTGGCTCGTCGGCGGCTCTGGTGGTTCCTGGGCAGACCTGAGTGGCGTTGGGCGAATCCTGCTGCTTCTTGTAGCTCTGAGGAGGTGTTGAGGGCTGCCGAGGGTCCTTGGGTAGAAGGAGAACGAAGGAGAAAGAGATGGCTTGGTTTGCTTCTTCTTGGCAAAACAGGGGTGAAGTGGGAGCGGGGCTGCGGTGGTGGTGATGGCGTGCGATGAGGAACCGATGGGAGCGGGAGAGTGAGGATGGGAGTTGGGTGAAGAGGAGGGCGATGGCGATGAGAACCTCGGTGATGAGTGACGAAGATGGCGTGAAGAAGAGAGCATGAGAGGGTGATGGTGGATGAAATTGACGGGGAGAAGGGCGAGTGATGATGTTGAGGTGACGGGGTGAAGCAGGAGAGGGGTTCAGTTTGCAGGGTAAGGTGAGGTGAGGGAGTCGGTGAGGATTGAGTGTGGGAATGGGTAAGATAACTACCCGAAATCAATCTCGAATACACGAATTTTGAAACCCAAAATTAGTTCTCAAATGTTAGTTTCTCCGAATCTTGCTTTTTCGATCAATTAAAATTTTAAAATCGACAAGGATATCACTATCCGATAATTATTTTAAATTTTCGAGGTATAAGAACGGAAATTGTTTCCCAAATTTTACATTCCGGTCGGAATCCGCTAAACAAGTTTTAAAACCGATTTAATTTCATTTTTAATTCTCTTTTTTCAAAAAATTAGGATTTAAAAATCCGAGTCTTTACACCCCCTCTCTGTCCGCCTGACGAAACTGAATTTTGGTAAACTTGGAAGGGAAGTTTCTATCTTTCTTATTTTTTGTTATTTTTCGTTTTAGGATAGTCTATTTATTTTTTAGGAGTAGATTTATTTCTATTTTATCTTGTTCTAGGATTAGATTATTTTCTATCTATTTCATGTTAGATTATTTTCTATCTATCTTAGGTTAGTCATTTTATCTATTTTCTATCTATCTTAGCATTAGGTTTTTTTTATAGGATTACTTTCCTTATTTCCTATGATTAGTGGTTTTATCATTTCTATTCCTATTTTATCTAGTTCTAATATTTTCTATTTTTCTTTTTGATAGATATTCCTTCCAACTCACCATATATTGCTACTCCCTATTATGAATCATTCAAGCTTGTTCGAGGAATCTAAAAAACCCAAGAGCCTACTGGAATCCATTTCAAATACCTAAAGCCTTGAGTTTCAATCGATTCTATCCACCAAAACATTTTCCACCATTACCCTACATCCACAAAATTTAATTTTTCCATTCCATTTCCCTACCTATCACCAAAGAACTCTTTGAAATCAAGTTGTTCGTGAAAAGTTCGAGTTTGGAGTAGTGGACCTCGGTCTTCCGACGTTTTTACTTGGATTCGTGGTTCTGAGTACACGACGCCTGCCACCCTAGAAACGGCGCCCGCCGTCCCTACATCGAGCTCGTCTCTTGGTCGTTTTCGTGGTTTTTTCTTCGATTTTTCCTCAAGGTTACATTATGTCGTCTGCTCCTATCAAGAAAGATGTGCTATGCTGGAATGCACTTGGAAAGCGCATCTACATGTCCACGATGTTCTTTGACGAAATCACATTGAGACGGTTGGGCCTCTTTGATTCGGTTGGGCTGCATGATTTTATTAGCAGAATGGCTCCTACCTACCCTTTCTTGGTTAAGGAGTTCCTTACTACTTTGGAGGTAATATCGCCCAAGGATGTTCAATTTCGATTACAAGGAAGAGCCTGTAATTCCTCACATGCTGCGATGGGAGTTTCGTTCGGTGTTACGAAGAGATGCTCTAAGAAGTGGAGTAATGCCATGCGTGTTCTTGATTCAGCATAGATTTGGAGGAGTTTGACAGGGATGCGAGAGAACTTCAAGGACTTTAGACTAGATGATATGATTACTCATCCCGCTCTTCGTCTCTGTTTGTGGATTTTGGGCTCTACTTTCTATGATTATGAGAGCACTACTATTGTTGACCCTGTGTGATTGCTCTCATATATTGCCTGACTCTTGAGTATACTATAGTACCAAACTGGGTACTCTTATTTTTTAGGATGTGTGAGAGGGTTCATGGTCAGCGCATCGAGAATCATCCTTTTGTCGCCTCTTTTGAAGGCATGATCACACTCCTGGCAATATTTTACGGTGTTGATGTTAGTTCGATGCAGCCTGTGAGTCATTCTTATACGTGGGACATTGACGCTCTTGTGTCTGCACGGATGTTAGAAAAGCTGCAGTTGCCATAAGCTATTGAGAGATTTCGGTGGTTATCTGGACCCCAGCACTCTCATCATCAATATCTGCCAAATATTTTACTTTTGGAGCTGAAATTGATTTACTTATGCCGAAGACATGTTCCTGTTGACACTCTTTTGCGGAAGCCTGATGATCATATGACCCCTACAAGCGATGCTAAAGATATGCAGATCGAGATGACACCGCCTACAGGCCGAGATGACTCGCGTGTTGCCTGCTTGGAGAATAAATTGACTGAATTTGAGAAGCTGCAGTCATACAAGTTGATGAAGCTTACACTGTCCCATGCGATTCTGGTTGGGAAGATCGATCAACTACATGAGACTTGTCTCTTGTTGATGGGTTTGATCAATCAGCGGTTTGGACCCCTGATAATGCATATTTCATATAGACATTGTAGTTGTTTCTTATTTCAATTAGGTACTGGTTTTACTGTTGTTTGAGTCTAGTTCCGTATATTACTTGTGAAGTATTCGAGTTCGAAATCTATGCATTTTTAGTGTTTATTCTGCAGAATTACATTCCGACCTTGGATGGACTTTGGGAAGAGCTTAAGAAACATGTTTTGGAGCATATGGAGGTTAAGGATGAGCTAAGAAATGGCAAAGAGGCGTCACATTAGAATCCGTTGAAGGAAATTGAAGAACGACGGACACTGCAGAGACAACGCCCGCCGCCCCTTGCACGGCGCCCGCCGTGGGTCAAATTTCGGAAACGCGGTGTTGGATCCGAAACAATATTTTATATTATTTTCTAGTATTTCCTACTAAGGTTTTTTCCGACCCTTGTGAGACCTATTTTTGGTTGTTTTCAGTTTGTTCTTGAGAGAGGTTACATTGAGAGAGGTTTTGTGAGACTATGAACACAATTAGAGATAATTGCCTATGAGTTGCTAAACTCATAGTTTCGCCTGTGATTCAAAGACATGGTTGTTTGGATTGTGAGGATTTGATTCTATTTGATTATTCATGTTCTTAGTTATCATCTTGTGCTTAATTTATATTTGTGTTCCTTTCTATGCCTGATCGACATGTTAGGAATTGCATCTTTAGCTATGAATTCGTTATTGTTTTCTTGATAGCAAACAAAGGTATTGATGATAGTGATGTTTCTTTGTCTTTGTAGTGGATGGTTTCAATTGATCTATGTTGAGGATATTCAATTAGGATTGAGTTTGGTATGAGCCTATTAGTCTTCATTTTGTAGAGTCAATGTGCCAATTGGTCTTGATTACTTGAGTTCTTAATGCTATTCTTTAGTGATATTGAATAAGGTGAGTGAATCTCTGCGGATCTCTCAACTTTAGTCAAGTAAACCTAGGAATATGAATAATTGATAGATCAATCCGAGGACCATGAATTCCAACCATTGTCAAAGAATTACAGGTGAAATGTTCTTTCTACTTTGATATCTATTTGCTTTGTGATTTACAATTTGGTTACTTTTGCATATTTGCTGTTTTAGAAGAATTGTTGCTTTGTTATAAGACTGTTTGTTTAGAGTTATTGAATAGGAAATCGCTTCTCCCTGTGGGTTCGACACTGGACTTCATCGCTATACTAGTAGTTATTTGGTTTATCAAGTGATTGGTTGCCTAATATATTGGTTGTTTGTTTAAGTTTTGATATTATTACTATTTGGCAAAGGGCGAAAGTGCCAACAATGTTTGTCCCGCACCAAATTCTTGGCACCGTTTTCAAGACCGGAAAATTTTAAAATATTATTTTATTGACGTATTGATTTAGAGTTGATTTAATTTCTATAATTCAGAGTCAGCGAGACCTTTTATTATAATTCTCTCGAAGCAAGTTCCGGCATTGTTTTAAATTGGATTTTCAAACAGATTTTATTCCGCTTTTATGTTCCGAGGTTTGAAGTTATTACCTATTTAAAGTTTATTAATTCATTTTGATTTTGAGAATTCGATTTAAAATTTAAATGAGTCGGGATAAGGTCCAGAGAGCAGGTTCGGAGTTTATTTTGTTTGCTACCGTTATTTGATTTTGGGACCACTTTGATTCTTTTGATCCCTTGCCTCTTGGATAGAAACAACCAAATCCTCTCCCTCCTGTCTTATTGTTTTTACCTCTATATACCCAGCATGCCAACCCCAGCCTTGCTGCATGCTGCCCACGCCAACCTGCATCTTCAACCACATTCAAAAGCAAATTTCTAGAACCTTGTCTGTCATTGGATTCCAAAGAGTACTCCCCGGTCCCCTCTCATCTGAATTCCAAAAACACACATACAACCCTCTTGAATCTTGATTCTCTCCTCCTCCTTACCATACCCTCCCCTGAGATTCAAACCCAAAATAACCCTTTTCTTTTCTCTTCTGGGTTCTCACAGCCCTTGAACACCACCATCTCCCTCCCCTATCTTTGTCCGATTCCTTGTTCCTTGGTGTCGGGTAGGTGGTCGGAGTAAGATGTCGTTGTCGGCAAGCTCCTCCCCTTCCCCTTCCTTTTCCAGTTTATCGAGCAGAGCTCTTGAACTTGAAGGAGATGAACAGTGGCTTAAATTGGGTTTGGGCTCTGTTTTATTGAATGGTCCGGTTCAGATCTTTGTTTAAACCAAACCGGTTCGGTTTTCTACTTTTACAAAATCATACGGGTTGGGCTTTTCATTTGGGTCAGATCTCTTCCTCTTTTGTCCGAGTTCTGTTTGGCTTGGGTTACCGTTTCGGGTTGAGATGGGCCTTTTTGGTTGTTAGTAAGTTTTATTGTTAATGTGTTATATTATTTTATGTTTGATAGTATTATTCAATTGTTAATGCATTCTTGGATTATTATTATAGATTATTCTGGGTTTTTGTGATAAATATAATTCCTGAAAAATTAAATAAGTGTTTTATGCAATATTGGAAATTGTAAAATGATTTATTTGTTTTGATAAGGTTTTGAAATAAAATGCCGGAATTATTTCTATAATATGATTTGAGAAGTTATTTTAAAAATAAGTTGACTTAACTTGAGATTTTAGAGTTTGGAAAATTCTAGGAAATGAGTTTTGAAATATTATTTTAATATTCAATATTAAAGAAAGGATTTGACGGAACTTGAACTATTTGATCTTGAGCTTGAAGTTATGTTAAAAGTGTCATTTTAAATGTCGGGATTTTGTCTTGGCTTGATGATTTTGGTTTTGAGAAGGAAATTGGAAGAATGATTTTGGTGGATGTTGATTATATTGGAAAGGTTTTGGACAATGGTTTTACTATCGGTTGGTTTTGAGTATGTTGAGAACTTGGGTTTCGTGCGTATGAATGTTGGTCTGGTAGCTTATGGAAATGGCTTGAAGATATGTGTATTGCTTTTGGATGGCTTTGGACTTGCATTTGGGCCCTTCCTTGTGTTATCTTGTTGTTCTGCATCTTCAAGTATGTATCCTACGGGACTTACTCAGTAACTTGGACCTCCTGCCTGATGTGTCATATGATGTGTAGTTGTTGCATATTAAAGCATGCCATGTAGTATCATGCTAGGATTGCATTGAACTGAGCATGTGGTTACTATGTGTGTTTGAAAACAGAACGATCGTTATATGTGATAGTCCTAGAGTCTTTGCTAGGGTCATAGGGTAGCCCAGCCCCATCGGGTGCCCTGAGTGAATCGAGTCGATATGAGTAGGATTTGATGGTCCAACACCATCGGGCAAACGATGTTATGATGATGCGATTTGATGAGTTATGATGTGATGAGTTATGAGGTTGAACATGTTGTGATGTCGTGGTCCGTCCACCACCACGAGGAAATGAGGTACCATACTGGCCAGTTCCACTCATGAAAAAGGGGGAGTGGAGTAGGAGAGGGATATGCCACTTGGTATTGTTTTGGGCCCTTTTGCAGTATTTCTGAATATTATTATATCTGATGAAAGCATGCTTATGTGATTAAATCTTGTACTGCATTAGTCATCCTTTACTTAGGTATAGGCATGTTATGTGGCCTCAGCGCGGTCAGAGGACCCACAGGCGATTACCAGGCCTGACTTCGTGGATAGTGTTTGGTACCTATCCTTGTTTGATCCATGCTTCTGTGACAGGAAACCCTTTGGCGAATCGAAGAACCTGGCTAATTCTCTAACTTGGTATAAATTGTAATCATTCGGTTATGTTTTGGTTTTGACCCGGCTCTACCGTGGCGCTTTGTATCTTAACTTTGCTTCCGCTTTACTTTCAATTGAATTGAATTTCACGACATAGTCTTAAGACAGGTTAAGGGTACCCAACGGCCCTTCGAGGTTTTTAGGGTTTGAAATCCCTCTTTCTACTAATCTTAAAATGAGGTTGAAACCTTGACCCGTACCTGGATTGCAAGATCCGAACAAGGGGTTTCATCCTTTGAAACATAACCCGAAAATGATAATTCAGGGTCATTACAGCCGTCGCATGGGAGAAGAAAGAAGTTTGATTTCCTTTAACTCTTTCAATTACTCTTTACTTTGAGTCTTTTGTGTCTTTGTATGGTTCAAAATAGATCTTCTTATTCATTGCCTTTGTCTTTTGATCCCAAGATTGAAAGATCTCATAGGTTTAAGAGGAAGCTTGTATTTGAGGCAGGCGAAGAGATGGAAGAAAACGTTGTTGTTAATCCGCCAAGAAGGACCCTGAGAAACTTAAAGGAACCTGATTTGAGTGCTCAATCACTTGCAATTAGTCTTCCTGATCTCCCTGAGGGTTCAAGATTTGAGTACAAGTCGAATTGGTCATATATTTTGACTTAGTTTCATGGATTGCCTGGGGAGTAACCAAACAAGCACCTTGCTACCTTTGCGAGCGTGTGTGATAGACTTAGATCCCAAGGCATGTCTGACGACCAATTGATGTTGAGAGTGTTCCCCTTTACATTGAAAGATTCTGCAAGCGATTGACTTTACTATATACCCCCAGAAAGCATTACTACTTAGGTGCAATTGAAGAAAGTTTTCATGCAAAAGTACGTTCCTATGACACGCCTCAACAAACTTAAGAAGTCGTTGCCCAGTATTGAGCAATCACCAACGGAGGGTCTTTATGAGTATGTTGAGCGGTTCAAGAAGCTTAAGGGTAGTTGTCCGCAACACGGTATACCTGAGGATGATCTAGTGTTGTATCTTTATGAAGGCTTGCTTGACACCGATAGGAGTTTCATCAATGCTACTAGCAGAGGAGATATTTTGGATAATATACCTCAGAAAGCAATGCAGATTTTTGAAGGGTTGGCTAATCCATCACAACAATATGGGAGACACCAAAGAATTAGAGGAGTTCATAAGTTGGATAGTTCGAGAGATGTACACAAGGATGATATCGATAGGCTTATGGAGATTGTGAACAAGATGGCTATCAAAATAAATCAACCCCATCAGCCTAGACCTTGTGGAGTTTATGGAGATCCAACTCATCCGAATGATAAGTGTCCTTTCATTCAGGAGGGCACCGCTGAAGTGAATGCTATGGATTATGGACCTCGCCAGAACTTTGATAACAATTACGATCAGAGCTACAATTCGAATTACCAAAGTGGATTCAACAGGTGAGGCCAATAGCAACAAGTTCCTTTTCAGAGAGGACAGTTCGAGAATCGTCCTAGAAACACTCAATAAGATGATAGAGATGAGACATTGAGGATGTTGTTGGACAAGATGAGTGTTCAAGAGAAGTTGCGGAGTCAAATGGCTAAGAAGATTGGTGAATTGAAAGCGAAAGATTCGAGTAAGTTGTCATCGCATGTGGTAGTGAATCCGAAGGAGAATGTTAGCGTCATGATCCTTATATGAGGTAAACAAGTTAATATACCCATTAGGAATGTTGAAGAGAGGTCTAGAGAGGAAGTTGATTTGGGAAATAAGAAGGAAAAGACGGAATTGGAAACGCACTGCATAGACGGCGCCTGCCGCCACCTCCATTGATGAATCCGACTTATGACGTTGTTCAATCCCCAAAGAAAGCTTCTAAAGAGTGGTCTTCTAAGGTTTCAAGACCTGCACCACCCTTTCCTCATGCCTTAAGATCCGATCGTACGTGGGTAGATGAACAAATTCTTCATGACACCTTTGCTCATTGTGAGGTCAATATTCCACTTTTCAATTTGATTAAAAATGTGCCTCGCTATGCGAAATTCTTGAAAGATTTATGCACGATGAAGCCCCAACAAAGGTTGAGAAAGAAAGAAAACGTAAGTTTAAGTGAGACTGGTTCTGCTTTGCTTCAGAAACGATTGCTTGAAAAGTGCGGAGATCCAGGTATGTTTACTATACCATGTGCAATAGGTAATGCTAGTGACGGGATGAAAATCGTTGATTTCCAATCAAGTAGTTCCCACTCTCATAAATTTGTATAATTGGCAAGAAAAGGGGTCGAATCCTCGGGAGATTTAAGATTTCACAATGCAATTTTATCATCAAAAAGTAACAAAAGTGGGAAAAGATGCAACTTTTCAATAAGAACAAGTAAAGTAAAAACGGAATTTTGTTGTAAAATCAAGAGTAGAGAACGGTTCCACCTACGAATTCTTTGACATTGGTTGGCTTATCGATCATCGAATTCTTTTCAAGCTATTAACTTTCCTACAAATTCATCTCGTCTTGGTTTATATAGATTAAAATTCCTACGAGTTAAATTAATCCATTACACCTCAATGCAATCATAACAGGATTAAGATTTAACAAAGAGATAGCAAAACATCCCAAGAACTTGAGCAAATAAATAACATCAATTAAACACGGTAAATCGATGTTTAAGATATATGTCAACTTCCTACATAATCATGCTTCAAACACGGAATCCACAATCTTATACATGCTACTATGAAAATAACACAAATACGAAAGCATTAAATCCTAGCACAAAATCAATATTATCGAGTTAGCCAAGCAAGATAACATTAATAACATAAAAATAAGCACAAGAAAGTTGAAGGAATTATAATAGAGGAAAGATAACTTGAATTAAAAACTCACAATTCACCAACCAAGTCTCCGAAAACGTAGGCGAAACACTAGGAAAATTAGCAGCTCATGGCTTACCTAAGCTCTCTTCTCTTCTATGGTGATTGCTCCACTTGAAATTAATTAGAAACTAACCTCAGAACATCCTATTTATAAGCCTAATGTCTTCCATAAACAAGGTAAAAGATAGATAAAGTAGATAGAAATTTCCTAAACAAACTAGATAGAAGATAGACTTTCCAAATTTAATTCAGCGTCAGATTCCGCTGACATCGAGAATTTCCGCTAGCAGCGAATGGCCTTGATCGAGCTACTGTTGGATTTTCGCTACCACACTCGCCAGAAGCGAAATCCCATGCCTTAGAATTTTCTCAAGCCTCCTCGGGTCCTTCGCTTCTGCTTCCGCGAGCCACTCCTTCCACTGCAGCGAGCTCTTCCATCTGAAGGCACGAGAGCTTCCTTCCGCTGGAGCGAGTTGCCCATTCGTTCGTCGTCCTAGTGCCTCTCACTAGCAGCGAAGGTTTCCCGCGGCAGCGAGTGTCTCACTGCAGCGAGTCCAGTCGCTGGCAGCGAAGTGTGTTGGCTTGCTCGCTGGCTCTCGTTCGCTCGCTTCCCGGGCAGCTGATCACCTTGGTTCCACTCGGTGGTAGCAACAGATGACTGGCTAGCAGCGACAGATGCCCAGAAGCTTGTGTTTCTTTGTTCTTTCCTCGTTATCTCTTTGCTCCTTTCTTTATCTTCTTAGCTTGATTTTTGACTTTACTTGGCTATGTTTTTCAGCTTTCCCTTGCTTTCCACCATGTCGGATCTACGATTCTTCACAATTCAATCGAAATAGCGTAGATTCCGAACTTTTCCACAAAAAGAGTTTAATCTAAATTAACACTAAAACATGCATATTCTACAATGTAAATGCAACTAAACTACCCTATAATGCCCATTAGAAATGTGGATTATCAAACTCCCCCACACTTAACCTTTTCCTTTTCCTCAAGCAATGCAAAATAAAGAAGAGCCAAACCATTATCCCACACATATAATCTTCAAGCACTAACCTTGTCAAAAGCAACATAAAAGTGGAGGAGCCATGAATATGAAAGCTAACATCCTAGAAAGTATATGAACAATTCAAAATAAGGCACATCTCATCCAACCTCAACGGGATTATGTGTTTGCTCTCACTCTCATTGTGTTTAGGCTTAACAACATATCTCTCGACTCAATAAAAAATGAAAAAACGCTACATAGAAATTGACACCTATATCACATATTCTCCACTGTGGATGCCATCACTCACAAGCGACATCAAGAGGTCTTTTATTAAGGTTGTAATGGGGCTTGGTAAGGAATTAAGGGCAAGGAGAATTTATGGTCATGTGGTGCTCAAAATCCAGGAATCAAGATCCTATACAATCAAACATCAACCATGAACTCTCTAAAAAAACATCATCTTAAACTCAAGCGCTCACAATAACTTTACAAAAAACATTCATTTCTCAACCAAAGATTATTTCCAACTCTCACATTCATAATGAAGATAAAAGGCTCAAACTCATGCTTTTTTTTCTTTTATCTTTTTCTAATTCTAATCCTAATTCCCGGATAGGGGAAGGCTCATCATCGGCTAGGGATAAATTTTTGTGGAGCTTCAAAGAAAAGGCTAAGGCTCCAATTTGATTACAAGCAAAGGACACATATGTAGGGTAGATATGGATAATAATAAGGCTAAGAAAATCATGCCTCTATCATTTGAAACTCATAAGCAATAGACATATAAATTCGGCCTCAAATATAGATAACAATGTCAATCTCAAGAGGTAAGTGCATAAGGAGAGTATAATATCACACAAGAAAGAAAAAGGGAATAAATATGATGAAAATCTCTTATAAGGCCAAAATTTCTCACTAGGACAAGTTTTGTTGGATTTCAATAATGCCAATAAGAATCATACTTGCTCAATTAAACTAACAAGTCATGCTCCAATGAAAATCAACACAAGTATGTGACAAGATTAGCCAATTCAAACATATCATGGGATTTATAGGTTAAGCTAAAAAACTCAATAAAAATAGAGGACGATTAAGGCAAGATGGGTATTTGAATAATACATGAATGCAATGCATGATATTTTTGGATTTTTGGATTTTTGGATTTTTTTCAAATTTTTTTCTTTTTCTAATGCAATATAAATGCTAGAAATAAACATGATATGCATGTGGAAATTTTTAATATGACTTAACTAATGCAATATGTACACTAAACCCGTCCCCCACACTTGAATATTTCATTGTCTCTAATGAAATGAAGACAACAAAAATTAGACAAATGAAATAGGTGAGGGAGAAGGAAACTCATGAGCTCAATGTGGTGGTAGAAATTGGATTTGCCACCAAAAGGGTGCCCAAGCGTTGAATTGGGCCATGATGTCCTCATGATTTCTTCGTTGTTGCTTCATGATAATGGGATGGTTCTCCTCAATTCGTCGGTCTGTTGCATCTTGACGCTCGGTGATATGACGGAAGGCACTCTCAAAATAGCCATGAGAGGGAAAGCCATCATAAGACTCTCCATGGTACCCTCCATGTGAAGAACTAGCTCCCCCGCCATAAGACTCTCGTGGATATAATGTCTCCATTTGCATCTCCGGCTCATACTCCATCTCCTTATGTTCTTCATAAGGCTCCTCATAAGCATCCCCTTCGTTGGTACCGGAGGTGGCCCCAATGGTAGGGCATCGGGTGGAATATATAAATCGGCGGGGGAGGGACCGGTGGGTAGTGGGAAAGGGAGTACCAAAGTGTGGGACCTATTGACCCCGACATACCAAATGAAGCTCCGCCCGTCATCATTCGCTCTCACTATGTTGGCCTTCTTTAGGGAAACCAAATCAAGCCTAAAGTTGTCCGAGCAAGGGACATAATCATTCAAATCAATATCAAGCTCCTTGTAATCAATGTAATTAAGCCTCCAAAACCAATCTTGACTTCTTCCTTCCTTGAGTGAGTTTTAGTAGCCTCGGCACAAGCGGTAAAGAAAAGATCGACCCAATTTGGAGTCTCACGTGTTGTTGGAAACAAGCAAGTAATCCATGTCCAACATCCCTTGGAGACTGATGTAGGAAGAAATCGAGTTCAAAATATAAGAATATAAATCAAACCAGATCTTGCTTACGCAAATAATTACAGGACTCCCTCCCGATGTAGCAACAGGAAGTCAGGATCGGTCCTCGAGGAAGCGTGTCAGCGAATCTCAGGCAGTGGATAAATCTCACATCGATTTTGCCTCAGGGAATCTACTCAATATCGACCTAGGTTAGTCGATATCGACCAAATCCAGTCGATTTTCTGATTCATTGCAGAAGGTAGTCGATTTCGACGAGGGCAGTCGATATCGACCTGGGTGCTCGATATCGACCAGTTGTGTCGATTTCGACTTGTACATGCAGAAACAAAAACAAGCAGCGATATTTCTGGATCGAGAATTAGAAGTCGATATCGACCAATTTTGGTCGAAATCGAGTAGAAAGCTATACGTAAAATAAAAGACAAATTTCGCAGATTTCGGAATAAACTATGTGAAAGAAAACTTCCAAGATCGGGGTTTGCAACAACGATAACCAAACATGCATAAGGCAAGATAAAGAGAAATAACCATGCAATCACATCAAAGGACCAAGCTTTCGCATTTTCCAACAATTGGACAACTCTTTCAAGAAACCCTAATTGTATCTACCAATTTTATGTTTATAATCCAAGTTGTTAACCTGAATCTCTATTATATAGGTAATAAACATATAAGAGGCAGTCGATGATCAAAACATAACAAAGATCGAATCTTTACCTCAAACATGCATGACTATCGCTGGGCTCACCCCAAACCTAGAAGTAGGTGGACTACTCGCTCTTCATCATAGCAAAAGACATCAATAATAAAAGAAAACTAAACTGCATTAATAAACTAAACAGAGCTTATAACCGATTGGAGCCAAATCCGCTCTCGCATGACAAAACAACTCTCGGCCTCCACTCTCTCTCTCCTACTCGGTATCACTTCTCCTCTCTAGAATTGAATAAATAAAAACTAGCACCATGGGCTTTATTTATAGACCCAAGTCCTTGCTATCCAAGGAAGGAATCTATCTATCCTATATCTAAAGATACAATTCTACTAGGAAATAAATAAATCTAATTTAGGTAAACAAGATAAATCTTATAGGGTAATTAAATGTTCCACCCTTAGGATAAATAAAAAGATAAATCTTCTCAAGTCTTTATGTGTAAGGAATCTTCACTTGGAAATATCTTTAGCTCGGAGTCAGTATAGACTTGGAATCGACCTCGACTTCGTCACTGTGAGTTGGTCGATATCGAGCTATCTTCTGGTCTTCTCTTCAGCTCACTCGATCTCGGCTCCTGGAGAAATATCGAGTGCATGTTCGTCGATATCGACCGAAACTGGTCGATATCGAGTAGTCTTCTTGTCTGCTGGTCATTTCGAGTCGATCTGGAGATGTTTGACCACAATCTGGTCGATATCAAGTAGATCTGGTCGATATCGACCACTTTCTCAGCATCCTTCTCTGTTCTTGAAATGCACTTTCCCGAGTCCTTGTTCGTCCGATTGACGTATATGAGTATGCGTTGGAAAGCTCTTTTCGAGGCCTACAACTCTCATGAGGACATCAAAACTTGATTCAGAAGGATGGATGTCGAAATATGGACTTTTCTCCAGCTGCATCATCCTTAACTTCTTCATGAGTTTCCTTTAAGCTCCAAAGTGCGTCCGATATCTGCGAAATTAAACAAAAACTAGTGTAGAGTCCGTAATTTGGCAAATAAGCATAAACTACATAGATTATATACTATTCTAACCAAAACTATATGAAATGTATACATAAATCGATATAAAAGTCAATATAAAACATGACACAAAACATGGACACCAAATCACCCTATACTTAAGCTTGCTTGTCCCCAAGCAATAACTTGTATGGTCATACAGGGGAAGAAACAAAAACTCTCAACATCATAGATTCATTCTTATATGTCCCTACAATTAATTACCATCATCAAAAAGGTACTAATGTCACAAATCCATACATGTGCAATAAAAGCAACTTCTACTCATTAATAATCAAGTGGATTTCAATTAAGCTCAATAAGGAGTAGATTTGGTAAAAGGCTTAAGGTTGTCAATTTTTGGCGATGTGGTGCTAATAATTTGGGGAAATGGAGTACTTTCCAAACTTTTATACCGGTCACATTCCTTCGTCCTTTGATTTCTCACCTTCCGCTCATTCGCTCAATGCTTTTTTCAATATTATGCTTTTACCTCTCTAACCTCAGCACATCCTTCTCACGAGTCGCAAACATGGGTGTCATGAATGGCCCCGGATACTTAGTGCTTTGGACTCCGCACATGCGTTTTCCATCTCGCTAAACTATTATCTCAGCGAGCAGGGTCGATGTACCTTTATCTCCTGAGGTGACCGGATTTTCTTTCACTCATTAAATTTTCCATATATTCTTGAAACATTCCTGCCAAACTCCAATAATAACAACACCATATAACAATCTCCATAATGTAAGATCATTCTCAAAATAATCCCCGGATAGGAAATAAGGTAAAGAATGGTCAATATTTAGATCTTGTGGAGCAAAGTATGAAATAATGCATAATATGGCTTTTGTGATGCATAAGCATGGGTATGGCTAGGATTATAACAATATGAGCATTATATGGAAAATAAAGTCATCCATCCTCTTATCATGCAACATGTCGAAAGCAACATCAAATTTTACATCCTTTCATGGTTTTCAAGAAAATAATGCACTTCATTGTGACTTCCCTTTACTAGGCAATTTCATGCTATATCTCTCATGAATCTAATTTTGCATCGTCGAGTTCAATTTAACTTCCATGATACTATTTATTTGAACAATTTACAAGCTTTGGGAGATGTCTCATAAAACAAACATTGAGTTTAGCAATTAAGCACAAAAATTAAAAATTCACCCAAAATTTACCATGTAGCAAAATCAAGAATAAAAAAATAATATAATGATAATGAGCTTTTCCACCACCCCATACTTAGAATATACAATGTCCTCACTGTATAAATATCAAACAAAACAAGGGTAAAGGAAGGAACTCACTAAATAACGCGTTGTAGGGTCGAAATTAGGGCTACAATAGATTGACAGAAGTTGATATCGACCAAATAGAGCTTGATATCGACTGCAATTCGTCAGATTCCGTGTGTGATCAACTTTTCGAAATCGGGGGCTTTGGTCTATATCGACCAACTCACTCGATATCGAGTAAGGTTGGTCGAAATCGACCTGCTTCATCCTTCTCTGCTTCTGGTCGAAATCGCCTCAGAGGTCGATATCGACCAGGTTGGTCCGATAGTTTCACTCGATCCCCGTTGTTCGACTTGTAAAATTGTTAGTTTCCGCACAAAGGCAAGACCTTTCACATGAAGTATTCAAGACAAAAAACCAAAACCAAAACCATAAGTTTTAAAGTCCTAAAATTTAAAAGTTTTATGTACATGCTCTAGATTTTAGAGTCGCTAGACCGACTTCTCTGCTTTCGCTTAAGAAACCTTAATGTGGGGCCCTCTTGTGCTTGGCCCTTCTCATGGATCATCTAGGTCCTGATTGTAGTAGGCAAGATCTGCTGATAAGTGGTTGATCGCATAGAATCCCTTGCCTTCCTTCTTCTTCTTTCCAGTCCTAGTCCTGCGCAAGTTAGCTCTCCACGGGGCCTCGTCTCCTCTAAAAATCTTATTTTTATTAATGGATGGGGGAGATGTAGGGATTATACCGGATCTTACCTTTTTGTGCCCAAACTAGCAATCTTCGGGCCGAGGGTTGGTCGATATCGAGTTGTATGGGTCGATATCGAGTACATGGACCCCATACATAGGCTTCTGGCAGGTTCGGAGTTAAACAGAGGAGGTCGATATCGAGTGATGTGGTCGATATCGACCTGGTGCAGTCGATATCTAGCTGTTTCGTGGTGTTTCCCTCCGTTTTTTTTGCTCGTCCTCGTAGTTGCCTATACTCTTTACCTCCAGCCATGGAATATCCTCCTTTGTAGGGCCAAAAGAGAAATCTAAGACCTCATTACCTATCGTGAAGGTGAGCAATCGCTTCTTGACGATAATATTAGCATCTGCAGTAGCTAGAAAAAGTCTACCAAGGAAATCAGCAGGAATATAGAACTTACCAACCTGGATGAGGACATTATCGACCATACTTGTAGGGATTACCACTTTATTGTTTGCCATGTATATCTTGGCATCTACAGGCTCTATTGATCCTATCTTGACCTTTTGCCAGATTGATAAGGGCATGATGCTAATGCTTGCACCTAGATCACACAATGCCTCATATCTATATTGTCCAAATCCCACATTAATAGAAAACTTACCAGGGTCGGGTATCTTCTCAGGGAAGTCCATCCTTTTACAGTCACCGGCAATTTCTGAGATTGATCGCTTGTTGCTAAGGATTTCCTTGAGAAACTTGACATATGCAGGCATCTCTTGAAGAGATTCTGTAAAAGGAATTGAAACATTTAGCTCCTGAAACATCTTAACAAAGTGTTTAAACTTACCTGCAGTGGGATCTTTCAGTCCTTGGAAGGGAAAAGAAGCGTCTTCTTTGGTTTTGGAGCGGAATTAGCTGTCGAAGGCGATGCAGAAGAGTCAATATCGACTGGTGGCTGCTCCATATCGACCACATGTTGGTCGATATTGACCTATTATGCAGTGCCGTCGTTTGCTTCTCCGATCTCTAGTTCTTGCAATTTGCGACCGCTCCTGAGCTTTGCAGTAGTGACATGTCTGGATTGCCCCTTAGGATTCGGATCTGTATGCCCAGGGAGCTTTTCGGATGGTCGTGGGATCTGTTATGCAAGTTGACCCAGTTGGGTCTCCATTTCTTCTTCCAAATATCCATCTCCCCAAGTCGTGTATTGAGGCCATGGAGTTGAGTCCTGGAGCTCTATATGGTGGGGGGTTCCTAGGGGCACCTTGATTCCACTGTGGTTGATGGAACCGTTGGTCCCCCATATAGCGATTGGGACCCCTGCGTAAGCTACCTCCTCGTGAGTTTCTGCCAACCTGACTTGCTCTGTATGTGGGCACTCTGGAGTGGTGTGCCGCTGTGAGCCACATTCAATGTAGGGTTGGTTGACAGAAAGAAAGTTGACTTGCTTGAGGAGCTTGCGATTCTGATCTCTGTAGTACTGCTCCTTGACGTCTGGATCAATCTCCTTTGGAGGCTCATAGAGGGGCATGGATGGGGCTGGCCTTGTATAGGTGTTTTCGTCGTAATTTGTAGGAGCCCCATACGTGTTGTTGAAGTTGGTGAGTCGTTTGATCGTAGCCCATGCCTCTACCAGTGTCTTAGTCAGATACTCATATTGTGTGTATTGATTGATCCTTTCCTTGGCGTCCAGATCAAGAGAATTGTATAAAATCCACTGAATGACATATGGTGGTTGCCCATGAGTGGGGCAGGATCGTAGCAGATCCTTGTACCGATCTCATGCTCGTGCTAGCGGCTCCCCAGGCTTTTGTTTGAAAGTTGTGATCTTTTGTCTGAGGAGCGCTATCTTGTCTTGAGGAAAGAATTTGTTGAGGAATGCATTCCTAACCTCTGCCAATGTCGTGAGGGATCGCGCTGGTAGTCCTTCAAGCCACTTTAGTGTTGGACCTGCAAGAGACCAACGAAAAGCTTTCATTTTTACATATTCAAGAGTAGTACCTTCAACAAGAGTTTGACACATGTTAGAAAAAGTAGTAGTATGTTCAAGCGTGCATTCATTAAATCTTCCTTGAAAAGCATTATTTTTAATTTCAATAAGGAATGCAGTGCGAATTTAAAAGTTATTAGGAGGGACTAGAATAGCCGATTCTGGCACGACAAGCGTCGGGTGCATGTGATCCTCAGCAATGGTAGGGTATTGGGCAAGCTCAGCTTCTGCCTGTCTCCTCAGTTCAGCTTCCTGCTCAGTGCATGCTCTCTCAGTGGCGAGAGCATCATTGTTGGCTTCTAGCTCCCTTTGGACCCTTTCGATCATCTGGGCTTGTGTTTTTGTTGTCGCAATGATCCTTTTGAGTCTAGAATGGATGTGTATAAGACGTTCTGGGTTGTCTAAGGCATCAAACTCAGGTGGTTGACCAGAATGGTGCATACACTGCAAAAAGAACACTTAAAAAAAACGTGAGATCTAACTACCTAAGGCGCGAATGATTGCCTCCCCGGCAACGGTGCCAATTTGATGTAGGAGGAAATCGAGTTCAAAATGTAAGAATACAAATCAAAACAGATCTTGCCCACGCAAATAATTACAAGACTCCCTCCCGATGTAGCAACAGGAAGTCAGGATCGATCCTCGAGGAAGCGTGTCAGCGGATAAATCTCACGTCGATTTTGACTGAGGGAATCTACTCGATATCGACCTAGGTTAGTCGATATCGACCAAATCCAGTCGATTTTCTTATTCTTTGCAGAAGGTAGTCGATTTCGACGAGGGCAATCGATATCGACCTGGGTGCTCGATATCGACCAGTTTTGTCGATTTCGACTTGTACCTGCAGAAACACAAACAAGAAGCAATCTTTCTGGACCGAGAATTAGAAGTCGATATCAACCAGTTTTGGTCGAAATCGAGTAGAAAGCAGTACATAAAATAAATGACAAAGCTTCGCAGATTTCACAATAAAGTATGTGAAACAAAACTTCCATGATCGAGGTTTGCAAAAACGATAACCAAATATGCATAAGGCAAGATAAAGAGAAATAATCATGCAATCACATCAAAGGACAAAGCTTTCGCCTTTTCCAACAATTAGACAACTCTTTCAAGAAACCCTAATTGTATCTACCAATTTTATGTTTATAATCTAAGCTGTTAACCTGAATCTCTATTAAATTGGTAATAAACATATAAGAGGCAGTAGATGATCAAAACATAACAAAGGTCGAATCTTTACCTCAAACATGCATGGCTATCGCTAGGCTCACCCCAACCCTAGAAGTAGGTGGACTACTCGCTCTTCATCACAACAAAAGACATAAACAATAAAAGAAAACTAAATTGCATTAATAAACTAAACAGAGCTTATAACCGATTGGAGCCAAATCCGCTCTCGCAATACACAACTACTCTCGGCCTCCACTCTCTCTCTCTCTCCTACTCGCTATCTCTTCTCCTCTCTAGAATTGAATGAATAAAAACTAGCCCCATGGGCTTTATTTGTAGACCCAAGTCCTTGCTATCCAAGGGAGGAATCTATATATACTATATCTAAAGATATAATTCTACTAGGAAATAAATAAATCTAATTTAGGTAAACAAGATAAATCCTACAAGGTAATTAAATGTTCCACCTTTAGGATAAATAAATAGATAAAAAGATAAATCTTCTCAAGTCTTCATGTGTAAGGAATCTTCTCTTGGAAAAATCTTCAGCTCGGAATCAGGTTAGACTCGGAATCGACCTCGACTTCGTCACTATGAGTTGGTCGATATCGACCAAGCTTGGTTGATATCGAGCTATCTTCTGGTCGATATCGATTAGATCTGGTCGTTATCGACCACTTTCTCAACATCCTTCTCTGTTCTTGAAACACACTTTTCCGAGTCCTCCTTCGTCCGATTGACGCATATGAGTATACGTTGGAAAGCTCTTTTTGAGGGCTACAACTCTCATGAAGACATCAAAGCTTAATTCAGAATGATGGATGTCTAAATATGGCCTTTTCTCCAGCTGCCCATCCTTAGCTTCTTCATGAGTTTCCTTTAAGCTCCAAAGTGCGTCCGATTTCTGCGAAATTAAATAGAAACTAGTGTAGACTCCATAATTTGGAAAATAAGCATAAACTACATAGATTCTGTACTATTCTAACCCAAAATATATGAAATGTATACAGAAATCAATATAAAAGTCAATATAAAATATGGCACAAAACATGGACATCAGAGACCTTGTTGATCTCGGCATGCCCGAAAAAAGTGTTGTTCAAGACCTTGTGGCAAAGTCTAAGGGAAGGGTGGACTATGCTAGAGTTGTAGTCATTGCCGGAGGTCATGACTTGGTGTGTGACTTGCAACCATCGTTGTTGAGGAATGGAGCTATGTGGCAATTCAGACCAATGGGCAGTGGGATTGCCCGTGATCTCGAACACATTCTTCAATTCTTCAAAAGTCATAGCTCTATTCGCCCCTCCAATCAAAAAGTAAAACCTTCATCAGTAGCATTTGTAAAGGTTGCCAAAAACTCCCTAACCAAGTCCGTCTAGGTGCGGACACACTTATCCACCAACCCATCAATATCCCCAATGCTCATAAAGGCCCGCACACTCTGTTCAAGTCCCAACAATCGCAATGTTGGAATATCAAAAAAATTCGTCGAAATATACCAACGAGTCCCAAGATCATCCCACTTAGTCCTTTGAGCTCTACTCAATCCCCTAGGTCTAACCATTGGAGGAGAAACCACAACAATTATGATTAAAAAATGAAGACCGAGGACTCACAAAGAAGGCGACGCACTGCAGGATTCTCGCTGGCAGCGAGTGGAGTTCGCTGGCAGCGAATCGAGTCAAACCGAGGGTGCTGCACGCAGATGGGAGGTGCCGGCACGACTCGCTGGTAGCGAAAAGTTTTGCTGTCAGCGAACAGGACCAGGTGCTGGTTGCTGTGTACGGGTGGGACTCGCTGTCAGCGAAAGGTGCTCGCTGTCAGCAACTAGGATCACTTGTTTGGCTCGATAGTTGCTGCTTCACTGGTGGTTGTGGTGGCGGTTGTGGTTCCGCGGGAGCGAGTCGAAGCTTTCGAAACTCCGGCGTCGTTGTCCGGACGTCGGAATTCCAAAATTTCTTCACGAAAGTTTCCAAACTCGACCCGATCTACGCAATGGTGGAAAAACGAAAGAGATTTTGGTTAGTTTTTGGCGGTGAGGTGGTTGATGGGTGGTCGGAATGTGGAGAATGTGGTGTAGTTACGTAAATCGGCTCGTCGGGAGTCGGAATCCGGTGCCGAAATTGGGATTCGGGGTGGCAGGGATGATGATGTGGCTATGGAGGTGAGAAAGCTTAAAGGTGCTCCAATGGAGGTTTTATGGGGTTTGAGAAGGAGGAAGGAGATGGTAAAAAGGGAAAGAGGGGGATGATGAAATATGAATAATGGGTAAAAAGAAAAGTGGTTAAAAGGTAAGTGGGTAAAAAGAGGTAAAGGGAATCTTTCTACTTTCCTTTTTTTTTTGAATTTGGATTTGGGTTTGGGCGGGGTCCACACATTGGCTCCGGAGAATGTCAGAACTCGCTGCCAGCAGGTCGGGTTCGCTGGTGACGAGTTGGGCTGACTGGCTCGGCTCCTCCTGGGTCGTTGATGGCTGCTCTCGATGGTAGCGAGTTGGGTTCGCTGCTAGCGAATCCAGCCCAGTGCTTCCTTTTTCCGACTTCTTCTCTTAACCCTGTGAGGTTAGCTCCACACTATTCCGAAAAAAATCTATCTAATGTGATAAGTAAATTTTTAACCTAATTAGATAAATAAATAAACTAAAACTAATTATCTGATTATGAAATTGAAATTGCAAGACGAAAAACTTGCCTCGGGTTCCCCCCGAGAAGCACCCTTGTTTTATGTCGTAGGCTCGACGGTAGGACCCTTAAATGGGTCTCCTTGGTAGGCTCTTGGAGGTTCATCTCCTCCATAATTTTGTCGGAGAAACCATTATAGTACCGCTTTAACCGGTGGCCATTTACCTTGGACACGTGTGCATTCTCCTCATCCTTGATTTCTACCGCTCCATGTGGATATATGTGCTTGATGGTGTAGGGACCTCTCCATCTTGAGCGTAGCTTTCCCGGAAAAAAAAAAGATTAAGGCGAGATTGATAGAGAAGTACTTTGTCACCTACCTTAAAGTCCTTTCTCAAGATGTGCTTGTCATGCCATGCTTTGGTCTTTTCTTTGTAAGTGATGGAATTATCCTATGCATCACAACGAATCTCCTCTAATTCTTGAATTTGGAGCTTTCGGAACTCGCCAACCTCATTTACTCTCATGTTGCATTCTTTAACGCCCAGAAGGCCTTGTGTTGGAGTTTTACCGGAAGATGACATGATTTTCCATAAACTTAGCGGTAAGGAGACATACCTATTGGGGTTTTGTAGGTCGTGCGATAGGCCAGGCCCAAAGAGCATCATCTAACCGTTGGCTCCAATCTTTTCGGTCTGGGGCAACCGTCTTCTCCAAGATTCTCATGACCTCTTTATTTGACACTTCGGCTTGCCCATTGGTTTGAGGGTGATAGGCGGTGGATACCCTATGTGTAACATGATATTTCCTCAAGAGAGCGGCCACCGTCTTGTTGCAAAAGTGGGTACCTCGATCATTAATTAATGCACGTGGAATACCAAATCTAGTAAACAAGTCCTTAAGGAATCCTGAAACCACTTTAGAATCGTCAGTTTTGGTGGCCTTTACCTCCACCCATTTGGAAACGTAGTCCGCCGCAAGTAAGATATAAAGATTCCCAAAGGAACTAGGAAAAGGTCCCATGAAATCAATCCCCCAAACATGAAAAATTTCACAACACACCATCCTAGTTTGAGGCATCTCATTTCTAATTGCAATATTCTCCATGCGTTGGCACCGATCACAAGATTTATAAAAAACATATGCATCACGGAAAATCGTGGGCCAATAGAATCCCGAATCAAGTACCTTTTTAGCTGTTTTGTTTGGTCCAAAATGTCCCCCACATGCATAAGAATGACAAAAGCTAAGAACAGACAATACCTCATTATCCGGAAGGCATCGCCAAATGATTTGATCCGCACAATGCTTCCAAAGAAACGGATCGTCCCAAACATAGAATCGAACGTTGTGGCGAATCTTGTCTTTCTTGTACTTGGGAATGTTTGGCGGAAATTCCTTGGTAACAAGAAAATTGACTTTGTCCACGAACCATGGTCGAGGAACGTTGGTTTCCATCAAAGACAATGGAGTAAGGGAATCCAGACATAACGTTGGTTGCCATCAAAGACAAGGGGGTAAGGGAATCTCCTCTAATTCTTGAATTTGGAGTCAGAATGTGAGCTGGTGCCGGCGACTAGAGAGGCTCGCTGGTGACTTGACTCGCTAGCAGCGAGCTGGTGTTGTGAGCGGAATCTGCCATGTTTTACAGTAACTTTTATACCGATTTCTGTATGCATTTCATTCATTTGGGTTTAAATAGTACAGAATCTATGTAGTTTATGCTTATTTGCCAAAATTATGGAATCTACACCAGTTTCTGTTTAAATCGCAGAAATCGAGGCATTTACAGCAATTCTACAGAAGTTCGGAAAAGCTCGGAAAACCACTACAGAAGTCCAAGGTCAAAGCAGCGGAACAAATCGGAGAGCCAAGTCTAGTCGACATCGAGTAACCCTACTCGACCTAGACGAGCCATGGCCGAGCAGCCTTGGTCGAGCACACCCTGATTGAGCAAGCCAGACACCCAGACTCCGGACCCTACTCGACCTCGACAAGCCCTGGTCGAGGTCGATGAAGCCCAGTCCCCTTGTCCGGAGTCGACAAGGAGAAGAACCGAGCTTGCCGAGGAGATCCACCCGAGGACGACCAGGAGACTCGCTGCCGCGGACGAAGCCATCCGCTGCCAGCGGAAGAGCCAGATCGCGGAAGCGGAAGAAGACCCAACTCGATCTCGACGAATTCTTGTCGAGATCGACGAAAACCTTGAGACATGTCCGAGCATGTCTGAGCCAGTCGAACACACCAACCCGAGGAGACCATGTCGATGACCAGCCTTACTCGAGATCGACGAGGCCAACTCGAGGTCGACGAGCACCAGTGAGCCAGAGTCCGAGCCACATCGAGCAGAGTCGAGCCAAGCTGAGCCACCCAACTCGAGGTCGAGGAGACCTTGTCGAGGTCGACTAGACCCAGATTCCAGAAGCTGCTCGACGAAGCTTTGTCCGAGTAGGATTGGAGTTCCTTCATGCCGAAGGCGGAAAATTCTATCCGAAGTTGCTGAAATCTATCGAGATCTATCAAGTCTATCCATGGAAGGCGGAATCTATCAACATGAAGACATACCTACCATAATTAGTTTTATCCTTTCCTTATGGATTTATTTCCCTAAAACAATTTATTTATCTTTTATGCAATTTAGATATAATTTTAGATAGAGATAGAAGATTTAATCCTTGACTAGCAAGGAATAGATCACTATAAATAAAGCCCTAGGGGGCTGATTTTCATTCATTCAATTTCAGAGAGAAGTAAGAAGGAGAAGTAAAGAGAGAGAGAGAGTGAGCAGCCGGTTGGAGTTGTGAAGCGAGAGCGGAGTTGGATTCGAGCGGTTGTAAACTTTGGTTTGTTTTAATGCAAGTTTCTTTTCATCAATCAATGTCTGTGATTGCAATGAGGCGCGAGTAGTCCACCCACTTCTGGGGCTGGGGTGAGCCCGACGGTTGCCATGTGAGGCGATGCGATAAAGGTCAGATTTTTTGTGCGATTCATCTTCTATCCATATGAGCATGATTCTTTTGCGAGAGTTGAAGGTGATCCTTGTTTGTATTATTGAAGCGAAAGTGATCTTAATGCAACTTGGATTAATTATGTGAAAAAGGGTTAGTAACAATTAGGGTTTATGCGAAAGCCTCTATATGCCTATTTGTTAATGACGAAAGTTATTTGATGGAAAGCATGATCTTTTATGCCTTTATGTGTTGTTTTGCATGGTTATCGTTGTGGTGTTGAAACCCTGGCCTTGGAAGTCTTTTATTATATTGATTTATTTCACCGAAATTCTGAGTTCTGTGTTTGAATTTGCAAGCTTTAAAGTTTCTGTCTTTTTTCTGTTTCTTGTCGACATAGACTAAGCTTCGTCGAGATCGAGTTACCCCTTGTCGATCTCAAGTTGGAGTTGTCTTAGTCGAGTTGTCTTTTCTTCTGTTTCTTGTCGATTTTCACTTTCTGAGTCACTGTGTTGGTCGATCTCGAGTACTGTTTATCGAGATCGACGAGAGCCTTTGCCCTTTATTTGCTGCGTTGTTCTTTCTTTGCTTGCTTTTATTTCTGTCTTTTACTTGTTCTTTGCTTTTGTTTTAGTTGCCCTTGCCGGGTTATTTGTTTCTTTCTTTCTGTTTCTGCGATTCTGTCTGTTCTGCTCTGCTGCTGTGTATGTGAGAATCTGATAGCTACCTGGGAACTGCTGACGTGCTTCCTCGTGGATTCGATCCTGACTTTTCTCTTACTACAACGGGAGGAAGTCTTGTAATTATTTGCTGAGACAGGGGAGTCGTTCTAAACCATATTCTATTCTATACTTGACTTACTCCTGCAACAACAGCTGGGTTCACTGTCAGCGAGTTGGGTCCGCTGGCTTACAGGAGCGTTCCCTGTCAGCGAGTCTTCAGCAGAACTTGAAACGAAGTGTAGAGTTTCGTTCGGGAATTCTCCAAGTGCTTGTAACTTCTCCCCCACACTACTCGGGTGCACAATGCGGCTAAGATGATCGGCCACATAGTTTTCCGCGCCCTTCTTGTCTTTGATTTCAATGTCGAACTCTCTCAAGAGCAAGATCCACCGAATAAGCCTTGGTTTGGCGTCCTTCTTTTTCATGAGGTACCTAAGGGTTGCATGATCGGAGTAGATTATTACCTTTGCGCCTAGCAAGTATGCGCGAAACTTGTCCAAGGCGAACACCACGGCCAATAGCTCCTTCTTCGTGGTTGTGTAGTATCGTTGGGCTCCATTTAGCATCATTGAAGCATAGTATATGACATGTGAGGCTTTGTCTATCCATTGTCCAAGAACCGCTCCGACGACATAGTCGCTAGCATCACACATCAACTCGAATGGGAGGGTCCACACCGGGGCTTGAATGATTGGTGCGGTGACAAGGCGACTTCTCAACTCATGGAAAGCCTCCTTGCACTTCTCATCAAACTCAAATGTGGTGTCCTTCTTGAGTAGTTCACAAAGAGGTGCGGCGATCTTGGAGAAATCCTTGATGATCGGCGATAAAATCCTGCATGATCAAGGAAAGAGCGAACTTCACACACATTAGTAGGGCAAGGCAAAGATTGAATGATGTCAATCTTTGTCATTTCAACCTCAATTCCCTTTCGGGAGATGATGTAACCTAAGACAATCCCTTATTCAGCAATAAAGTTGCATTTTTCGGAATTCAAAACCAAATTTATTTCAACACATCTTTTTAAAACCAATGCCAAATGGTCTAAGCAAGAGTTGAAGTCATCGCCATGAACGGTAAAATCATCCATAAAAACTTCAATGAACTTTTCAATATACTCGGAAAAAATACTTACCATACAACTTTGGAATGTACCAGGAGCTTTGCATAGTCCAAAAGGCATTCGACGATATGCAAAAGTGTCAAAAGTACATGTGAATGTTATTTTCTTGGTCCTCCGGTGCGATGGCAATTTGAAAGTAGCCCGAGTAGCCATCCAAGAAACAATAGTAAGCTCTTTCGGAGAGGCGCTCCACCATTTGGTCGATAAATGGGAGAGGAAAGTGGTCCTTGCGAGTCTCCGCGTTCAATTTGCGATAGTCGATGCAAACTCTCCATCCGGTTTGGACTCGCGTGGGCACTAGCCCTCCTTCCTTGTTCTCGACCGTGTTGCCTCCTTTCTTTGGAACCACCTGCGTAGGACCAGCCTATTTACTATCGGAGATAGGATAGATCATACCGGCTTGTAGTAGCTTTAGAACTTCCTTCTTGACCACCTCCATCATTGGTGGGTTGAGTCTCCTTTGGGGTTGTCTTGATGTTTGGCTTCTTCCTCCAAGAGTATGCGATGCATGCAAATAGTTGGGCTTATTCCTTTGATGTCCGCAATTATCCATCCAAGGGTCATCTTGTGTTCCTTAAGGACCGCTACCAACCTTTCCTCTTTCTCAAGAGTGAGCTTATTTGATATGATGATCGGTAAGGTATCTCCATCACCCAAGAAAGCATACTTGAGGTGATCCGGCAATGGTTTAAGCTATATCACGGGTGCCTGCCTAATAGAAGGTAAAAGCCTCTCTCTTGGGAGGGTTAGTGTTAAGAAATCATTCCTTTGGTGAGTATGTTGTCCTGTAATGCCCCCAAAACTTCATGCAAGTAAGGTGAAATAGAATATTCAAGTTTAAGCTCATCTAGAGGGGTTTCTAAAGCTACTTGCAATTCATCTTTTCCATTAACCTCAAAAACAGCTTCTACACAAGGTTCAATAGTATCAATAGCAAATAGAGAGGGTTCATCATGAGGATACTTCATTGCATAAAATATGCAATACTCTACCTTTTCTTAATCGAACTCAATAGTAAGTGAACCGGCGTAGACATCGATCTTTGTTCGGGCGGTCCCTAGGAAAGGTCTACCCAGGAGGATAGGCGCCTCCGCTACTTCATGCTCCATGTCCAAAACAAAGAAATATGCGGGAAAGATTAGCTTGTCCACCATAACTAAAACATCTTCGACAAACCCCCTAGGATAGATTTTAGAGCGATTTTCCAATTGGATCACAACTCTTATTTCTTGCAAACCACCAAGACCAAGCGATTTATAGAGGGAGTATGAGATAACATTAATGGATGATCCTAAATCTAGTAAAGCATGATTAAATTTCGCATCTCCAATTGTTATTGTGAGCTGAAGCTGCCATGTTTTATAGTTACTTTTATATCGTTTTCTACATACATTTCATGCATTTGGGCTAGAATAGTACATAATCTATGTAGTTTATGTTTATTTTCCAAATTATGGAATCTACACCAGTTTCTGTTTAAATTTGCAGAATTCGAGGCAATTTACAACAGTTCTAAGAAAGGTTGGAAAAGCTCGGCAATCAGCTACAGAAGTCCAAGGTCAAAGAACGACAGAACCAGGACGAATCAAGCTGGAGCCCAGAGTTACTCGATATCGAGTTCTTTTACTCGATATCGACAAAGTATGTCCGAGCAGTGCTGGTCGAATAGAGCTGATCGAGGAAGCTGAAGACGAAGGCAACCCGACTCCGGAGCTTTACTCGATATCGAGTAAGCTACTCGATATCGACAAACCCCCAGATGCCATACCCGGAGTCGAAGAGTTGTGCCAAGTCGAGAAGCCGAAGACCTGGAGACGCCGAGCAATATCTACTCGATATCGAGGATCTTACTCGATATCGACAAAGACCAACACTCCACTTCCGAGCCAGTATCGGGGAGCAGTTCCTCGACCAAGACCAACAACGCAGAAGTCGAGACAGGTCACTCGATATCGACGACCTTAGTCGATATCGAGGACCCCAGCAGCGCCTGTCCGAGTCAGATCGAGGTCCTTCTACCCGACATCACCGATCCAGCTGAAGTCGACGTCATTTTTACTCGATATCGAGTAGTTTACTCGATATCGAGGAGCACCATCCTGAGACGCGTTACTCGGTGTGCTGTCCGTGTCGAGCTGGCTTTGCTTGGAGTCGAAAGAGTCCGATTATATCTCAATCTATCCACAACTATCAAGTTCTATCTATGGAGAGAAGATGTACCCACACAAGATGATATTTTGCTACTTTAGATATAATTTCCTTTATGGATTTAATTCCTTTATCTCATTTATTTATCTTTAAGCCTTTAGATATTTAGATATAGACATAGATAAGATATTCTTTCCTTTATTAGCGGGGTTTGAGCACTATAAATAAGGTCTTAGGGGCTAAGTTTTATTCATTCCATCACACATTCAATTTCAGAGATACTTAGTCACATAGAGAGAGAAGGAGAAGAGGTTGTAAGTTTGAGTTTATTAATGCAAGTTAGTTCTTTTTCATCAAAGATGTCTGTTATTGCAATGAAGAGCGAGTAGTCCACCCACTTCTAGGGTCGGGGAGAGCCCGACGGTAGCCATGTAAGGTGATGCGGTAAAGGTACGATCTTTTTATGCAATTCATCTTCTATCCCTACGAGCATGATTCTTTTGCGAAAGTGGAAGGTGATCCTTATTTGTGTTATTGAAGCGAAGGTGATCTTAATGCAACTCGGGTTAATTATGTAAAAAGGGTTAGTAACAATTAGGGTTTATGCGAAAGCCTCTATATTCCTAATTGTTAATAACGAAAGTTATTTGTTGGAAAGCATGATCTTTTATGCCTTTATGTGTTATTTTGCATGGTTATCGTTGTGGTGTTGATAGCTTGGCTTTGGAAGTCTTTTAGTATATTGATTTATTTTGTTGAAAATCTGAGTTCTGTGTTCGAGAGTTTGCAATTTAAAGTTTCTGTTGTTTGTCGATCTCGGGGAGTTGTTAGTCGAAATCGAATAGCAATTAGTCGATATCGAGTAGATGTTTATCGAGATCGAGTTTCTGTTGCTGAGTTTGGTTTCTGTTGTCGAGTTGTTGTAGTCGATATCGGGGACTGTTGCTCGATATCGAGTAATTTCTGTGTCCTTGCTTTATTTTCTGCTTTGCTTGGTTATTTCTGTCTTTCTTTCTTTCTTTCTGCTTTTCTGTCTGTGAGATTTACAGCTACCTGAGATCTCCTGACACGCTTCCTCGTGGATCAATCCTGACTTCCCACTACTGCATAGGGACGGAGTCTTGTAATCATTTGCAAGGGACGAAATCTTGTTTGCTTTGATTTATTTATATTTTATTGCAAGTCTCAATTTCCTCTTTGCAACAAATTGGCGCCGTTGCCGGGGAAGCAATCATTCGCGCCTTAGGTAGTCAGATCTCACTTTTCTCTTGCGTTACTTTGCAGGTATATGCACCGTTCTGGTCAAACACTTGAGTTTGACGCCTTAGACGAACCGGAGCGCCTTATACACATCCAAGCTAAACTGAAAAGAGCCATGGCGGCTGCAGAGACACAAGAACAACTGATTGATAGGCTTACAAGGGAACTAGCAGCTAAAGATACTGCTCTCACCGCCCAGAGAGCACGCACTACAAGGGAAGCTGAGCGTTCGAGGCTATTGGAAGATGAGCTTGCCCAATACCCAACAACTGCAGAGGATTACATGCACCCGACTCTCATCGTGCCTGAATCGGCCATTCTAATCCCTTAAAATAACTATGAAATTCGCACTCCTTTCCTTATTGAAATAAAAAATAATGCTTTCTTTGGTAGATTTAATGAATGCCCTCTTCAGCATATTACAAACTTTACTGACATGTGTCGTACTCTTGCTGAAGGTACCACCTTGGAGTACATCTTGATGAAGGCCTTTCGTTGGTCCCTATCTGGTCCAGCACTGAAGTGGCTTAAAGGGATGAAACCGCGATCCCTCACAACATGGGCTGAAGTAAAGCAGGAGTTTCTCAAAAAGTTCTTCCCTCCTGCCAATACAGCACTCCTTCGCTAGAAGATCACAACTTTCAAACAGAAGCCTGGGGAACCGCTGGCAAAGGCATGGCAAAGATATAAGGATCTGTTGCGATCATGCCCTACACATGGACAGCAACCCTGCGTAGTTCAAGAGATCTTCTTCAATTCTCTGGACTTGGCTGCAAAGGATAGAATCAACACATATACCCACTATGAGTATCTGACAATGCCGCCTACTGACGCATGGGCTGCTCTCGACAAGCTGACCAACTATGATAACAAGTATGGGACTCCGACAAACTATGAGAAGAATGCCTATGCTTGGCCATCCCCATCCATGCCCCTCCATGAGCCCTCTAAAGAGATTGACCCAGATGTCAAGGAGCAATACTACAGAGATCAAAATTGCAAGCTCCTCAAGCAAGTCAAATATCTTTCTGTCAACTAAGCCTGCATCGAATGCAGATCACAGCGGCACACCACTACTGAGTGCCCACACACAGAGCAAGTAAGGCTGGCAGAGTACCATGAAGAGGCAGCTTACGCAGGGGGTCCCAATCACTACATGGGGGACCAAAGGTTTCAACAACCACAATGGAACCAAGGTGCCCCTAGGAACCCACCACCCTATAGAGCTCCAGGACATCCAGAAAGGGACCAGAAGAGGGAGCATCTACAGACCGTCCTAGAGGAAATCCGGAGGAATCACTCAGACACCAAGCAATCCTTCAACTCAGTCTACACTCAGATTCAAGGTGTCAACTCTAGACTTGGGGAGATTGATATATGGCGGAAATCGGTTGATACACAGATTGGCCAGCTAGCAGTAGGAGTCCCTAGACAGACAGGTTCTCTCCCTAGATCTTCAGAACCAAATCCCAAGGGAGAGACCGGACACATCGCTGCTGTAAAACTCAGAAGCGACCATCAACTACAAGAGCCAGAGGTCGGAAAGCAGCAGGATGGAGGAGAACAACAAATCGATATCGAGGAAGGTTTACTCGATATCGACGACAAAGTGGGTCAACCTTCGTCTGCACAGCACAGTAACTCGACACCAAGGAAAGTAGTCGATATCGAGGAACAGCTGGTCGATATCGAGGAGACCCAAGTCGAGAACAAGATAGCTGCAGCACCTCCGACATCTGTTCTGGCTCCAAATCAGAAAAAGAAGTTGCCCTTCCCAAAAAAATCTCCAAAGGACCCAGCAGAGAAGAAGTTTCAGTGCTTCATCAAGATGCTTCAGAAGCTCAATGTCATCATACCCCTCACAGAAGCTCTCAATGAAATGCCATCCTATGTCCAGTTCCTCAAAGACATTATAAGCAAGAAGAGATCAATGGCTGAGATTACAGAGGAGTGCAGCCATATGGACATTCTTGAGAAGAGGCCAGATCCAGGTAAGTTTGCTATAACCATTGGATTTGGTCAATATAAATTTAATGCTTTATGTGATCTTGGAGCTAGTGTGAGTATAATGCCTTTAACAATTTGGTCCAGGATTAAGATAGGTGCCCTAGAGCCTGTGGATGCTAAGTTGTATATGGCCAACAACACGGTGGTCATTCCAACAGGCATGATGGACAATGTGCCAGTACAAGTAGGTAAATTCTTTGTCCCTGCTGATTTCTTAGTTATTGATATGCCAGAGGACCCTGCTTGTCCAATTATTCTAGGAAGACCCGTCTTGCCCATGGTGGATGCCAACATAAGCGTGAGGAAAGGAGTGCTCACTTTCAACATCAGCGATGAGGTAATTGAGTATTTATTCAATAAAACTGAAAGGCATACAGGTCCAATGGAAGAGGTAAAATCTATCTCAGCTGGCTACATCACTTGTGGGGAGCCTAAGGTAAGAAATATGACTCCCGGAGAGCTGGAAAAGAGGGATATAGAAGCCCAGGTGGAGAAGATCATGACCATCCTGAACAAAGAAACAGAGAATCCACTCGACACAAACGAAGGTACGTCGATTTGGACTAAATATTTTTCAGATGCCTTGACAGGATGCAAGAATGGGGTCGAAGTCGGACAAAATTCCTCGACATCGAGTAATTTAGTCGATATCGACCAAAATCAGAAGCCTCCACCAGCACCAGCGTCGTCGAGCAGCCAACCTGAAGCACAGAACTGCTCGATATCGAGTAAGCTACTCGATATCGACCAACACTCTGCTGCATCGACTTCACTTTCCTCGACGCTGACTCCGCCAGAAAGGCTAAACTCCTCGATATCGAGTAAATTACTCGATATCGACCAACACCTGGCTTCCTCGACTCCAGCATCCTCGAGCAGCAGCAGGCCACCAGAAGCTGAACACTCATCGAGATCGAGTACTGTTCCTCGAGATCGACCAAACACAGTGGTCCCCGAATCCGTTTCTGCAAAGGTAAGCCAAGGTATGGATCTTTCTTCTCCTATTTCCATTAAAGATCTATCTATACATGGGAGAGGTTTGCCTTGGTATGTGCGCTTATGTAGGCTTTGCAATGATGAGCCTAAAGAATATGAAGTTGGAGACAAGCTCTATGTTTCCAAATCAAAAGATCATTGGTTTCCTAACAAATTCAACAAGAAGAAAATGGGGCCTTTCGTGGTGAACAAGATCCATTCTGGAGGATTGCAGCTGATCGACAAGAATGAAGTCCTATTTGAAGCCCAAGCTACATGGGCCCTGCAGATGCCACCTTGAGCTTAATGGAGAAAGTCGGCCTAGCGACTATAAAATCTAGAGCTTGTACATAGACATTTACTTTTTGGGACTTTTGGACATTGTTGCTTTTTGTTTGTTTTTGGTTTTGAACTTTTTGGTTTTTCTATTGTGGGTATATGTCTTCTATATTTTTTCGGGTCCATGGGGATAGAAGCAAGCTATATTTGGACTCGGCCCAAGCATTATTACTCGATGTTTTTGAAGCTATGCACACCTGTCTAGTGAGTTTCTTTCTTTACCATTGTTTTTATACAGTGAGGACACTGTAATGTTTAAGTATGGGGTGGGGGAAGGGCTCACTTTATGCATATTTGCCATATTTGACATTATGTGTGCACATTTAAAGTTTACTTCTTGAATTGCTTATACATGGCTATTTTGGAATTCATATTGATTTATGGGCTTACATGCATGATTTATGGGCTTACATGCATGTTTTCCAAAAAATTGAAAAAATGACCCCCATTTAAATTTTTTAATAATGTCATGGAAGCTTATATTGAACTCGACGATGCAAAATTGGATTCATTAGAGATACAGCATGAAGTTGCCTAGTAAAGGGAAGTCACAATGAAGCGCATTATTTCTTGAAAACCATGAAATGAGGTAAAATTTGAAGTTGCTTTTGACATGTTGCATGATAAGAGGATGTAGGACTTTAAATTTCCATATAATGCTCATATTGTTATATTCCTTAGCCACACCTATGCTTATGCATTACACAAAAGCCATAATATGCCTTATTTCAATTATTGCTCTACATGATCTAAATATTGCTCATTCTTTACCTTATTTCCATCCGGGGATTATGTTCAGAATGATGTTACATTATGGAGATTGTTATATGGTTGTTGTGTTATATATCATATATGGAGTTTGGCAGGAAATTGTTTGAAAAATATGGAAAATTTAATGAGTGAGAAAAAATCCAATCACCTCAGGAGATAAAGGTAGATTGACCCTGCTCGCTGAGATAATAGTTCGGCGAGATGGGACACATTGTGAGGAGTCCGAAGCACTAAGTATCCGGGGCCATTCATGACACCCATGTTTGCGACTCGCGAGAAGGCAGTGCTGAGGTTAGAGAGGTAAAAGCATTATTATTGATAAAAGCATTATGAAAGGTGATGATTCTTATGAAGAAGGAATGTGGTAAAGAAAGTGTGGAAATACTCCATTTCCCCGGATCATTAGCACCACATTGCCAAAAAATTTCCCACATTTAGCCTTTTACCAATCCACTTCCTTATTGAGCTTAAATTGAAGTCCTCTTGATTATTTATCCTTTGTCACACGAATGAATGTTTTTGCATAACCCTCCTTTTGTGAGTAGATGTTGCTTTTGTATATTTGCACATGCATGGATTTGTGACACTAGTACCTTTTCGATGATGGTAATTGACTGCAGAGACATATGACAATCAATCTAAGATGTTGAGAGTTTTGATTCCTTCCCCTGATTGACAATTAAAAGTATTGCTTGAGGACAAGCAAGCTTAAGTATGGGGTGTTTGTTGTGAGTTGAATCTGCCATGTTTTACAATTACTTTTATATCGTTTTCTGCATACATTTCATGCATTTGGGCTAGAATAGTACATAATCTATGTAGTTTATGTTTATTTGCCAAATTATGGAATCTACACCAGTTTCTGTTTAAATTCGCAGAATTCGTGGCAATTTACAGCAGTTCTAAGAATGGTTGGAAAAGCTCGGCAATCGGCTACAGAAGTCCAAGGTCAAAGAACGACAGAACCAGGACGAATCAAGCTGGAGCCAATAGTTACTCGATACCGAGTTCTTTTACTCGATATCGACAAAGTATGTCCGAGCAGTGATGGTCGAATAGAGCTGATCGAGGAAGCTGAAGACGAAGGCAACCTGACTCCGGAGCTTTACTCGATATCGAGTAAGCTACTCGATATCAACAAACACCCAGATGCCATACCCGGAGTCGAGGAGCTATGCCAAGTCGAGAAGCCGAAGACCTAGAGACGTCGAGCAACATCTACTCGATATCGAGGATCTTACTCGATATCGACAGAGACCAGCACCACACTTCCGAGCCAATATCGGGGAGCAGTTCCTCGACCAAGACCAGCAACGCAGTAGTGGACACAGGTTACTCGATATCGAGGACCTTAGTCGATATCGAGGACCCCAGCAACGCCTGTCCGAGTCAGATCGAGGACCTTAGTCGATATCCTCACCTATCAAGTTCTATCTATGGAGAGAAGATATACCCACACAAGAAGATATTTTGCTACTTTAGATATAATTTCCTTTATAGATTTAATTCCTTTATTTCATTTATTTATCTTTAAGCCTTTAGATATTTATATATAGAGATAGATAAGATGTTCTTTCCATGATTAGCGGGGTTTGAGCACTATAAATAAAGCCTTAGGGGCTCAGTTTTATTCATTCCATCACACATTCAATTTCAGAGATACTTAGTCACATAGAGAGAGAAGGAGAAGAGGTTGTATGTTTGAGTTTATTAATGCAAGTTAGTTCTTTTTCATCAAAGATGGCTGCTATTGCAATGAAGAGCGAGTAGTCCACCCACTTCTAGGGTCGGGGCGAGCCCGACGGTAGCCATCTTTTTATGCAATTCATCTTCTATCCCTGGGAGCATGATTCTTTTGCGAAAGTTGAAGGTGATCCTTGTTTGTGTTATTGAAGCGAAAGTGAGCTTAATGCAACTTGGGTTAATTATGTAAAAAGGGTTAGTAACAATTAGGGTTTATGCGAAAGCCTCTATATTCCTATTTGTTAATAACGAAAGTTATTTGATGGAAAGCATGATCTTTTATGCCTTTATGTGTTATTTTGCATGGTTATCGTTGTGGTGTTGATACCTTGGCTTTGGAAGTCTTTTAGTATATTGATTTATTTCGTTGAAAATCCGAGTTCTGTGTTCGAGAATTTGCAATTTAAAGTTTCTGCTGTTTGTCGATCTCGGGGAGTTGTTAGTCGATATCGAATAGCACTTAGTCGATATCGAGTAGAAGTTTATCGAGATCGAGTTTCTGTTGCTGAGTTTGCTTTCTGTTGTCGACTTGTTGTAGTCGATATCGGGGACTGTTGCTCGATTTCGAGTAACTTCTGTGTCCTTGTTTTATTTTCTGCTTTGCTTGGTCATTTCTGTCTTTCTGCTTTTCTGTCTATGAGATTTACAGCTACCTGAGATCCGCTGACACGCTTCCTCATGGATCGATCTTGACTTCCCACTAGTGCATAGGGAGGGAGTCTTGTAATCATTTGCAAGGGACAAAATCTGGTTTGCTTTGATTTATTTATATTTTATTGTAAGTTTCAATTTTCTCTTTACAACAATTATGCAAGGGATAGTTGACATAACCGGATCGCTGCACTTTTCGGGCATACGCCTTTCTAACATAGCGGAGACATATTCACTTACTTGAACTTTTATCTTCCGCTTCAACTTTTGATTCCTCTTGACCGTGCATAATTCCATCAAACAATTTGCATAGCGAGGAATAGCTTTAACTAGGTTGAGTAGGAGGGATATTTACCTCACACTTGGCGAATGTTTCGAAGAGTTCGGTGTCGCCCTCCGGCCTCCTTGGATTCCTCAAAGCCTCTGGAAAGGGTGCCACCGACTTAAAATCGTTAAAAAGAGGTTTGGAATCGGCAACAGCGTGTCCGGACTCACCAACGTCAGCTTTCTGGGTAGAATCTGTTGTCAGCGAATCAGTTTTCAATGGTGGCGAGTCAGGTTCGCTGGCGGCGAGTCGAGTTCCGCCGTCAGCGACTAAGATCGTATCTGGTTCAGCAGATGCATTCACCCCATTCGCTGCCAGCGAGTCTAGTTTCGCTGTCAGCGGAATTTGCACAGAACTCGTCTCTTCCTTGTTTTCTTCGTAGCCTTCTTCCATGATCTCTTCTAAGGCTTCTTTCTCACCCCTAGGTGCGACAAACAGTTCCTTACAACTCCTTAGGGTGATGGCGTTCACGTTCTTCCTTGGGTTGACCAATTCTTGTGGTGGTAGCTTGCCCGAGTCCTTTGCTTGTAATTCTCCAATTGCTTGAGCCATTTGGCCCATCATCTTCTCTTGTGCATTCATCTTCTCCGTTTGAGCTTTGAGGGTTTCTAGAATGAGCTTGTATGGATCCTCACCTTGTTGATTAGCTTGAGGAGCCCCCCTTTGACGATTATCATAGGGTGCTCTATATTGGGGTCCTCCTTGTTGATAGGGAGGTTGTTGTTGTTGTTAATTGAACCGGCCACCATAACCTTGTTGTTGAAAATTAGGATTATATAGATTATTACCATAGTTGCGGCGTGGACCGCAGTCTCCCATAGCATTGACCTCCATGGCTCCATCTTGCATGCCGGGACATTGATCCATAGGATGGGATGGGTCTCCACACAACCCACATGCTTTGAGTTGTTGTTGACCTCTTTGTAAAGTTAGCTTCTTTAGGGCCTCTCTAATCTCCTTAAGCTCGATGTTGGGGAGTCCAAGTGTAAGACTCCTCTAGCTCCATGATATCGTCGATATTGTTGAGAAGCATTAGAAAGCTCCTCAAATATCTCCATAGCTTCCTCCGGTGTTTTATTGAGGATGTTCCCTCCACTAGTCTAGTGAACTGTCCCACGATCATGATCGAGTAGCCCCTCATAAAGATATAGGACCAAATCGTCCTCCGAAAAGCCATGATAGGGGCAACTCGCTTTTAGATTCTTGAATCTCTCAACATATTCGTAGAGAGTCTCCGTGGCCGATTGCTCAATGCTTGATATCTCGTTCAAAATATTGTGTCTAGTGGCGGGAAAGTATTTGCGCAAGAAGGCCTTTTTCATCTCCATCCATGTAGTAATGCTCTCCGTGGGTAAATAATAGAGTCAATCGTTGGCCGCATCCTTCAAGGTGAGTGGGAAGGCCTTTAGCATCATTTGATCCTCCGTGATGCCTTGAGGTTTGAAAGGATCACATATTCCATGAAACTCCACAAGGTGCTTGTTTGGGTCCTCTCCACTCATGCCGTGGAACATTGGCAAAAGATGGACCCATGGTGACTTGAATTCAAACTTGGTGCCCTCCGGGAGTGGTGGGAGCCTAATAGCCAATGGTTGTGTTTGTAAATTTGGCTCCTTTAGCTCCTTCAAAGTGCGTCGTTGTGGGACCACGAGCACATTGTCGTTTGGCAGTGGTTGATTGTTGTTTTGGTTGTTGTCGTCCATCTCTTCTTCGTTTTTCGGGTTGGATGAGTCCTCTCTTCGCAACCTAGAAGTTGTTCTTTCGATTTCTGGATCAAAAGGTAAGAGATTGGAATTAGTAGAATGGGTGTGGACCTTGCGATTGGTCCACACAAAAGTTAATGATTAAACTACACAAAGAAATCGAATTATATCTCCAAAAACATGACGGGATGAAAATCGTTGATTCCCAATCAAGTAGTTCACACTCTCACAAATTAGAATAATTGGCAAGAAAAGGGGTCGAATCCTCGGGAGATTTAAGATTTCACAATGCAATTTGATCACCAACAAGTAACAAAAGTGGGAAAAGATGCAACTTTTAAATAAGAACAAGTAAAGTAAAGTAAAGACGGAATTTTGTTATAAAATCAAGAGTAGGGAACGGTTCCATCTACGAATTCTTTGACATTGGTTGGCTTATCGATCATCGAATTCTTTTCAAGCTATTAACTTTCCTACAAATTCCTCTCGTCTTGGCTTATATAGATTAAAAGTCCTACGAGTCCAATTAATTCCTGACACCTCAATGCAATCATAACACGGTTAAGATTTAACAAAGAGATAGCAAAACATCCCAAGAACTTGAGCACATAAATAACACCAATTAAACACGGTAAATAGATGTTTAAGATATATGTCAACTTCCTACATAATCATGCTTCAAACATGGAATCCACAATCTTATGCATGCTACTATGGAAATAACAAAAATACGAAAGCATTAAATCCTAGCACGAAATCAATATTATCGAGATGGCCAAGCAAGATAACATTAATAACATAAAAATAAGCACAAGGAAGTTGAAAGAATTATAATAGAGGAAATATAACTTGAATTAAAAACTCACAATTCACCAACCAAGTCTCCGAAAACGTAGGCGAAACACTAGGAAAATTAGCCGCTCATGGCTTACCTAAGCTCTCTTCTCTTCTATGGTGATTGCTCCACTTGGAAATTAATTAGAAACTAACCTTAGAACATCCTATTTATAAGCCTAATGTCTTCCATAAACAAGGTAAAAGATAGATAAACTAGATAGAAATTTCCTAAACAAACTAGATAGAAGATAGACTTTCCAAATTTAATTCAGCGTCAGATTCTGCTGGCAGCGAGAATTTTCGCTAGCAGCGAATGGCCTTGATCGAGCTACTGCTGGATTTTCGCTACCACATAGGTACCACACTCACCAGCAGCGAAATCCCATGCCTTAGAATTTTCTCAAGCCTCCTCGGGTCCTTCGCTACCGCTTCCGCTTCCGTGAGCCACTCCTTCCGCTGCAGCGAGCTCGTTCATCCGCATGCATGAGAGCTTCCTTTCGCTGGAGGGAGTTGTCGAGTCTTCATCGTCCTGGTGCCTCTCGCTGGTAGCGAAGGTTTCCCGCGGCAGCGAGTCAAGTCGCTGGCAGCGAAGTGTGTTGGCTTGCTTGCTTACTCTCTCGATGGCTCTCCTTCTCTCGCTTGTCGGGGAGCTGGTCACTGTTGTGAGCTGAATCTGCCATGTTTTACAGTAACTTTTATATCGATTTCTGTATACATTGCATTCATTTGGGTTTAGATAGTACGGAATCTATGTAGTTTATGTTTATTTGCCAAAATTATGGAATCTACACCAGTTTCTGTTTAATTCGCAGAAATCAAGGCATTTTACAGCAATTCTACAGAAGGTCGGAAAAGCTCGGAAAACCACTACAGAAGTCCAAGGTCAAAGCAGCGGAATCAAACTGAAGATCAACGCTACTCGATCTCGAGTAGGCTTACTCGACATAGACGAGCCTGTCCGAGCACAGCTTGGTCGAGCAGAGCCTGATCGAGAGCCAGACCAACCCGAGCTCCGGGCCCTACTCGATCTCGAGGACCACTAGTCGAGATCGACGAAGCCTCAGCGCCATGCCCGGAGTCGACAAGGAGAGGAGCCGAGGACGACCAGGCGAGACTCGCTGCCAGCGACTCCACTCGCTGCAGCGGACCACTCGCTGCCACGGAAGAGGCCACTCGCTGCCAGCGGATGAAGCAACTCGCGGGAGCGGAAGCGGAAGGGAAGAGCCCTACTCGATCTCGACGAACCCTTGTCGAGATCGATGAGACCTTGAGTCCAGATCCGAGCTTGCCGAGGAGAGCCACTCGAGGAGACCTAGTCGACGATCACCTTACTCGAGGTCGACTAGGGCTTGTCGAGATCGACGAGCGCCTGAGTCCTTGTCCGAGCTAGTCGAGCACACCAACCCGAGGAAGCCTAGTCGATGACCAGTCCTACTCGAGATCGACAAGTCTTACTCGAGGTCGACGAGCACCCAGTGACCAAGTCCGAGCACATCGAGCAGATCTAGCCGAGGAGGTCCAGTCGAAGAACCACCCTACTCGAGGTCGACGAGCCCTACTCGAGGTCGACTAGGGACGTGTCCAGAAACTTCTCGACGAGACCTGTCCGACTAGACTTGGGATTCCTTGGGGCCGAAGGCGGAAGATTCTATCCGATTTGATCAAGATCTATCATCATGGAAGGGAGATCTATCAAGACATGAAGACCTACCTATTTAGTTTTATCTTTTCCTTATAGATTTATTTCCTTAAAACATTTATTTATCTTTAAGTATTTTAGATATAATTTTAGATAGAGATAGATATCTTCTTTCCTAGAATAGCTAGGGAATGAAGGCTATATATAAGGCCCAAGGGGGCTCAGTTTTATTCATTCCAAGTCAGACAACAATTCCATTCTAGTAGAGTAGTTTAGGAGTTCTAAGGTTTTTAGGGTTTTGGCTTTCTGCGAAAGTTGATTGCCAGGATTGTAAAAGGCTTAGAATATAGTTAATGCAAGTTATTTCTTTTCAATCAATGTCTGCAATTGCAATGAGGCGTGAGTAGTCCACCCACTTCTGGGGCTGGGGTGAGCCCGACGGTGGCCATGTGAGGCGATGCGATAAAGGTCAGATCTTTTTGTGCGATTCATCTTCTATCCCTATGAGCATGATTCTTTTGCGAGAGTTGAAGGTGTTCCTTGTTTGTGTTATTGAAGCGAAAGTGATCTTAATGCAACTTGGATTAATTATGTGAAAAGGGTTAGTAACAATTAGGGTTTATGCGAAAGCCTCTATTTTCCTATTTGTTAATGACGAAAGTTATTTGATGGAAAGCATGATCTTTTATGCCTTTATGTGTTACTTTGCATGGTTATCGTTGTGGTATTGAAACCCTGGCCTTGGAGGTCTTTTATTATATTGAAGTTTATTTCTGTCGAAAATCTGCGTTTGTGTTTAATTCTGCAATTTCTGTCTTTTACTTTTTCTTGTCGACATAGAGGAGCCTTGGTCGAGATCGAGTACTGTGCTTGTCGATCTCGAGTTGTGTTTGTCGAGGTCGAGTACGTTCTTGCTTGTCGAGTTGATTGCCTTTGTTTTCTGTTTTTCAGTTTTTGTTTCTGCTCTCGTCGAGATAGAGGACAGCTACTCGAGCTCGAGTAGCTTCTGTGTCCTCGTTTTATTTGCTGTTTCTCTTTGTCTTTTCTTGCTTTGTTCTTTGCTTTTATTTTGTTTGCCCTTGCCGGGTTTATTTGTTTCTTTCCTTTCTGTGTTTCTGTCCTTTCTGCTGCTTCTGTGAGAATTTACAGCTACCTGAGAACTGCTGACGTGCTTCCTCGTGGATTCGATCCTGATTTTTTCTTACTACAACGGGAGGAAGTCTTGTATTTATTTGCTGAGACAGGGAAGTCAGTCTGAACTATATTTTACATTTATTTCATACTTGACCATCCTCCTGCAACAACAGTCACCTTGGTTCCACTCGCTGGTAGCGACAGATGACTCGCTAGGTGCTTCAATCAATGTTATTTTTTATAACTTGTACATGTTTTTGGATCTCAATTTATTGTTTGAAACTGGTGTTACTATACAACCCGTTGATCGTTCTAGTATTAAGCCTAGAGGAGTTGTTGAAGATGTTTTGGTTAAGGTGAATGATTTTATATTTCCAACTGATTTCTTCATTCTAGACATGGAACAAAGTACGCCTGATTATCTTGGGAAGGCCATTCTTACGAAGGGGTAAGACTAAGATTGATTGTTTTGAAGGTTCACTAACTATAAAGTTTGATGGTGGAAAGATTGATTTTTCTATATTTGAGCCTATTGTTTCTTCTACCAATGATTCCGTAGATGTTTTTTACTCTAATGAAACTAATCAAACGAATGAATCAAATGATTTGTTATGATTCTGTTGAAACTGAATCTATGAATCTTGAGTTTTCTAAAAAAGACGAAATTGGATTAGGGAAAGATGACATTGAAAGAAAAATTGAGAATTTGTCTAAGTCGCATGAAAATGTGTCTCATTCAAATGATTTTATTGCTATTCCCTATGAGAAATACATTCCTAAAAATGTTTAAGTTTTTGCATTTGCAGGACAACCTCTGGGAGTAATTCATTTCAAGAAGGAATCGATTGATGCAATTTATGGATATGTCGGAGAAGTTCCTAAAGTTCCACCTCTTGTTTTGAAAAGGACAAGTGTGGGGGATCTTGGTGGAATAACTTGGTCAAGAAATGCAACACGTCGAGCCAAATACATGAAACAAAGGCGCTTCTTGGGAGGCAACCCAAGATATTAGGTAGTATTTCTATTTTGCATTTAGTTTTTTCAAATCAATAAAGTAGGATCAATGGTGTCGCCGGATTTCAGAAATTACGGTAAGTGAAACCTATGTTTGGATTGAGTTTTACACTTAACCACCCGTTAAACAAAAAAGTACAGAAAACCACCCATTAAATAGGTTTTGTTATCAAATCACCACCCGTTGTCTATTTTTATTAGGTTTTTGTCAAATATATATAATATTACATTATTTTAATTTTTTATTTAACTTAAAATCTCAAATACATATAAAAATATATTTGATTAAATTTTTTAAAAATATTTTTTAAAACTTAATTTATATATGAACAAATTTGTTCTATTTGAGTCCTAAAAACGGTTATAAATTTTATAGACTTCTTTTTAATCAAAATTAAAATAAGTTTATAAGTCATTAGCATTTTTTAAATTTAATAATTATTTTCATGCTAATAATTGATTTCTCATTTTCTTTCATATTTGTAAACACCTACACTGTATACTAAAAATAAAAAAAATATCTAAATATTTTTTAAATAATATTTTTCGAAGCTCAAAAGTATTTTTATTAAATGTATATTTATTAAAATTGGTTTGAAATTTTAAATAAAATTAAATAATATTTTCCACATTTAGAACATCTGTCCTTCAAATAAATTTAAAATTTGTACACGCTTTTCCCCCTTATATATTAATATAAGTGTTTACCCCTACAATAAATATAATTTAAATATATTCAAGTTTAAACTTTAAATTATAACTATAAAATATTAAAATATACGATATTTAATGGAATTCTAATGGAATGATGTGGTGGGTGGTGGTTGGAAAACAAAACCCATTTAATGGGTGGTTTTCTGTAAATTTCCCAAGTTATTTTGTTGAGGGAATTAAAGAAAATAACATTTTCCCCGGTTTGGTTTGCACGCATAACCCACTAACCGTTTCTAATTGCAAGGGTTAGACCCCCCCCCCCCCCTCTTTAAAAAATGGCAAGGTAGCCAGTTGAAATAAGGGTGTTGAAACCGGTGGTTGGGGGTAATTAAAGAAGGGAGAGAGCTTGGGAGGGAGGAGGAGAGAGAGGGCAGTTTTTAAAAACCTATCACTTCCAACTGTGTAAAACAGAGACGAGGGAGGCCATAAGGCATGAAATCGCCATTGTAGATACGAGAAAGGAGAAGAACAAGGCCAAGGAAGAAAACGAACCTAGGAGTAAGGAGGAGAAGAAGCCGGCGGATTGCAAGCAAGTAAACCCGACGACGTGTAGAAGATGACCCTGGCAGCGTTTAGAAGAGAGGGATCGACGGTTTTCAAGTAAGTAAACTCTAACTCTACCGATTTAGTACTGATTGCAGAAATTGAAAGGATGAGGGACCAATTGAAGAACCTAATTTTTTTGCCATGGTTTGCAATTGGATGAAAGAACGGCTGGAATATCCGCCCCTGTCATGTGGGATGTAACCGGCGTCTAGTATGAAAACAATGGGTGGAAATGTGGGAACGGGGGGTGTTCGAGTCGGGGAGAGAAGGAAAGTACCATTGTAGTCATGATATGGTAAAGGCCTTAAATGGGGAAGCAAATTAGGGGAAATCGATACATGTATTGTGTGAATTTTGGGAAATTGGTGAAATTGGGGAAAATGTGGGAATGGGGGAAATTGGTGAGATTGGGGAAATTGGATATATTTTTATAGATAGAGGGAAATCGGGGAACCTTTATGTGGGTAAAAAAATTTCAGGAACAAGTTATTGAATGTAAATGTTGTTACATTGTAACATGTCATGTTTTGAATATTTAGTTGGCATGTTTAATAGGTTTTCTGTCATGTTTAAATGCAAAATTGCTCGACATATATTTTGTGGAAGCTATAAAATGGTTACAATGCTCAGGTGATAAGTATAGGGTAAGATATGGTGAGGCTAGAAATTTACTTAGAGTGTGATAAGTATAAGGTAAGATATGGTGTCTGTCATGTTAAAATGGTCACATGACATGTTTGAAGAATGCTAAAGTATTGCTCCCCAACCTGCAGGGTATCAAACAAGAATATGGGGGGTTCATGAGAAAGAAGGATAACGCAGACACCGGCAACATGCGAGGTATGGTTTGGGTAGTGTCGATCAAGGGTAGAGTGTTTTACATGACTCGCTCTAACATTCCACCCCACCGTGCAGGCGATATATGTCGTCCCCGAGGACCGGCATTTCAAGTGTAGGTGCAACCAATACGTCAGGCCCTAGGTCCTTTCATAGCTAGACCAGTACCTGAGCACCTCAGACTGGAAGCGTCTGTGTGAAAGCCAGTTTGGCGGCATTGCGAGGCTCGGTGCCAAAGTTGAGTTCTCAGCATAGCTAGTCCACTACGTCCTGCAGCGGCAGCTACGGTCGAAAAAGGAGCATGAAACCTGGTACATGATCCGGTTCTCCATCGCGGAGCTCGCGCTAGTGACCAGACTGATGTGCTCGTCAAACGTGCTGCGGACCGTGGACACTAAGGCAGACAAGGTTGCATGCATAGAGTTCTTAGGGGCGGAGAAGATGAGGATGGAGGACTTCGAGACAGAGTACAAAGTGGCGATGAAGTCCGAGCGTTCCGCCGCCAAGCGCTTTAAGTTCGCGCTCATAATGCTGGTGGAGGTGGTGCTCTTTGCGAAGGAACCCCGCAACTTTATTCAAGGGTGGGTTGTTAACATGGTGTCTAACACTGAGGTGTTCTTGTGTTACCCGTGGGGGCGACTGTGCTACGAACGAACCCACGAGTTCCTCTACCGGGTTGTTGAGCGCAAGCTCCAGCACGAGTTCCTCTACCGGGTTGTTGTTCGACGAGGTGGACGTTGTTCGGACAGACCTCCTCCCGGATGCCGAGGAGGTGAGGAAGGGGGTTATCCTTGGCGCCATGTTCGCGACAGAGAAGACGGATAAGTTTTTCGATGACCTCGTGGTGGAGTATAAAGAAAAACATGTGCCGAGCACGACGAAAGCATCCGGGTCATGCACGCATGGTGAGGGAAGTACGACGGCTACCCAAGTGGATGTGTCAAGGATTTTATCTAAGATGGATGATCTGGGGACGAGCATATTGGCAACGTTTAACGAGAGGATGCAAAGGGTTGATGCGGCGATGCAGGAGCTGAGAAGGGAGGTGAGGGGGAAGAAGTGAGGCGAGGACGAGGACGAGGTGAGACACTCGTAGGACAGGCATGTAACTTATGCGGAGGAAACCGAAGATGTTGTGTTGCAGTCGAAGGAGGTAAGATGTTCAATTTGTCATGTCAGTATCCATAACCGTCATGTATAACAATATAGGCGTCATGGTTACATATCTTTCCCATATTTGCGTAGGGTGAGGAAATTGTTAAGGAAATGGGTCAGAAATTGGGTACCGATGCAGATGGAGATGAAACCACCAAGACAACCTCTGAGGTAAGTACTCTAACTGAAACTATGATGTCAGTTTTGTGAATGATGGTGACACGGACTCATAATCTGAAGGAGATGGGTAAGAATAAGGGACCAGTCCATGGGGACACCGAAATGGAGAAGGATGCTGATCCACTAGAACCCCCCCCCCCCCCCCCCCACCCAAAGAAACACCCACCACACAGGTAAGTCATCCCTGTCGTACTGCGATGTGAGTGTTGACAATGGTGTCGACACTAAATTCATTCGCATATTTACGTAGGGTGAAGTGTTGAAGGAAAAGGGTCAGACTGATAGCACAGGGCAAAGGGAAGCCACCACCGTCACAACCGCTAAGGTAAGCCATCTGCCTCCGAGTGTCATGTGAATTACATTAGTTGTCATGTCAAAAATCTTTTGCTGTCATGTAGCAGGATCGGGCTAATGTGGATGAGGTGTTAGCTGAGGGCTCTAAGACTGTGGCCGAAGGGCCTGGGGCCACATCAACCATCTCCGAGCCAGAAGCACCCACGACACAGACAACCCCTAAGGTAGGTCGTGTTAATGGTATTGTCATGTGATATCATGTATGTGTCATATTAATTTAAGTTTGTGTCATGTCTACCACCATAGGAGGCGCATGATGAGGCTGTCGTTCCCCTTCAGCGTAAGGGGGGAAGGGTGAGGCGAGCGCCTGCGACGTTAGATGGCCACGAAGTCACTCAGCCGGTGAAGAAGCCGCGTGTCGAGAAGGGGAACAAAGAAAAGGAGGTGGTTGACGACGTGGCGAAGGGGCTGAAGAAGTCGCGGGCCGCCGAGGGGAAGAAGGTCATTGTGGGGGTTGACACCGTGGCCTTGGGCCTGATGACCACGGCCGACGTGGACGCCTTTTCTGTGTGGTTGACCACCAACGACGCCCAAGGGACTGACCCCGCACGTACAATGATGGGCACCCTCCTCCAGAGGGATTTCTTCGGGGACCTGAAAATGCCAAAGAAAATTGTGGGCTCAGAAGTAAAGTCCGCCCACCCGTGCTTCGATAACATAACAATTTTATTTTTGACTAGACATGTGTTTCTTGTTTGCAGCAAATTGACCAAGCATGCGGCATCCTCCGAAAGGAGGTAGCCAGCGAGTCGAAGTACGCAGGCGTCGCAGTCGTCGACCCCTACTTTGGGGTACTACTGCAGAGACATGTCGGCATGAACGTCGATGAGAAGTTGGAGTACTACTTCAGCGGTATCTTGCCTGAGAGGTGTCCGAAGCCTTGGGCCAGTGTCGACCGCGTGTTGGCCCCCTGGAATCTGAAGGACAACCACTGGGTTGTGCTGGAGATCGACCTGGCCGAGTGAACTGTCCGTGTGTATGATCCGGACACTCGTCTGACTCCTGAGTGACATTTGCCCGGCCTTCTGAAGCCCATCACGCACACCCTGCCCCCGCTGATGGATGGCCACCAAGAGCTGCACGCCAACCATGCATGGAAACTACCCCAGCCGTTCAAGTACAACTGTGTGAAGGGGATCCCTCAGAACAAGCAATCGTAAGTCGTCGTTGTCCATCTTCTGATTTATAGTGTAATTGTTGTGAATTTGGTTTGACACGTATACTTTTTGGGATGCAGAGGAGACTCTGGCCCATACGCTATCCGTTTCATGCAGATGCTCGCATCAGGCGATCGCGTATTCAAAGGGGTGGATGACGCCTTTATCGATGCCTACCGCCTAGTCCTCTGTGTCGCCATCTACCACAGTTCCTTCCGACCCAGCCCCGATCCTTAGTAGTCATTGCCTCCGTCTTCATTTACAAGAACATTGTTGGTTGTACTGTTGTATGGACATGTTGTTGGTGGGTTGAACATTTGTGTTTTCGTAGGATTTTATTTGGTTGACTTTGGTATCGACGGTATGTCGTTTTGGGAAACCTATGGCTCAGGTTTTGAAACTATGATGTCATGTTGTTTTTGAAGGGGAGGAAACCAGGGCTCATGTTGTACCACAAGTATAAAATCATATTTGAAGGGGAGGAAATCAGGACTCACCCAAACACACTTGAAAACCTCAAGAACACAAAGGGCTCGGCACAGCTGGCTCGGAAATGGGCCTCAACGGTCAGCTTCTTGGGACTGGATTTTTGTGTGGTTACTATGGCTGGAAAGGCCTCTCTTTTGTGGTAATTTGGCTTCGAGAACCAGCCAATTTGGTTGAGGGAGGAGTGAGTTATGTGTGTTTTAAGGTGGCAAGATTGCTAGGGCAAACTTGCTCCCTCTTTCTTTTTCTTTCTTTTCTTCTTCTTTCCTCTCTGATTTTTGGCATGTGGAGTGGCTGAATGAGGCCAGAAATGTGTCTTCAAGAGAGCCAAAAGGTGAAGCCAAAGTTTGTCAAGGAGTTGGTAAGGATTAGGTAGAATAGTGGTCAAATAGGAACAAGTCATTCATCCAGCATGGCTTCTACTTGTTTAATGCAAAAACATATGGCTCATATTTGATCATATAAAGGGCTGAAATGGGGTGGTTCGGGCGGCAATTTAATGTTAAAACAATGTCCCGAAATGTCGCGATAAGTTACGGAAATTACCGAAATAAACGAACGACAAGGCTTTTGCCTCACGAATATTTCTCGAAAAATTATCATACGAATTCTAATAGATTGGATAATTGTCATCGGAAAATTGTCATCGGAAAATTGTCATCAAAAAAATGTTAAATTTTTCCGGGTTTTCAATATCATCAAAAGAAGGATAATTGATCGAATTATCCCTCGGAAATTAATTAAATCTTAATTAACCATAATTAAAATTTTCGGTTTTTACAATCATCCACCTCAAAAACAAGTCTCGTCCCCGAGACCAAAAAGATTCAAACCGGTGGAGAAGGTGTTAAACTTTGAGTCCTTGGATCGGAACAAAAGGCACGCGATCATCTCGGATGCGTCGTCCAAGAATCTCATGATGCTTTTGTCACGATCGTAATAATCTCGAACGGCGTCGCCGAGCATGTGAACGAGCTCCCCCGTCACATCTCGCCTTAACCCCGAAAGTATCACAACTCGAGAGAATCATCACACTACCGCTAGGTCTTAGCGAAAATTCCACGATGGCCGTCGTGGAAAGTCCGTATCCACTTCGTGAAGCACAATGAGCTTACCCGGGTCATGGAAGCGTAAACTCAATCATTCCTCAATCAATTTCGATTTAAAGGCGTTGGCGTCCCAACACGACTTGGCCTAGACTCCTCTAGACTCCGCTCGACTTTCTCTCTCGGGAGGTGGTCATCCACCTCTAAAGTTCAAACCCGATTCCCGACATTCTATTCTCCCAACGGGAGGGTGGATCAAAAATCCACCTCTAAGGATCAAACATATGATCTCATTATGACTTAATCAAAACAGAGGGTGGATTAACATCCACCTCTAAGGCTATGCCTTATTCCTTTTTTTAGGTTCAACATTCCGACATACCATCATTTATCAACCATACTCACAACAATCACATAATCATAACGATATCATATCAGTCATATATCATAAAGTATCACACATCAATGATAATCACATCATGTAAGACCGCTCATGGGTCCCACCACGCATATCAATCACAGAAATGCGCACTCAATCACAGAGGTAAACACCCAATCACACATAGTACGGCTAAGGGTCCCCCTCTCAGGTACTCACCGGCCACTCACACAGTCAAAACTATATCTGCCCGTGGCTGTACATACGATGCTAGCAACTCATCTAATAAATCTCCATAGCTCACCCGTATACTCTCCTCTGTCTCCCAAGTAGCCTCCTCGGGGCTCCTCCTAGCCCACTGTATAAGTACCAACGGTACCTCTCTGCGCCTCAGCTTCTTGACCCGGCAGTCAAGAATAGAAATCGGATGCTCCGCGAAGGTATGGTCAGGTGTTATCTCTAATCCGGAGTAGTCCAATCTGTTACTCGGATCTGGCTCGTACTTCCTCAGCTGTGACACGTGGAAGACATCGTGTATACCAGCCAAACGGGGCGGTAAAGCAACTCTGTAAGCAACCTCTCCTACTCGCTCGAGGATCTCAAAGGGGCCCACATATCTAGGGCTCAGTTTGCCCTTCATCCCGAATCATCGGATCCCTCTCGTCGGTGACACTCGCAACCAGACATGATCTCCAACCTCAAAGGCCAACTCAGTCCTGCGCCTATCAGCATACTTCTTCTGTTAGTCGTGCCCAACCTTCAGATGCTCTCGGATCCGTCTGACCTGATCTGTCACCTCCTGCACGTACTGTGGTAGTGTCCCCACTCGGTCTGCAGGCTCATCCCAGCAGATAGGCGACTTGCATCACCTCCCGTACAACGCCTCAAAAGGAGCCATCTTGATCGATGAATGATAGTTGTTGTTGTACGAGAACTCTACTAGGGGAAGATGTCGAACCCAAAGGTCCCCCCACTCGAAAACACAAGCCCTCAGCATATCCTCTAGCATCTGAATCGTCCTCTCGCTCTGCCCATCCGTCTGCGGGTGATAGGCCGTGCTGAAATGCAACTTGCTCCCTAGAGCCTCATCCACCTGCCTCCAGAATCTCGAAGTGAAGGGCCATCTCTGTCAGATACTATCCTATCGGGAACCCCATGCAACCTCACTATATGCTGTATAAAAGCTCGGACTAAATCAGACACAACCCATGTCTCCTGAATCGGAATGAAATGGGCAGTCTTGGTCAACCTGTGGACCACCACCCAAATCGCATCAAAGCCTCGTACATCTCTCCTCAATCATGTCACGAAGTCCATCGTGATATCCGTCCACTTCCACATAGGGTCGGGAAGTGAACGTGTCATCCCTCCGGGCTTCTGGTGCTCTATCCGCACCTTTTGGCAAAACTGACATTGCGCTACAAACAAAGCGACGTTAGTCTTCATCCTACACCATCAAAACGTCCTCCTCAAGTCCTGGTACATCTTATTTGATCCCAGATGGACCGAATAAGGAGTGGAATGGGCCTCTATCATGATCTTTTGCTTCAGGCTGTGCACATCAGGCACAACAACTCGTCCCTGCAACATCAGCATCCCATCATCTCGGACGGTAAAAGACCTACAGTGGCCCTGGGCCATGCACTGTCGGATATCGGCAATCCGCGGACACTCTGCCTGTGCTCGTCGGATCTCATCCATCAACTCTGACAGAACCTCCAGGAAACTCAGTTGTCCACTCTCTCGTTGTGACCAGACCTTTACGAGAGGGTTTCTCGACCAAATAAATTTGTAGTCAAGACCCCGCTATAGGATAGTGGAGTCAGGTTCGTCCTCAGGAGAGAAGCCAGCGGTTCTAGGTTTAGTGTGTTTTGGGGTTCAGGGATAGCAGGAAAAGGTGATGAGGGTGGTTGTCGACAAAGAATAGAGGGGTCGTTGTCGAGGGATGGAGAGAGAATGGTGTTTTGATATCGAGAAGAATATGTGCCGAATAAAAATAATAAAATAAAACAAATAAAGATGCAAACTTCCAAGGTTAGGGATCACCGCAACAATAAACATATGTGTAGATCATAAATCACATAAAGATGCATGCTTTATATCAAAGAATCGACTTTCGCAAATTCCAACAATTTAGGTGATAGAGGCTCTCGCATAAAAACCTAATTTGTTTCTACCTTTTCTTAATTAGGATTAGTCGGCTCTCGCAAATAAACCCTAATTACTACCTAATTCATAATAAGATCACTTTCGCTTCAACATCATGAACAACGAATTTCCTCAACTCTCGCAAAGGATTAAGCACATAGGTAGATGATGATAAAGACATACAAAATCATGAATTCATAAATCAAACCAACATATCTATGTTGGGATCACCCCAACCCTAGAAGAAGGAAATTAGAAACAAACCATAATGAATGAAATTAACTTTAACATAAAATAAACTAAAACTTACAACCGTTCATCTCCTTCCTTCTCCTTCTCTCTCTCCTCTCTCCTCCTCTCTCTCTCTCTCCTCTCTCGCCTTCTCGCCTTTTCTCTCTCTCCTCTCTCGCCTCCTCCCTCTCTCCTCTCTCCTTGCGCCCGAAGACGACTTTGGTTGAATGAATGAAAATCAGCCCCCTAGGGCTTTATTTATAGGCTTCATTTCCTAGCTATTCTAGGAAAGAAATTATATCTATATCTATATCTATCTATCTAATACTTAAAAATTGGAAATAAAGCAAATAAATCAACTAGGAATTATATCTAAAGTAGATAAATGCTTCATGGAGTTGATAGATCTTGATAGGTCTGGATGGAATTTGATAGAATTTGATCTCGACAATGTCTCCATCGGCTTCGGGATAGAACCTTAACAAGATGTTCGGACAGCTCGACGTCGGCCACTGGAATTTTCTCGATGTCGAGTAGAATTCCTTGATATCGAGTAGCACTTTCTTCGTCTTCCGCTCAGCAACTCGATTCCAGCTTCTGGACGCCACATCGACTAAATTTTTACTCGATATCAAGTAAATTTCGTCGACATCGGCTCGAGTTTGGTCTGTCTTCAGCTTCTTTGTCGATCTCGGCTCCAGGACGTGAAAATCGACTAAGTCTTCCTCGATATCGAGTAGATTTCCTCGATATCGAGTTGCATGTTCAGCTCCCAGCTTCCTTGTCGATTTCTGGAACTTAGCTCGATTTCAAGTTTACTCAATATCGAGTAAAACAACTCGATATCGACTAAGTCTCTAAGCTTTCTGCTCTGTTGTTGAAATGCACTTTCCCGAGTCCTCGTTTGTCGGATTGACGCATATGACCATGCGTTGAAAAGCTCTTTTCGAGGGCTACAAATCTCATGAAGACTTGAAAGCTTGATTCGAAATGATGAATTGTGAAAAATGGTCTTTTCTCCAGCTGCACCATTCTTAGCTTCTTCATGAGTTTTCTTTAAGCTCCAAAGTGCGTCCGATTTCTGCGAAATATAACAAAAACTTATGTAGACCTCCATATATTGCAAATAAACATAAACTACACAAATTATGTACTATTCTAGCCAAAATGTATGAAATGCATGCAGAAATCGATATAAAAGATAGTGTAAAACATTGTAAATTAGGATCACAACAAACACCCCATACTTAAGCTTGCTTGTCCTCAAGCAATACTTTTAATTGCCATTCAGGGGAAGAAATCAAAACTCTCAACATCTTAGATTCATTCTTATATGTCCCTGCAATCAATTGCCATCCTCGAAATGGTACTAGTGTCATAAATCCGTACATGTGCAATTAAAAAGCAACATCTACTCACAAAAGAAGGGTTATCCAAAACAATTCATATGTGACAAAGCAACAATAATCAAGAGGACTTTAATTTAGCTCATAAAGGAGTAGATTGGTAAAAGGCTAAAGGTGGGCGATTTTTGGCCATGTGGTGCTAATAATCCGGGGAAATGGAGTACTTTCCAGCTTTCATACCACATTCCTTCTTCCTTTGATTTCTCACCTTTCTCTCATCGCTCATTGCTTTTTTCAATAATAATGTTTTTACCTCTCTAACCTCAGCACTGCCTTCTCGCGAGTCGCAAATTAACATGGGTGTCATGAATGGCCCCGGATACTTAGTGCTTTGGACTCCTCACATGTGTGTCCCATCTCGCCGAACTATTATCTCAGCGAGTAGGGTCGATCTACCTTTATCTCCTGAGGTGATCGGAGTTTCTTTCACTCGTTAAATTTTCCATATATTTCAAACAATTTCCCACCAAACTCCAATAATGATATATAACAACAACACAAACACCATATAACATCTCCATAATGTAACATCATTCTCAATATAATCCCTGGATAGGAAATAAGGTAAAGAATGGAAAATATTTAGATTATGTGGAGCAATATAAGAAATAAGGCATAATATGGATTTTGTGATGCATACGCATAGGTAAGGCTAGGATATAAACATATGAGCATTATATGGAAAATATAAAGTCCTCCATCCTCTTATCATGCAACATGTCAAAAGCAATTTCAAATTTTAAGTCTTTTCATGGTTTTCAAGAAAATATGCACTTCATTGTGAATTCCCTTTACTAGGCAATTTCATGCTATATCTCTAATGAATCTAAATTTGCATTGTCGAGTTCAATAAAGCTTCCATGACATTTATCAAAATTTTCAATGAGGGTGATTTTTTCAAACTTTTGGAAAACATGCATATAAGCACATAGATATCAAATATGAATTCCAAAGTATATGGCCATGTATAAGCAATTCAAGAATTAAACTCTAAATATGCAGACATAATGTCAAATATATCAAATATGCACAAAGTAAACCCTTCCCCCACCCCATACTTAAACATTACAGTGTCCTCACTGTATAAAAAAAATGTAAGGAAAGAAACTCACTAGACAGGTGTGCAGGACGTCGAAAATCGAGTGTAATGTTGCTGGGCCTAGTCCGATTTTAGCTTGCTTCTATCCCCATGGACCTGAAAAATGTAGAAGGGAAATACCCACAATAGAAAAACTAAAAGTTCAAAACCAAAAACAAACAAAAGAAACAATGTCCAAAAATCCCAAAAATAAATGTCTATTTACAAGCTCTAGATTTTATAGTCACTAGGTCGACTTCTTCATTAAGCATTAGCCTGGCTCATCTTTGTCCGGAGGTATAGGTGGATCTGGTGGTTCCTTCGGTGGTGGGAAGCATGGAATGTCATCCGGGGGCATCATGTGATCCTCCCCGAGTGGACGCTCCATGGCTCCACCCATTCATCTTCCCTGCTCAAGCTAGCATGTATAAGGGAAGATATAAAGAAAATATACATACTTCATCAACATACCTCTTCCGCTTCATTGGTTGATTTGTGTGCGCGTCTCCACCACGGCAAAACGGTGGAGTGGGAAGAGATATTTCCACCTCGTCATGAGGAGCTTCATGCCACTTTGTTAGGACCTCATACTTGAATATGAACATCGGTTGCTCAAAATCATAGGGGATAGCCTTCACCTTGTAAGGTAAAAGCGATCTTGGAATGCCCTGGTCAACAATGTCCACCTTCTTCTCTTCTAGTGCTATTTCGCCTTGGGATCCTTCATATGATTCATCAACAATAGGTAGCAAAGTAGGAATGAAATTCGAGAAAGGACATACCTAGTTGTTGACATCGAGTGGGTCAATTGGCTCGTCGAGAGGAGGGCATGGTCCTTTAGACTTAATGGAAGCCTCGAGCCTTCGGATTTCGTCTTCCAGCCGAGCTATTTCCCTTAATCGTGACTCCTCCACACTGCGATCCTATTTCTTCGTCTCAAATCTTGAACCCATTCTTCCCATGCAGGATTCCCTTCGACAAAGTCTTCCATCTTTGTACCTAAGCTTTGAAATCACAATAAAGAACACAAATTAGTAGCAAAAGCTTGGCACCCAGTTGGTACCGGCGAGGTAGGTGGTGGTAGGGTATGTGATAGGGTAAGAAAAAGGGATGGGCTTTTCTGGACTTTTAAACACAATTAAACTAGGCGCGATTGATATCTCCCCGGCAACGGCACCAATTTGATGAGAGGGTTTCTCGACCAAATAAATTTGTAGTCAAGACCCCGCTATAGGATAGTGGAGTCAGGTTCGTCCTCAGGAGAGAAGTCAGTGGTTCTAGGTTTAGTGTGTTTTGGGGTTCAGGGATAGCAGGAAAAGGTGATGAGGGTGGTTGTCGACAAAGAATAGAGGGGTCGATGTCGAGGGATGAAGAGAGAATGGTGGTTTGATATCGATTAGAATATGTGCAGAATAAAAATAATAAAATAAAACAAATAAAGATGCAAACTTCCAAGGTTAGGGACCGCAACAATAAACATATGTGTAGATCATAAATCACATAAAGATGCATGTTTTATATCAAAGAATCGACTTTCACAAATTCCAACAATTTAGGTGATAGAGGCTCTTGCATAAAAACCTAATTTGTTTCTACCTTTTCTTAATTAGGATTAGTCGGCTCTCGCAAATAAACTCTAATTACTACCCAATTCATAATAAGATCACTTTCGCTTCAATATCATGAACAACGAATTTCCTCAACTCTCGCAAAGGATTAAGCACATAGGTAGATGATGATAACGACATACAAAATCATGAATTCATAAATCAAACAAACGTATGTATGTTGGGATCACCCCAACCCTAGAAGAAGGAAATTAGAAACAAACCATAATGAAAGAAATTAACTTTAACATAAAATAAACTAAAACTTACAACCGTTCGTCTCCTTCCTTCTCCTTCTCTCTCTCCTCCTCCTCACTCTCTCTCTCTCCTCTCTCGCCTTCTCTCTCTCTCCTCTCTCGCCTCCTCCCTCTCTCCTCTCTCCTTGCGCCAGAAGACGGCTTTGCTTGAATGAATGAAAATCAGCCCCCTAGGGCTTTATTTATAGGCTTCATTCCCTAGCTATTCTAGGAAAGAAATTATATCTATATCTATATCTATCTATCTAATACTTAAAAATTGGAAATAAAGGAAATAAATCAACTAGGAATTATATCTAAAGTAGATAAATGCTTCATGGAGTTGATAGATCCTGATAGGTCTTGATGGAATTTGATAGAATTTGATCTCGAAAATATCTCTATCGGCTTCGGGATAGAACCTTAACAAGATTTTCGGACAGCTCGACGTCGGCCACTGGAATTTCCTCAATATCGAGTAGAATTCCTCGATATCGAGTAGCACTTTCTTCGTCTTCCGCCCAGCAACTCGATTCCGGCTTCTGGACGCCACATCGACTAAATTTTTACTCGATATCGAGTAAATTTCGTCGACATCGACTAGAGTTTGGTCCGTCTTCAGCTTCTTCGTCGATCTCGGCTACAGGACGTGAAAATCGACTAAGTCTTCCTCGATATCGAGTAGATTTCCTCGATATCGAGTTACATGTTCATCTCCCAGCTTCCTTGTCGATTTCTGGAACTCATCTCGATTTCAGGTTTACTCGATATCGAGTAAAACAACTCGATATCGACTAAGTCTCTCAGCTTTCTGCTTTGTTCTTGAAACGCACTTTCCCGAGTGCTCGTTTGTCGGATTGACGCATATGACCATTCGTTGGAAAACTCTTTTCAAGGGCTACAACTGTCATGAATACTTCAAAGCTTGATTCGAAATGATGAATGGTGAAAAATGGACTTTTCTCCAGCAGCACCATTCTTAGCTTCTTCATGAGTTTTCTTTAAGCTCCAAAGTGCGTCCGATTTCTGGGAAATATAATAAAAACTTGTGTAGACCTTCATATATTGCAAATAAACATAAACTACACAAATTATGTACTATTCTAGCCCAAATGTATGAAATGCATGCAGAAATCAATATAAAAGATAGTGTAAAACATGGCAAATTAGGCTCTCTCTGTCCGGGTGCTACTGCTGCATAAAGGACACCCAAGCGCTTGCAAGCTGCTCCATGCCGGTCCGGTCTGTCGGCAGCTCAGTGAGCGGAATCTCGGTCCTGGTCTGCTCTGTTCTCGGAATCTCTGTCTCAACAGGCGGTACCCCTGACTGAAGCTGCGTAGGACGGGGAACCTCTGACTGCAACTGCCCAGTCCACTGTATATCTGTTTGTGGGACCTCAACCCGTGGCGTCTCGGTCTCTGCCGACTGCACCCCTGCCTCTTCTACTGGGCGATCCCTACGAGGCCTGCCTCGGGTCCTAGGCACAACTGCTGGCACCACGGGTGCAACTGGGACAACATGTGTAACTGTAGCTGGGACTGGCAGAATGGAGGAAGATAGAATATCGGCCATCGTAGCAAGCTGAACATTTAAGTGTACTCAATATACAACTCAATAAAACGTCTTCTTCAAGTAAGACGGCCCTCAGGCACAGTCATTCATATAATCACATCCCTTCAAGGGGATGGCCTGTGGGCACAGTTTTATATCACACAGAAGCTAATTAGATAGTTGTCCTTCGAGGGATAGCTTGACGAGCCCGCCTCTAAATCCTATCCTACTCCAACCACCATGGTTGCTCCCTTGGAGTCTTTCAGGCCCGTCTGTAAGGAAAAGCTAGGCAGTCTACCCGAACCCTTCTACATCTCTAAGGATGCCTATCGCCTTGTCTCTACCCGTCGATCCTATCTCTCGTCTATAAAGATCCTAGCCATTTTCATTTTCCAACGGGTTTTCATCTTTGCCCTTTAAACACTTTGAAATCCTTGAAAATTTCCAAAACGGTGGGCGGGTTTTGAAAATTAGTTTTTAACTTGTGCGTACTCAGGTCGAACAACCTTGGCTATGATACCAACTTTGTAACGACCCGAAATTTAAGTACCCGAATTAACCTCCATAAACCTACTTAGAAGGTAAATAAGGTTCGGAATACTAGATTATCGGGGAACGTTATAGGAGAAGTTTGATCTTCTCCCGTGAGCTTTGGATCTTACGACTGAGTACGAGTTATTATTTAGGTTCATTTAAGCGGAAGATTTAGTTGTCAAAAGATGAGGATTGCGAACCCCGAAAAGATCGTAAGCCCGTTGGAGGCTTTACCTGTCCTAGACTATCGCGAAAACGTTTCGAACAGAAATAAAAGCGGAAATCATAAATACAACAAAACGCCACGGCCGCGTCGGGTCAAAACGATAAAACGCATGAGCAAAAGAGTATGAATGTCAAGCGTCTCCCTCACTCTAATCGTCCAAAAGGTATGTCCCGACAACCATCCACATAAGTAAGTCATATCGGGTAAGGGGTACCTGAATCTAAAAACAAGAAATAAATCGGGGTCAATCATCGGAAATATACACACTCAATGCCATATAAAGAGGCATACTTAAACTACATGAATGTTAAAATGTAACACATAAGCAAGTGTATAGATATATATAAATGTGAAATAAACACACAAGGGCCCGTATCATCATCATAATCATCATCATCATCATCATCATCACCATCATATCATAATATCTTCTCAAACGTACTCATCCTTCTCAAACATACTCATTCTTTCTCTTCATAAGTCTTTCATCATTTCGTTCGTGTTCCATCGAGTATAAGTCATTTATTCAGATTTTGACGGCCGTCCTACCGTAGACATATAGCATACATATGAATTATTGGATTTTCTAAGTTCATCCTACGTCATATTACCAGTTTATATTCCTAAACATGTTACTTGGTCGCGTGATGCATGAAGACTCTCAATAAGACAAAGAGTATCACATAAATCTATCATGAGTAAGTCCAGAGGACTTACCTGGAGTCCGGAGAATAAGTAAGCAATAAAGTGCACAACCAAGGATCCAGTCAACAAGAGCCTATTAATTTCATTAAGCTTTCATTAGGTGGTATTCTAATGCATGGTACCCAACCTAATAATCAACATACATCCACATGAGGTTCACGATTCTATAGATTATGCACTTTGGTTAAGTGATCCGGACTTAACCAGTTATAATCTATATCGTATTATCACATAATCGATTTTCTTCTTATCGAATCATAAGCCAAGTTATGGGTATAAATCAGATTTGAAGGGGAGGAAACCAGGACTCACCCAAACACACTTGAAAACCTCAAGAACACAAAGGGCTCGGCACAGCTGGCTCGGAAATGGGCCTCAACGGTCAGCTTGTTGGGACTGGATTTTTGTGTGGTTACTATGGCTGGAAAGGCCTCTCTTTTGTAGTGATTTGGCTTTGAGAATCAGCCAATTTGGTTGAGGGAGGAGTGAGTTATGTGTGTTTTAAGGTGGCAAGGTTGCTAGGGCAAACTTGCTCTCTCTTTCTTTTTCTTTCTTTCCTTCTTCTTTCCTCTCTGATTTTTGGCGTGTGGAGTGGCTGAATGAGGCCAGAAATATGTCTTTAAGAGAGTCAAAAGGTGAAGCCAAAGTTGGTCAAGGAGTTGGTAAGGCTTAGGTAGAATAGTGGCCAAATAGGAACAAGTCATTCATCCAACATGGCTTCTACTTGTTTAATGCAAAAACATATGGCTCATATTTGATCATATAAAGGGCTGAAATAGGGTGGTTTGGGCGGCAATTTAATGTTAAAACAACGTCCCGAAATGTCGCGACAAGTTACGGAAATTACCGAAATAAACGGATGACAAGGCTTTTGCCTCACTAATATTTCTCAGAAAATTATCATACGAATTCTAATAGATTGGAATTGTAATCCTCTTTCCATATAAAATATGTCATCCAAAAAAAATTTATATTTTTCCAGGTTTTCAAAATCGTCAAAAGAAGGATAATTGATCGAATTATCCCTCGGAAATTAATTAAATCTTAATTAATCATAATTAAAATTTTCGGTCTTTACACCACACATCATTGGACACCTACCCTCTTTCTTCAAATCCCACGCCAACCATTCCCCTTCTTCAAGTTCCATTTCCCTGCAATTCGTTAATGGGGACTAATGATTTCCCTCAGAAATTCTTCAATGCTTATATACTCTCCCCCTCCTCCCTCCCCTTTCCCTTTTTTTTTGGCGCCATCGCTGGGCGGGAACAATCTGGCTCCCTCCTTTTTATTGTAGCCAGTTGCTCCATCTCTCTCCCTCTCTCTACCTGTCTTGTCAATAATGCTCAATATTTTCTCCCTCTCTCTCACACACGCACATCTCTCTCTCACAGACACACTCTCTCTCTCTCTTCTTCGCTTTTCCGTCTCTCTCTCTCTCTCTCTCAATTGTCCAGCTGTCAAACTCACAGTGTCCAGTCTCCCCCACTAACCTGCTACCGGTTGAACCAAAAAATCGGATATCCAAAATTGTGCAATTTTTTTCCGAATGGGGTTAGGCGTGCAAGAGTTTCACCCAAAATGACTATTTTAGCAAAAACACCCTTATTTTGTTAGGGTATAATTACTTAATTGACCTTTTTAAAAGCTATATTTAGCATAATCAACCGGAAAAGTAAGGAACAATAAAAAGGAAATTGAAAAAGAAGAGAAAAAGGAGGTTCCTTTGGGCCGGCCGGCCCGTGTCATCTGATTTTTTTTTTAAATTTTTTTAGCATGTATCCGTGTTTAATTTGGCAGATGAAAAAATACCTTGATATTTTAAAACATTAGTGAACATTTTCTTGATTAAATTTGAATAATACACATTTTATTATTAAGAATTAAATATATGGACAGTAATTTGAAATAAAAATATAGCGTAACTACATGCATGATTACACGTAATTATATAAAGAAAAGAAGGATAAAGATAAAGATGTCTTATTCAATTCCTCGCAACTCTGATCTTTTTTTCCCCCTTGATCTAATGCAACTTTCAAATTTGATCTATCATACCGTCGAAAATAACGTTATGTCAATCTTAATTATGTTTAATGCTACCTTGCATTAATCTATTGGACATCAATTTTTTAAGTCATCATTATATGAGTTACGTGATATGCGCAACATATATAGGTGTGCGATATTTGGGGGATCTAGTGAAAATTATGAATAATATTTTTATAAAGTTACTTGTTGATCTAAATCTACTGTACCGTCACTAATTAATTGCTACCTCACCTAATATTTTGGTTCTATCTAGCAAGAAAACATAGTAAATTTGGGCTCGTTTGGTTAAGATAACTATTGATTTATATAACTTATGAAAATTGAAAAAATGTGTTTTCGTAAGATTTTGAATTATACCAATAAAATAAGGGGAGTAAAAATTTAAACTTAAAAAGATGGAAGTAAAAATCATTTAGGAAAACTATATTAAAAGGCGGAAGTAAATAAACTCCTTTTAAAAAATCAATCAAACGTATATATTATCTTTACTTTTTGATATTTTATACTTTTTAGGCCAAAATAAAACTCAAATCTACAAACTAGTATAGCAAGCAAGTAAAAGGTCGATCCCACAGAGAATCAAGTATTTCTCAGCAATGTGTATTTACCAATTAGTTGAAAGGGGTTTTTTGGGTGATTGAAATAAGAAAGAAAACAAAATAAACTATAAACAAGTTGATGCAAAACAATTTAGAGAAGATCGTTCTACCTACAACTATCCACTTTATTTGGTTCAATTGTTATTGTAATTTCCTCTTGTCTTTTTATGATTCCTATTGATGTTCTTGTCCCAACCTAATATAGTTACTAGTCCAATAAGTCCTAGAAACCCTTATCAATTGAACAGTCCATAAAGAAGGATTTAACCCAATTGATAGCTTTAAGTTCAGAGATTAATCAAGTTATTTGCAGTCCCTAAAGACGGATTTAACAACACATCCAACTTCCTACCCATCCAATTAGTTCAATCAGCCCTAAATGGATAAGTTTGCCACTTGGGTTAAGGTTCACAATCAGGAATCTACAAAACCCTAGCAATTGAATTGATTCTAACTAGTTGCGCGGGCTAGATAGAATAAAACAATCAAACATTCAAGCACAAAGAAGTTGAAACATTCAATATAGGAAATAAAGAACAAGATTCAGAAACTCATAACTCAATCCAAACAAAGCTTCAAATTCCGAGTAGAACGGAGAGAGTTTAGCCGTCCATGGCGAACATCGCTCTTAATCTCCAACTAAAATCTTCTTGAATCCTATTCTAATGAATGAATGAAAACCTAGGGCTAAGCCCCTCTATCAATTTTGTGCCCCGGTTCGTGTCCAAGTCGGCCTCCAAAAAACAAAGAGAGGTAATTAGGGTTTAGATAGATAAAACCGTCGCCGAATGCAAAACGCGTCGCTCAGGGCAAATGCGGCGGTCGTGGCAAATGTTGCGGCCGCGGCACATTGTTGCGCTCGCTGCATATGGAGGCGCCCGCTGCAATGGTCTTTTACGAAAAATCTACTTTGAATTAGCTCTCGACGTCAACATGAAAGTGGTAGCTCTCTGAAAGAGCTTTCCAACCCATGGTCGTAATAGTCGATCGGACAACCAAGGCCTCCAGAAAGTGCAAAACATGTTAAGCATGTCTGGCGACAACTTCTGCATTCTTGTTCTTCATTTAGGCTCGCTTATTCTTCTCATGACCTCTTTAGAACTTCATTTAAGCTTCTTCGAGCAACTATCCATCCTCATATAATGCGTCATTAACCCATGTCTCATCCTTGGATCCATAGTTACCTGAAATAATCAATAAAAACGTGTAGATTCCTAATCCACCAACATAGAGAGCAAATATGCAAATTATACTTAACCCATGCATGATATGCATCATAACTAAGCTAAAAGCAACCTATTATGCCTACCTATATGCATGCTATCAAACTTCTGAGTAATGAAGCCAGCAAATGATGAAAAGAGAAACCTGATGATACGTCGTTGAAGTTGCTAGATGATTAGAAATAAATAAATAACTAGAAAAAAGTCTTCGACAACCTCGATATATGAGAGAAATCAAGAAGCTTGGTTGGGATAAACTTATTAGGCAACAATTGTAAATTAAAATTGGATGGAACAGAACTATGAGAAGATAGAAAATGCACTCCAGGAAAAAATATGAGATGGAAAAAACCTCCAAAGGTTGCTTCAAACTCAACTTTGATGGCTCCCATCCTCAACTTGTAGTTGCGTCCGCAAGATGACTTATTAGAGTTCATGTGAAGAGCATCTTATCTCTTGTCATGCTGAGTTCGAGCTCACCCCTTGATAAGAAAGTTTTGGGTCTTCACTTGAGTCTAGTTGTGGCTAAGAGTCTAGTGATATCACGACTACGATTGTGGTCAATTCCTTTGAATGGCATCTAGATCTGTCCTTGGAAAATTAAAATACCGATTTCGGATGCTTTCCTCTTGGTGCGATCATTTAGTAAATTTGAATGCTCTCATGTCTTCAAATTTGAATCCCATGAATGACATAACACAATTTTTTCAATTATTTAAAAATAAATAATTTGGATGAGATTCGACTTTGCGGAACTACCACCCAAAATTTATCAGTTGGGAGTCAACTCTTAATTTGTTGTAAGAAAATTTTTAATTTGATCGACTGCAACGTACATAGCTAGGTGATTTGGTTTGATTCCTTAGGTAAATCTAGACCACTTAATTACGTTCCATCTCGATCATAATACGAATCTCATTTCCGAGTTCGATTCCTTAGGTAAATCTAGCTTCAATGGGATGCGGCCATGAAAAATAACTCCAAAAATAAAAAATTGATATAGATAGATTTCGATGGAGAAAATAATGACTATTATTGAGGACCAATATGAGAAATTAATACAAAATTTTAATCATTCATACCCAAAAAAAAAAAAAAAGCTCTCATCATATATATATTGAACGTACATAGCTAGGTGATTTGGTTTGGCATACATAACTCTCAACTTATGTATATAAAATCCGGCGGGTCACATATATAGATTAATAATATAGGGAAGGGGTTGGCGGTAGGTAGGTAATTGTAAAATTAGAAGGATATATTACATGATAGAACAAGCATTAGGGTTGTCATCACTGAACATCCAAGTGTACTTCTCCTCTTGAGAGTTAGGAGGTGGAAGCGCCTGCGGAGCGTTCTTGACATGCCCCGCCGGAGCCCTCTTGTCGTATGCCTGCGGAGCATACGGGTAATACACCACGTTGTACGGCACATACGGCCAAAACTCCGCCCTCTTCCCCGTCCTCTTTATGTTGTTTAACACCCTGTTTGGCTCCACTTGTCCTGTTACCGTCACCTTGCTTTGCTTTCTGTTCACCTCCACTGTCTTTGCTCCTGCACCCATCCATATCATATGTACATATATTTTTACTTACTTATTTTTGTTTTACCTAATTAAATTCATTCATTTAGTCAATCAATATTCTTTCAACTTTACCAATTTATATTGAAACCTCTTTTCAATTCGAATAATCTTTTGACAGCTAACCCATTCAAAAAGTATATATGTAGCTAGATTCTGTTGAAACTCTTTTTTAGCAATACCATCGAATCTTACTTTTTTTAGGTTTTATTATTATTTTATTTATTTAGTGATTGAAATGAACTTGTGGAAATTACTCCCTCCTTTCTTTCTTTTTTTATCAAATCAAACATATGCTAGGTAGCCACCAGTTATGTTGACTTCTAATCGACGCACATATACATATGTAGATTCTACCGGCCAAATTAATGAAAAGCTAATTAATTAATTAGTTGATTGAGACAAGTAAAATAAAAATGTGGAATACATATATAATTACAGTATGCGCACCATACACGAATTAGAACAGTAGGGTACCTCTCATCCTGGAAACAGCATTCTTAACTTTCCTCTCGCAACCGTCGCAGTCCATCTTCACCTTGATCTCCACGGTCTGCACACATATATGGATCAAGATGTGCAAGAAACCGTACCGCGCCAATTGACACCATCAATGAATTGTTATACAAACATATATAAGACATGATGAATATATAGATAAAAGGTGTGCTTAATTTAATTACAATTGTACCTGCAATGGTCTGCGCTTCTTCAGTCTGGGGGTGCTAATATCGCAGTATTTCAATATGTGATCTATGAATCCCATCTTAATTAATTAGGATCCTTCGCCCGGCCTCGCCTGCTTTATTTTTGGATTCAGCAGTACACAAATCACTTCACAGTACGATACAGAGAGAGAGAGAGAGAGTGTGTGTGTGTGTTTTTGTTTAGGGTGTGTTTAGGGAGAGACAGAGACACGGGGGTGGGTTGAGAGGAATATATATGCAGGGAGATGGAGAGTTGGCCCAAAACAAATAAATTTAATTAATTAACTAATTAAAGGCATTTCGTGTGGGAATCTAGATTTAGGTTAATTTCATAGCTTATGCAACAAGTTGAGGGATAAATAGATAGATATGAAAGGCGCGCAGGTGTCTCTGTTTCCAAACATGTAAACACCAGAAACCGTGTTTTGCGAGTTGTATTAATTTAGCTTCTTCTTTCTTTTTTGGTGGGAGCAACCTGTATTTTTATTTTTTATTTTTTTTAGAAGGTGAGAATTTGAGGGGTCTTTTAGACTACCACCAAACAACATCCTTATAGATGAGAAATCGATGTTTTGTATACGAGGCCACTATCATATAATTAATTGGATTTAAAGAATGGCTAAGAGAAGTTGCTTTGTCCGCCACCACGTTGACAACCCGAAAGATAGGATAGCAACTCGTCATCTCGAAAGTCCTAGTGTGTCGCAGATTATCATCTCGATCTCTGAAAAACACTTTCAGAGAAAATTGATAGCATTAATAACAATCAAACTATCACCTCCCACTATGAAATTACGCAAGCCTAACTCCTTAATCGCCACGATCACAAATTGGAGTCCATGGGCTTCAGCACGCCCTAAGCACCGAAGTAGAGCCACGGTGACACATCACAAACTCATGCTTCCTTGTGTCACATTTTGTAATATTCATTTGATTCGATAAATGAGAAGTGCATTGGATTGGCCAAATCTCAAAACATTTTCATCCCATAACTATTTTGTAGAATCAACAAATATAATCCCCCCAGGCTATACTTTTATCCATAGAGTATGGGAGTCAGCATCTAACCAACAGATTCCGCACTAGGTAGTGAAATGTATCCTAGCTAAATATAGGACATTTTGTGTAAATAAAAGAAAGTGTTATCTGAGTCTATAAATAGCCTTTCTATGTAACAGAACAACTCCAATCTCAGCTATATAGTTCTTCAATCCGTAAACTCTCTCTCTCTCTCTCTCTCTCTCTCTCTCTCTCTCTCTCTCTCTCTCTCTCTCTCTCTCTTTCATTTTCTTTCTCTATTTCAGCATTTCAATTCTCTGATTGATCTGCGAGATCAATATAGTATCAGAGCAAATGATCTAATTAGATCACATTCTTCGATTGGAATCTGTGTTTCGCTTGAATCTTTGCAAATTGCACTCTCTGCAATTGGATCATTTGCAATGTCTACTCAGAACAATGAGCCCATGTGAGATCTGATTTCAACTATGAATTACAGAATCCCTTATTCATACATCCTTCTGACAACTCAGGTATGATTCTCACTTCAATTCAGGTTATTGGTGAGAATTATATGAGGTGGAAATGTGCGTTGTCAAAGGCTCTGTTCGTAAATAATATGGATGAGAACAATGAAAATTCAGTTGATAGCCTCCGCGCATTCCAGAATTTGGATCTCTCTTGCAACAGATTATGGCTCGGGCAGACAAAGCTCCAAATGCAAATATGGAAGGTAAAGTTATGAGTTGTAGTGCCATGGCAGGTAAACTCTTATGTTGCATGTTGTTGCAGGAGGATGGTCAAGTATGAAATAAATATAAAATAAAGTTCAGACTGACTTCCCTATCTCAGCAAATAAATACAAGACTTCCTCCCGTTGTAGTAAGAGAAAGTCAGGATCGAATCCACGAGGAAGCACGTCAGCAGTTCTTAGGTAGCTATAAATTCTCACAGAAAAGCAGAAAAGACAGAAACAAAGGAACAAAGAAGGAAAGACAAAGCAAAGCAACAAATAAAAGCAAAGGCAGAAGCTACTCGATCTCGACCACAACCTACTCGAGATCGACCACAGTAAGTCGACAACAGTCAGTCGACAACAGGAAAACAGAAAACAGGCAACTCGACGTAGACAAGCCAACTCGATATCGAGTAGAGGCTACTTGAGATCGACTAGAGACAGCAAAGACAGAAACTTGAAAGTCGATGACAGAAAGCAGAAACTCAACTCGACACAGACAAACCGTACTCGAGATCGACTACAGCCTACTCGATCTCGACAAGAACCACTCTGTATCGACTAAAAGACAGAAAACGTAAATTGCAATTTTCGAACACAGAACTCATAAATTCAATGAAATAAATCAATATATAAAAGACTCCCAAGACCAGGGTATCAACACCGCAACGATAACCATGCAAAGTAACACATAAAGGCATAAAAGATCATACTTTCCATCAAATAACTTTCGTTATTAACAAATAGGCATATAGAGGCTTTCGCATAAACCCTAATTGTTACTAACCCTTTTCACATAATTAACCCAAGTTGTATTAAGATCACTTTCGCTTCAATAACACAAACAAGGATCACCTTCAACTCTCGCAAAAGAATCATGCTTATAGGGATAGAAGACGAATTGCCTAACAAGATCTGACCTTTACCGCATCGCCTCACATGGCCACCGTCGGGCTCACCCCAGCCCCAGAAGTGGGTGGACTACTCACGCCTCATCGCAATCGCAGATATTGATGTATAAAAAGAAACTTGCATTAAAACTAAATTCAAAGCTTTTACAATCCTGGCAATCAACCTTCGCAGAAAGCCAAAACCCTAAAAACCTTAGAACTCCTAAACTATATGTGTAATTGTGTCTCTGAATTGGAATGAATGAAAAACCAGCCCCTAGGGCTTTATTTATAGCCTTCTATTCCTTGCTAATCAAGGATATAATCTTCTATCTATATCTAAATTTATATCAAAAAAGCAAAAAAGATAAATAAATTGCTTAAGGGAAATAAATCCAAAAGGGAAAAGATAAATCTAAATAGGTAAGTCTTCATGTCTTGATAGATCTCCCTTCCATGGATAGAATTGATCAAAATGGATAGATCTTCGGCTTCCTTTGGCCCCAAGGAATCCCAACTCTACTCGGACTGCTCTTCGTCTACACGTTACTGGAAACTGGTCTACTCGACATCGACAAGGGCTTCGTCGACCTCGACTAGGATCCATCATCGACTGGACCTCTCGGCTGGATCTGCTCGACAGGCTCGGATCTGGGTTCCTGGCGCTCGTCGATCTCGACCACGGCTACTCGAGATCGACTAGGATTGTCGTCGACTTGGTCTGGCTTGGTGACTCTGCTCGACAAGCTCGGACAAGGATCCTGGGTCTCGTCGATCTCGACTAAGGTCTCCTCGAGATCGACTAGAGTGTGGTCGAAGACGGCTCTCTGGTGGTGTCGAGGACTCCTCCTTGGCAAGGACTCGGACAGGTGCTCTGGGCTACTCGACCTCGACAAGGATCTCCTCGAGATCGAGTAGGGTTGCTCGGTGTCTTCGTCCTCGGCTTCTCGGTCAGCTCCTCTCCTTGTCGACTCCGGGTGTGGCACTGGGCTTCGTCGATCTCGACTAGGTCTTTGTCGAGATCGAGTAGACTTCCGGAGCTTGGTTGGTCTGGCTCTCGACGTTGCTCCTGGTCGACATAGCAGTGCTCGGACATGCTCGTCGAGATCGAGTAAGGTCTACTCGAGATCGAGTAACCTGGGTTCTCAGCTCGATTCGACTGGTTCTGCTGCTTCTTTGACCTTGGACTTCTGTAGCGGATTTCCGAGCTTTTCCGACCTTCCTTAGAATTGCTGTAAAATGCCTCGAATTCTGCGAATTTAAACAGAAAATGGTGTAGATTCCATAATTTGGAAAATAAACACAAACTACATAGATTCTTTACTTTCTTAGCCCAAATGCATGAAATGTATGCAGAAATCAATATAAACTTAAGTGTAAAATATGGCAGAATCAGTTCACAACAAACACCCCATACTTAAGCTTGCTTGTCCTCAAGCAATACTTTCATTTGTCATTCAGGGGAAGAATTCAAACTCTCAACATCTTAGATTCATTCTCATATAACCCTGCAGTCAATTACCATCCCCGAAAAGGTACTAGTGTCACAGATCCATGCATGTGCAAATATATAAAAGCAACATCTACTCACCAAAGGAGGGTTATGCAAAAACAATTTTTATGTGACAAAGCATTAATAATCAAGAGGACTCTAATTCAAGCTCAAATAAGGAGTAGATTGGTAAAAGGCTAAAGGTGGGCAATTTTTGGCAATGTGGTGCTTTTGATCCGGGGAAATGGAGTATTTCTAAACTGAATTTCCACATTTCTTCTCCATAAGATTCATCACCTTTCATAATGCTTTTTCTCAATAATAATGCTTTTACCTCTCTGACCTTAGCACTGCCTTCTCGCGAGTCGCAAACATGGGTGTCATGAATGGCCCCGGATACTTAGTGCTTTGGACTCCTCACAATGTGTCGCATCTCTCCAAACTATTATCTCATAGAGTAGGGTCAATCTACCTTTATCTCCTGAGGTGATTGGATTTTTTTTCACTCATTAAATTTTCCATATATTTCAAACAATTTCCTTCCAAACTCCAATAATGATAATCATCACAAACACCATATAACATCTCCATAATGTAACATCATTCTAAACATAATCCCCGAATAAGGTAAAGAATGGCAATATTTAGATCATGTGGAGCAATGTTTGAAATAAGGCATATTATGGCTTTTTGTGATGCATAAGCATAGGTAAGGCTAGGATTATAACAATATGAGCATTATATGGAAATATAAAGTCCTCCATCCTTTTATCATGCAACATGTCAAAAGCGACTTCAAATTTTACCTCCTTTCATGGTTTTCAAGAAAATATGCATTTCATTGTGACTTCCCTTTACTAGGCAATTTCATGCTATATCTCTAATGAATCCAATTTTTGCATCGTCGAGTTCAATATAAGCTTCCATGACATTTATCAAAAATTTCAATGGGGGTCATTTTTCTAAATTTTGGAAATCATGCATGTAAGCACATAAATTAGTAATGAATTCCAAAATAGCCATGTAGCAATTCAAAGAAATAAACTCTAAATATGCACAAATAATGTCAAATATGGAAAATAATGCATAAAGTAAGCCCTTCCCCCACCCCATACTTAAACATTACAGTGTCCTCACTGTATAAAAATAAGGGTAAAGAAAGAAACTCACTAGACAGATGTGCAGGGCCTCAAAATGTCGAATAAAAGGGCCGAGTCTGAATGTAGCTTGCTTCTATCCATTGACCTGAAAAGTGTGGAAGACATATACCCACAACTAATAATGTTCAAAACCAAAAACAAAACAAAACAATGTCCAAAAATGTCTCAAAAAGTCTATGTACAAGCTCTAGATTTTATAGTCGCTAGGCCGACTTTCCATTTAGCTCAAGGTGGCATCTGCAGAGCCCATGTAGCCTGGGCCTCAAATAAGACTCCATTCTTGTCCATCAGCTGTAATCCTCCAGAATGGATTTTATTCACCACGAACGGTCTCATCCGCTTCTTGTTGAATTTGTTAGGGAACCAATTATCTTTTGATTTAGAGTCATAGAGCTTGTCTCCAACTTCATACTCTTTGGGCTCGTCATTGATATCCTACATAAGCGCACATACCAAGGCAAACCTCTCCCATGTATAGATAAATCTTTAATGGAAATAGGAGAAGAAAGATCCATACTTTGGCTTACCTTTGCAGAGACGGAATCGGGGACCACTGTGTTTGGTCGATCTCGACTAGGGCTAGTCGATCTCGACAAGGCTGCAGGTCCTGGTGGTGGTCTGCTCGAAGATGCAGGAGTCAATGAAGGGCAAGGCTTGTCGATCTCGACAAGGCTACTCGATCTCGAGTAGCTTTCTGCTCCTGGTGGCTGCAGCGTCGAGGAAACAGGATCTGATGGAGCCGGGTGGTGGTCGATCTCGACAAGGCTGGTCGAGATCGAGGAGGCTGGGTTGTCGGGTGGTTTCTATGTCGAGGAAGACGAAGCTGGGACATCAAGGTCGTGGTCGACATCGACTAGTCTGGTCGAGATCGAGGACGATTTTGGCTCTGGCGTCGTCAGCGTCGAAGACGGCGAAGTCGAGTTTGCCGAGTGGTGGTCGATCTCGAGTAGCTTACTCGAGATCGAGTAGGGTTCCGCTTCTGTCTGGCTGCTCGACGAGGCTGGTACTGGTGGAGGCTCCTTGGTCTGGTCGAGATCGACTAGGGTCCTCGATGTCGAGGAGTCTTGGTCGATCTTGACCCCATACTTAGTTCCTGTCAAGGCATCCGAAAAATAATTAATCCATAACGACTTACCTTGGTCCGTGTCGATTGGATTCTTTGTGTTCTCCTTGAGGATTGCCATGATCTCCTCCACCTGGGCCTCCATGTCCCTCTTTTCCAGCTCCTCAGGGGTCATCACTACTACAAATATGGTTATTTATGACATTTAAAATATGACGTTTATTAAAAAATGCCATTAAAAATGTCTTTCATGGCGTTTAAATATAAAAACGCCATGCTTTTTATCTATAAATATTATGGATTGAATTTTATGGCGTTTTACGAACGCCATAAAATTAACGGCGTTTTAAAATGCTATACTTTTTTTTATTGTAAATAATATGGATTCATTTTATGGCGTTTTACAAACATCATAAAATTAATGACGTTTTCAAAACGCCATAGAAATGGTGGTAATAATTTAAGCCCAAAAAATTTGGCCCAACTTTGAAAGTGAAAAGAAATACGAGCTTCAGGTATAAACCCTAGTTGATATGCCGCTCTCAATCCTCTATTCCTCTCATTATCTCTCTCCTCCCATTTCATCCCAACTGAGAAACTTTGATTTCACGAGCATCTCCATCGGAAGTCTATAATTGCAAGATTTGGTGCTTCCACTTTCTCGAGAAGGTTCAAATCAACCCCGTCTCCTCTTCCATCCTCTCCGACCGCCGCTCTCGTTTTCTCTCTCTGTTCACTGCAGAACTCCAGATCTAGTGGAAAGGGAGCACTAATGGAGCGGAAAACGGGAAGTTTGACTATCTACTTCCAAGATCTAAGCTAGGTAAATCACATCCTTCAATTTACACCATTATTCCAACTAGGGTTCTTCAACATTTTTATATTAAGGTTCCTCAAATTGAAAATCAATTTAGGGTTACATTTGCTAGTAAAATACGTTGTAATTGTTTGACAGGAAAAGAGGCTTATAACCTTATCCCCTTTTCTGTCTTCCTATACCAACTATGATGCGATTTTTCTCTCTTCAGAGCGCTTCAATGCATCACCTCGCCTCCTTTCTCCAATTTCTTCATAGATCTACAACAGGAAGGTTAATAACCCCCGTCAAAAATCAAATGTAGAGGAGAGCTGTCGACTTTCCCCTACTACGGTCACCCCAAATCTCCACCACGTCTACGCTGGGAGTCGATTTCAAAGGTTAGGGTTTCTCCTTTTCTATTTTCTTTTTAACGCGGTAGGTAGATCGTATGTAGACAATATTAAGGTTGGATTGCCTGTAATAGAGGCCGGATCATATCGGAATTATATACCAGCAGATAGAAAGTAGAAGCTGGTATATTCTTAAAAGTGCGCCATTTTTTTTTAGTAGCATCCATGTTATTATATACTACGTATTACTATCAAGTACAAGGTTTCCATTCATTATTCTTATCAATAAGTAAGATCTACAGAGTTCTCCAAATTTGTTTGTCTTTGCAGTTTTGCCTTAAGCTTGCTTTGTTGGCTTCACTACCTGCCGGTTATGGAGGCTTAGATGGTCTTTATAATTTACATGGATTTGGAATCCAAATTTAGTTCAAGAAGGTAATACCTTTATGGAGTCCTGTAACAGCATTGAAGTAAATATATATTGAGCTTATAAAAACTGAAGCGATGTTATGCTTGAATACATATTCAGAAAAATCATTAAAAGGCAATATGGTCTTGGCTTGTGATAATCTTTTTAAGAATTACCAATGCATATGCCAACTAAACTTGATTATTATAATGATATATATTTGAAGAGGTTTCAAATCCTGCTGGACTTTTGTATTGAAGGATGATTGTAATGGGATCAAGAAGCTTTCCTGAACTATTTCATCGTGAAGGAATGGCAGAAGAGGTACAAAGTAACTAATGCGTAATCTGAGGTATTCTGCAATATTCTTGAGGTTCTTGTTTTAATGGCAGATTGCAGGTATGATTATGGTTTTGCGGCCTGCATCATTATCTGAATTTACTGAAAGGTAGTATCGTGTTTAGCTGTTTCTTTTGTAAGCTGTAAAAGATGCATTAAATTTTATTCTTTGCTAGTATGGGCACAACGAATTCTAGCTTTGTGTGATATAATTGGTAACTTTCTGCCTTATTGGTTCAAATTCAACAGCTTGCAGCAAGTCAAGGCATCTTTGGTCAAGCATCAGGTGAAGCTACTGATCATTGACAGCATGACTGTTCTAATTTCAGAGTATGACATTATTTTTTTATTCTTTGTTTCTTTCATGCTATGATATGGATCGATTTGATTCATCACTCTATAGTTGAATCTGTATTTCACAATAAGACTGAGCTGTATTGAAATACAGATTCAACTATAGCATGAATAGTCTTGCCTGCATTGCAAAAGTAACATCATGTCTCTTATTCTATCTACTACCATATGTTTACCAGATCTCTCAAGTCGGTTCGATAAGTGACAACATTGGTTTTTTGACAAGTTTGATGAGCATGTGAGTATTATATAACCACAATCTGGTGTTTTTCAGTTGCTTTCATGGCTGCATAAGTAAATTGAAAAGTGGTTCATTTCAGTTTGTGGTTTAAGTTGCTGTTTCTAGTTTGTATCAATATGAGGCTTTCAATCCATTTAGCTTTATTGAAAATTTGATACTTTAGGGCTTCTTATGAAGGTATAGAGTAGCATTAGTACGACTTTGGAAGAATAGCCGTTTGTGATTGATCTAATGATCTGGTTAATAATAAGCCATTGGTTCACTACCTTATATTATGCAGAGAGCTTGCAAGTTTCTATTGGACATACGTTCACATAACCCCAAGTGGTTTGTTGTTGAAATGTTAATGTGTGAGAATTTTCTGTTATATTTTTAGTATCCATTAAGTACAGATTCAGATTTTATACCACTTGTTTCTAGCAACATGTTAATGTCAGACAAATTTGGCTTGTTTATTTATTTCTGCTAAAATAAAATTTTAATTTCATTATCTAACCAACGACTTGTAAACTCTATTCAATTCCTACTGACAATACAAAAATTACGTTTTATTTCTGTCTAAACAGTCTTCATTTTTTTTTCTCGTGCTAGTGGGAGTATAATACATGTAAATAAAGGTTGTAGACTACACATCATTGGTCTTCCTTCTAATGTCAATGGCAAGGAGCAAACTGGGTATGTAAGATCATAAGTGATCAGACTTATTTTGTGTTTTGTACTCTTAGCTATTATCAAAGGCTAATGGTTGATTATGCCTCTTGTAAAGATTAGAGAGATTATATTTTCTATACTATATTGGAATGTGTCTCTTGCAACTTTAACGTGTAGTGTTTTACTGAGAAAAATTAGTGTAAGTTTTACATTTACAGATCCTATTTGAGAGATCCTGATTCTTTTTTTTTTAAATACACACTAAACCATGGCGTTTGTAAAACGCCATGGATTTTATTTTCCATTTTTTAAAAAAAAATATGGATACTTATCCATGGCGTTTATAAAACGTCATGGATTTTATGGCGTTTTATAAAACGCCATTAAATTAATACCAAAAGCATGGCGTCACCTTCGACGGCGTTGAGGGATGACGTTTAAAAACGTCATGGAATGTCTTTGATGGCGTTTTTCAAACGCCTTTGTTTTATATGTTTGTACTAGTGCATATTTCTGACATTGGGTTCCCCGCAGGTGATGTAGCCAGCTGAGATAGATTTGACTTCTTCCATTGGACCTGTATGCCTTTCAGTTTTATTAAAGGAATACTCAATTACCTCATCGCTGATGTTGAAGGTGAGCACTCCTTTCCTTACGCTTATGTTGGCATCCACCATCGCCAAGAAGGGTCTTCCTAGAATAATTGGACAAGCAGGATCCTCTTGCATATCAACAACTAGGAAATCAGCAGGGACAAAGAATTTACCTACTTGTACTGGCACATTATCCACCATGCATGTTGGAATGACCACCGTGTTGTTGGCCATGTAAAGTCTAGCATCCACAGGCTCTAGGGCACCTATCTTAATTTTGGACCAAATTGTTAAAGGCATTATACTCACACTAGCTCCAAGATCACATAAGGCATTAATTTTGTATGGACCAAACCCAATAGTTATAGCAAACTTACCTGGATCCGGCCTCTTCTCCAATATGTCCAGATGGCTGCACTCCTCTGTGATTTCCGCCATTGATCGCTTTTTGCTCAAAATCTCCTTCAGGAACTTGACATAAGATGGCATTTCATTGAGAGCTTCTATGAAGGGGATGGTGACGTTGAGCTTCTGAATCATCTGGATGAAGCGCTGAAATTTCTTTTCTGCCGGGTCCTTTGGAGATTTTGTGGGGAAAGGCAGCTTATTTTTCTGAGCCAGAACAGACGTCGGAGGTGCTGCAGGCTGCTCTATGTCGACTAGGGGCTCCTTGACATCGACTACACCCTTGTCGATCTCGACCAGATTTGGCGATGTTGAGTTGCTGTTCAGTGCAGACGATGGTTTCTGAAGTTTCTCCCCGAGGTCGACTAGACCCTCCTCGAGATCGACTAGGCCCTGGTTGATGTCGACTTGCTGTTCCTCGTTGTTCTGCTGCTTTCCGACCTCTGGCTCTTATAATTGATGGCCGCTTCTGAGTTTTACAGCAGCGATGTGTCCAGTCTTTCCCTTAGGATTTGGTTCTGAAGATCCAGGGAGTGTACCCGACTGTCTGGAGATTCCTGCTGCTAGCTGACCAATCTGTGTATCAACTGATTTTCGCCATATATCAATTTCCCCCAAGCCTAGAGTTGACACCTTGCATCTGAGTATAGACGGAGTTGAAAGATTGCCTAGTTTCTGAGTGGTTTCTCCGTATTTCCTCCAGGACTGTCTGTATATCATCCTTTTTCTGGTCCCTTTCCGGATGTCCTGGAGCTCTGTAGGGCGGGGGGGTCCTAGGGACACCTTGGTTCCATTGTGGTTGCTGAAACCTTTGGTCCCCCATGTAGCGATTGGGACCCCCTGCGTAAGCTACCTCCTCATGATGCTCTGCCATCCCGACTTGTTCTGCGTGTGGGCACTCAGGAGTGGTGTGCCTTTGCGATCCGCATTCAATACAAGGCTGGTTGACAGAGAGATACTTTACTTGCTTGAGGAGCTTCTTATTCTGATCTCTGTAGTATTGCTCCCTAACATCTGGATCGATCTCCTTAGGGGGATCATATAGGGGCATGGATGGTGCTGGCCTGGCGTATGGGTTCTCTTCATAGGCTGTAGTAGACCCATACTTGTTGTCGTAGTTAGTGAGCTTCTCTAGCACACCCCATGCGTCACTTGGCGGCATTGTCAAATACTCATAGTGAGTATAATGGTTGATTCTGTCCTTAGTGACTTGGTCAAGAGAGTTGAAGAAGATCTCCTGAATGACATAGGGTGGTTGTCCATGAGTAGGGCAAGATCGCAGTAGTTCCTTGTAGCGTTCCCATGCCTTTGCCAGTGGTTCCCCTTGCTTTTGTTTGAAGGCGGTGATTTTCTGGCGGAGATGTGCTGTTTTGGCGGGTGGGAAGAATTTGTTCAGAAACTCTTGCTCTACTTGGGCCCAGGTTGTGAGTGATCTTGCTTTTAGCCCTTCAAACCATTTCAGTGCAGGCCCAGCGAGAGACCAGCGGAAAGATTTCATCTTGACATATTCCAGGGTTGTACCTTCAGCAAGAGTACGGCACATGTCAGAAACGTTTGTAATATGTTCAAGAGGACACTCATTAAATCTACCATAAAAGGCATTATTTTTAAGTTCTATAAGAAATTGAGTGCGAATTTCAAAAGAGTTATCAGAGATTAGAATCGCCGATTCAGGCACGACGAGAGTGGGATGCATATAATCCTCTGCAGTGGTTGGATATTGGGCAAGCTCAGCTTCTGCTTGCCTTGCGCGCTCATTTGCTTGTTCCCTTGCTGTCCTCTCATTGGCGATAGTAGTATCCTTTGCGGCTAGTTCCCTGGTAAGCCTCTGTATCAGCTGCTCCTGTGTTTCAGCGCCTACCATGGCTCTTTGCAGTCTAGCTCTGATGTGTAGGAGGCGTTCCGGTTCGTCTAAGGCGTCAAACTCAGGTGGGATACCAGAACGGCGCATACACCTGCGAATTCACTCAAGAGAAAAGTGAGAACTGACTACCTAAGGCGCGAATGATTGCTTCCCCGGCAACGGCGCCAATTTGTTGTTGCAGGAGGATGGTCAAGTATGAAATAATTATAAAATAAAGTTCAAACAGACTTCCCTGTCTCAACAAATAAATACAAGACTTTCTCCCGTTATAGTAACAGAAAGTCAGGATCGAATCCACGAGGAAGCACGTCAGCAGTTCTTAGGTAGCTGTAAATTCTCACAGAAAAGCAGAAAAGACAGAAACAAAGGAACAAAGAAGGAAAGACAAAGCAAAGCAACAAATAAAAACAAAGGCAGAAGCTACTCGATCTCGACCACAACCTACTCGAGATCGACCACAGTAAGTCAACAACAGTCAGTCGACAACAGGAAAACAGAAAACAGGCAACTCGACGTAGACAAGCCAACTCGATATCGAGTAGAGGCTACTCGAGATCGACTAGAGACAGCAAAGACAAAAACTTGAAAGTCGACGACAGAAAGCAGAAACTCAACTCGACACAGACAAACTGTACTCGAGATCAACTACAGCCTACTCGATCTCGACAAGAACCACTCTGTATCGACTAAAAGACAGAAAACGTAAATTGCAATTTTCGAACACAGAACTCAGAAATTCAATGAAATAAATCAATATATAAAAGACTCCCAAGACCAGGGTATCAACACCGCAACGATAACCATGCAAAGTAACACATAAAGGCATAAAAGATCATGCTTTCCATCAAATAACTTCCGTTATTAACAAATAGGCATATAGAGGCTTTCGCATAAACCCTAATTGTTACTAACCCTTTTTCACATAATTAACCCAAGTTGTATTAAGATCACTTTCGCTTCAATAACACAAACAAGGATCACCTTCAACTCTCGCAAAAGAATCATGCTTATAGGGATAGAAGACGAATTGCCTAACAAGATCTGACCTTTACCGCATTGCCTCACATGGCCACCGTCGGGCTCACCCCAGCCCCAGAAGTGGGTGGACTACTCACGCCTCATCGCAATCAAAGATATTGATGTATAAAAAGAAACTTGCATTAAAACTAAATTCAAAGCTTTTACAATCCTGGCAATCAACCTTCGCAGAAAGCCAAAACCCTAAAAACCTTAGAACTCCTAAACTATATGTGTAATTGTGTCTCTGAATTGGAATGAATGAAAAACCAGCCCCTAGGGCTTTATTTATAGCCTTCTATTCCTTGCTAATCAAGGATATAATCTTCTATCTATATCTAAATTTATATCAAAAAAGCAAAAAAGATAAATAAATTGCTTAAGGGAAATAAATCCAAAAGGGAAAAGATAAATCTAAATAGGTAAGTCTTCATGTCTTGATAGATCTCCCTTCCATGGATAGAATTGATCAAAATGGATAGATCTTCGGCTTCCTTTGGCCCCAAGGAATCCCAACTCTACTCGGACTGCTCTTCGTCGACACGTTACTGGAAACTGGTCTACTCGACATCGACAAGGGCTTCGTCGACCTCGACTAGGATCCATCATCGACTGGACTTCTCGGCTGGATCTGCTCGACAGGCTCGGATCTGGGTTCCTGGCGCTCGTCGATCTCGACCACGGCTACTCGAGATCGACTAGGATTGTCGTCGACTTGGTCTGGCTGGGTGACTCTGCTCGACAAGCTCGGACAAGGATCCTGGGTCTCGTCGATCTCGACTAAGGTCTCCTCGAGATCGACTAGAGTGTGGTCGAAGACGGCTCTCTGGTGGTGTCGAGGACTCCTCCTTGGCAAGGACTCGGACAGGTGCTCTGGGCTACTCGACCTCGACAAGAATCTCCTCGAGATCGAGTAGGGTTTCTCGGTGTCTTCGTCCTCGGCTTCTCGGTCAGCTCCTCTCCTTGTCGACTCCGGGTGTGGCACTGGGCTTTGTCGATCTCGACTAGGTCTTTGTCGAGATCGAGTAGACTTCCGGAGCTTGGTTGGTCTGGCTCTCGACGTTGCTCCTGGTCGACAAAGCAGTGCTCGGACATGCTCGTCGAGATGGAGTAAGGTCTACTCGAGATCGAGTAACCTGGGTTCTCAGCTCGATTCGACTGGTTCTGCTGCTTCTTTGACCTTGGACTTCTGTAGTGGATTTCCGAGCTTTTCCCACCTTCCTTATGATTGCTGCAAAATGCCTCGAATTCTGCGAATTTAAACAGAAACTGGTATAGATTCCATAATTTGGCAAATAAACACAAACTACATAGATTCTGTACTTTCTTAGCCCAAATGCATGAAATGTATGCAGAAATCGATATAAACTTAAGTGTAAAATATGGCAGAATCAGTTCACAACACTGTAATGCCTCAAAGAATCCTAGAATTTGGATTTTAGATAGTGGTGTAACAGATCATATAACTTGTGATTTCTCCCTCATTTCCAAACCATCCCGTGTATTGAATTCTGCTGTCATTCACTTACCTAATGGCGCACTAGCAATATTAATTATGTGCGAACTATCAAACTACTACAATCATTACACCTTTATCACACATTCTATATTCCAAAATTTAAATTCAATCTCATATCTCTTAGTCGGTTAATCCCAGACCTATCTTGTCACATTCATATTATTGATGACAACCTGTTTGTCCAGGACCTAGTAAAGAGGATAATGATTGCAGTTGGTAAAGAATTTGGAGGCATCTACCATCTTGTTCCTGAAAGCCAAATGGAGGAAATCATTCAGAACTCTAGTTTTTGCAAAGTCATCCTCAAATTCAATTGTTACCCAACTGTAAATACCTCTGAGTTCTTACCAAATTCTTGTACTTCTGATGACAATGCCTTGTGGCATGCTCCTCTGAGAAAACTAAGACATGTTTTTTATATTCAAATAAATTATTTTGATCTCTTGTGTTCAGTTTGTCACGCTGCTAAACAAGCAAGAAATTCTTTTCCTCTTAGTAAATCTCATGTTGATTACGTGTTTGAGTTGATTCATTGTGATCTTTAGGGACCTTACGCTCCCACATAAAATGGTCACAAGTATTTTCTACCCATTGTGGATGACAAAAGTCGTAGTGTGTGGGCTTATCTCATGAAAACTGAAACTTTTAGCCACCTTAAAACCTTTATTCTTATGGTTGAGAAGCAGCTTGATGTTCTTGTAAAAAATGGCAGAAGTGATCAAGATACCGAGTTCTTTAACTCTAAAACTCATGATGTCTTGTCATCTAAAGGTATCATACATGAGAGCTCATGTACAACCACCCCACAACAAAATGGGAGAGTGTTGTAGGAGGAAATCGAGACTTGCAATAAAATATAAATAATGTAAAGCAAACCAGATTCCGTCCCTTGCAAATGATTACAAGACTCCCTCTCTATGCAATAGTGGGAAGTCGGGATCGATCCACGAGGAAGCGTGTCAGCGGATCTCAGGTAGCTGTAAATCTCACAAACAGAATAGCAGAAAGACAGAAAGGAAGACAGAAATAACAGACAAAAGCAGAAAATAAAGCAAGGACACAGAAGCTACGCGATATCGAGCAACATTCCTCGATATCGACTACAGCAAGTCGACAACAGACATCAGAAACTTAGCAAAAGCAGTGTCGAGTAAACCCTCCTCGATATCGAGTAAACAGTACTCGATATCGACAAAAACTTGCTCGACGTCGACAAACACATAAACTTAAAGATGCAAACTTCGAACACAGAACTCAGATTTTGGTGAATAAAATCAATAAACTAAAATACTTCCAAAGCCAGGGTATCAACACCACAATGATGACCATGCAAAGTAACACATAAAGGCATAAAAGATCATACTTTCCATCAAATAACTTTCGTTATTAACAAATAGGAAGATAGAAGCTTTCGCATAAACCCTAATTGTTACTAACCTTTTTTCACATAATTAACCCAAGTTGCATTAAGATCACTTTCGCTTCAATAACACAAACAAGGATCACCTTCAACTTTCGCAAAAGAATCATGCTCATAGGGATAGAAGATGAATTGCATAAAAAGATTGTACCTTCACCGCCTCACCTTACATGGCCACCGTCGGGCTCACCCCGACCCTAGAAGTGGGTGGACTACTCGCTCTTCATTATCAAGAAACTCATCAATAAACAAAAGAAACTAACTTGCATTAAAATAAACCAAAGAAAGCTTAGAACCGAACAAGCCAAATCCGCTTTCGCCTTTCCACCTTGCTCGCCACAAACTCTCTCTCTCTATATGTAACTACTTACTTGGAATTGAATGTGTGATGGAATGAATAAAACTCAGCCCCTAAGGCTTTATTTATAGGCTTCCAACCCTTTCTAATCAAGGAAAGAAAGTCTATCTATATCTAAATCTAAATATCTACTTACTTAAAGATAAATAAATGGAATAAAGGAATTAAATCCAAAAAGGTAAATCCTCCATGTGTGGGTAAATTTGTTCTCCATAGATAGAACTTGGTAGATGTAGATAGAATTCGGACTCCTTCGGCTCCAGGTATTCCCAGCTCGACACTGACAGCAAACCGCGTAACGCGGCTAAAGAGAGCGCTCCTCGATATCGAGTAACTTGTGTCGTCGACTACAGCTTGCTAGGCATCTCGGGTAGCTGGTGCTCGATCTATCTCGGACAGGCGCCTCCGATCTTGTCGATATCGAGCAAAGTACTCGATATCGAGCAAAGTACTCGATATCGAGTACATGGTGTCGACTTTGGCTGGCCTGGTGTTGTCGAGCAACCTCTCCCCAACACTGGCTCGGTCATCTGGTGCTGGGTTCGTCGATATCGAGTAGATGCTTCTCGGCATGTTTTGTCCTCGGCTTCTCAACATGGCATGGCTCCTCGACTCAGGGCATGGCTTTCAGGTTTGTTGATATCGAGTAAACTACTCGATATCGAGTAGAGCTCCGGAGTCGGGTTGGCTTCGTCTTCACCTTCCTCGACCAGCTCCTACTCGACCAGGCACTGCTCGGATGTTTTGGTCGATATCGAGTAAAAGTAATCGATATCGAGTAACTCTTGGCTCCAGCTTGATTCGTCCTGGTTCCGCTGCTTCTTAACCTTGGACTTCTGTAGTTGATTTCCGAGCTTTTCTCCCTTTCTCAAAACTGTTGTAATTTGCTTCGAATTCTACGAATTTAAACAGAAACTGATGTAGATTCCATAATTTGGCAAATAAACATAAACTACATATATTATGTACTATTCTAGCCCAAATGCATGAAATGAATGCAGAAAACGATATAAAAGTAACTGTAAAACATGGCAGATTCAGCTCACAACAGAGAGTTGAAAGGAAACATAGATACATCGCTCTCATATTCCAAGCCTCTCTACCCATCAAATTTTGGGGGGATTGTGTCTTGACAGCAACCAACCTTATAAATAGACTTCCCTCTGCCCCCCTAAAACACAAAATACCCTATGAAATCCTTTTTGATGCCTCACCTACATCGGACTCAAAGTCTATGGTTGTTTATTCTTTGTTGCTACAACAAGTGGACCAAGGAAAAAGTTTGATGCTCGATCTGAACCATGTGTATTCTTGGGGTATCCTTTTGGCTTCAAAGGATACAAGGTGTATAATCTTCTCAATCACAAAAAAAATAATTTATAGAGATGTGCTCTTTCATGAGCATATTTTTCCCTTTAATGCCATGCATTCTCATATTAAAATCACTATATCTTCCCCTTTTAATCCTGTTCTTACTGATCCCTGCTCAAATGATCTTTTGTATGCTCATACTCTCAATGAGTTACAAGAATTTCATAGTGTGGATCTGGAAAATTCTAACAGTTTTCCTTCTTTGAATCCTCCTACATCCATTAAGACTATTGCATATTATTGTCCATCATATGTTCGTCCAAGCTTTGATGACATTCTTGTTATCATTTCTCAACCATCATCCTAGCTCTTCTCAGCCATCCAAAATCAGAACCTCCACAAGATTGTTCAAACCTCCATCATGGCTCAAGTACTATATATGCCAGGTCTCCTGTTCTGATCAACTTTCATCTTCTCTAAGTAAGATCACTTCACCTTACCATATTGCCTCATTCTTATCTTACAAAAATTACTCACCCTTGTTTCACAAGTCCATATATAATGTGGCATCATTATCTGAACTAGGCGTGGCCATGGGTCATGGGTCGACCCGTGACCCGACGTGTCATACGGGTCCGGTTCAACGGGTAAACAGGTGGGGGCCGGTTGCGGGTTAGGGTCAAGGGTTTTGAACTCGCTGACCCGGCGGGTCGAACCCGGCAGGTCGACCCGTCGAGTCTAGGGATGGCAATGGGGCGGGGACTCCCCGATCCCCGCGGGGAATCCCCGTTGCGGGGACGAGGATGGGGAAATTAAACGGGGACGGGGACGGGGATGGGGGCCAAAGTGATTCCCCGCGCGAGGACGGGGATAGAAGTCCCCACCCCGATCCCCGCCCCGTCCCCGTTGGGGAACCTCGCGGGGATCCCTCGATGGGGAGTATGAAATCCCCGTTTTATTTAGATCTTATTTAAGTTTAAATAATTTTGCTTTTATTTTTAAACTTTTACCTTATAATTTACATTTATGAGATATTATATGTAATATTTATATCATATTTTTTTACATAATTTTAATAATATCTTATATTTTTATATTAAATGAGAGGAGTCATGAGTTTTAAATGGGGAATCCGATGGGGAAACCCTCAGGGAATGCAAACGGGGAAAATTACGCGGGAACGGGGACCCGAGGGGGATGGGGATGGGGGACATTTTTTATCCCCGAGCGGGGACGGGGGGACTTTTTTCAAACGGGGACGGGGACGGGGACGGCGAGGGTACTCTCCTTCCCGAACCCGCCCCGTTGCCATCCCTAGCCGAGTCAACCCACCATCCTAAAAAAAAATTTGGAAAAAAATATTTTTTTATGTTTATAATAATTATTATGTATATTATTCTTAGAATAATTCATAATTCATAATGTATATAAATATAAACTAATTTGCAATGTAGGTCTAAAGCACTATTACCCTTCCCTTTTTATAGCTTTGGAAGACTTCCTCTATTCTCTCATTTCCAATGTGGGACAAGAGTCTTATCCCATATTGAAAGTTGAGAGTTAGAATGAGAAGGGATGGAAGTATATATATGTGTACCCCATCTTCCCTAAACTCTTACTCTTCACTTTAAGCTTTATTTTCTATATTTCCTATATTGATGAAATGAAGTAAAGTTTTGAGAAGTTTTATATCCCTACATTTATATTGTAGTGGATGAAAGAAGTTTTATAGATATATATAAAATTTCTCATGTTTTTTCCACTTCATATTAAAATGAAATTGATATAAAAAGTGATATGTAGAAAAAGTCTTTACATATCATTTTTTTAAAAATTTTATTAGTAAAAAATATTTTAAAAAAAATTAATATGGTAACCCGTCCGGTCAAAGGGTCGACCCGAACCCGTCAACCCGTGAATTTTAAGGTTAGGGTTCGGGCCGACCAACCCTGACCCTTGACGCGGCGGGTCCGACCCGTGGCCACGCCTAATCTGAACCATCTTCTATTTCTGAGGCTATACTTAGTCCTGGCTGGTGCAAAGCTATGATCACTGAGCTAAATGCTCTAGAGAGCACATGCACAGGGAGAGTAGTACCAAGACGTGTTGATGCATCTGTTGTAAGCTGCAAATGGCTATTCAAGCTTAAGTTTAAAGATGATTGAAGCTTTGACATGCATAAGGCAAGGTTAGTTGCTCATGGGTTCTCACATATTGAAGGGGCTGATTACAGTGAAACTTTTGCCCCATTTGCCAAGATGATCTCAGTTAGGAGTTTGCTATCTGTTGCTACTACAAAAGGATGTTTTGTCTCTCAGCTTGATGTCACAAATGGTTTCCTCCATGGTGATCTTGAGGAGGAGTTTTATATGAAACCTCCACCAATTTATCACCAACGGAAGACATATCAAGTTTGATATTAGAAGTCTATGAACAAAGAGAGCTCACTTGATGCAGGAGAAGGATCATTGGTATGCAAACTGGAAAATCCCTTTATGAGTTAAAGAAAGCTCCAAGGCAATGGTTTGTGAAGTTTTCTCATGTTGTGAAAAGTGCAGGATATGTGCAATCAAAGGCTGGTTACTCTCTCTTTGTGAAGAAGACATCTCAGACTTTCACAGCTTTGATGGTCTTTGTAGATCGATGACAAGGTAATCATAAGGGGTTGCTCAAAGGAAATTGATGCACTAAAGTTGCATCTGCATAAGCACTTTCTCATGAAGGATTTGGGACAAATAAGGTATTTTTTAGGTATAGAAGTTGACAAAACTAAAGATGAGTTTTATTTCAATCAAATAAATCATACCTTAGAATTGCTTAAGGAGGCAAGAATGACTAAATCGAAGCATGTGAATACTCCTCTGGATCCCAAGATTAAACTGTCCCTAGAAGGAACAAGAGAGGTGGTTGATATTAATGCATACATGAGGATAGTTGAGAAATTGATCTATCTCACTATCACCAGGCCAGACATATGTTATGCAGTTCAAGTCCTAAGTCAGTTTATGCATCAACCAAATGATTCTCATTGGAAAGTTGTCAAACATGTCTTAAGGTACTTGATGCAAGCACCTGGACAAGGAATGTTGCTCTCAAGAACATGAAGTTAAGTGCCTTTTGTGATGCTGATTGGATGAGTTGTCCAATGGCCAGAAAGTCACTCACAAGATTTTGTGTGATGTTAATTAGGAACTACCTTGATTTCATGGAGGACTACGAAACAAACCTATGTAGCTATGTCATCTGAATCTGAGTACAAGTCAATTGCTACTACGTGTTGTGAGATAACCTGGATTGTCAAGCTATTGGAAGATCTGAGCATTAGTCATACAGATCCAGTTAAGCTATAATGTGACAACCAAACAGCCATTCATATAGCCAAGAACCCAATCTTTCACAAAAGGACTAAACACATTGAAGCGGACTGTCATCTTGTAAGGGATAAGCTCATTCGAAATGAAATTGCTCTGGGTTACATTCCTACAACAGATCAACCAACTGATGTGTTCACCAAAGCAATCTCTTATGATGAGTATATGAAAAACTTGAGCAAGTTAGGAGATGTGAACGTGTTCTCAAATACCAAACTTGAGGAGTAATGAAATGTATCCTAGCTAAATATAGGACATTTTGTGTAAATAAAAGAAAGTGCTATCTGAGTTTATAAATAGCCTTTCTCTGTTACAGAACAGCTCCAATCTCAGTTACACAGTTCTTCAATCCACAAACTCTCTATCTCTTTCATTTTCTTTCTCTACTTCCGCATTTCATATCTCTGATTGATCTCTCATATCAACACTAGGCTTTACACATGACCCATTACTAAACACCAACTAACATTTAACTCCTAGAACTAAGATCACCCCTCTTCTCCATGTTATATCATTAGTTCTATCAAAAGGAATAGCTACAAGTTGAGCGTTCGGATTATCAGAATTTGATAATTATAAAGGATTACTAAGATTACCTTGTGAACCTTCATTTACATGGTCTCTCCCATTCGCGCATTCATGTTGTCTGAACTTGAAACATAAATCACGAAGAATAAATTGCGAAAATCAAGATCTTAGCCTTGCATCTCTGACACAATATGAAGAAGGTAAACAAATCTGTAAATCAGGTTGAAATGAAGCATGAGCTATAAAAGGAAAGGAAAGGAAAAATGGAGCTTTATTGAATGTTCAAGCTGACATTCATTGTGGCGACCAACAAGCCCTTTAGAAAGGAAGCACTCCCGAACAATCTAATGCTACTGAGGTGACAGTCTGAGCATACATAGCCTGCCATATGCCACATGAGAGGGAGAATCTCATCATGGAAATATGACTTATTACAAAACATGGCATAGAAGAAATATAAATAACATAAAGTGTCTCATGTTCTCTACAGGATGCGGTAACATTACACATGGATCAGCAAATAGAAGCAGTTGATGGGTCTGTTATGATTTAGTACCAATAGGATTATATCTATCATCTGTGAGACAGAGAAATTTAAGATTGGAGGAGGAAAGGATTAGGATTGGGATTGGGAGGTAAATAGCCTTGCTCTATCAAGGAAGAAACGCAGTCCTCAAACATGTCTTCAACAGGCTTGAATTTGAACCCTAAGCTCTGTATCTTGCTAGTGTTCAATTCATAACATGGCCTCTCAGGTTTCTGAATCCTGCAATGCAATGTCATCCATTTCCAACAGTTGATGACTCAGACTTGTCATGTTATATTTAATTGAGGTTTTATTAATCATTACAATGACATTTTGGTAAAGTAAAGCCTAAAATTAACACTTTAAAATACCATGTTTTGTCGAATGGAGAGAGTATTGAATTGGTTAATGAAGTGTAGGGCGAACCTGGTAGAGATGGGATACTGTGGATAGCGAGAAAGGAGAAAAGAAGCCAACTCATCAGGTTCCATCACCTTGGAGCTGCACAGGTAGCGTCCATGAGCTTGTGGGTGCTCGTATACCAGAATGTGACACATTGCCACATCATCTATGTGTACATATCCCATCCGCCCATGGAACTCAAACTTTGATCTCTCTCCTGCAATGCAATCAATGCAATGGTCTCTTTTGTGATTTTTGTTAGCTAATTTTCTTTTAAAAAAAGCTTGATTCAAGTAATTAAGGATATATCTCTTGAGCTGAGATGGAGAGTGCCTTTAAACAAGCCAAGGATATCTTCACAGGTTGAAGACAAGGCCGGTGACAAGCATGGCCCCACAACAAACGATGGAATAACTGTCACTAAATCAATGCTCTCCTCTTTGCAGAACTTCCATGCTTCTCTTTCTGAATGGATCTTCGACAATGCATACCACACCTTGATTTGATTCATCATAAGAAAAATCTGGCTTTATTTATATACTTTTCTGGTGGAAATGCATTTTGTTTGTGATTGATGATGATACCTGAAACCTTTCACAGAGCTCTACAGAGCTCCACACTGACTCGTCCAAAGGCATTGTTGGATCAGCGTCGTCTATGATCCTTACCGCTGAAGAAGATGAGGTAAGAACGACACGCTTCAGAGATGGATTCCTTTTGCAAGAGCGAAGCACGTTGAGTGTTCCGTTGATGGCAGGCTCTAATATTTCATCCTAACAACACATATACATACACGTACACATATACAGAAGACGGTTCAGTAGTGTCTTTGTTAACAATTCCTCATTCCTGGCCTTGAAGCCAGAAGAAACAAACTACTAGTGTAAAGATTCATTGCAAGAAACTCTTAAGCTTAACTTGCCTTGGGATTGGATTTGACAGAAACCACAGGGGAAGCAGTGTGAAAGACACCATGACATCCCATGATGGCCTGATCAAAGCTACCTTCCACCAACAGCTCCGCCTTCATCAGTTGAAACCTCTCCTTTGCACCTTCCAGCTTCCACAGATGGGCCACCTTCTTTTCATCTCCTATCCAATCATTTTGAGAATGTTTCATTAGAGCTTCTGCATAATACACTGTAATACAAAGAGCACGGAAAAACAGAACAACCTGGATCTCGGACAGTGCCAACAACCGAGTAGCCGGATGAGAGGAGTCTCTTCACAATCCAAGAAGCTACAAACCCAGAAGCTCCGGTCACACACACTCTGCCTTTCCCTGTCCCGTTCAACATCTCCATTTCTCTTTTGGAGGTTCAAATCAACTCATCATGCCTCCTGTTGGTTTGTCCCTTTTTAAAAAGGACCGCATTTGCTTAGAGTCGAGTGATCACGCCTTCTCGGCCTCTCATCAACCCCTCCTCCCCTTTCCTGCAGCAAATCTACTCTCTTTTTGGAGGGTGTAAGGCAGGGGAAGGTGAATCATAGCAACCCTGTGATCTTCATGTCTCACACAAATAAGTATACTTATTTGCATACAACTAATATTTTCTATCGAATCAGGCGTTTTTGTTACTTGGCGAATGGGGAGTGTAGTTCACTGGCAAAAGACTTCACATTCCTGGAAATGAGGTTCATTTCACTTGACCAAGATCCTAAAGCCAAGCAGACAGGCTAGTTACAGGATTCTGGTAAAATTGTTAGCACAGTTCAAATGAACCCTTGCAATGTTTTAAGCGTAAACGCACGGGATGTTAAATTTTGAATGAGATACAAACACACACATTGATCCATAGTGTTAATATGATTTCCTGTCAAATTGATGGCATGTTAGGGGGAGATTGCGGAGATCCATTTTCAAGAAGGAAGCTCCTGCTACAATAAGACCTGGTTGTGCTCGAGGAAGACGGCAAGTACCTCCCTTCCCCTGATTGGAAAGCTCTCTGGCTTTTCCCTTTTCCGGATGATCTCTCCATCCCTTGAATCCCTTCCTCATCCTCAACAGCCTGCAAGAAGCCATTGTGCATAGGGTCCGAGCTTTCATACAGAAGCCTCAAGACCTGTTTGATAGATGGCCTAGCTCGCCCTTCAACCTGGGTGCACCACTCCACTATTTCCACAAGTGTCTTCAGCTGCTCATAGTCGAAATTGTCTCCAAGGGCAGGGTCAACCAGCTCAGTTAATCTGGCCTCACCAGCCAAATACGGCTTTGACCATTCTACCAGGTTTTTGTTGTCTTGTATGGCTCGCCTTGCTGACACAAGCTCTAACAGTACCACACCATAGCTGTAGATGTCGCTCTTTTCAGTGAGATTCCTAGTGACAACATACTCAGGGTCCATATAACCTGAAAGCCATCAAATGTGATGTTAAATTATGTACAAGGGCATTTTCCTTCTCAAATTGATTTTTTCCCTTTAAAAAAAATATAAGAATGCTATATACCAGTTTGCATTACCTGGGGTACCCCGAACATCTGTGTTTATTGGCTCAAAGGAAACTGAACCATCTTTTGAAGCATGTGCAAGGCCAAAATCTGCAACCTAGAAACAATTACAAACCTTGAGTTACCAGAGATTTAGCAAACAAATGGCTTAAACATGCCAATGATTATCTAAAATATCACAAACTCCAACTAATTGAGTTTGTCATTTTCATATCGCATATCATACGGGCCTTAATAAGATATTTCTACCAAGAGATTGCTGGAAAACTAATTGAACTGAATATAGTTAGCCTTGCAGAGCAGCATGACAATTATCAACAACAACCAAAAATAGAAATATACCTTCGCCACAAAATTCTCATCCAGTAGAATGTTGCTAGATTTGATATCTCGATGGCAAAGAGGAGGGTCACAATAGAAGTGAAGGTATTCCTGCCATAAATGAGGTGAATTTGCAGTGAAATTTCCTACAAGGCAGTGCAGATTGAGAGTAGATTTTAGTTACCAGGGCATTTGCCACATCAATGGCAATCTGGATTCTCATCTGCCAGCTTACTGGTGACTTCCTCATAGCTACAAAAAAGAAATAAAAACATGTGTACATGCAAGATTTTTACAAAAATTAAAGATTTAGCTCTTCAACTTTGTCAGTATATTCTAGTTAATAACTCGAAAGAAAGTTAGCTTGAACTTTTGATATTACTTACAATGAAGATGGTCTTTCAAGCTTCCGTTTTCTAAATACTCGTACATAAGGAACCTACCACAAGCCAATGGAGAAAGAGATAATTTTTTGTGCATTATTTTGCATGTTAATATACCTAAACACCCACAAGGAATTACCTCTCCTCTTTCTCAATGCAGAAACCTTTGAGAGCCACAAGGTGACGATGATGTAATCTGGCAACAAGTTCAATCTCCCTGCAGAACTCATCCACCGCTTGCTCTGAAACTTTGTTCATCCGCTTAACCGCAGCCACCAAACTGTCACCAAATTCAGCTTTATACACAGTTCCAAAACCACCTTGTCCAATGACTGCAGTGAAGTTGTTTGTGGCCTTCTTTGTCTCCTTAAATGTGAATCTTCTGAAGGATGGGCCTAGAAATACAAAAGGACCATCAGATCCAGTTATCAAACAATAGATAAAGGAAATACATGCTTCTATGTTTGCATTCATTTTTTAGGAGCAGAAAACTGGTAGCTAAAAGAAGAATCAAACCTTCCTGAATTTTCAGCACAGGGCGAGGAGGACGAGGGTTAACTCCCACAGATGTCTTCAGATTACCCTCAGGATCCTCGAGCTCTTGGCTCTTTTTACGGATAAAAAATATCAGCACTGCCAATAGCATAAGAGAGATTGCAGTAACAGCAATCCCAATCGCAGGTAGAACTGTCACGTGGTAGCGATGTTGGCTCCAACTAAGAGGTACACCTAGTGACAGCCCACTAGGGCCTGCTGCGAAGAATGGACTCGGGGATGCCTTGGGGGTCTGTGTAGTTGAGGTTTGTGTTGAAACTAAAGGAAAATGTCAAAGTAAGGAATCAAGCTTTTCTCTTCAAGTGTTCACTATTTTGCATCATCACAAAAATTATTAGGAGGACCGATATAAATTGGTTTTTCATTTTATATTATAAGCTCAGGATGCACCTCACCCTCATTTGTAAGCTATCACTTTAAATTCTGTTTTTATTTCTTACGATCTAATTCACCATGAATTTTCATAATCCTAGTGTTTATAGTCTGAATTGAAAACCACCCTATATATGACATGAACATAATAGAAGTACCGAATTTATCAATGTATAGAAGATTGTCCCCTCAAATTGTAAGGAAGACTTTTCCCTCCTATTGTGTGGATTAGTATGAATGCAAAAGTCGAAAAAAATTATAGGGTTATTTAGGGATTCTACCTATAGTGCTTATCCCTGGGGCATGGAAGAAACAGTCAGCAAATCCAACAGCCGAAGCATCATCAACCTGGCTTGCAAGGGCTACAAAGGTGGCATCTCGGCAAGAATTCAGTGTCACATTATCTTCAGCTCCCATTATGTCATGCAGATACATGATGCTCGCATTTATGCATTTTCTGCAATAACTTTTCCCCATATTCGAAATCTCGCAATTTTTGGTTACATCGTCAAAGCCTGGTGATTGAATCATCTGTATGACAGTTGTTCTGCCACTACATTCATAGGTAACAGGAATCTTGGTTCCAAGCCCACAGTACTCGGTCGCATTCTGGGGGACCCCATAGAGCTCAAAGGCCTCTAATATAGAGTGGAGGCAAATCTCATCTAAATATGAAGCAACTCCCAAATCACCTGATACATTGGAATATCGAGTGACAGCGACTGCAATAAATGCATTGATGTACCGGCAACATTTTCCACGGTCACTCGGATTTGAACACATGGAAGCCACGAGGGTAAAGTTGGACCCATTTAGGTCCAAAGGACAACCTGCAAGAGGAAAAAGGACTTGTTTCAGATGCTTAGTGAAGCAATTATTGGCCATTTGGATAGACATAAACTAAAAGACAAGCAGCTGTTGGATCTTACTTGAATCCAAACAGAGTGCAATTTGCAAGTCAGGAAGACAAGTTTTGAAAATCACAAAGAAAACGAAGCAAAGATTTAATTTGAGGTTGAAAGTTGGGTATCTATATATGGTCATCAATGTATAAACACGTCATTAAGAATGTTCCAACAGAAGATAGGCTGGGTCAGAAGGGTTTGCCCAGCCCTTACAGATACATTCCCAAATTCGATTCCAGCATTCATAAACTTTCCCTACAGTTGATGCTCCAAATTTTAGCACATATAATTGGCCTGAGTGCAAGGTCAAGCAAAATTTCAAAAAAACAAAGTGGATGGAGTGTGGAAGCTGGTCTCAAATGTACAAGTTGTGGTCTCTTTCAAGTCTTTGACTGGAGTATTATTTATTGACTATAGATATATGACCAAAGCAAGTAGGCAGTTGTCTTTGTCCCTATATTCTGCTTTGCACCAAACTAACAGATGAAACAGGCACTGCTAAGGATATTGCCATTGCTAAAAGTCCGAAAAACCCTATATCCAAATAGTACAAAACAGATAGATACTAAGAAGCGGGGAAAAGAAAATGAAAACATCCCTTTTCAGACCGCAAATTGACAGTCACCCAGAAATTAGAAAGATGAAAACTATCTCAGCTTGCCCTCTTTCATTTCAAACCAACCCCGGGATGAAATGATGCCAGTTTTTAAAGGAACGGTAAATGTGTCAAACCTGCCATTATTAGTGGATGCTGGGTCTCAAGAAAACTCGCCATTACTCCCAAAATGGCCACTGCCCAATATACGGTCAACCCCATTTCAAAGCGAGCGAGCGAGAGAGAGAGAGAGAGGGCTGCTTTTACGGGTGTCTTGTCATGATTTTGGGAGACTACGGCAAGAGTCGTGGGCGAGAGGGCATAGAAGTGCGCAGGACAGTCCGTGCTTACTAGACCTGTCACTCTCGTCATTCGGGCCGGGGTCGGGGTTGGATTGGGTAATTCGGATTCTGAATTTCTGATAGAACGGGTTTTGGGTCGATCGAACCGGTCAAAAAAGGTCAAACTTTTTAAGACTTTTTTAAAATAGTAAAATACTATCAAAATTTAATTATTATATAAATATGTTAAATTTATCTAAATAATACAGTAATATTATAATTAAATTTATAAATATTATTAAAATAATAATATTATATAAATATTTTAAGCATAAAAAAATCATATTTATAGAAATAAATGTTCTAACCATACTATAATTATAAAATATATACGTTGTTTAACTTATAAATAACCTTAACGAACACAATTTTATGATGAACCTATATAGGTCTATGTAGCGTCTACATTTGCTGACTCACCGGGTCAATTTTGACCCAACGGGTCATCGGGTCTTGACCCCGAAATTCCCGGATCGATTTCGGGTCCCGAGTCTAAAACACATGGTTCAAACCCGAAAACTACCGGGCGTACGGGTCGTGTTTTGACAGGTCTACTTGCCACCTATAGAGCTGACAATACCCAAGTCGAGAAAATCAATTTGATCGATACGACACCAAATTCGACCAACGTTCAAGTAAATGAAAAAAAGTTTGGATTTGAGAGCGATCGACCAGATCCAATAACAACATGAACATTATTATATTTCGATGAACATTCTTATATTTTTATTCCGCTTTGTCGGATATGTAGGAAACTCGATGTCAAGCCAAAGCCTTTCGAGTTCAATCACAAATTCTCCAAAAAAATACTTGCTTCGTTTCCAAATGAAGTTAAGTCAATCAAGAAAAATTGGTTCTTGAAAAGAACTACATACGATTTGATTCCACTTTGTCGGATATGTAGGAAAACCGATACAAACCTAAAGCTCGTCGGGTTCAATCATCAAACAAAAAAAAATTACTTCTTTCAAAAGAACTACGTAAAGACTTGATACTCTTTTACGAGTTACGTAGGAAATTTGGTATCAAATTTAACATATATCGGATTCATTCGTCCTTCCCAAATCAAATCAAATTTGTCCCTAAAAAGAACTACGGGTGATTTGATCTCGTCCAAACGGGTACGTAGGTAGCTCGACATAAAGATGAAAGCTTGTCGGGTACAATCCCCAATCCAAAAAATCAAAGTGTTCTTCATAAAGAACTACGTAAAGACTTGACACCGAAAAATCGGTTACATAGGTAGCCCGATATTAAATCTAAAAAATACATTGGGTACAGTCGTCCGCCTCTAAATTCCCTTTAAATGAATATGAGGTCAAAACCAAACAAATTCAAAGCTTCTGCTCGTCGAGTTCAATCACCACCCTCAAATGATCTCACGGTCAAATCCAAATACAAAAATTCATTTTTGTCCCCAAGTACGATGACTTGATTCCACCAAACAAGTGGATACGTAGGAAACTCGGTGTAAATCAAATCCTCACCGAGTCTAGTCACATCCAAACTTTTAATCAAATCTCCTCAAATTTATTTATCGACTCTAAGTCGTCCCAAAAATCAAATTTCCATCAAATTCAAAGTGTCTCATCCGACTCGATACAAAACTTCCGCTCGTCGAGTTCGGTCACAAGTCACAACCAAAACTTCAAAAACCCAAATACCAAATTCAAATTTGTTCTTTTCAAGAACTACGTGCGATTTGATCCCTTCCAAAATGGTACGTAGGAAACTCACAAACGAGTTCAATCATAACCCCCGAATTGACCTTTAAGTCAAAAACAAGTCAAATCACAAATCAAATCCCAAATCAAATCAAACTCCACATCAAACCGTTTTCTATGCAAGTGATAGGCGGATGCTTGAGTTACTCTTCCGAGAAAGTGGGCTCAGGTTACATGGGAGGAGTGTTGTTTGAGCTACCCTTCCTAGAAGGTGGGCTTGAACTTCATCCTATGTTGCATATAAGAAAATAAAACCAAATCTAAACCAAACCAAACACAAAATCCAAAATACTCTGAACTACGTAAGGCTTGATTCTCTTCCAAGAGATACTTAGACAACCCGCTAAAATCCGGGTGCAGCCCAAATTACCAAAACCACTCAAATCTTGGTATTGATACGGCTTTGAATCAAGAAGATAACTAAAAGGGGCCAAACTTTAATATTAAAAATCAAATCAAATGTGTTGTACAATTATTTGCGCATTTTTGTTCAATAGAGACTTATATACTATAACTAGATGATTTATTTTGATGATGACTCCCTTTCCAGAGATAAATCATGTGTATTCGCTTTTGATGCAAGAGGAAAACCAAAGAGATCAAGCCAGAAGGGGATCGATTGACGCAACATTGCTTGCTAAAACACAAAACTTTTCAAAACCTTCATCACAACCTAGTTTAGATAAAGGCAATTTTGGAGGAAGCCTTTTCCAACATAAACGGGAAGAAAAACAACCACATAATTGGTAGTTGGTGGGATGAAATGTTGTGTGTTTGACCTCGTCAAAGATAATGATTCCCAAACTAATAAACCAACTAGTAAACTAGTATAGCGGATAAGTAAGGGGTCGAACCCGCAAAGAGAATACATTTTCTTGTCTACTCAAATTGCTAACAAAAGTAGTAAAATTGAAGGAAATTGAGATGATTGAGACAAACAAAAAAAGTAAAAGTAGGAATGGTGATTGATTGATAACAATAGGGATGAAGTTGTTTCACCTACAAATTCTCAACATTGGTTGGTTTATTGATCATTGGCTCTCTTTCTAGTTATTCTCATTATTTGGATTAATCCGAATTTGGTTTATATGGATCGACACTCTTCGCAGAGATGAAAATCCCTTACATCTATAAGCAAAACCCTAATCCTGCAGGATTTAACATACAAATAGCACAAATTTCCAACGTTCTAGGCAGAATGGTCGTCCAAACTATCATTACCCTACACAATCAAGATCATCCTCGCGGAATCAGTTGGCTTGTGGTTGCTACAAAAGGCACAATTACTCTCGCGAAACAATTGAAACCCTAGCACGATGCAATTCTATCAAGGTAGCTAATCAAAATAGAATTAACAACACAAAATCAGCGCAAAGGTAATGAATTAATCATTTGAATAACATAGAATTCAAGTCTCTCAAGTCAACCAACCATGTCTTTGAATTATAGGCAAAACCAAATAGGTTTAGTGAATCATACCATAGTAGAAAACCTCCAGTCTTCTCTCCATAGTTGTTTAATGAATGAATACTAAAGAGAATAGTCTTTTAAGGCTCAAAATCGGCCCTTGAAAAACCTAGGAAAGATAGATTTGTTCCCATAAAAATAAACTCTGTCCGCATATCGCCAATCCGGATCTGATGAGAACGACGGGCGCCCTGGTCTAGGCAGTGGGCGCCGTCCGTACAGGTTGACAACTTCGACAGACTAAACTTGTAACACACTTTTTGGAGTCATTTTTCATCCGATTAACGCATATGGAAAGCTCTTTTCAATCAGACCTCATAAGCCAATTCCAACTTCTCAGAACCTTAAAGATGGGATTTCTCCATGTTCTCCACTTCCGCTCTCGTTCCTTAGCTCTTCTTTGTCCATTCGCTCCATGCTTTCTCCACCTTTCAAGCCCGGATCATAAGACCTATAAATAAACACTAAAAACATAGATTCCGCACTTCGAATACCAAATGACCAAGACTGTGAATAAGCTTATTAAATATGCAATATGAATACTTAATGCATGTAAGACCTACCTATAATGCCTATATAAAATATGCATTATCAATAGTCGTTTCTTCTTGATAATATTTCTTTTAGGTTATACGAACAACAAGGGGAAAAGGCAAGAAGCAAGAATCATACAACAAATTTACAGGAAATGTGGTGCGGTCAAAGACTTATAGTTTCTCTACATAGCATCTTGAATAGTCGATGAGCATGTTAGAGTCAGCAAACCAACAAGCTCCAAGACAGTAACCAACTGAGGAGGAATTTGCGGGTTTTTTAGGTAACACTCTCTCTGAGTAGGTGTTTAATGGTGTGAGTTAGATTGTTGATAGTGTGTAAGTTATCATATATGCAATGACTTTGCATTTCTCAAATATACTTATTGATGTCGTGCAATTATCGATGACTCCTAGTGACATTGAGGACAACATGAAGGTTCCATTCGATGGTCCTGTCACTCGTGCAAGGGCCAAGAAGATTCAAAGTGCAACTAAAGCCTTTCTTGTCCATCACCATGAAACTTTAGAGCAAGGGTTCAGGCCACCCTGGATCACTTGGCTCAAGGTTATACCTCCAGCACAAGAAGTGAGCCTGCGTCCACACACGGAGCTCATGAAGACTCGTCTGCACCCACCATGAGGCAACCATACTCGACATGTCCTTGGCCACTCGACATGACCATGGGCCAAGTTGTCTTGTGCATGGGCCGAGTTTATTTAATTAATTATCTATGTTATTATTTTATGCAATTTAGATAAATAAGGTGGAAATTAATTATATCTCTTCTAGATATAATCCTTGGCCACCAAGTTATGAAACATTTATCTTATTAGGAATTATTTATCTTAGGGTTATTTTATTTATCTTTAGATGGAATTAATCTATCCAAACCCCTTTCCTTTGCAAGGAAGGATTGGTTAGATCTCTCATAGTTTTTCTATAAATTCATGTTATGCACCTTTGAATTAATTAGATTGAATTAGAATTGAGAACCCCTTTATGGATTAAAGGGTTCTTGGTTATCAATCCAAAAACACTATCATTGTTCTTATGTTCTTGAGAGTTTTCGGACATCCCACACAACAGCCTCACCTTGTCCTCGACATCGAGTGAAAACCCAGCCATCACCCTACTCGACACAACAGCGCATCCGAGGATCCTAGCACCTGGCGACACCCGCAACCAGGCTCGCTCCCAGCGAGCGCGGACAGCCCAGGCGCCTGCTCCCGCGTTCTCGCTATCGTCGTCCTCGCTCCGCGTCTCCAGCGCCAGAAACTCCCAGGCGCTCTCGTATCCGCTCTCGCCCGCGAACTCGCTCGCTTCCAGCGAGACACTCCCGCGCTCCAGTACCCGCACACCCTGAGGCTTAAAGGCCTGTGTGCCTGAAGCCTCGCGCGCCCAATCCCTCGCTTCTCTCCCTCGGTGTTCCTTATTTTCTGTCGCTATTTCTCAAGTATTTATTTGCTGGAATTTCACAAAGTCCAAAACTGTCGCTATTCAGAATTTTAATTACTTGTTTTAATTTATTCCAATCAGGAGATATCAAAGAGCATTGCAAGATCTAAGCAAATATACGGCGTGGTTCTTGATCTTGAGCCCACAGGCAAAGGATCGGGTATCCCAAACGTATCACTTATGCCTTGACAAATCCATTTGTGATAACTCTACCCACGGGAGAAGTTACCACAATGACTACAACATGCACATTTGAGCTTATGCATGTGATAACTCTGTATCAATTATTTTTAAATTCAAAATAGCACCGACAACAAAATTCAAAAGATGCCAACTACCTCGCTATAGCATTGAACTTCTATTTAAAATGTCATGCAACTCTAAACTGTCACTAAAAATCATTTTTCAAAGCATGCTAAATAAACACACGAATTCATTGCAAAACCAAGAATTTTAAAATGATAGGTTGTTTTATCATTCAAACCCATGTACAAATGAGTGGCTTTAATTGTCATAGTTGCCACATTTTGTAAGACCCTGGGTCTTAAGAAGCGGCAGCCATACCACCTAGCCCTCTCAGGGTCGTTGTCCTCACTTGGAACCTAGAAAGGAAAAGCTCTTGTGACATGGGTATGACTTGAATCACTTATAAATCATTCCCAACATCCTTATGATATCCGATGTGGGACACGGGGGTGTTACATATTCTTCATTTCAACTGCTCTCTTTCTTTGAGACTCCATAACAATTTCTTGGTTATAAAACTTTACCAACTTGATAAACATCATCTCCGACTCACCCAAGGTTTTCCCCAACTCTTGTTGTGCAGTAACATTGAAGCACCTCGAGGATCGGGATCGATCAAGGCTCGAGCTTTCAAACAGGATGTTGTAGGACTAATTTTCGGGTTTATGAAACCAAAAAAACAAGGATATAATGAACAAGGGTAGCAAAATTCCTAGTATTGAATCCTCTACACTCGATCTCAATCCTCATAATCACAATTCGAGGATCTCAACCCTTTGACACATTTGTCTCTCACTAAGGTGTCGCCATCAACCTCTCCCTAAAGGGTTCCCTCTTAGCCCCTCGCCAAGAAATCGATCTTTAAGCCGATCATAGGAAGCTATTAGTGACTCAAATTTTAACTCAACTCAACTTGATTAAAAATTTTAAAAAAAAGTATTTACATATATGTATAAGTTTTTTTCCCCCGTGTTTTTATAATCGACATGGGACAAAAATTGCATTCAAATATGTCTAGCTTTGGACTATTGTTAAAAGCAAACTATGTATCATTTTCAAGGCTGATTTGGCAAAAGTGTCATTTATGAAAGTTGTAGCCACTGAAAACAAATTTCCAACAGGTTATTACGAGCTTCATTTAGAGCTTTATACACCATAAGATACCCTTAATACTGATGTATCACCAAACAATTTTCTCTAATGAGAGTTTGTGTTTTGCTTCGGTGGCAAAGGTTTGTAGGCAAATTGCATCGGCTTATAAAAGGACTAGGATCATATCATCATCTCCTTCTTGAAAAGGATTCGACCTTGAATCTAAGAAGACGATGATTGATTCGCTAGGACTTATTTCTCTTTTTTTTTTGAACAATGCATGTTGAGTATCATCTTCTTCGTGATTCGTGCATGACAAGCAAGTTGGTATTAAATGGGTTGCATCCAACAACCAAGTAGACATGAAATTGAGAAAGATAGCCATGGTGATTGATGTCCATTTATTCTTCATTGTACATGCAACCTTAAGACCTAGAGTGAGTTCCTTCTCTTTCTTAGGCTCCGGTTCAACCTTCACAATCTCAATTAGAATAGTCTTGAGCATGTCTTCTTTACTCTTAAGTGTCTTGCTTATGGCCATAGGGGTTGCGACCTATAAAGAGGAAAGCAGCAATCATACATGGTGTGTTTGAATTGTTTATTGTTGATTTAACTTTCGACCAGGAAGCATTTTTTCCTCTTTTCTCGGGAGGAGAATATATCAAAATAATATTTTATACAAAATTTGAATTTGTATTTGTACATTTCAACATGATATATCGAGGGCGTTTTTCCACAAAGTCATGGATTTCATGAGTGATAAATTGAGACTCCCGGAGAACCCCCATTCTCCCAACTCTTCCATTTGCTAGTGACCACGTACACCACATTGTCGAATCCTGTAGTTTTTCATATTTTTTTCATTAGGTATTCTTTAAGTTTTAGTTTCTGATAAAGCAAGCACTTGGATGTGTTCGTTTTTTCAAAATGCGTTGATTTCAGTCCAGAATGTTGGTTTATAGACTCCTCTATAGTTCCAAACACATATCCTCATTTAATAGTATATGTAGCCTTTTCTCTAGTAACTTTTCTACTAGAACAAGTTCTACTCATTAACCAATTGTTAGTTACCCCTCTCTTCTCCTTAACAATCATTTTTTCGGACAACCTATTAGACTTTGATCTAAGGAATTGTGTAGTATTATTGTTGATTTGCTTATGGATATTCAAGGTTGGTACCCCATGGGTATAAGGTTAGCCTAAGATGAAATCTTGAAACAAACCGATTTTAGTAATTGATATGTTCAGCATTTGCGAACCCACTAAGGGGCGGTTGATCCAATTTGTCTGCGGCAAACCCTGTGAAGGGGTATGTACAATATTATTAGCTTTGCCATTTCTAAAGTTTGTATAATTTTTTGTTGTACATATTATTAGCTTTGCCATTTCTAAAGTTTGTATAATTTTTTGTTCATCCCATATTGTTTCTATTATTTTCAATCATTTTTTCCTAAGCAAAAAAATAACGGGAAAGCAATGATTCTGAGCACGAAAAGAGCATGGGACAGAGGCCCGAATAACCTTTCATCATCTGGGCCACCAAACAAAATTTTCCAAAACTAAAAGATTGATCACATCTCATAGTTTGAAAGTAGATCACCACAGATTGGGTAAGAAGCAGTCTGAGAACAAAATACCGGGAATGAAAGTCAACATCTCTACATATTTGCCATCAAACTTGCAAGTCCCACAAATGCACTTGAGTGAGAAATTGATCGAGCTCAAGAATGAGCGCTCCCAATTTATTCAGGGGTGGTTAAAACCAAAGAGGGAAACAATAACAAATAAACAGTTTACCTACAGTGTTAGATGATTTGGTCAGCAACTAGAGCTGTACAAAGTGTTTCTGATGACTAAAAACTCTTTCCTGCCTCCTATGCTGTCTGAGCAGAGCTATTCGTGAATGACAGTTGCAGGTTCCTCCAATAAGGATTGGATTTTCCTTAATCAATATGAAGATCTGGTTTCAGGGTGAATATCAGCGTTGCAGAATTTCCATGATCCATCATCCTGCTTCTCTAGAAGGTAGTTGATCGTGTACGTGCTACAAACAGTGCAGGTGAGAGATTAGCCGAGGAGTGTACCACTTCATTCTACTAGCAAAAACCTTTTTCACGTAAAAAACCAAAAAATACTGTTTTTCATGTTTATTTTCCCATTGGAACTGAATAAGCAAATTTTATTCTGGCATCAACAACTTTAAATATTGTCATTCTGCCCAAACTTGTTATAAAAAAACAACGAACATTTGGATAAAGATTAGATCAAATACGTTAATCGAAATAGTACTTACGTCCAAGTTCCAATAAGGTATAAAGTTTGAGGCAGGGACATATGAGAACTATTTATAGGTACTAAAGTCAGAATACCAAAACTACAACAATGTAGAAAAGGTTTTAAATGGAATAGAGGGTGCAAAAGTCGATCAGAATAACATTATGTGCCAAATAATTAAAATAAACAAATAACTATTTTACTTCTCTACATGAGATGAATGGACGAAAATCAGCAAAGAGTTGGACTTATGCAAGAAAAATGCAATGTGCAAAGAAAATCCAGAATTTAGTTAGCTTTTGCAAACCTGTAATACGTTGGCTTTTTGGGTTGAGTTTCATCAACAAGCTCAGCAGCTTCTTCCAAAAGGACTTCAATTTCTGCCCTTTCGGGATTAACATTATCGGACAGAATGTCAGCTCGTAGAACTGAGAGTTGCAGCAGCACAAAGCGCCAAAAGCATGATTTAGTCTTTGCTGCATCAGCCAAAGCTTGCCACTGCATACAAATATAATTGACATTAACATCCGACACTGAAAATGTGAAGTTATTATTTGGAATGTAAATGAATTCTGCGATTTGAAATCCTAAAATTCAATTTTCCTGATTTTAAATCCACGTGAATAGACTTTCATACAAAAGAAAAGGATTATTTGATATGCCAAAAAGGAAATGAAGTAGTGAAGGCATTACGCCAAGTCGCAAACTCAATGCTAATATCATGTATGAGCCAAACAAATGTAACACCGAGATCCTTGAATAGTTGAATTGGTCTCAAAAGGAGTTACATACCCGAAATAAAAAAGCACAGGATTTTAACTCCTACCTCAGCCATACCAAACAACCTCAAATGCGATAACTTTAGATGCTGCTCATGGAATTTTTAGTCCATGTTTCAGGATTCCGGATACACAAGGGAAAAAAGGAGAATTGCTATTGCCTCAAATTTGGCCAATTATACTCAATTCCAGCATTCAAACAGGCCTCTATTTAGTGCAATAGATCCATATCTACATATGAAAGCATCCATGCAATTAAACATGAATCAAGAGAATAACACTATTCCCACCAAAAAAAAAAAAGAGAATAACACTATGGTTACCCGGTTCAGGAGTGTTTTACCTGAAGCAGCATTGGTTCTTCAAGCACATCATAGAGCAATTCAGTACGATAATCAGGCCCAAGAACTTCTGCTTTAATGGCCTGCCATTGCCGAACAAGAGATTCTGCTTCCTCTATAGGCATTGAGCTGCGAATTTCTGAATGTTGTGGAGGAGATGAGAAGCTAGGAGTAACAAATGCCTTCTGGTGCACCATAGAAGCGGAATGACTCCCCAGTCTCACAGTGAACATGGAAAGTAGCTCTCTGAGACTGTCAGCAACATTCTTCTTCATGCAAATGCGCCCACTGTAACCACTAGGCACGGAATCTGCTGTCCAATTTGTCGTGTTATTGTATCTTCTTTGATTCAACCTACCCAATGGTAGGCCCAATAACTTACAAGAGGCCCAAAAAATGCAACCCAGCACTGCAGCAAATGTTAAACTTCCCACAAGATGCCTAGGGATTATCCAGCTCACTACAGCCTTATCACGGTAGGCCCCAAGGTCTCTTTTTAGTTGTGAAGACACTGAACCTGAATTTTGCTCCTTGCTACTTGCTTCTGGCAATGGACTTTGCAAATTTGAGGGGGTCAGTTGCTTTACAGCAGGTCCAAGATGTCTAGAAGAAGTCATAGATGGACCCCACTCATCGGGAACTCTCCGCTCTGACAAAAGAGTGGGTGATAGAGGCCGACTGTTTATCCCAGGAGCAGTGAGTAAAGAACCTTTGTTTTGCTTATTTCCAATGGCCCTTTTCTCACGACCAAAATACTTCCCCTACAAAGGAACAAAAACAAATGTAGCTCACAGCAGATTCTATGATTTTCTTCAAATTCTGATAAAAGAAAAAACATACCAATGATGGTGAACAATCTTTTGTATCTGGAAATAAGTCAAGTACTGCATCTTTCAGCCAGTTCTCCTGGTAGTTCAGCATTAAAAATTTGAATCATTAACACAACGCAACAAATGAAATCAAACATTTTTAACTTTGAACAATTATCATGGCATCAGATAAGACACTAAACAAACAGCTAACCACTTGATTATTCCCAACAGCATCAAAGCTGATGCAATATCATCTCAGTAAAAGGGGAAGCGCAAGTTTAGATAAAGAACACTCAACAGATTGAACAACTAAATTCAAACATTTGACAGTAATGTAACAAAAACAAAAAGGTGGTTTGTAGAAAGGGAAATTGAAGATGAAAGAGAATTAATAAAGGACTCCAATACATGTCCTCAGCACTACACCTAAGAAGGTAGAAAGGAGCAAAGCTATGCTCAATCATGAGCAGTAATTTCTCTAGAGGAAACTTTATACTCATGAGCAGTAATTTCTCTAGAGGAAACTTTATACTCTAAAAATGTATTTGAGGGCAGAGAAGATAAAGTAGCAAGGTTTCTCATTGATTCTTGAAAATTAAAGAACCACGTGTGAGAAATTGAATGTTGCAAGGTGAGGATTGATGAAAAGATTTATTAGTCCCCAGAATTATATTTAATGCATGCTAAACTAAAGCATTAACACGAATTACAGATTAAGTAGGGAGAATGTTAAACCAATGACCCCTTGGCCTAGTGGCAAGGATGAGGTGGCGGTAGGGATTGAATTGGGTTCAAGGTGTGTGTGGTGGTTAGGTTTGTGTCCCACAGGCTGCACTTTCCTTTGGGTTTTTGTGGCCTTGTTTCTTTGCTCCTCACTGCCTCACCAGCACCATTCCAACCATCCTGTGGAGCCTGTCAAAGACTTGCCACTGGCTTTCCCAGATCGGGTGTAAAAGTAGAGAGAATGTTGTTTGTTGTTCAACAAATTCTCATAATCCAATCGTCAACAAAGCGATCCAAACATGATACATACATGATTTAACATGAAAACAGCAAAGCAGGACAACACAAGAAACATACCAGTGAAGGTTCCGCAGAAGCAACATCTTTGTTTTCCTTGCCAAATATTTTACTTTGGGATGCAGAACCAGTACTCAGCTCAAGTCGCTGAAGTCTTTCAAGAGCTTCAGCCTCAGTGCTCTAGAAACCAGCATTGTCATTTTTAAACAGCCTTATAATAGAAAATGGCAAACACAAAACAGACGAAATGCACTGCAAAGCAACATACCTGTCCAAGAAGGAACAGGCAAAATGACTCTTCAAATTTCAGATCAATGCCTTCGGATGCAATTAAACACTCGCATATTGTTTTTGCTTTGCTGATCTACATAGAAGGACTAAAATTAATACAATAAAATGTACAAATCCATATTGAGGTGTAAGTTTGACTAACAAAGGAGCAATGCGAAGAGAAATTCTATATAATTACAACAAGTATATCTAAAAATAGACAAAGAATACTGGATTCAATATATACTTGAATTCCGAAAAATCAAACTGAACCTATCATTGGCCATATAGCTTTATGTTTGTATGTTCAAGTGCATGAAACTCGTTAGAAGAAAGAGAAGCCAACAAGGGAATATATGTTGCATAATTTTCTTTTTACCAGATGCTAATTCACAAAATATATGTATGATTCTTTTTTATTTTTGTCTTTTTTGCACCAGAACTTTAGTGAAAATCCATAAAAGAGAGGGATTACCAGCTCTGTTTGCCTGCTTGAAAATCCTAAAGCAATATGAGCTACTAAGACTGTGTGGAAACAATCAAAATCAATTATGACCCTCTGATTTTGAGACTCAAGTGATTTTTTGTTTTTCCGAGTTGAAGCTAAACTGTCCCATGGTAGAAGATCAACAATTTCTCCTGCCATAAGTTTGCCAAGTGCTTGACTCAAGAAGCATGGCCAATCATGAACTTGGCATGAACTTTCTACATCAAGACCTTGGCGTAACAATTCACGCAATGCTGCAAGTGCTCCACACCTGCGTTCAGCAATGTCAGGTGTATGTGGCATGCCTAACACTTCCAAAGCGCAAGCAGGAGCCAGCTCTTCCAAAGACTCTTCTATCTGTAGTGAAAGAGAACAGCAGAATTGCTTTTTATTATCGTTTTTCAAATAAAAGGAATTGAAAAAAAAAAAGTTCATTAGTTCATATGAAATCTATTGGTCTTTCCAACTATTGACTAACTAGGCAATCAAACCTACAAGTCACGAAACAGATTATTAAAAAAAAAATGTTCTGTTAGAAAATCAGAGTGCTAAGTAGCAAGTGAAACGCACAACCACGTGATTGTGATTGTTTCTTTTGGCAGGTATTCAGCAACAGACAACAATAAACACCACTCTGTTTCTATCCTACAAGGAGGAAGGGATTTTCTCGAAGATGTCACATAAAAATCTACTATATATGAATATTATTTCGATACCAACCCAGGAAAATAAAATCAAGTGATTTCTGCAAAGAAATTTCCAGAGAGACCCAGATTAGGAAGAAACATTCAACAAGAAGTATAACCAAAAAAAAAAAAAAAAATCTATTACCATCTTTCTTTTCTGACAAAATAGAGGTTAAGCAAATGTGGCACAGACATAGTAAATCGATCTTGAGATGAAACAGGCATGGCACTGAGACACACACCTATCAAATATTACCTGAGACAAAAGCTTCATTTTTCCCAATGACACCTTGCTCCTGAGGAGGCACTGAGCACGAGCAAGAGCTTCAAATCCTTGAAAGATTTGATTCTTCTCAAAATAGATTTTTGCCATGGCACACTAAAAGAAAGCACTTATGATTAAAAAAAATATACATAAGAGAGTTCACAACATTCTTAAATCGCCTTACCTCTGCAAGTGCCATGGAAAGAAGCAAATCATGGATGTATGGTTTAGCATCAGGATATTGGAGAGCTGCCCTGCCAATATCCAGAACAAGCCTCTCTTCACCAACCTGGATTAGGAAAATATGAACCAAAACATAACAATAGATCTTCAGTGACATAATCCAGATGGAACAGAATACCCCTCTAAGTCTGAACACATTAAGATGAGCGTATAAGAATTGGCCATTAAGAGAAATCCATAAAGGCCTACCTCTTGCAGGAGGCATAGAGCCCCAGGCAACCAAGCCCAAGTGATTCGTAAAGATGATTTAGGTGGGATCTTTTCTCTTGTATTACCAGCATACTCTGGTTCAAAAAGAAGCTTGTCCCTCACATCCATCAATAGATCCTGCACATAGCGCAAGTACAAAGGCCAACTAAAAAGGTTTAAAAGGAGCAATAATTATACATACTGATAAATAATGTATCTGCTCAGACTACCATTCTTATTAGAAGGTAAGAAAAGAAGGGTGAAAAACAAATATTCCTACCCTTCGGGAGACAATAGCTTCCATGGTGTAACCATCCTCCACCTCTGCATCTCTCAATTCCATAACAGATTTTACAATCTCATCCTTCTCAGCTTTATCAGCAACACCAATAAGCTGCATAGCACCAAGAGACAAAAGCTGAGGCTCCCTCTTTTAATCAACTCAAGATGCTGCAAGAGCATTAGAAGGATTCACGAGAAAGTGCACAATCATAAAATCAGAATTCACCACTTCAGAACTCGGCATGTATAAAAGAGAAAAAAAAATGCTATCCAAGCACAAAATTCAAAATCGTAATATACAACTAGCTCCGAATTTCCGAAAGCATATCAAACATATAATAAAATCCAAAATTCATACGCGCATCTACATGTTTAAATAAAAGAACTGATTAAATACCACTACTGCAAAATTTAGTACCAGTTAACTGCACTGTACAATTTAAATCGTAACATACCCTACTAGCTCCAAATGTTCAAGCACTGCATAATCAACATTAATAAAGAAGCCTGAAACGAAAACGCCGACCTGATAACACGTGACCGGGATCTCAACGCCAGCCAAATGTGAAGATTGGCCGTTAATGGTATGGTCAACGGCTCGCAAGGTGGTTGCATTGAGCCTCCACCTCATAGAGGCGCGGCATTTGCTACGAATACGAACCGTGAGACAAGAAGAAATAATGCATCTCCGAGGAGTCTGCAACAGTGGAGAATGAGTCGCCGCTAAGCCGGGCGGCGGAGCAACCCTGCGGAGATCGTCGCTCAGGAGAGAGGTAGTGTCCCGGAAGCAACGGTAGGAAGGTGAAGCTGCCTCTAATAACACCGGCTTGGCAAATGCCATTAAATTCTTCGGTAGATGAACAAGTACGGAGGTTAGGGTTTTTTCATAGAGATATCGCCATTGCTACCCTTTTTCGAAGCCCCAGTCGATCCGATTTGACAGAATTTTTTTTTAAAAAAAAATAAAAATTGAAGATGAAGGTAGTTGTCGAATCGCAATTAAATGGGAAGAATTAGAGAAGAAAAATCACATACTCCGTACAATCCAATCTATGATCTCTATCGGTGTGCTCGCTCTAGTGCGTCTCACCAGTCACCCCTTCGGAAATTCGTTTCTTTTGCTAGAAACAAAGTAAAAAAGGAAAGGGAAAAAAAAAGGTAAAGGAAAAAAAAAGAAATTGCCAAACAGGCATTTTTTTTAGACAAATTGGTGAATTGTCCACCTTTTTTGAAAAAATTAGAAAACTGTCCAATATATATACTAATTCTCAAATTGGAAAACTTCTTTTTTTTTTTGGGTGAAATTGGATTGTAAAACTGTCTGATTGTTCGTCTCTCCAATCTCTCTCTCCACTCCCGATTGTCTGACATCGAAGGCTATGGAGGTCTCGATCTCTCCGGGGCCGGATTGAAGATCTTCGTGCATCTTCCTCCTCTCCTTCTAGTCGTCGACGAATCCCGATCGCTCGCCCCTGGAAGAGGTCGCGCTCCGACGACGATTTGGTGGTCCAAGCTCTGGTCGAGTGAGGAAGGGATCTCAGATCTGAGCCGAGGTCGCCGGATCTATGGAGGATCTCAGCTTTGGCTCGCCAAATCTGAGTCGAGGTCGCCGTATCTGAGCCGAGGTCACCGGATCTAATCGAGGGAGGGATCTCAACTTTGGCTCGCCGGATCTATGGCAAGCGAGGGAGGACTAGCGAGGGAGGATCTCAGATCTGAGCCGAGGTTGAGCGAGGTGGAGAGAGCGAGTCCAAATCTGAGCGAGGGAAGGAGGCGGTGACGAGCGAGCGGCGGAGCGAGGGAGGGAACGAGCGGCGGAGCTATCGAGTGAGCGTCCGGAGCGAGCAATGTCGAGGTCGAGCGAGCGAGGTCGATCGGCCGGAGCGAGGGATCGAGGAGCGGCGGCTGGAGCGAGGGTTGTGTTCAAATTGTGTACAGAGGAAGCAGGAAGATTGAAGAAGCATTTTTTTATAAAAATTACAAAAATTAACCCATAAATAGCAATTTTCGTAAAATTACAAAAATTAACCCATAAATATGAGAATGAAAAAAACTATCTATATTTTATTATATGATTCACATCGTCTATATTTTTATTTTTACATTTGCACAACATAAAGGTATATTTACACAACAAATTGTTATATGTGCACAACGTAAAGTTATTTTTGCACAACAAAAAGTTCTGAAACGAAAAAAAGCGGAAAAAAATATATTATATTTTGCACAATAAAATGTTATATTTGCACAACATACGATTATATTTGCACGACAAAATGTTTAAAAAAAACTAGACTTGGGTCATATTTGCACAACTTACAGTTATATTTGAACAAAGTACTCTTATATTTGCACGACAAAATGTTTAAAAAAATAAAAAAAATAAAACTAGACTTGAGTCATATTTGCACATCGTACTCTTATATTTGCACAACGTACTCTTATATTTGCACGAATAAATGTAAAAAAAAAACTAGACTTGGGTCATATTTACGCAACTTACGGTTAAATTTGCACAACATACTCTTACATTTGCACAAACTACTCTTATATTTGCACGGCAAAATGTATAAAAAAAAAAAAAGATTTGGGTCATATATGAACAACTTACGGTTATATTTGCACATCATACTATTATATTTGCACAACGTACTCTTATATTTGTACTACAAAATGTAAAAAAAAACTAGACTTGGGTCATATTTGCACAACTTACGGTTAAATTTGCACAACATACTCTTATATTTGCACAACATACTCTTATATTTGCACGACAAAATGTAAAAAAATAAAATCGATTTGGGTCATATATGACCAACTTACGGTTATATTTGCACATCATACTCTTATATTTTCACATCGTACTCTTATATTTGCACAACGTACTCTTATATTTGTACAACAAAATGTAAAAAAAAAAACTAGACTTGGATAATATTTGCACAACTTACGTTTATATTTGCACATGGTACTCTTATATTTGCACAACGTACTCTTATATTTGCACGACAAAATGTAAAAAAAAAATATAGACTTGGGTCATATTTGCACAACTTATGATTATATTTGCACAACGTACTCTTATATTTGCACAACATACTCTTATATTTGCACATGATATTATTTTTGCTCATCAATAGATTATACTTGCTCTATAAGGGTATTGGGGGGGGGGGGGTGAAACTTTTCTCACATTAATATTATATTTGCTCAATATAATCTTATATATGCTCATCTATATTTGCTTCACTTAATCTTATATATGCTAAAAAACGATGTCAGTACATATAAATTTCACATAAAAACGATGTCAGCACTAAAAAAATTGCACTAATATATCTTATTATTGAACATTTATTACGAAATTTTGTAAATTACTAGAATTATTATATAAACTTTAGTCTATGTGGGACTCGAACCCACATATTTGCGCATAAACACATCGCTCTACCATTGAGTTAAGAGGCTTTTAGATTATTATAAACTTTAACATTGGTTGTCCGCTAGATTTTGTCAATTCCATTACACATTTCCATTCATTGGTTACTGAGTTTAATCATATGAGAGTGTATAAGATAGTTCACAAAGTAAGTCATAAATCCATTACAAATGAATATATAAACGAGAAGCCATAGCTACTGTAAAGCTCATGTTGTTTTGTGGTAAGAAATTGGGGGTGGAAAGGATAGAACAAAAAAAATCACAATTAATGGAATATAAGTGTAGCTTTGTCATCCAGTAACCCAAATTAAATTTGATTTGTCATTGACAACTAAAGAACTCTCGACATAAATTGAAGGATAGAGTAGGATCCCAAGAATTCCCCGATCCAATATTACCAAAAATTAAGAAAAATAAATCATCAAACATATATATTACAAGGACTGATACACACAACTATGGGCTTTCAACATCATTAAATGCATTAGAAATCTACAAGAAAAAGCTAAAACATGAAGCACGACATTGATCAAACCAGTTTTCAATATTCCAAACAAAATCAAAGTTTATATGTTGGAATCCTACTAGTAAATACAGAAGGGGAATGAAACGTTTGATTCACATTCTGAACCCATACACAGTGAGCACACAGATCAACCAGATCAATTGAAGTAGCCAGTGGTGATGTTAAGTTGAAACTATAGAAAATTGAAACTAAGATATGAGGTGATAAAGAAGAGCCGCTCCCTCGACCTTGCTCGCTCCGGCTGCTCGACCTCGCTTGCTCACTCGACCTCAACCTCGCTCGATCTCAAAGGATGCACTTGTAAGTGTTTGGAGAACTGAGTCCTTAACAGATCTCAGAGGCCTACTCCTGTATATATATCAATGGGTGAAAACCCTGAAGGTACAATGGTAACTGTACATGTATAAATAATATAATGCTAACATCCTCCCTCAGTCGCAGCTAGAGGTGAGCGAATAGCAAGACTGGAACGAAAGAAGTAAAAAGAGGAGTAGGTAAGCCTTTTGTGAAAATGTCCGCATACTGATGTGCGGAAGGGATATGAAGAACTCGGACCTGGCTTAGGGCGACCTTCTCTCTGACGAAATGGATGCCAATTTCGATATGCTTCGTCCGTTGGTGCTAAACTGGGTTCGACGACAGGTAAACAGCGGAGACATTGTCGCAGTAGACCAGTGTAACCGATCGAAGGGGAACCCGGAGTTCGTAGAGAAGGTTGCGGAGCCAGCAGGTCTCAGCGACGGCGTTGGCAACACCACGATACTCAGCCTCGGCACTCGAGCGGGAGATGGTGGCCTGACGCTTGGAGGACCACGATACCAGATTGTCGCCCAGGTACACTGCGAAACCAGATGTGGAGCACTGAGTTTCAGGACAACCCGCCCAGTCAGCGTCAGAATAGGCGGTGAGGGAGTCAAACTTGTTGCGAGCGAGATGTAAACCCATGTCAGAGGTGCCCTTGATGTACCGGATTATCCTCTTGAGCGCCTGAAGATGGTGCTCGCGGGGATCATGCATGTATAAACAGATCTGCTGCACGGAGAAGGCAATGTCCAGTCTGGTGAATGTCAAATACTAGAGAGCACCGGCCAGACTGCGGTAGGCTGTAGGATCATCAACCTTAGGACTGGAGGCAGCATCGAGCTTGGACTTGCAGTCGACAGGGGTGGTGGCGGGTTTGCAAGGCGTCATGCCGGCTTTGTCGACGATCTCAAGAGCGTACTTCTGCTGATGAAGGAACAGGGTAGTAGGAGTGTGTGACACAAAGACTCCAAGGAAGTAGCTCAGGGAACCGAGATCAGTCATGGCGAACTTTGATCGCAACAGGGCCATTAGCCTAGACATGAGCGATGTAGAGGAAGCGGTGAGCACGATGTCATCAACGTACAGGAGAAGATAGGCGGTGTCAGACCCTGAGTGGAACACAAAAAGGGAGTGATCAGACTGACTGCCCTGAAATCCAATGCCAGTGAGGTACGTGGCGAACCCTGATACCAGGCGCGAGGCACCTGTTTCAACCCATAGAGAGACTTCCGGAGAAGGCAGACGTGAGATGGGCGGGTGCGATCATAGAAGTCTAGCGGCTGATGCATATATACAGTCTCCTGAAGGTTGCCGTGAAGGAAGGCATTCTTGATGTCAAGCTGATGGATAGGCCAATCCTTAGTAAGGGCGATGCTCAGAACTGTGCGGATGGTAGCTGGTTTGACGACCGGGCTGAAAGTCTCATCACAGTCAACCCCAACCTCCTGCGACTTGCCGTTGACCACTAGTCGAGCCTTGTGTCACTCTAGAGTTCCGTCTGACCTGTACTTATGCTTGAACAACCACATGCAGTTAATGATATTAGTGTCCCGAGGCCTTGGAACGAGGTCCCACGTGCCGTTTTTAATAAGAGCACTAAACTCATCCATCATGGCGGCTTGCCAGTTCGGGTCCTGTAAGGCCTTGTGGGGTGATTTAGGGAGAGGAGATATGTCGGGGGACGGAGTGAGAAGGTTGTATTTGGGGTTAGGTTTGAAGATCCCGGACTGCGACCGGGTCTTCATGGAATGGGCGGGGGGTGCAAGCGGAGGTTGGTGGTTAAGTGGGGCTGCCTGTGTGTGTGTGGGGGGGGGGGTGCGGCGGCCGCTGCCGGGGGGGGGGGGGGGGGGTACCCGCCGCAGGTTACGGCGCCCGCCACCAATCGATTTGGGCGGGGGGTTGGTTCCGGATGATGCTTGTTGAAATAGGTGGTGTAGGAGGGGTGGGAATTCATCAGAATCGGGTGGTGTGGGTGGGTTGGGGACAGCAGGGATGGGTGGTGTGGCGAAGGGGAAGGTCTGTTCGTCGAAAATCACTTGGCGCGAAGTGACAACCCGATTGGTATCCAAGCGAAGACAACGGTAGCCTCGATGGTGTGGGGAGATGCCCAAGAAGACACATTTAGTGGATCATGGGGATAGCTTGTGAGGGGCGGTGGCACTCATGTTGGGGAAACAGAGACATCCAAACACTCTAATGAGATCGTAGGAAGGGAAGCGCTTGTAGAGTGCCAAAGTTGGGATGGAGTTGTCAATTGCTTTGGAGGGAAGTATATTGTGGAGATAGGTGGCCATGTGAAGTGCATGCCTCAACCCAAAAGGAGAGGGGGAGAGAGGCGTGATGTAGGAGTGTTCGAGTTTTGTCATTGAGGGTGTGCATGATGCGTTCCGCTTTGCCATTTTGTGGAGAGGTTTGAGGACAAGAGAAGCGGAGGGCTATCCCCTGTTGTTGACAAAAGGAGCGGACGACAGTGTTGTCAAACTCGCCTCCCATGTCGCATTGAATAGCCTTGACAGGAAAATTGAATTGAGTGCGGACAAATGTGTGAAAGTTTACAATATGACTTTGTGTTTCCGATTTGTGGCGTAGGGGAAAACCCCAAACAAAATTGGTGAAATCATCAAGGACAACCAAATAGTATCGAAAACCACTAGCACTCGGAATACGAGATGTCCACAAGTCACAATGTATAATAACAAATGGTGCAAATGTATGGGAATGAGAGAGACTAAAGGGTAGTCTTTTGCTCTTGGTAGTTTGACATGAAGAACAAACGGCGGAGGCCTTATGACAAGAAATAAAACGGTTTGAACGGAGAGTGTCCAGGACATGATCGCCAGGGTGTCCTAGACGAGCATGCCAGACGTCCGAACGGAGGGTGATGTTGACAGGGGGCGGCGAGAGGTGTCTGACTGGCTGCGGGGGTTACCGGGTATAGGTCTCCTGAGCTATTGCACCGCATTACTGGGGTGCCCGTACGTAAATCCGTCATAAGAAAGCCAAACGGGTCAAATTGAATCGCCACGTGATTATCGATGGTGAATTGGCGAACGGAGATAAGGTTTTTGACAATGGCAGGGGCAAGGAGCACATTGTTGAACCAACATAACTAGGCACCACCAGGACGACGCCACCGAGCGTTGCCCAAGCCAGCAAACGGCGAGGAAAGCCAGCGATGAGCAAACAATCGACGGAAGGGAGTGCAAACGGAGGCGATAGCACCGGGTCGGAGCACCGCGCGATTCTAGAGATTGGGTCCGGATGGAGACCGCTTAAACGAAGAAGGGGAAGATAGGAGCAGACGGGATGAATCACAAGCCCACAACCCACAATTTGACATCAATCTTCAAAAACCCCATGGAAATTGGGCAACTGGAGGAAGATTACGTTCAAGGAGGTGGAAAGGACTTCCGCAATCAGAAAGCGAAAAGCCCGTGCCGGCGATAAACCAGAACCGAGAGGAGGCAGAGAGTTAGGGGAAAGAAGTAGCGACCCCGAAGGGGTGGATTGGGGCTCCCGGAGGAGATTTAGGGCTCCCAAATGAGATTTAGTTTGCCCTCAAAAGAGAGCTTTCTCCTTTAATGGAGAGGGAATTTGATCGTCGATGAAGTGTAGATAAACTCAGAAGATATCGAATTGCTTCTCGTTACTATAAGGTAAATTACCCAACTGGGTTGGGCCGAATTGAAGATTATTTAGAGAAGATAAAATATTGTGAGGAAAAGGGTGGTCGAACTGGAAATGCGTTATATATATTTTATATATATCTAACTGCTCATCACACAATGAGGGAAGCCCGTCCCCTAAAGGGATGAATTGTGAAATGTAAACACAGGAACTAGATTAGCTAGCTAAGCCAGCCAACCCTGCTAGCAAGGTGTCGATCCATGTATTGGATCTCTGCGTGTGTACGTGTATATATAGCCATATTACATATACACTAATATATTAAAATACTAAACCTATGAATGGAGGACAAAGAAGAAGTAATCTCGATGGATTATAAGGTGCAACCACCATAGCCTGGCTCTGCCAAAGACTCGGGCATACCATCTTGAAAACAATCAATGGGCGGAATAGTGAGGGTCTCCTGGGTGCCATAGGTGTTCCAGCAGAAAGGGTCATCGACGAGCTCCCCCTCGGCTGGAAGGAGCTCCACCTCGGACATGGTTATGTTGGTGCAAGGGACGGTGTCGCTGCAAGCAAAGTGGATAGGGGCAGTGGTGACGTTGTAGGTGCCCTTGATGTTCTTGTAGGACACGTCGGAGAGGTAGACTGCGGACGTCTCATTCCTGCAGGCCTTGCTCAGGCAGTAGTACTGGTCTATCAAGATGCAGTTCTTGGTGTTGTCCATCTGGATGTTCTCAAAGGATATCCCAGTGACCGACCCTGACCCTCCCTGCCATGTCTTGATCCTCACACCGTTGTCCGAGTCCCTAATGATGGCGTTTCGGACGGTGATGTTCGACACGCAGGCGTGCGTGTGCTGCACTCCCAGGCTGCCAATGCTGATCCCATGACTGTGCTCACAGGTCACCCCGTCGATGTCAACATCCATGCAACCAGGTCCAATTGAAATGCAATCATCTCCTATATATACAAATTAGTACGTGATTTGAGGGTGTGAATGGATGGATGGATCGTACATATCGGAATTGAATAGATCGATCGTACCATTGGCAATAAAGGAATTGGAAATGGAGACAGATTTGGTGTCCTGAATGTGGATGCCATCAGTGTTGGGGCTGCTCCTGGGAGAGTTGATGGAGAGTTTGTCAATGAGGACACCCTCACACCCATCAAACTTGACATGGAACTGTGGGCTGTTCTGGAACCTCACCCCACTCAGGGTCAGATTTGAGCTTATGAAGAACCTCATCATCTGCGCCCATTATCTTTCAAATATATTAACCAACACATTCACTAATTACTAATTAGAGGTCAATGCATCCATCATCCATTTAATGATTTATTTCACTTACCGCTGGGCTGTCGCATGGTCCAGGCAGCGTTGATCCATTTGGTCCCTGCCATCCAATCAATCATTCACATTAGTATTAATTAAATTTCATTAACTAAAAAACTACTTCCTCCGTTCCAAAATACATGGGTTTTTAGTTTTCGACACGCTTTTTAAGGAGTGGAAAACTCTATGAAATATTATTTTTTTAATTAAATTTTTTTATATAATTTGATACTTATTAGTAATAAGTATCAAATGATATAAAAAATTTGATTAAAAATATAATATTTTATAGAGTTTTTCGCTCCTTAAAAAACGTGTCAAAAAAGAAAAGCTCATGTATTTTGGAACGGAGATATATATATATATATATACTCCCTCCGTTCGGCAAAACTTGTCGTTTTAGAGTTTTGTTTTTGTTCGGAAAAACTTGTCATTTTAGGTATTTTTGCTTATATTTTACTAAAATGCCCTTGATTTGATTGATGTGTTGTGGGTTGTAGTTTTTGATAAAGTAAAAAGTAGAGTAATAATTAAGGGTAAATTAGTAAAAAAGAAGTGTAATTATTAGTTTTATTAAAAGTTGTGTGGAGAGTTAAAATGACAAGTTTTGCCGAACAGAGGGAGTATATATTAAATAAAATTACCAGTATAAGGCTAAAATTAAAAGGAGTTAATTTTAAAAAAAAATATTAATTAGACACAAGGCTTTCACGTTCTTAAAGACGTGTAATTTTAACTTTATAATTTGTGGTGTATCTACCAACACCCTATGTTTATAGGGGAAAGCCAAAATTAATTAAGCCCGACAAACATGGTCATGTACGTACGTATGTTCACAAATACTAAGGTGAAAATTTTCACCTCATCTTTTCTGCGCTTTAACTTTAACTTAAATATCTAAATAAAAAACGGTCATTCCGATGACCTATAAATACTATGAAAGATTCAGTGATACATTTCGAAATGATTTAGTTAACTTTACCGAGACTAAAAGTTTGCGCATAGTGAGTTGTAAAGGTTCGCATCTCTCTTTCGTGACAGATGGGAATACGGTACTAGAAAGAGTGACACGTGTATAGCTTATTCGGGTTAGAGTGTGCACGTGACTTTAGGTCGTCTTCTTCTACTTGTCAAATCAATATAATGGTATTTTTTCGCATCCATATTCTTCGTAACATACACTAAATTATTTTGTATATATTTTTTCAATACGAAAAATTATACTCCGAATAACACAATGTTTATTAACTCTTACTACATCCGTCTAAAAATACATTGTCTTTACTATTCACCTACGCTTTCTTAAAAAGATAAAAACTATATAAAATATTAACTTTTTTTATTAATTTTTTTAATAATTACAAATTTATTGATAATAAGTTTGTAATTATTAAAAAAATTTAATAAAAAAGTTAATATTTTATATAGTTTTTAGCTGCTAAAAAAACGTGCATAAATAATAAAAGTCCATGTATTTTTGAACGGTGGGAGTATTATAAATATCTATGTTTTAAGAAAATAAAAAAAATGGTATTTCTAAAACAATGTTCATTGCGAATAGTTGATGATTTAAAATATAGTATATATATATGGGAAATTTATAGAAAACCACCCGTTATATATAGCCTCTTACACTTAACCACCCATTAAACAAAAAATTACAGAAAACCACCCATTAAATAGATTTTGTTTTCAAGTCACCACCCGTTGTCTATTTTGATTAGGTTATTGTCAAATATATATGGTATTACATTATTGTAAGGTTTATATTTAACTTAAAATCTCAAATACATATAAAAATATATTTGATTAAATTTTTTTAAAATATTTTTTAAAAACTTAATGTATATATGAAAAAATTTGTTCTGTTTTATTTAGACCTGTCAAAACATGACCCGACCCGAAAACCCGACCCGACTGCACGGAATTTTTTGGGTCAAGACCCGAAAATTTTGACCCAGAATTTTTTTTCGACCCAAACCTGAAAACCCGGAAATTTTCTAGGTAATCTGGGTTTCGACCCGGTGACCCGATTGACCCGGTAATTTTGACCCGATTTACCCGATTGACCCGGTTACCCGATTGACCCGGTTGATTTATAATTAAATATAATTAATTTTTTATATATATAATTAAAATTTATCGCAAAATTATCAAATCATGATTTTTTTTAATTTAAAAAAGAAAAAATTGACAAACCCGAAATCGACCCGAAATAACCCAAAACCCGGTCAAACCCGGGTTCTAATCAACCCGGAAATACCCGGAACCTGTTTATCCGGGACTCGTTTTACCCGAGATCCGAACTGACCCGACCCAAACCCCACCCGAATGACCCGTTTGACAGGTCTAATTTTATTCCTAAAATTAATGGTTATAAATTTTATAGACTTCGTTTTAATTAAATTAAAATAAGTTTATAATTCATTAGTATTGTTTAAATTTAATAATTATTTTGATACTAATAATTAATTTCTCATTTTCTTTCATATTTGTAAACACCTACGTACACTAATCCACTATATACTAAAAATGAAAAAAAAATCTAAATATTGTTTAAATAATATTTTTCTCAAAAGTATTTTTATTAAATGTATCTTTATTAAAATCTGTTTGACTTTTTAAATAAAATTAAATAATATTTTCCACATTTAGAACCTCCGGCCCTTCAAATAAATTTAAAATTTGTACACACTTTTTCCCCTAATATATTAATATAAGTGTTTACCCCTAAAATAAATATAATTTAAATATATTCAAGTTTAAACTTTAAATTTTAAGTATAGAATATTAAAATATATTATATTTAATGGAATTCTAATGGAATTATGTGGTGGGTGGTGATTTGAAAACAAAACCATTTAATGAGTGGTTTTATGTAATTTCGTTTTTAGTGGGTGGTTAAGTGTAAATGGTCATATATAATGGGTGGTTTTCTGTAAATTTCCATATATATATATATATATATATACACATTAAATTAGGAGAGTTTAATTGGAAATAATATCGGAGATGATTATATATATATTTTTTACAATACTATTGTCATTGATAAGAAAAAAAAAACCAGGTCCAAAATAAAATTAAAAAAGAAAAAGAAAAAAAGAAATAGTACTATTGGATGGGAGAGAGTAATTAATAAAGGAGAATAAAATATAAAAAAAGGCAAGGTAGAGGTAGTTACCCTGTGAGGTTTACAAGGGAGATCCCACCACTTCTGACCAAGTCCGTCAAGGGTGCCTTTCCCGGTGAGGGTGAAGCCATCTAGCCTGTAGAACACCAGCCACTGCCTCTTGCTATCTTTTTCCGGCCAGCAATCTGGTCCCTCTGGCGGCATTATTACTCCATCCACCTATGTAGTTTTCATTTTATAAATAACTTCATCAGTTAATTAATACTTGCAAAATATAAGGACTTTTACTTTATGGCACGTTTTTTTAATGAGTTAAAAAATCCATTAAATATTAAATTTTTTTACATAGTATTATACATATTAACTATGTATATAATATTATGTAAAAAAATTAATAAAAAATTAATATTTCATAGAGTTTTTAGCTCATTAAAAAACGTGCTATAAAGTAAAAGCCCTTATATTTTACAACGGAGGTAGTACATTAATATTAATATTATTTTTTTGGTGAACACATTAATATTAATATTATTAATTAGGCATTTGAAGATATACAGGCTCCGTAGGCAAATTATAGGCATTACTTACTTGGAAGACAAGGCCCGGCTTGCAAGGCCCACTGAAAATAGTAGATGTGATGGTGAAGCCTTTGTTGGACGGAACCAAGATGACAGCCGACTCCACCCCACAGGCTGCCTTCCAAGCTGCCTGGAACGCAGCGGTGTCGTCAGTGAACCCGTCCCCTACAGCCCCATATGCGGTTACGTCGAACACACACGGGTCCTGCTGGCTCGGGCTCGGGTTCGGGTTCGGGTTCGGCTCAGGGTACGGGTCGGAGGGGACAACAACCGGGCTGCTGCTGCTGCCCGAAGAAGGAGGAGGAGTCGGAGATGGAGTCGGAGTCAGAGTCGGAGGGGAAGCACTCGGATTGCTGCCCATGTGATCCCTCTTGTGATAGTGGACTCTGGCTTCCACCAATATGCCACCCGCTGCTAATGCTATTGCCATTCTAATTATTGAGGCGTACAAAACGACCCTTCCAACCTCCATTGATCTTCTTTGTTAGTTGGATCGGAGGCTTTTGAATGGGTAGGCCGGCCTTGAAGAAATGAGTACGTTGCCCCAAAATAAATTTATGTTCATGTAATGTAATGATAAAATTCCAAGTATATGTTGCTCCGTTTATATATACTTACGCAATGCGCTTTTTCTTTTCCTTTTTTTTTTAAGCGAGGAAAAGTTTAGGACCAGAAACGCCTCTTAGGGTAGGCATGGCCGCGGATTAAGAGTCGACCCGTGACCCAGCGGGTCATACGGGTTAATGACCCAGCACAGCAGGTCAATGATCCGGAGGGTTTGGATCCTCGGGTCAGCGGGTTTAGGTGAGTAGTGGGTTAGGGTCGTAGGTTTTAAAACCCGTTGACCTAACGGGTCGACCCGTCGAATCAACCCGCCATTCCAAAAAAAGAAAATTGAAAATTTATTTTTAATAAAATAAAGAGGGAATTTGTTGAAAAAGCCTTTTAAGCATATTTGGTTAGCTAGATAGGTCCATTAATTGTTTTTTTAGCATGCTTAGCCCATTAATTGTTTTTTTAGCTTGCTTAGCCCTCTTGACCGGTTAACGGTCAACGTTGACCGTTGACCGGTCAACCCATTTTGATGACAACTTTTTTTTTTTTTTTAGTGATGCCATATTTTACCGTTTTGATGCCAACATTTTGTGGTGACAATTTTATATAATTGATGGCATAAGAGCTTAAAACGTGGAATCAAAATATTGTCACCTTATTGTCACTTTTCTAATGAAATGATTGGATGACTTTTTTTTAATGCCACTTTTTTAAAACATTGATGACATTTTTTGTGATGTCATATTTTACCGTTTTGATGCCAAAATTTTATTACATTTTATTTTCAATCTGATGCAACTTTTCTAATTAAATTATTGGATGACACTTTTTTTAAACTTTGATGCCATTTTGAAAAATTTGTATCACATTAAAGAAAAAAATGTCATCAAAAATACTACTTTGAAAAAATATCATCAAAAATATGGCATCACGGTAAAAAAAATATTATCAAAAAATTGACATAAAAAAGTGGCATCAAAGTGAAAATAAAATATAGTAAAATTTTGGCATCAAAACGGTAAAATATGGCATCACTAAAAAAAAAGTTGGCATCAAAAAAAAAAAAAAGTTGGCATCAAAATGGGTTGATCAACGTTGACCGGTCAATGGTCAAACGTTTGACCATTGACCAACCCACCATATTGGGAAGGGGGCTAGGACAAAACTAATTAAATTGATTTATGGGCTAGATGACTAATTGGATATTTAAAAAAGGCCCATTACCAAAATCGCCCTAAAATAAATTTATAATTATTATGTAAATTATTGCTAGAATAATTCACAATATTAGGTAAACTAATATGCAATGTGCAATGTGGGAGAAATAAACTCTCATTCTTCGTGTTTTATAGACTTGGAAGTCTTCCTTCTATCCCCTCATTTCCAATGTGGGACAAATGCTTCATCCCACGTTGAAAATCTTGTAGATGAAAGAGTTGATATGTAGATATAAAATCTTTCCATATTTTTAACACTTCATAGGAAGTGGGTGATAAAATAGGAAGTGGGTGATAAAATGTGATGTGAAGATAAAAAACTTCACATATCATTTTTTTTTTTTTTAATAGTCAATTTAAAAAAATAATTTTTTTTAAATAATGTAACCTGTCGGGTCAACGGGTCGACTCGAACCCGCTAACCCGTGAATTTTCGGGTTAGGGTTCGGGTTGACCAACCCTGTCAGTGTATCAAAAAAAAAAAAAAATTCACCAAAAAAAAAGAAAGAAAGAAAGAAACGCCTCTTAGAAATGCTTACGGTGTAAACACCTCTTATAGTGTAGTTGGATAGATTGATTATTCGTTCGTAACAACATAATTATTCATCGGACGTAATGTAATTATTCGTATGTATTAATAGTGTTTTCTCATCCATGGCGCGTTTATATAAAAAATAAATAAAAATCATTATAGATAGTAGGTAAGTTATACTTTTAATTCTCGATTCTTGATGTTTTCAATATCGAGAGATTGAAAAATGAAAAATGAAAATTTTAAAATTTAAAATTAAAAATTAAGGTCCAAAGTAAGTGTGTAACAAAATTCATGAATGAATATATGATCATGAAATCGCTTTACAGTTTACACATTGTTTATACTTTTCTTCCCAATTTATACGAAATATCCGTTTCGATGGCTATGGCATTCCCGATTTGACCGAAAAGGAGAGAAATCACCGGAAAGGAGTTGTGGATAGTAACCATAGGTCCCCGGTTCAAACACCGAAATTGCCGCTCTTTATTTACCAATTCAATAAAAGGAGAGAAACAAAATATTAAAAAAAATATATAAGCATTTAATTTTTTTTTACTTTTTGCATAAAACAGATGAAGGTTCAAATCAATTCACATTTTCCTTTCCCAATTTCAGCGTCGTCATCACATCACTGCTTGCAACGCACACGAAACATATCTCAACTGCAAAATCTTCCCACCATTTCATGTGCTTCCATCCGCGCAACTCGCTATACTCCTCCAACAACCACAAGTAACGATCTCCTCTTGTGGAGGGAAATGGATAACAACAAATCGATCAGAAGTTAAGATTTTTCCATAAAATATGAATGAATTTAAAAAAAAATAACAAATCAGATACCTCAACACATTGTTTATACTTTTCTTCCCAATCTAACAAATAAGATACCTCAACATGTTGATTTTCAAATGTTAGATTTAAAAAAATAGAAATCTAATTAGATGATAAGATTTTGACAGATTTAACCGAATGATTTTCAAATGTTAGATTAAAAAATTAAAAATCCAATTAGATGTTAAGATTCTGACAGAAAATAGGAAGAATTAGAAAAAATAACAAACCTATTGCAACTCATAAGAACTTACAGAAATGGCAAGCAACTCATTAGTAGCATGAGATAAGAACATTGCAACTCAAAAGAGCTTACAAAAAGAACTTACAAAAATGGCAAGTAACTCATAATTAAGTAGCTTGAGATAAGAGCAAATTGAACTTGTTTCACTTGATGTGGGAAAGGATTCGAACCCCGTGACTCTGGCCACCAGATCAGGTGCTTTACTTCCATAACCATCATCTCCATTAAAGGATGGTGTGTAGTTATTGTTGCCATTTGATTTAGTTGGGTAGGCATCTTCGCTAAAACGTGAATCTCTCTTAACGAAAATATGAAAGCATCATATATCACTCTCAGTAGATAAACAGGGCAGTTTTCATCCATAGTAAGTGATCGAGCACCTCGGATAAGTGAATGCCTTTATCACTACAATTACAATTAGATGAGGATATATATCAAAAAGAAGGGATCGACTCTCACCAAAGGAGACGGAGAAAATACTGAATCACCAAGAGTTTCATTGCACCAATCTAGTACTAAAATACAAACTCCTGGTAAAAAAAAATTTAATAAACATGGAAGTTATAGGAGGAAATGCAAACAATACCTGATGTTTGAGAATGATTTTGGACACAACTTTTTACGGGATTTATTATACCATTCAAATAAGTAGAGGAATCTTCCTTTGGTGCCCTCCTTCTCAAAAGTCATAATCGCTAAATTGGCCAACAAAACCAACTCACAGAGAATTTATGCGACCATCTGCAAAATATATTGGACTCTGTTAAACTTCCTAATTAATGAACAACTAATCACAATAGCATATTCCACATTAAACAGGACCGGAAAGTACAGGAATCATGTTCATAGAAAGAGATGGGCATCGGAAGGAGGTGGCGGCCAGTGTGCGGCAGCCATGGCCAACTGTTGCTTCAAGGTCGAAATCCATCACCGGTGGCTCTGGTGAAGGTGAGAAGGTCGATTAGGATTAGCCGATTAGGAGAGGTGGATAAAGGGTCGAAGGGACGAATTCGGAGAAGAAGATGGGCGTCGGAAGGGATGGGATCACTCACGCTTAAGCCGTGGCGAACTGCTTATCTTGTGGGATCACTGAACGGGAATGAAACTATGAAAGGGGCTGCGATAGTCCGAACTCCGAAGAGCAAAGGCGAGATTAAAGGGGCTTTCGGTTCGGACGACTAAAACATTAAAGAAAAATTAAAGAAAAAAAGGAAAAAAATATATAATTGGTTAACTAACACTCCTAAAACTCCTCTGGCAATGACACATTAGCAAACTCTTATCTTTTAAAGTTATATATAGATATAGATTCATATTTTCCTTTAAATCTCATCCATTGATTTTCCTAATCCAACACTCTATATTTATTCACAAATTATACTGTAAAATGGGTTTACAAATGATCTATTGTCTATATACAGGATAATTTTGGTGTAAACACCTCTTACGGTGTAAATTATAAACAGATTGATTATTCATAAGTAACAACATAATATTCATATTCATATGATATAACGTAATTATTCGTATAAGTTATGTTACTAATCAAAATTTTCTTTAAAATCTCAACACATTTTTCTAAATCAATTTCTAATTCAATCTTTCAAATTTGTTTACAAAAAAATGTTCACGATTTAATATACATGTACTCCCTGTAATAAAGTGAGTTAATAAGTGGTCCGTGACTTTTAATTTGTGCCTTTGTGGCCCGTGACTCTTAATTTGTGGCCTTGGCCATCTACACGTGTCATCTCCTCAGCGTCCTCATTTCAGTCCGGACTGATCGATCATCTCTTCCCCTTCTCAAATGTTCAACAAAACTTATTCAACCTGTTTCCCATATGAAAAAGAAACGCGGCCATTCAAATACCCAGACAATGAGATTCGCAAAACAAATCAAAAGCTGCATGCCATGCGGCCCATGCATAATAGATTCTGTGGCAACAAATCTATTATTATTATTTTTTTTATTTTATTTTTTTTTATATAAATAATCATTATTATTATCAACAAATCATTTTTATATAAATAATCATTATAAATAATCATTATTATTATTATTATTATTATTATTATTATTATTATTATTATTATTTTTTACTCCAAATAGTATAGAAATCAAACAACCAAATGTTTACAAGAAGTTAGCGGGCAGCCGAGAAACAAGCTGCGCGCCAACCCATGCTAACTTCTCATTAATCGTAGTTGTATAAATCAATTATAAAATTTTAAAATAATCAATATATGCATAAGATACAATTTAACCCAAATATGCATATATTTTTAGAAGATGTTAACTAATTTTAAAATATATGGATAAGATAAATTTTTATTCTAACTCTATGTAATCAATATATCTATATATGCATAAGATAAATTTTGAGCCAAATTGATTAGATATATGAATATATTTTTAGAAGATGCGGAGTATAATTAATTTTATAGACTATTATATAAGATAAGATTTTACCTATTTTCATTATTGGTAAATGCCCTAGAAAATATTGGTGAAACAAAGTGCAAAGAGTATTCACTTTTTTCTAAGGGGTATGGGAAGTGTTGAAAACCGAGATTCGAGATAACGAAAACGATTTGAGCGGAAGCGAGTGATAAAGAACGAGAAACTCAAACAAAACATGCAAGAACGAACACCAGAGTTTTACGAGGTTCGGTAAAAGATGCCTACGTCCTCGGGGCCTCAAGAATCGGTCGAATCCACTAAGTAATCGTTCAATAGAGGGTTACAATCAAGCAATGCAAAGATAAAACCTAGATTTAGCATGTATGAGCCTCAGAGATATAGAGAGAAGAAGACCCCATGCGTGGGATGACCGGAGATCGAAGAACGCTTCGATACTCCCAAACCCTAGATCTCCAGACGTGAGAGAAGCAGCAACCCAAGCCAGGAGCTTCGCTGCGCCACCACCAGGAGATCTCCGAGATCAACCAACGCCTTCGCCTTCACAATCGTCGGGGAGGAGCCAGAGACAAACCCTAAAACCCTGGGAGAGCTTTTGTGAAGAGGCGGAGGGGGGAGAGAGAGAGAGAGAGAGAGAGAGAGAGAGAGAGAGAGAGAGAGAGAGAGCCAATCTGAGCATCTAGGAGCTGGAAGAGAGCTTATATAGCTAGGTCACCAGATCTCAAGCGAAGCCAAGCCAAGGCAAAACGCAGCGCTTACTCAACACACACACACACACACACACACACGGGAGATATCTAATGAGAAGTGACTTTTCGGTGAGAGGATGAGAAGTAAGCCTTATACCCCTTAGATTAAAATGATTTTTTTATATGGATATAGGGGACATATCTAATGAGAAATATATCAATTTTTTTTTAAAAAAAATTGTTTTTTACGCTATTTATCTAGATGGTGATTTAAGCTTCATTTTAGGGTTTTTATGCTAATTTAAATTAGTTTTTTCATTCATCATCTAAAAAAATAGTATAAAAATAATTTAAAAAAAACATTGATATATTTATCATTAGATATGTCCCCTATATCCATATAAAAAAATTTATTTTAATCTAAAGGGTATAAAGCTTACTTCTCATCTTCTCACTCAAATGTCACTTCTTATTAGATATCTCCTCTATATATATATATATATATACCGTAGGTTATACACTATACCCCACTATTGTCCATTAGACTCGTTAGAGGATCAAGTCGATAACTCGACTCGATCAATACGACTCAGTCGAGTCTAACTACAACCGTGCATCCATGTATACCTTAGCATATAAATATATATATACACACACACGCTATAGGTATACTCATCATACACACATTCATACAAGCACATAACAATATTACATGCAACATATATGAAAGCAAGACATAGTGAAGTCAACACATAGCATTACAACTTTTTCTAATTTAGAAATATTGGTGAAAAATTTGCTAATAAATGACTTAAATATAGTCATCCTACTAAATGCCCTGAAAAATTTATCAAAACGTCCCTTGGGTCATTTGAGTTCGAGTAAATTGAGTTGGGTTTTCGGATTTGAGTCGGTTCTTGAGTCTTGACAGCTCTACACATACTTTATGGACTACTATGGGTGTGTATGGCTGCCGTTTTAACAGGTTAAAAAGTGTGAAATTATTAGTTGTTAAAAAAATAAATGGGTTTAAATGGTGTATGGGAACAACAAATAAGCTTTAGTCAGTTAAAAAAAGGGTTTATAAATAAGATGCATATTGAAGCTTATTTTGAGGTTTATATTCCATAATTACTATTTTACCCCTTCTCTTTTATCTTATTTGGTTTGAAAGTACCACAATACCCCTAATAAAAACCAAATAAACTCCACTTTTTTACAAATAAACTGTTTTTCGCCCCATACGGAGTTTATATTTTTTCATAAATTTTTAACTACTTTTACCAACAGTTTATAAATTTTTACCCTGTTTATAATTTTAGTCAGTTTATTAACTCCGTCCCATACGAAATATGTGGTTGTAAAGCCTGATCGACAAGACAAAAACTTATGTCTCGTGGCTCTCTTTTGTTAGATAGCTCCTTGTGGTTTTCAATAATTGCAACAAAATCAAATTTAATTATATGCTTCATAAAAAATTATTCCCTCCCTCAATTAAAATGGTAGGTGAGGAGGAACAACGACAACAGAATTATGAGGTTCACGGGGGTATCATTCTATCTTCGTCCAACACGTACGTACCCTCTACAGATTTTAGTATGATACTACTTTTTTTTTTTAATTGCTGATGATGCAAGGGGTCGGACTATCCCCGTATGAGTACTACTTAGCCTTTTTTCGTTATTAATAAAACTCCCCCTTGAGAAAACGGAGAGCTCCGCCTCTCATTTTTACCAAAAAAAAAAGAAGATTTTAGTATGATACTCCCTCCGTCCAATAATACATGAGTTTTTAAGTGAGTTTTTGTCCAACAATAGGGGCTTTTATGTTTTCTAGATAGGAAATTGTAATGATTTGTGTGTTGTTGACTTTTAAAAAAATAATTTGATTGGTTAAAATGTGCAGTGAGTTTAAAAAATAATAAAATTTATAAAAAAATTAGTGCAATGATGAAGTTTTTTTAAAAGTAAAGTGTTTTTATTAAAACTTGTGTAAATGGCTAAAAGCACATATATTTTAGGACGGAGGTAGTAATATTTTTTTTTTTTGAGATAATGTGTTGGCTTGCCCACTTTGGAAAACTCATTTTACTAAACCATCCACACAAAATTAAGTACTCCATCCATTTTTCTTATTTATCATGCGATTTTAAAAAAAATATATAAAAAAATATATAAAATATTAATTTTTTATTTAATTTTTTAAATAATATTATACTAATAAGTATGAGATTGTTAAAAAAATTATTAAAAAATAAATATTTTATATAGTTTTTATCACCTTAAAAAACGTATATAAATAATAAAAAGACATAAAAATAATAAAATAATTTTTTTACTCCGTATGTAGTTTTAATTACCTTCAAAAATATATCAATAGTAAAAGACAAATAAAAATAAAACAGAAATTTACAGAAAACTATCCATTAAATATAGGTTTTTACACTTAATCACCTGTTAAATATAAAATTACAAAAAACCACCCACTAAATAGTTTTTGTTAACAAATCACCACCCACCACATATTTCCATTAAAATTTATTCCATTGAATATAGTATATTTTAATATTTCATACTTAAAACTTAAAGTTTAAACTTGAATATATTTAAATTATATTTATGGTAGGGATAAAAAAAATATTAATATATTTGGGACAACAAATGTGTGAAAATTTTAAATTCTATATTTATTTGGAGGAAAAGGGTTCTAAATGTGGAATATTATTGAATTTCATTTAAAAATTTAAGAAATCTTTAAAAAGATACTTTTAATAAAAACAATTGAGCCTGGAAAATATATATTTTAAAAATATTTAGATGATTTTATTTTTTCAGTTTTAGTATACGGTGTAAGTGTTTACAAATGAAAGAAAATGAGTCACTAATTATTAGTATCAAAAATATTAATAAATTTAAACAATGCTAATGACTTATAAACTTATTTTTAATTTTGATAAAAAAAAGGACAATTTTCACCAATATACCAAAAAAATATGAGGTTTGTAAAAATAACCATGACATTGATAAATTGCAAACAGTGGGCCTAGTGTCATTTTTGCAAAAAAAAAAGCCCACTTGGTCAGCAGGTTGCAGGTCGGGCAGGAGGAGGAAGTGTTGTACAAGCGAGAGATCAGAGAGAGAGAGAGAGAGAGAGGAAGAGAGCAACGAAGAAGGATGCTCTTGACGGAGGAGAAGGTCGAAGAGGTTATCGACAGAGGCGAATCAGTTCGGCGGGAGGAAGTTGTAACCGGCGGAAGATGGAGGAGGAATCCGGCGCGGAGAAACCGAATCCGGCGAAACAAATTCGAACACAAGTAAGTAAATTCGTTCTTGAATCTATGAAACCCTAACTAAATCAGAACAAATTATTCTGCAATGTGTGATTTTTGAATGGGGGATTTCGATTTGAAACCGTAACACATTGAGAAATTTGGGTCGGAATTTCAGTGTCAAACTGTAACTCCATTAAAGAGAGGGGCGACAGATGCTGGGGAGAATGGGTTTTCAATTTTAGGGTTTTCAATATATGGAATGTCGAGTTGGAGTCCTTGGGGAGAATGGGTCGAATGAGGTTGAAATTATTTGAATGTACAAACCCTAACCTTATGGGTGGTGGACGGTTTGAGGATGAAATTGAAGGTCGTCGAAATAGGGTAGAAAGGAATTGAAAACCCCAATTAATATTTGAAATCTATATTTCGAAAACTTGAAAAGGGTATGCAGATTCGTTTATCTGGCTTGGTGAAACGATTGGATGGCTAGATTTAGTAACCTGTGTGTCGCTCTTCGAATTGGGGAAGTTTGATAGATGTTGGGTTTCTAATGATGTTGGATATGATAAAGAAAAATTTGAAAGGTATAATTAAGGAATGTGTGCTTATGAGTTTGAAAATTGGGAACTTGGAGAGAATTTGGAGATTGGGGTTGTTTGTAAATAGTTGTATATAAATATAATACTCACAATTGGTGATAGTTGTACATCTTTGTAAGTTTTTTCTATGTGTTGAAGTATGTTGTGATTGAAACGGGGCAGAGATACACTACATGAATCCGATGTCATTTGAGAGTATTGTAAGTTTGTATATGTGTATTATATAAGTTTATGAAGGTTTAGACTATTGTGTAGTTGTGTCATTTATTACATTCTTGATTCGTTTAAGTTGAGCATTTATTGCATTCTTGATTCATTTCAGTTGAGCATTTAAACATATGAGCATCTGTTTCAGTTGAGCATATGAGCATGTGTATTTGTGTAGTTGTAGTTGTGTTGGGGATGTTAATCGTTTCATATGATATATGTGCAGTGAACACTAGCTCTCCCTTCAGAAAAGTATTTTCGGTGGAAGTCGAAGCACTTCTCGAAGATGGGCCTCCTCAATGGAATGAAGGAGACCCTATCTGCGGCGGATTGGAAAATCTTGAAGGAATGCAGGCTAGGGGGCATTATAATGATCATGAATAATGTGTCGTGAAGGTTCGATAATGTAAAACAAAGTAATGTAAAGATACTCTAGAAGGGGGGGTTGAATAGAGTATGCCGTTTTTTCGCAAATAATCTCAAGACTTTTGAAGCTCGTGCAAAACCCTTTGAGATTAGACTTAGTCTTTTCTCTGAAAACCTGAATCGCAAAGTTAAACAATACGAACCAAATGCGGAAATAAGGTAAAGCAGTAAATAAAAGACTCGATGAATTATTTAGGAGGTTCGGCACGAACTTGGCCTTCGTCCCCACCTAGGGTTCTTCCACAACCCTAGGATTCAACCGGCTTTTATTGATTCACAAGACTTAGGATCCTAATAGCTCACCGAGAAGCCTCACTCTCCTATACAATTGCAATCTAGTCAACTCTCGTTCCCTTGGATTCCTAGACCAATCTAGAAGAGCCCCACCTCTCTATGCTATCTAGTACAATCCTCTTACACTTAGTGAATCAATCGCCTAGTGTCCACTTCCTGAGTTACAAACTCTCGAGTATAACACTATCACGAAATATATCTTATAAGATCAGTGTGTAACTCTCAAATGCTTTGAAATGAAATAATAGACTTTTAAGAACTAGTAGAGAGCACACGAAGAAGACATATCTCGCTTGAGAGCTTGAGTGTATGAAAGCTTGTGTTCACGAATGTAACTTTCTTCTTCTTCTTCTACCTTTTCTTTATAGAAGCCAAATCGACGCCAAGGATCTCCACCAACGGCTATAGCAGATCATGGCCTAAGAGAGATTCTTCACAATCTTCTATCTTTGGAAACTTCGGAAGCCATGATCAGGATTTGATTCTTCAGGTTTGAACGCTTAAGGAAGGATATAAAATTCAAAAGCTTCCTGAAAGGTTAGTGAATATATATAATAATAACTGGAAGCATATAATAGTATATAATAATATTGGAACAATATCATGGAGAACAGGTTTTGTGTTTCATCAACACTGCTAAAGCTTCAAGACCTTTGACAGAAACAGACTGTCAAAGCCTTTGAAACTTATTCCGATTTTCATCAAGGGAGAGGAGTTATCAATCTCCCCCTTGATGAAAGACAAAACCTGTGCATCCCTGCAACTTAGTCAAACATATATAATACAAGTGAAATCGGACTAAGTACCTGCATGAGTTAGACGAATGTTGGATAATAAATTTTAAAACATGAAAATATCCATCCAAAAGCAAAAACCAAGGTCTTCCAAGACCCTTGAATCATAACAGTTTTAAAAAGTCTAACGCCACAGACCATCTCCCCCTTTTTGTCTTTCAACAAAGGGAGGAGGTAAAACAGTCACCAAAAGTTTTGAAACAGTTTCCAAAAACCAGCAATGTTTCAGATTAGGTTAGGGTAGGGTAGGATAGAGTTAAGCTTCATCGTCCGGAACATCATCAGTGAGCCGCGACCACAGACCTTGCAACAGCTTGGTTACCCCGCTCATCTCCGTCATAAACTCCTTGTGCAACTCCTTAATATCAAGGCGAACTTCCTCCAAGCCCAACTCCAGGTTGTCCATGCGTTCACCAACGGCTGAGGCAGTGGGAAGAGCTTTTGAAGGAGAGGCAAGACTCCAAGTCCCTTGGGGGGGCCGAGTGATGCCTATTTTTTCAAGGCTCTTGGAGTCGAACTTACCCATATGACGCTGTTGTTCTTCATTTTTGAAATCGATTCCAGAATCTTTGAAGATATGGGTCAAAAGGGTGGCAAAGGGGAGGGGATTTCCTTTTCTGGCTTTTCTAGCGTGAGCCATGGATCCAAGGATAGTGTTGGCCAAATCAAGGTCAAGGCCATTTAAGATGCGGTATAGAAGGATCATGGCATTATTGGTAAGGAGAGAGCGAGAGTTTAGACGGGGTAAGAGGCAACGCACAATAATGTTAAAAATAATCTTTGCCTCTAGGGTAAGGGATGAGTGGGTAAGCTGTTTTGAGGTACTATTGGATGCTTCGGGTAGGAGATATTTGGATCAGGCAAGGGCTATGCATTGTTCTTTTGTTGGGTTCTCGGGAGAGGGTGGACAAGGTCTAGGCAGGCCAAGGAAATCAGCAAAGTCAATAGAGTTGAAAGAGATTCTAACCCCCTTGACGATGGATTTCAAAGACCAACCATCGGGTTCAGGCATCGGATTGTTTGAGTAGAGATATGCATGGTAAATTCAAAGTTTCAAAGAAAGCAAGATCTAAAAAATCAGAACATCAAATCTTACGAGTTTGAAACTCATCTACCCACTTTCCAGCCGTTTCAGCATCATCAAACCATGAAGATGGTAAGGATTGGTTTACCTGGATGTAGGCAGGTGGATCAACATTCTTTCTGCGAGCAAGTGTTGGAGCAGCCCTCTTGACAGGCGCCTCAAGACTTCTGAGAGTGCCCTTCTTGGTACGCTTGGGAGATGGAGGCTTTGGAGGCTTAGTCGCTGTTGGGGCTTTCTGCTTCTTTGGAGACGGGGGAGGAGGAGAAGGAGAAGGAGAGGCAACAGGTTCCGACTCCTCTTCCTCCTCGTCCTCAGACCCTGAGTCCTCAGCGGACCCTTCAGCATCCTCGTTGTCTCCTTCAACGTCCTCGTCATCGCCAATCTCGTCTTCCTCTTCTTCTTCTATCTCTGGTTCCTCCTCAGTGGGAACCTCCTTCTCAGCCTCTTTTCGAATTCTCTCGGCCTCCTCCTCGGCCAGTTTCCTTGCCAGCTCGGCCTCTTCCTCGACCTTTTTCTTTCTCAGAGCTTCTTCCTCGGCTTCCTTGGCGGTATCCCGTTCCAGAATGGCGTCGAGATCCTCTTCTTCCTCCTCATCATCCACCTCCTCAGCGATGATTTTCTTTTTCCCTTTTGCTTTGCACTAAGAGGCTTCTTCGCTGAGCGTTTTTTGAGAGCCCCTAGTTACTGTAGTCATGCTCTCAACAATGGTGCTCTGGACAACAGCTGGGACGATTGCTTGTGGAGTGGGTTCAGGTTGAGGGGAAGTAGCAGTGGCCTGGCGTCCCTTGGGGGTGGAGCCAAGTATTTTGGGTGTGGAGACTTTCTTTGATTTGGGAGCCATGGAGATATTCGGCTAGAGTTTTTAGAACAAGTTGAGAGGTTGAAGGAGAAGTAGAATGGGAAAGGTTTGGATAAGTTTGAAGTGGTGAGAGAATCGGGTACAGATTAGGGTTTAAGTACAATGAGATGATGAAGTTGATGGGACGTGTTTAGAGTTCCAAGGATGAGTAATGAAAACATTGCCAATTTGAAAAATATTTCTATTTAAAATTCAAACCTTCTCACAATTTAAAATAGGAGGGAGATATCCGAAAATATTTTGTTCCAAAAATAAAACTTGTACTCGGATGGGTGAATAAAGTGTGTAACAAATATAGAATTTTAAAATCCATTAAAAATATACTCGATCAAATATCTAAAAAGATATTAACCAAATATATATGATCCGATATCTGTACTTTACCATTCAGTTCACAAACCTTGACATAATTCTCAAAGGTCTTGACACTGAGTAGAATTTATCTTTTGTAAAGAGAAAGCTCCCCCTACGAAAGTGCATCCTTGTTAAGCATCCCAATCTCATGTCTAATGAAGGTGAACTTGTCCTCTGCCAAAGGCTTAGTGAAAATTTCAGCCTATTGATAATCAGTAGAAATAAAGGATATGGACACATCACCTTTTTCGACATGGTCTCTAATGAAGTGATTCCTTACATCAATATGTTTTGTCCTTGAATGTTGAACAAGATTCTTTGTAATTGATATGGCACTTGTATTGTCACACTTAATGGGAATACCTATGAGGTTGATTCCAAGATCTCTCATTTGTTGAGCTATCCAAAGGATTTGGGAGCAACAAGCTCCAACTGCTATGTATTCGGCTTCGGCAGTGGATAGAGCAATTGAGTTTTATTTCTTTGAATGCCAACTGATCAGGGATGCTCCTAAGAATTGACAACATCCTGATGTGCTCTTCCTATCCACCATATAGCCTGCAAAATCTGCATCAGAATACCCGATTAATGTAAAGTCTTTTTGCTTTGGGTACCATAAGCCAAACTCCTTAGTGCCATTGAGATATCGAAAGATCCTCTTCACAGCTATGAGGTGAGATTCTTTAGGATCAGCTTGAAACCCAGCACACATGCAAACACTAAACATGATATCAGGTCTACTAGCTGTAAGATATAGTAAAGATCCAATCATTCCTCGATACTCCTTTTGATTGACACTCTTCCCAGTCTTGTCTTGATCTAGAGATAATGTTGAGCTCATGGGTGTCTTGGCTGCTTTGGATTGATCCATCTTGAATTTCTTCAAGAGATCCTTAGTGTACTTGCTTTGGTTTACAAAGATCCCTTTCTTAGATTGATGAACTTGTAATCCCAAAAAGAAGTTGAGTTCACCCATCAAGCTCATCTCAAATTCACTCCACAGAATGTCAGAAAATTCCTTGCACAAAGATGTGTTAGTAGCCCCAAACAATATATCATCAACATAAATTTGAATAACCAAAATGTCATTTCCTTTGGTCTTGATAAAAAGAGTCTTGTCGATCAACCCCCTTTTAAAATCATTTTCTAAAAGATATTTTGACAAGCGCTCATACCAAGCTCTTGGGGCTTGTTTCAAACCAAGCGCTTTGTCTAGTTTATAAACATGATTAGGAAATTCCAAACTTTCAAAGCCTGGGGGTTGAACCACATAAACTTCTTCCTCTAAGAAACCATTAAGAAAAGCACACTTGACATCCATTTGATATAACTTTATGCTCATAAAAGATGCAAATGCTAATAAAATGTGAATGGCTTCAAGCCTGACTACGGGAGCAAAAGTCTCCTCGTAGTCAATACCTTCCTCTTGATTGCAGCCTTGAGCAACAAGCCTTTCTTTTTTCCTCACGATCTTACCAGTCTTATCTAGCTTGTTTGGAAATACCCATCGTGTGCCAATGACTGATTGATTCTTTGGCCTAGGCTTCAAGGTCCAGACTTTGTTCCTTTCAAATTCGTTAAGCTCACTTTGCATAGCAATGATCCAGTCTAGCTCTTGAAGGGCCTCATCTACCTTATTTGGTTCAATAAGAGAAACAAACGCGTGAAAAGCACAAAGATCTTTAAGTTTAGAACGAGTTTGAACACTAGATGTAGGGTCATAAATGATATCCTTTAATGAGTATGATGAGGAGTATTTGAATTTTCTTTTGTTGGTCTCAACTCATTGATTCGTCACACCATCAGGATTGATTTGTGGTACATCTGACTCCGTGGTCCTGTTATGTTCAGTTACAACAGTTTCTGACGTTTCAACACTGTTGGATTAGACACCAAGGGCTTTGGACGAATCTTCAACACCTTGGGCCAATTCTTCAGTGTTGAGAATCTGTTCCTTCATGTTCCTCTTCTCTGTGTTCTTGGTAGCAGCATCATCACCTTCCTCGTTCTCTGCATGGATGTTAAGATCTATATCTGCAACACTTTCACTCAAAGAACCGTCATTGCATTCATCAAATATAACATGTATACTTTCTTCAACTAACTGGGTCCTTTTATTGAAGATTCTATAAGCTTTTCTACTAGTAGAGTAGCCAAGAAATATACCTTCATCACTACGCGCATCAAATTTCCCAAGGTTATCTTTTCCATTGTTATGAACAAAACAAGTACAACCAAAGGGTTTAAAGTAAGATATAAGTGGTTTGCGGCATTTGAAAAGTTCATAAGGAGTTTTCTTTAAGATGGACCGAATAAGACAACGATTTAAAATATAGTTAGCTGTGTTAACAACTTCAGCCCAATAGGTTTTAGGTAATGCATTTTCTAAAAGCATAGTCCTGACCATGTCCTCTAGGGTGCTGTTATTTCGTTCCACAGCCCCATTTTGTTGAGGTGTCCTAGGAGCAGAAAAGTTATGGGAGATGCCATATTTAGCACAAAACAAATCAAACTGAAGTTGATCAAACTCCCTACCATGATCACTCTAAATTGACATTATGGGCTCGTTTCTTAAAGTTTGCAACTCCTTACAAAGTTTTGAAAACTCAAATAAGGCCTCTGATTTTTCTTTTAAAAATGCAACCCAAGTATATCTAGAAAAATCATCAACAACGACAAGCATGTACTTTTTACCATTGGGAAATTTGACTCGCATAGGACCACATAAATCCATATGTAAAAGTTCAAGAGGTCTAGAAGAACTTACAACCTTTTTGGGTTTGAAAGAGCTACGTGTTTGTTTACCTCGTGTGCATGCATTGCACATATCAATACCTTTGAAGTCCATCTCAGGTAGACCTCTTACAAGCTCTTTGGACACAAGCTTCTGTAGTGTATGTGGACTCACATGACCGAGTCTCCTGTGCCAGAGCTTTGGATCATCTGTCAAAGCCTTTAGACAAGTTAAGCTTCCTTGTGCCACTTGATCAGCATTCACATCGTATATATTGTTGTAACGATATGCAGTAAGTATAACTTCACCTGTATCTTCTCTGCACACTAGACATCTTTTTTTTTGTTAAATCTGACATTATTGCCACTATCACATAATTGAGAAACACTAAGCAAATTATACTTTAAACCATTCACAAGATAGACATTTTTAATACTATGGTTGGAATCACTCCCAACGCTACCAATACCAACGATGTCACACTTTCCTTTGTCACCAAGAGTGATTATTCCCGTGGATTGCTCATTTAGATCATGAAAGAGAGAACTCTTCCCACTCATATGCCTCGAGCATCCACTATCAATAATCCATTTTTGCTCATTCACCTTGGTGATCTCCTGCAAAACAAACATCAACCTTTGTGGCTAGACCAATAAGCAAATTTGGATCTATTATTAGGATAAACCATATTTGGTAAAATAGTGCCTTTGGGGACCCAAACTTGTGTTATCCGTTCTTTTCTCAAATGAACAGGAAATGTATTGCGAATGATATATGAATCCTTTCTTCTATAGGGGCAGGTCTCTTTTACATGTCCCTTTCTAGCACAGTGGTGACATATAGGAGAGGTTCTGCTTCCTTTTGCCTTTACAAAGGTGGTAATGTGCTGCTTCTTTAAAAACCTTGGATTGTAACCAATACCACTTTTGTTTAGAGAACTTTGTTGCTCACCCAACATCCTATCAAGAGTGTCTTTGGATTTGGTAAAACTTATGAGGGCTGTCTGTTGGTCTTGAATCTTATTATTCAAGGAGATCTTCTCGTTCTCTAAGTCATGATGTTCACTTCTCAGAGACGAGAGATCTTGCTTGAGTTCAGATTTCTCTGAGTCAAGAGTCTTGACTTTAATGTCAAGACCTGAATAAGAAGCTTCAAGACTTTTGACCCTTGATGTCCACTAAAATAGCCATGTTGAAATGCACATTTTAGCTCCATATTTTATACACTTTGCATATTTTGGGATGGGAATATGTTGAATTTATGTAATATATGCTTATTTACAAGAAATAGAGGTCTACATAAGTTTTGGTTTAATGTTACAGAATTTGGAGTCATTCCGGGACAAAACCAAGAAGCAAAGATGGAAGTCGAGCCTTACTCGATATCGACTTCTTTTCCTCGATATCGACCAAAGAGTCCGGGCACAGCATGATCGAGGACAAGCCAGATCGAGGAACTAAAGACGAAGCCTACCCGACTCCAGAACCTTACTCGATATCGAGTACTTCTACTCGATATCGACAAGACCCAAAGTCATGCCCGGAGTCGAGGAAAATCACCTGATCGAGAAGCCAAAGACAAGACAATGTCGACCACCACTCCTCGATATCGAGTTAACTACTCGATATCGACAAGACTAGAGCACATGTTCGAGCAGATCGAGGACCAGTTACTCGAGCAAGCCAGTGAAGCCAAGTCGACGACACACATTTCCTCGATATCGAGGAAAGTACTCGATATCGAGGAGAAGGATCCTGGGCCGCGTTACGCGGTTGGGCTGTCTGACACGGTTTGGGCTTTCTTGCGAGCGAAGGAGTCCGAAATCTATCAAGTCTATCAAGATCTATCCATGGAGAGAAGATTTATCCACACATGAAGATATTTAGCTCTTTAGATATATTTTCCCTTTATGATAAATATTCCTTTTATTAAAGTTTTATCTTTATTATTAGATAGAGATTTCTTTCCTTGATTAGCAAGGATTGAAAGCCTATAAATAAGGCCTTATGGGCTGATTTCTATTAATTCAATTCAAGACACAATTAGTTACATAGAGGTAGAGAGAGAGAGAGAGAGTGAGTGGCCAAGAGGAGTTTGTGAAGCGAGAGCGGAATTGGATTCCTTTGGTTGTAAGCTCTATTTAGTTTTATTAATGAAAGTTATTTCTTTGACATCAATGTCTGTGATTGCTATGAAGCGCTAGTAGTCCACCTACTTCTAGGGTTGGGGTGAGCCCAACGATAGCCCTGCGTGTTTGAGGTAAAGATCCGACTTTTATCATGTTTTGAGCATCTACTACTTGTTATGTTTTTAGTACCCATCTAATGGAGGTCCATGCTAACAACTTGGATTGTAAAAATAAAATCGGTAGATACAATTAGGGTTCTTGAAAGAGTTGTCTAATTGTTGGAAAAGGCGAAAGCTTGGTCCTTCGATGCGGTTTACATGATTATCTATTTTATTCCTGCCTTATGCATGCTTGGTTATCGTTGTCGCAAACCCTAATCTTGGAAGTTCTCTTTCATTCATCAAGTTACAATTTGAAAACTGCTTGTTTTTACTTTTTGTTTCTTCTCGATATCGAGTAATCTACTCGATATCGACTACTGATCTTCGATCCCAAATCTCCGTAGCTTTTGTTGTGCAGGAACTCGACCAAGAATCTCCTCAACGTCGACAAAGTTACTCGATATCGAGTAAACCTTGCTCGACATCGAAAACATCATGTGATTGCTACTGCTTTGTTCGACTTGCCTGATCTTCTGTCGACTAACCCTAGTCGAGATTGAGCAACCTGTAGGTCGACTTCTGTCCGTGAGATTCCACCACTGCCTAGGATCCGCTGACACGCTTCCTCGTGGATCGATCCTGACTTCCCACTATTGCATCGGGAGGAAGTCTTGTAATCATTTGCAAGGGACAGAATCTGGTTTGCTTTGTTTTATTCGTATTCTATTTTCATTCTCGATTTCCTTCTTTCAACAAATTGGCGTCGTTGCCGGAGAAGCAATCATTCGCGCCTTAGGTAGTTAAAATCTCACATTTGCTTTGAGTTACTTCGCATGTGTATGCGCTGTTCTGGTCAACCACCTGAGTTAGACGGCTTAGACGAACCAAAATGCCTCTTACACATCCACGCTAAACTAAAAAGAGCCATGGCGGCCGCAAAAACACAAGAACAACTAATTGAGAGGCTTCGGAGGGAAATAGCCACCAAAGATACTGCTCTCGCTACTGAGAGAGCAGGAAGGGAACAGGAAGCTGAGCGTGCGAGGCAAGCAGAAGCTGAGCTTGCCCAATACCCAACCGACTCTCGTCGTGCCTGAATCGGCTATTCTAATCCCTCAAAATACTTTTGAAATTCTCACTCAATTCCTTATAGAACTAAAAAATAATGCTTTTCATGGGAGATTTAATGAATGCCCACTTGAACATATTACCAATTTTTCTGACATGTGTCGTATTCTTGCTGAAGGTACTACTCTAGAATATGTCAAGATGAAAGCATTTCGTTAGTCTCTCGCCGGTCCTGCATTGAAGTGGCTAGAAGGACTGAAACCACGATCCCTCACAACATGGGCTCAAGTAGAGCAAGAATTTCTCAACAAATTCTTCCCTCCTGCCAAGACAGCACTCCTCCATCAGAAGATTACAGCTTTCAAACAAAAGTCTGGGGAGCCGCTGGCCAAAGCATAGGAACGATATAAGGAACTGTTGCGATCTTGCCCTACTCATGGAAAGCCACCCTACGTCATTCAAGAGATCTTCTTCAATTCTCTTGACCAAGTCACTAAGGACAGGATCAATCAGTATACTCGATATGAGTATCTGACGATGCCACTAGCGAACGCATGGGGTGTACTAGACAAGCTCACCAACTACGACAACAAGTATGGGGCTTCAACAAACTATGATGAAGATGCCTATGCCAGGACAACCCTATCCATGCCCCTCTATGAGCCTTCCAAGGAGACTGACCCAGATGTCAGGGAGCAGTACTACAGAGACCAGAATCGCAAGCTCCTCAAGCAAGTCAAGTCTCTCTCTGTCAACCAGCCTTGCATCGAATGCGGATCACAGCGGCACACCACTACTGAGTGCCCACAAACAGATCAAGTCAGGACGGCAGAGACACACGAAGAGGTAGCTTATGCAGGGGGTCCCAATCGCTATATGGGGGATCAAAGGTTCTATCAACCACAATGGAACCAAGGTGCTCCTAAGAATCCCCGGCCATACAGAGCTCCAGGACATCCAGAAATGGACCAAAAGAAGGATGATTTACATCTCATCCTTGATGAGATGTGCCGGAATCAAGGCACCATCAACAATCAGTTCCAGAACATCAATGCAAAATTTGGAGAGCAAGACATCTGGAAGAAGAACATTGAGACCCAGATGGGTCAATTCGCGGCGCAGATTCCATGACCGACCGGGCAACTCCCTGGGCAAACAGAACCAAATCCTAAGGGGAAGACCGAACACGTCGCAACTATAAAGCTCAGGAGCGGGCGCCAATTACAAGAGCCAGAGGTCGGAAAGCACCAAGACAAAGCATAGCAACAACTCGACAAAGAGCAGCAGCAACTCGATGTCGACCAAACCTTGGTCGATATCGACAAGAACCAACTCGACACAGAGGAGAATCCAAGCTCGGACTCATCTGCACAGCCCAGCAACTCGAGATCGACAACTCTTGTCGATATCGAGCAAACCGTGGTCGATGTCGAGGAGAAATTGGCCGATGTCGACGACTCTGCAACATCTCCGACGTCTGTTCTGGCTCCAAAGCAGAAAAACACACTGCATTTCCCTTCCAAAGCGCTAAAAGATCCCACTGCAGGTAGGTTCAAACGTTTTGTTAATATGCTTCGAGAACTGAATGTCTCTATTCCTTTTACAGAAGCTCTACAAGAGATGCCTGCATATGACAAATTCCTCAAAGAGATCCTGAGAAACAAGCAATCCATCTCAGAAATCGCCAGCGAATGCAAAGTGCACCACTTCCCTGAGAAGAGACCCGACCCTGGTAAGTTTTCTGTTACTGTGGGATTTGGACAATATAAATATGAGTCCTTATGTGATTTAGAAGCAAGTGTGAGCATCATGCCCTTATCAATCTGGCGGAAGGTAAAGATAGGATGTATAGAGCCTGTGGATGCCAAACTTTACATGGCGAACAATACAATAGTCATCCCTACAGGTATGGTTGAGAATGTCCCTGTCCAGGTTGGTAAATTCTTTATTCCAACTGATTTCCTTATTATAGATTGTGCTGAAGATCCTACTAGCCCTATTATTCTTGGTAGACCATTCTTAGGTACTGCAGATGCCAGGATTAGTGTCAAACAGCGACTGCTCACCTTCACAATAGGCGATGAGGTCTTAGATTTCTCTTTTGGCCGTGTAAAAGAGGAAATTTCATGGCTTGAGGTAAAAAGCATCAGCAACCACGGGATCAAGAAAACAACGGAGGAAGGCACCAAAACTCTGCTCGATATCGACAAGCCTTCCTCGATATCGACCAAAGGGGTACTTGATATCGACCAAGATTCTTCGACATCGACTTCCCCTGCTGAGCACCAGACTTCCCAAGAACCTAAGTATGGGGTCCCTTTACTCGATATCGACCAATCTTGCTCTATGTCGACTAACCCTAAGCCCGAAGATTTCTGTTTTTGGGCCCGAAAAGGTAAGTTCAGGTATGAGTTCTACTCCTCCTCAGTCCGTTAAGAAATTTATAAATAATTTAAGGGGAGGTAAGGCCTCGTGGCAAGAGAATCTGCGGAAACTGAGAGCTGGAAAGAGAAAGAAGAAAGAAAAGGAAGATTATGCAAGCAACCACCTGTCAGCTGAGCTTGCATACTACAATCAGGACCTAGATGATCCGGGAGAAGGGCCAAGCACAAGCGGGCCCCACATTGACGGTCATTAAGCACAAACGGAGAAGTCGGTCTAGCGACTCTAAAATCTAGAGCATGTATATAAAACTTTTAGAATTTTGGGACTTTGGAACTTTTGATTTTGGTTTTGGTTTTTGTTCTTTAGTTTAGAATACTTCATGTGGGAAGTCTTGTCTTTGTGTGAAATCTAACACTTATAGGTCGGCAAGCATAAAAGGATCGTGAAAGGTGGAATAAAGAAGTCCCTGAAAAACAGTCGAAATCGACTAGGCCAGTCGAGAACGACCAAGAGGAGCAGCCCACAGTTACTCGATATCGACCAAGAAAAAAGGCTCCTCGACTTCAGCATTCCACTAGACGCTGACAGCTTACTCGATATCGAGTACAGTACTCGATATCGACTACCAAGTTCCTCGACATGCCCTGTTTTGCCTTCCTCGACGCATTATTCGGTGAGTTCCTTCCTTTACCCTTGTTTTTATTTGATTTATACAGTGAGGACACTGTATATTTTAAGTATGGGTGGGGGAAGAACTCATTATCATTATTATATGTTTTATTATTGTTCTTGGTTTTACATGGTGAATTTTGAGTAAAATTTCAAAATTTTGTGCATAATTGCTAAAACTCAAATTTCTTTAAGACATCTCTCATTGCTCGTAAATTGTTCAAAGAGATAGTGTCATGGAAGCTTTATTGAACTCAACGATGCAAAATTGGATTCATTAGAGAAATAGCATGAAATTGCCTAGTAAAGGGAAGTCACAATGAAGTGCATTATTTTCTTGAAAACCATGAAAAGAGGTAAAATTTGATGTTGCTTTTGACATGTTGCATGATAAGAGGATGGAGGACTTTATATTTCCATATAATGCTCATATTGTTATATCCTAGCCATACCTATGCTTATACACCACACAAGCCATATATATGCCTTATTTCATATATTGCTCTACATGATCCAAATATTTTCCATTCTTTACCTTATTTCCTATTCCGGGATTATGTTGAGAATGATGTTACATTATGGAGATTGTTATATGGTTGTTGTGTTCATTATTGGAGTTTGGTAGGAAATTGTTTCAAATATATGGAAAATTAAATGAGTGAAAGAAAATCCGGTCACCTCAGGAGATAAAGGTAGATCGACCCTGCATGCGTTGAGATAATAGTTCCGCGAGATGGGACACAATGTGAGGAGTCCAAGGCACTAAGTATACGAGGCCATTCATGAAACCCATGTTTGCGACTCGCGAGAAGGCAGTGCTGAGGTCAGAGAGTTAAAAACATTATTATTAGAAAAAGCATTATGAAAGGTGATGATTCTTATGAAAAAGGAATGTGGTATGAAATTTGGAAAGTACTCCATTTCCCCGGATCATTAGCACCACATATATTGCCAAATATTGCCCACCTTTAGCCTTTTACCAAATCTACTCCTTATTTGAGCTTAATGAAAGTCCTCTTGATTATTAATGCTTTGTCACATATGAATTGTTTTTGCATTACCCTCCTTTTATGAGTAGATGTTGCTTTTTATTTTGCACATGCATGGATTTGTTGCACAAGTACCTTTTCGATGATGGTAATTGACTGCATGGATATATGAGAATGAATCTTTGATGTTGAGAGTTTAAATTCTTCCCCTAAATGACCATCCAAGTTATTGCTTGGGGACAAGCAAGTTTAAGTATGGGGTGATTTGATGTCCACTAAAATAGCCATGTTGAAATGCACATTTTAGCTCCATATTTTATACAGTTTGCATATTTCGGGATGGGAATATGTTGAATTTATGTAATATATGCTTATTTACAAGAAATAGAGGTCTACATAAGTTTTGGTTTAATATTACAGAATTTGGAGTCATTCCGGGACAAAACCAAGAAGCAAAGACGGAAGCCGAGCCTTACTCGATATCGACTTCTTTTCCTCGATATCGACCAAAGAGTCCGGGCACAACATGATCGAGGACAAGCCAGATCGAGGAACTGAAGACGAAGCCTACCCGACTCCAGAACCTTACTCGATATCGAGTACTTCTACTCGATATCGACAAGACCCAAAGTCATGCCGGGAGTCGAGGAAAACCACCTGATCGAGAAGCCAAAGACAAGACAATGCCGAGCACCACTCCTCGATATCGAGTTAACTACTCGATATCGACAAGACTAGAACACATGTCCGAGCAGATCGAGGACCAGTTACTCGAGCAAGCCAGTGAAGCCAAGTCGACGACACACATTTCCTCGATATCGAGCAGAAGGATACTGGGCCGCGTTACGCGGTTGGCTGTCCGACACGGTTTGGGCTTTCTTGGGAGCGAAGGAGTCCGAGATCTATCAAGTCTATCAAGATCTATCCATGGAGAGAAGATTTATCCACACATGAAGATATTTAGCTCTTTAGATATATTTTCCTTTTATGATAAATATTCCTTTTATTAAAGTTTTATCTTTATTATTAGATAGAGATTTCTTTCCTTGATTAGCAAGGATTGAAAGCCTATAAATAAGGCCTTAGGGGCTGATTTCTATTGATTCAATTCAAGACACAATTAGTTACATAGAGGTAGAGAGAGAGAGTGAGTGGCCAAGAAGAGTTTGTGAAGCGAGAGCGGAATTGGATTCCTTTGGTTGTGAGCTCTATTTAGTTTTATTAATGCAAGTTATTTCTTTTACATCAATGTCTGCGATTGCGATGAAGTGCGAGTAGTCCACCTACTTCTAGGGTTGGGGTGAGCCCGACGATAGCCCTGCGTGTTTGAGGTAAAGATCCTACTTTTATCATGTTTTGAGTATCTACTACTTGTTATGTGTTTATTACCCATCTAATGGAGGTCCATGCTAACAACTTGGATTATAAACATATAATTGGTAGATACAATTAGGGTTCTTGAAAGAGTTGTCTAATTGTTGGAAAAGGCGAAAGCTTTGTCCTTCGATGCGGTTTACATGATTATCTGTTTTATTCCTGCCTTATGCATGCTTGGTTATCGTTGTCGCAAACCCTAATCTTGGAAGTTCTCTTTCATTCATCAAGTTACAATTCGAAAACTACTTGTTTTTACTTTCTGTTTCTCCTCGATATCGAGTAATCTACTCGATATCGACTACTGATCTTCGATCCCAGATCGCCATCCTCATCTTCGGAATCAGATCCATCTTTGGGGTCATCCTTCTTAGACTTGAGCGCCAAGTTCTTAGTGCTTGCTGGAAGTTCTCCATCGTCTTCATTAAGGATCATATCATGCGTGATCAGTTTCCCAAGCAGGTCATCAAGGGGCAGAGTAGTGAGGTCTTGGGCTTCCTCTATGGTTGTTACTTTAGGACCCCACTTTTCTTTTGGGAGACATCTCAATATCTTCCTTACTTTCTCAACGTTTGTAAAGCTCTTGCCGAGAGAGTCAAGGTTGTTGGTGATTTTTGTGAATCGTGTGAACATGGCCTTGATAGACTCATCAGACTTCATTTTGAAAAGCTCATACTTTCGAAGGAAGATACTGATCTTGGTGTCCTTTACTTGACTGGTTCCTTCATAGGTGACGACCAGCTTGTCCCAAATCTCTTTAGCTGACCTACAAGATGAAATACGGTTAAACTCATCAGTGCTAAGACCACAATAAAGTAAGTTAATAGCCCTGTTGTTTTTGGAGACGAGTTCAAGATCCGCTTGGATGGATTCAGACTCCTTCTTTGTGAATTTGGTTCCATTTGGTCCGTCTTTCTTTGGAATCTTCGGACCATTCTCTATAATGTTGCAAAGTTCCAGATCTTGATCTATGATGAACATCTTCATCAATTATCTCCAGTGGACAAAGTTGTTTCCTACAAAGAGTGGTGGTCTGCTGGTAGACCTTCCCTGTGCAAATCCTCCGCTTGCTTCACCAGACATGATCGAAAACTCACAAGATTGTTAGATCAAAAGCAGTGAGTAAAGTTCTGATACCAATTGAAGGTTCGATAATGTAAAACAAAGTAATGTAAAGATACTCTAGAAGCGGGGGTTGAATAGAGTATGCCGGTTTTTCGCAAATAGTCTCAAGACTTTTGAAGCTTGTGCAAAACCTTTTAAGATTAGACTTAGTCTTTTCTCTGAAAACCCAAATCACAAAGTTAAACAATACGAACCAAATGCGGAAATAAGGTAAAGCAATAAATAAAGGACTCGATGAATTGTTTACGAGGTTCGACACGAACTTGGTCTACGTCATCGCCTAGGGTTCTTCCACAACCCTAGGATTCAACCAGTTTTTATTGATTCACAAGACTTAGGATTCTAATAGCTCACCGAGAAGCCTCACTCTCCTATACAATTGCAATCTAGTCAACTCTCGTTCCCTTGGAGTCCTAGGCCAATCTAGAAGAGCCCCACCTCTCTATGCTATCTAGTACAATCCTCTTACACTAAGTGAATCAATCGCCTAATGTCCACTTCCGGAGTTACAAACTCTCGAGTATAACACTATCACGAAATATATCCTATAAGCTCAATGTGTAACTCTCAAATGCTTTGAAATGAAATAACAAACTCTTAAGAACTAGCAGAGAGCACACAAAGAAGACAGATCTCGCTTGAGGGCTTGAGTGTATGAAAGCTTGTGTTCAACGAATGTAACTTTCTTCTTTTTCTTCTTCTTCTTCTTCTTCTTCTTCTTCTTCTTCTTCTTCTTCCTTTTCTTTATAGAAGCCAAATCGACGCCAAGGATCTCCACCAACGACTATAGCAGATTATGGCCTAAGAGAGATTATTCACAATCTTCTATCTTTGGAAACTTCGGAAGCCATGATCACGATTTGATTCTTCAAGTTTGAACGCTTAAGGAAGGATATAAAATTTAAAAAGCTTCCTGAAAGGTTAGTGAATATATATAATAATATCTAGAAGCATATAATAGTATATAATAATATTTGAACAATATCATGGAGAACAGGTTTTGTGTTTCATCAACACTGCTAAAGCTTCAAGACCTTTGACAGAAACAGACTTTCAAAGCCTTTGAAACTTATTCCGATTTTCATCAAGGGAGAGGAGTTATCATGTCGTATTGTTGCATCCTAATCCACTACTTCCTTAAGCAATGACTCAAGACCTTTAGTACTTCGTTATGTATGTTTTAGGTCTTAAACGTTTCATCCCTTTTGAAGACTTATCATGTATGTTCTGGATTTATGTATGGATGGTTGTTCTGAATATTGCGTTCTGACTGCTTTAGTTTGTGTTTAACGTTGTCTATCCTGCTGTTAGGAAGTTTTTGAGATTGACAAGATCTGGCAGGGGTTAGTCGTATATCGGCCGAGACGTCGTTTTAAATGGCAAGAAAAAAATATTTACTGGCTAGTAAGCATAAATCGCAAACATTCGTGTTTCACAGCTTAGGCAAACAAAACGGACAACCCCATAGTATAAGGTACATACATGCAAAATAACAAAAATTATCCTTCACCTATGTTAAAGAAGAGGCGTCCTTAAGATGAGCATCATATGATGACCTTACCATTCCACACTTGCTTATGTCACCCCCGTACATAATATCCTCCTCCGACAAGCTCTCCAAGTGGAAGGAAACCACCCTCCTCCTAGGGTCACCCCATACATAGTATCCTCGTCATCACTACTGACACATTTGATGACCAACGTTCAAATGTTTCCACCTTTTGGAATTAAGTTGTTATGGACTCATTTCGTTTGGGTTTAATGTTCGATATCCTTCTACTGGGAAGTTTCTGAGAGAGATAAGATATGTCAGTGGTTATTCTTTTATTGGCTTAGACATCGATTTTATTGGCTAGGAAAAATTATCTACTGGATAGTAAGCAAAAATCACTAACATTCGTCTTTTGCATCGTTCTTCAAACTATTGTGATTTTGTGCTTTGTATTACATAATATTGTGCTTTGGACATTACTCTGATTTTGTGGTTTGTATTTCATAATGTTGTGAATGAAGCTGTAAAAGTAGTCCAACACATACAAAAGATATAACCAATTGGACTGTTTGTTGCGAATGAAAATGCCAGTTATGTCACCCTTACATAACCCTAAAGTTTTAAGAAAATGTGTAACCAATTTGATGAGTATCCTAACTTCAAAATAGAATAAATAAGTCCAACACAAACAGCAGCAGTAAAGTGCCAGACCAGACAAACGAATATCACTACGTCTTCAACGAGGCGCACGACCCATCCTTTGACATATATTCTTGCTGATATCCCTCGACAGAAGGATTCCCTCTATAATGAGGAGGAGAGCAAACTTCAATAGGGGACGTTATTCTCGATCATCACAATGCATACAAGCCTCCTTTCCTTTAACATCTTCCAGTCCACAGCAGTGAGGCCTTCGTCCATGAGATCCAGGAGGGCTATCTTGGAGAAGTGGTTGGACCTTCCTCTGAAGTACTTCTCCGGGGGGAGAGCTAATGTCGTCTGCACATATATCACACGAAACGATTAACATCACCAACACAAATACATGAAATTATTCGACGTGCCAATATACAGGCATTTACCATTTTGCTCGACGGCTTAACAACGTTTTTTTCCTTTTACAGTACACATCGTTGCAGGGGGGTTTAATATGTGATCCAAGTGTACAAGTTAGTGGCAGTATAGGAAAAATCCTTGCAAGTATAGTCATAATTCTTGCCAGTAAAAACATATGTCTGTCACTACAGAAAACATTAAACAGATCAAACAACCACAAAAATGACACAACTACACATGCCTATATGCTCAACTAAAAGAGATGTTATTCAGACAGATGCTCATGTGGTCAAATGCTCAACTGAAAACGAATCAAGAATTCAACAAATGACACAACTACATACACAATAGTCTCAACTCTCATAAACTTATGCAATACACATATCAGAGACTTATGCATGAGATACATTCGAATCCTTAAAATTCTTTCACCCCCTATTAAAAAAAAACCGATCTAGATAGGGTTTGACACAAATTTTCTGCACACCAGATTTGGGATTGAATCCAACACTAAAAGATGAGCGTTTACTAATTTAGTTTCACACCAATTTTCTCACCATCGAACTCCCTTCGCCTCCGGTTATCTTTTCTTTGCCGGGTTCCTCCTCTCTCGATGCCTCTTCTTTCTTCCTTCGTCCCCAATTTCCAAACTCATACGCACCCATTTCGTATACCTGTTTGGGTGTAAAAATTCGTGAATTAAAAGTTATCGTATGAGCTCATGAAATTATTTTTATGAAAACTTTCATGTGATACGCTATACATTAAACACGAATACCAATTGGCTAACAATATTTACAAGCAAATAAAGAGTGCACAAAATGTGTTACATATCAAACATATCATTTTAGTGTACTACAAGCTCGTAAGCTAAAATATACAAATTTAATATGATAGCTGAGCATACGATAAAAACAAAAAAAAAAGGGGTTAAGCTGTCAAGGGCGCAAATGGCAAATCTCGTCGCTGGGTGGTGAGCTTCTCAAAATCCAACGCTGGCTCAAGTAGTCTGTTTAATCTGCAAAAGTAAAACAAGGTTGAATTAGTGGGTAAAAAAATAATCCACAAAAAAAAAAAAAGACTACCAGCTTGGTGCTTTCAAAGAAGGGGAGGCCCAAGACAATTAAAAAGAAGAAGATAAGGAGCCCAGCCCAAAAATATATGGCTGTTGAGTTTACGAAATCCAGGATCACATGAAAGAAGGAAGAATCAACAGTTAAAATAGATACTCTGTAAAAGGCAGAAAATCACCCAAAAAAGAAAAGGTTAAGTTCAACAGGAAAGTAACTGTATATATGAATATATATGCTTTCCAAACTAAAAGGAAGGGAAGATATTACCTTCATGAAAAGGGGTAAACGTGTATTCTCTAAAAGAAATAAGGAAAAGAGAATAATATTGCACATAAAAATAAGGAAGGGAGGGATCCACTGATCTCTTAAATTTTCCCTATAAAAAGAGGCTGAATTTCTCTCTTGCGGAGGTTACACACGGCAGAAAAAAAAAAGCTGCAGATAAAAAAACACAAACAAAGCAAGCAAAGAAAAGCAGAGACAGCACACTACTGCAGAAATCACAAAGCAAGGTAGGAGCTTTTATCTAGGCTCTTTTGGTTCTCGAAACCCCGCCCTGGCAAACCCTGCGGGCTTTCGCTTGTGGCCAGGGTTTCGAGCACCATAAAATCCCCCTGAAGGCAGGCAAGATGCAGGCAAAATCAACCTCTTCACGCGATTCCCGGAACCCCGCCCTGGCAAACCCTGCGGGCTTTCGCTTGTGGCCAGGGTTCCGGAATCATTAAACTACTCTAAATTGGGTGGAATTGATGTTGAAATCGATTCTCGAAACCCCGCCCTAGCAAACCCCGCGGGCTTTCGCTTGTGGCCTGGGTTTCGGAATCACCAAACTGTCCTAAGGGAGGGCGAAGTGCTGCCCAAAGGCTTAAAACATGCCAGCAAGTTTGCACATAAATCACAAGCAATTTCACACAAGCAAAAGGAAAAGAAAAAAAAAGCAACTTCATCAAGTCGAGGTCATCAAATTGCCCCAAAACAAGTCGAAGTGCCATCCAAATCGATTTCCGAAACCCCGCCCTTGCAAACCTTGCGAGCTTTCGCTTGTGGCCTGGGTTTCGGAATCATCAAACAGCCCTAAAGGAGGGCGAAGCGCTGCTGGATTTTTCCCTAAACTGAGCGACTAGTCCAAATAAACAAATTGCAAGACATTCAAGCAAACCTAAAAGGAATACCTCACTGCAGTCAAGACTTTCCTAAGGCAGTGAACATGAAAGCAAGGAAAGGGAACGAATTTTCTGGAAAAATAAATCAGTTCAGAAAAATCTAAGTTCTATTGATAAAAAAAAGAATCTCAGCTCCTGTAAAAAGAAAAGCAAATCCTCGAGTCATTCTGCCTAGATTCACTCATAAAACAAGCAAAAGCAAACAACTTTATTGCACCTAGACAGGGAGATAATGAAATCAAAGGCAGAGAATGAAACCAAAGGCAGAGAAAGAGAACAGGTGATCTGGACTGGGCAAATCCTCAGTTCAGAGAAATTAATTCCTAAAACAAATCATGCAGAACACTCTCTCTTGGTTTCCCAAACAGAGCAAAGCAAAGCAAGCATGATCCAAATCAAACAAATCCTAAACCCTCACCAGTTACAGTGAAAAAGAAACAGGGAAGTTATGGTAACATACCCAAACCGTGGAGCCCAGGAAGTGACTGCCCTCGACGCAACCCTTGAGCCCTAAATTTGATTCTTCTTTCGCCTATCCTAAATCCACAGGCCTTCAAACAAAGAGAATCTCAAGTTACAAATCGAGAAACTCAACCTAAACTGGGTTAAATAAAGGGTGAATCGCAAAGGGGAGAAACAAAACAAAACAAAACCTGTGCTTGCAAAAGCTCATTCGCCTTCAACTGCTGGACGCTTTGTACTATTCCTATTCTCTTTCAAATGCTCGAGCTGAAAGGCCCCAAAATTGGCGAAATCGCAGCCCTAGAACCTGTATTAAAATCGGTCAAACCCGAAGATTGCTCATACGATCAAAAGGAAGGGCAAAAGAAGTTCCTAATCCGAGCTTTAACAATTCGAATCGAAGATTCAAGGGCTGAAATTCGGATTTGGAAAAAGCCCTAAATTCACAAATTCTAAAAAAAAAAAAAAACAATCGAACCAAGAAATTGACCATCCGATTGCAGTGGATATGACTAGGAGTTCGAGATTTGGGGTGCAAATCGCCTAAGTATTAAACTAAATATCCGGATTTGAGGTTGGAGAATTTTAGGGCAAAAGCTAAGCGTCCCTGATTGGCGTCGCAGGCTCGCACCCCCCTCGCCTGGCCCTTGAGCCGCCCTCGCTCCGACCGCACTCCGCCTTTGCCTTGCCAGTGTGTCGTCTGCGCTCCACCCTCTTCGGTGCGTTCATCTGAGAACTGAGATCGAAGACCACCTTGTCGTCGAAAGAGCAAAGGGTGAAAGGAAGGGGACCATTGAACCTGCAAATGGAGGGGGATGGAATTCAGTAAAAAAAAATAAAACGAGTCGGTTTCTGTCATAAAAAAAATTGAAGCAAGTCTTACCTACACACAAATTTGATGTGGGCTGGGCCGGTGTGTAGACTCCATTAAAATTAAATGGACTCGGTTGATCCAGTGAGGATGGGCTCACCCTCAGCTCTCTCGACAAAGCAAAAAAAGAAAGAACATCAAAGAAGCCTTTGATTTTGCCAAACACGTACATATACATATGCTTGGCACATTTGCAAAGGAAGTTTATTTAATTACAAGACTAACCCGTTAAAAAATCATGATTATAATTGGTATAAATTAGAAATTGGGTTTAACAAAATCGTAAAGTTAAACTTGTAAAAATTTCATCACCAATTTATTTCGACGGGTTGATATTAAGTTGACTTCTAAATCAAAAGCGGAGTCAAAAATCTTAAATCAAACTTCCCTGAATTCAAACGGTTCCTAAAAGAACTACGAGTGATTTGATCTCGTTCCAAACGGGTACGTAGGACACTCGACAAAAAGCTCAAGCTCGTCGGGTTCAATCACCAAAACCCAAAAATAAAATCAATTCAAATACTCTGAACTACGTAAGGCTTGATTCTCTTCTAAGAGATACGTAGGCAACCCGTTAAAATTCGGGTGCAGCCCAAATCACCAAAACCACTTAAGTCTTGATGTCGATACGACTTCGAATCAAGAGGATAACCAAAAGGGGTCGAACTCAAATTCTAAAAAATTAAATAAAATATGTTTTACAATTATTCGCGCATTTTTGTTCAACAATACCATTCACCTTCCTCTTTACCACATCCAACATCATTCGAAACCCATCTCTCCCCTACTTCCCCAATTCAAAGCCAACACAGAAATTACTAAACCTAGTCATTCAACCGTTTCCTCAATCCAGACGAACGATTCCGCTCGCCCTTGACAAGCTAGCTCGACACATCATTCGAAACCCATCTCTCCCTTACTTCCCCAATTGAGGGTTTTTATTTCGTTTCTACCCTATTTGGACCTTCAATTTTATCCTCAACTAACAATCAATGGCGAATCCCCACCCCTATCCCCAAATCGTCCACCACCATAAGCTTAGGGTTTGTATATTCAAATATTTTGAACCCCATTCTCCCCAAGAATCCCAACTCGAAATTCCATAAATTAAAACCCCAAAATGCCATTAAAGAAGGCAAAATAGAGATAGAGAATGAGAGCTAACCTCTCTTCAATGGCGGTTCATCCCATAAGTTGTCTCCCCTCTCTTCAATGGCGGTTCGTCCCTGAGGGTTTCTCTTCTCTCTCTCAATTCCGACTTCCCTTGTCGCAACATGGTGCATCTTTGGTGACGCTCTTTCTCCTCTTTCTCCTCCCTTGAAGCTATATCAATGGTGGCCGGGTACTCCGTCTCCCTCCTTGACGAACAGGAGAGTTCTAGTTAACCCGTAATAGGAGGTGAAACTAACCGGTTAGTTTTGCAAAATATTGGGCCTTTTTGTCATTTTTGCAATTTGGACAAAGGGGGAGCTGTTTTTGCAAACGGCCCAACAAATTGGTATATTGGCTGCAATTTTCTTTAAAAAAAATAGTTTATAAAATATTTTTAAAATTTATAACCATTTTTTGGAATAAAATATGAGAATTTTTTCATATATACATCAAGTTTTTTTAAAAAATATTTTTTGCAAATTTAATAAAATATATTTGTGAAGCTATTTGATATTATAATTTAAATATAAAGCTTAAAATATTATAAAATCATATATATTTGGCAAAATCTTAATAGGAATAGACAAGAGGTGGTAAGTTGTTAACAAAAACCATTTAATGGGTGGTTTTCTGTAATTTTAAATTTAGCGGGTGGTAAAGTGTAAAAACACATATTTAAAGGGTGGTTTTACGTAAGTTTCCCAAAATAAAATGATGGAGTAGGTGTTTACTCTAATCCCCTTAGAGCATGAGCAACCATGGGTTTTACTTACCTTAAGGTTGCTAAAAGGTAAGCCCATGGTTATGACTTTTATCTTAAGATAAGAGGTGGGAAGGGGTTACCTTGGTAGAGAGAGGTAACCTCTTCCCTTTTCTAATTTTGTTTTCTTTTATTTTTTATGATAAAGTAGGATGATATATTTTTCATTTAGATTTATTAGTTGTAATAGGATTTAAAATGAAATAAAAATATATTTATATTTCATTATTTTTTAAAATGAAATATATCATTGGTTTAAATATGAGTCCTTGTGTGATTTAGGAGCAAGTGTGAGCATCATGCCCTTATCAAACTGGCGGAAGGTAAAGATAGGATGCATAGAGCCTGTGGATGCTAAGCTATACATGGAAAATAATACAGTGTTTATCCCTACAGGTATAGTTGAGAATGTTCCTGTACAGGTTGGTATATTCTTTGTTCCAGCAGATTTCTTTATTATAGACTGTACTGAAGATCCTACTAGCCCTATTATTCTCGGTAGACCATTCTTAGCTACTGCAGATGCCAAAATCAGTGTCAAACAGCGATTGCTCACCTTCACAATAGGCAATGAGGTCTTAGACTTCTCTTTTGGCCCTACACAAGAGGAAATTTCATGGCTGGAGGTGAAGAGCATCAGCAACCACGGGACCAAGCAATCAACGGAGGAAGGCACCAGCACTGTACTCGATATCGACAACCCTAACTCAATATCGACTAAAGCCCTACTCGATATCGACAAAACCTCATCGACATCGACTTCCTCTGCTGAGTACCAGACTTGCCAAGAACCTAAGTATGGGGTCCCTGTACTTGATATCGACCAGTTTTGCCCGATATCGACTAACCCAAGCCCGAAGATTTCTGTTTTGGGCCAGAAAGGGTAAGTTCAGGTATGAATCCTACTCCTCCTCAGTCTATTAAGAAATTTATAAATAATTTAAGAGGAGGTAAGGCCCCGTGGCGAGAGAATCTGCGGAAACTGAGAGTTGGGAAGAGAAAGAAGAAAGAAAAAGAAGAATATGCAAGCAACCATCTATCAGCTGAGCTTGCATACTACAATCAGGACCTAGATGATCCAGGAGAAGGGCCAAGCACAAGCGGGCCCCACATTAATGGTCCTTGAGCATAAAAGAAGAAGTCGGCCTAGCGACTCTAAAATCTAGAGCATGTATATAAGACTTTATGAATTTTGGGACTTTTGAAACTTTTGGTTTTGGTTTTGGTTTTTGGTTTTTTTGCTTTATTGTTTAGAATACTTCATGTGGAAAGTCTAGTCTTTGTGTGCAATCTAACACTTTTAGGTCGGCAAGCATAAAAGAATCGCGAAAAGTGGAATAAGAAGTCCCTGAAGAACAGTCGAAATCGACTAGGCCAGTCGACAACGACCAAGAGGAGCAGCAAAAAAGTTCCTCGATATCGAGTAGGCCAACTCGATATCGACTAAGCCAGACGAGTCTCCTCGACTTCAGATTCCAGTGGACGCAGACAAGCTTACTCGATATCGAGTACAATACTCGATATCGACAAGACCAGTACTCGACATGCCCTGTTTTGCCCTCCTTAGTGCATTATTCGGTGAGTTCCTTCCTTTACTCTTGTTTTTATTTGATTTTATACAGTGGGGACACTGTATATTTTAAGTATGGGGTGGGGGAATGGCTCATTATCATATGTTTTAGTCTTGCTTTTGGTTTTACATGGTGAAATTTTATTATTATGCATTCATGTTTAAGTTTTCTGCATTTTAGTCTTTTGTCATACTTTAGTCTTGTTTTTAGTTGCATAGAACAAAAAAATGCATGTTTAATTTTTTTGAATTGTCTTAGTTTTTATACCCTAAATTAGATGTCCTATGATGATAAATAATGACTGACTTGATCATGTAAATCCTATGGCGTGTTTGGAAGGTTTAGCCTAAGTCCCCGAAATTGTTTTTATGTGGATTGTGAATTTGTGATGAAATTGAGCACATATAATCCTAAGCTAAAGGTTGAAATCCAACAAAAATTGTCCTAGTGAGAATTTTGACCTTATAGGGAGAACATTAAAAATCCCTCAGTTGTGATAGTTATTCAAAGCCAATGCATTTATATGTTTATGTGAATAAGGATTGAATGATGGAGGCACCTTTTAAGCCAATTTTATCCTCTTTTTACCTACCCTGCATTATCTCTGCTTGAAGCCAGAACATTAGCCTGAGACTTTTATTATAAACTCCACAAAATTATCCTTAGCCAAATTTAGCCTGACCCCATTTGGGAACTAAGACTTAGAGTTGGTTGAAATAATGGTTTGTGGAAAGAATGAGCTTGTGTTTCATTTCAAGTGAGGAGGATTTTTGAATTTATTGAGATATGGGTTGGTTTTATATTTTTATCTTGCTATGCATACTATGTAAAAGGATTTTTGGCTCACCCTATAAATGCACTAGTTTTAGTTTTATTTTATTTTCGTTTCAAAAAACAAAATCGAAAAAAAAAGAAAAGAGAAAAAAACAAAAAGATTGTGATTATGAATAAAGTGCATGAGCCAAATTTACCTTATTTCTTTCATTTTCACAAGATTCATAATTTGGAGAGGTTAATTAAGTTTGAAAGGTTACATACTTCGATGAGATAAGTTGGAGAGTTTGGTTGATGCACATAATTGAGAGTAATGGTTTGGTTGAGTTGTGCTGGAAATTTAGGAGTCTTGATTCCCGAATTTTATTAAGCACCACATGGCCAAATAATTCCATACCCTTTATTTCTTACCAAGCCCCATTACAACCCCGCCGAATGGAATCTTCTTTGAAGACTTCTATTGAGCGAAGTCCTCCTGATAATTCTTGTTGCATTTACATAATTGGTTGCGAAGTGGATTTATATTTAAATAGCAATGTTTATGAGATTGTATATGGAATTGAGTTGAGAGTTAATCTTCATAGCCTAAACACTTTGAGAGTTGAGTGTAAACACATTATCCCTGTGAGGTTGGATTTATAATGCATGTGCCCATGGATCGCTCATATATGTGTTGTAGGAGGAAATCAAGTTCAAAATATAATGAAATATATCAAACCAGATTCGTGCCCCAGCAAATAATTACAAGACTCCCTCCCTATGCAGTAGTGGGAAGTCAGGATCGATCTACGAGGAAGCGTGTCAGCGGATCCTAGGTAGTTGTAAATCTTCACAGAAAAGCAAACAGAAAGACAGAAACAAAGAAACAAAGACAGAAATATCAAACGAAAGCAGAAACAAAAGGGCAAAGACACAAACTGCTCGATCTCGACTAACCTACTCGAGATAGAGTAAAAACAGTGACAACAGAAACTTCAGAAATTGAAAACAGAAACTCAGACTCAGACACTGTACTCGATCTCGACAAAGCCTACTCGAGATCGACTAAGGCTTCCTCTAGATCGACAACAATTACTCTAGATCTAGTAAAAAGACAGAAACTTTAGAGGAAAACTTTGAACCCAGAATTGCAGATTTTGGAAGAAATAAACTTAATATATAAAGAACTTTCAAAGCCAGGGTATCAACGCCACAACGATAACCATGCAAAGTAACACACAAAGGCATAAAATATCATGCTTTCCATCAAAATAACTTTCGTTATTAACAAATAGGCATATAGAGGCTTTCTCATAAACCCTAATTGTTACTAACCCTTTTCACATAATTAATCCAAGTTGCATTAAGATCACTTTCGCTTCAATAACACAAACAAGGATCACCTTCAACTCTCGCAAAAGAATCATGCTCATAGGGATAGAAGACGAATTGCATAAAAAGATTGTACATTTACCGCATCACCTCACATGGCCACCGTCGGGCTCACCCCAGCCCCAGAAGTGGGTGGACTACTCGCTCTTCATCATCAAGAAACTCATCAAATAACAAAAGAAACTAACTTGCATTGAATTAAATAAAGAAAGCTTACAACCAAACAAGACAAATCCGCTTTCGCCTTTACACCTTGCTTGCCACAAACTCTCTCTCTCTACTACTACTTACTTGTTTTCTCTGAAATTGAATGATGAAAAACCAGCCTCTAAGGCTTCATTTATAGCCTTCTACTCCTTGCTATTCAAGGATAGAATATATCTATCTTTATCTAAATCTATTTCTAAAGACTTTAAGATAAATAAATGTAATTAAGGAATTAAATCTAAAAGGAAAATATATCTAAATAGTTAAATCTCTTCTTGCGTGGATAGGTCTTCTCTCCATATATTGACGTTGATAGACACGGATAGACTTCGGCAATCTTCGGTTCCAAGCAACCCCAAACCGACACGGATAGACGTTGATCGACTAATGGAAGTAGTTGTACTCGATCTCGAGGAGTTTTCAGCTTCTGGTGGTGGACTGCTCGAGGATGCAGGACCTAGGGAGGGTGAGGTTTGGTCGACCTCGACAAGTTTAGTCGATCTCGAGGAGTTTTGGCCTTCTGGTGGAGTCAGCGTCGAGGAAGGTGAAGTCGAGTCAGCGGAGTCGTGGTTGATCTCGAGTACTCTACTCGATCTCGAGGAGTTCCGATCTTCAGGTTTGCTGCTCGTCGACGTTGGTGGAGGTTCCTGGTTTTGGTCGAGATCGACTAGAGTCCTCGATATCGAGGAATCTTGGTCGACTATGACCCCATACTTGCATCATGTGAAGGCATCCGAAAAATAGTTAGTCCATAACGACGTACCTTGGTCTGTGTCGAGTGGATTCTCTGTTTCCTCCTTTAGGATGGCCATGATCTCCTCCACCTCGGCCTCCACATCCCTCTTTTCTAGCTCTTCGGGAGTCATATTTCTTACCTTGGGTTCCCCGCAAGTGAAGTAGCCAGCTGAGATAGATTTTACCTCTTCCATTGGACCTGTATGTTTTTCAGTTTTATTAAAAGAATACTCAATTACCTCATCACTGATGTTGAAAGTGAGCACTTCTTTCCTCACGCTTATGATGGCATCAACCGTCGCTAAGAAGGGTCTTCTTGCATATCAACAACTAAGAAATCAGCAGGGACAAAGAATTTATCTACTTGTACTGGCACATTGTCCACCATGCCTGTTGTAATGACCACCGTGTTGTTGGCCATGTAAAGTCTAGCATCCACATACTCTAGGACACCTATCTTAATCTTGGACCAAATTGTTAGAGGCATTATACTCACACTAGCTCCAAGATCACATAAAGAATTAATTTTGTATGCACCAAATCCAATGGATATAGCAAACTTACCTGGATTTGGCCTCTTCTCAAGTATGTCCAAATGGCTGCACTCTTCTGTAATCTCAGCCATTGATCTCTTCTTGCTCAGAATCTCCTTCAGGAACTTGACATAGGATGGCATTTCATTGAGAGCTTCTGTGAAGGGGATGGTAACATTGAGTTTCTGAAGCATCTTGATGAAGCGCTGAAATTTCTTCTCTGTTGGGTCCTTTGGAGATTTTGTTGGGAATGACAGCTTCTTTTTCTGATTTGGAGCCAGAACAGATGTCGGAGGTGTAGCAGTCTTCTCGATCTCGACCTGATCTTCCTCGATATCGACTACTGTAGTCGATTTCGAGTTGCTGTGCAGTGCAGAAGAAGGATTTCCCATTTGTTCCTCGAGATCGAGTTGACCTTGCTCGATATCGACTAAGTGCTGGTCGACGTCGACTTGCTGCTGGTCGACTTGCTGTTCTCCTTCGTTCTACTGCTCTCCGACCTCTGGCTCTTACAGTTGATGACTGCTTCAGAGTTTTATAGCAGCGATGTGTCCGGTCTTTCCCTTGGGATTTGGTTCTGAAGATCCTGGGAGGGTTCCTGACTGTTGGGGGATTCCTGCTGCTAGCTGGCCCATCTGTGTTTCCATTGACTTTCTCCAGACATCGATTTCCCCAAGCCTAGAGTTGACACCTTGTATCTGAGTGTAGGCTGAGTTGAAGGATTGCCTGGTGTCTGAATGGTTCTTCCGCATCTCGTCAAGGATTGTCTGCAGATCATCCCTTTTCTGGTCCATTTCCGGATGTCCTGGAGCTCTGTAGGGCGGAGGGTTCCTAGGGGCACCTTGGTTCCATTGTGGTTGCTGAAACCTTTGGTCCCCCATGTAGCGATTGGGACCCCATGCGTAAGCTGCCTCTTCATGGTATTCTGTCAGCCTGACTTGCTCTGTGTGTGAGCACTCAGTAGTGGTGTGCCTCTGTGAACCACATTCAATACAAGGCTGGTTGACAAAGAGGTACTTTACTTGTTTGAGGAGCTTCTTATTCTGATCTCTGTAGTACTGCTCCCTTACATCTGGATCAATCTCCTTAGAGGGCTCATAGAGGGGCATGGATGGTGCTGGCCTGGCGTAGGGGTTCTCCTCATAGTTGGCTGGAGTCCCATACTTGTTATCATAGTTGGTCGGCTTGTCGAGAGCAGCCCATGCATCAGAAGGCGGCATTATCAGATACTCATAGTGAGTATATGTGTTGATTCTGTCCTTTGCAGCCAAGTCCAGAGAATTGAAGAAGATCTCTTGAACTATGCAGGGTTGCTGTCCATGTGTAGGGCAGGATCGTAGTAGATCCTTATAGCGTTCCCAAGCCTTTGCCAGCGGCTCCCCAGGCAGCCGTTTGAAAGATGTGATCTTCTGGCGAAGGAGCGCTGTCTTAGCAGGAGGAAAGAACTTATTTAGAAATTCCTGCTTTACTTGAGTCCATTTCGTGAGAGATCGTGGTTTCAGCCCTTCAAGCCACTTCAATGCAGGACCAGCCAGAGACCAACGGAAAGCTTTCATCGGGATGTACTCCAAGGTGGTACCTTCAGCAAGAGTATGACACATGTCAGTAAAGTTGGTAATATGGCGCTGGGGGCATTCATTAAATCTACCATGAAAAGCATGATTTTTAATTTCAATAAGGAACTGAGTGTGAATTTCATAGTTGTTTTCAGGGATTAGAATGGCCGATTCAGGCACCACGAGAGTCGGGTGCATATAGTCCTCTACAGTGGTTGGGTATAGGGCAAGCTCAGCTTCTTCTTGTTCCCTTCCTGCTTTCTCAGCGGCGATAGCAGCATCTTTAGCGACCAGTTCCCTTGTAAGCCTCGCAATCAGTTGTTCCTGTGTTTATGCGGCCGCCATGGCTCTTTGCAGTTTAGCTCTGATGTGTAGAAGGCGTACTGGATCGTCTAAGTCGTCAAACTCAGGTGGTTGACCAGAACGGCGCATACATCTGTAAAGTAACTCAAAGAAAAAAGTGAGATCTGACTACCTAAGGCGCGAATGATAGCTTCCCCGGCAACGGCGCTAATTTGTTGTAGGAGGAAATCAAGTTCAAAATATAATGAAATATATCAAACCAGATTCGTGCCCCAGCAAATAATTACAAGACTCCCTCCCTATGCAATAGTGGGAAGTCTGGATCGATCCACGTACAAGGAAGTGTGTCAGCGGATCCTAGGTAGTTGTAAATCTTCACAGAAAAGCAAACATAAAGACAGAAACAAAGAAACAAAGACAGAAATAACAAACGAAAGCAGAAACAAAAGGGCAAAGACACAAACTGCTCGATCTCGACCAACCTACTCGAGATAGAGTAAAAACATTGACAACAGAAACTTCAGAAATTGAAAACAGAAACTCTGACTCAGACACTGTACTCGATCTCGACAAACCCTACTCGAGATCGACTAAGGCTTCCTCTAGATCGACAACAGTTACTCTAGATCTAGTAAAAAGACAGAAACTTTAGAGGCAAACTTCGAACACAGAATTGCAGGTTTTGGAAGAAATAAACTTAATATATAAAGAACTTCCAAATCCAGGGTATCAATGCCACAACGATAACCATGCAAAGTAACACACAAAGGCATAAAATATCATGCTTTCCATCAAAATAACCTTCGTTATTAACAAATAGGCATATAGAGGCTTTCGCATAAACCCTAATTGTTACTAACCCTTTTCACATAATTAATCCAAGTTGCATTAAGATCACTTTCGCTTCAATAACACAAACAAGGATCACCTTCAACTCTCGCAAAAGAATCATGCTCATAGGGATAGAAGACGAATTGCATAAAAAGATTGTACATTTACCGCATCACCTCACATGGCCACCGTCGGGCTCACCCCAGCTCCAGAAGTGGGTGGACTACTCGCTCTTCATCATCAAGAAACTCATCAAGTAACAAAAGAAACTAACTTGCATTGAATTAAATAAAGAAAGCTTACAACCAAACAAGACAAATCCGCTTTCGCCTTTCCACCTTGCTTGCCACAAACTCTCTCTCTCTACTGCTACTTACTTGTTTTCTCTGAAATTGAATGATGAAAAACCAGCCTCTAAGGCTTCATTTATAGCCTTCTACTTCTTGCTATTCAAGGATAGAATATATCTATCTTTATCTAAATCTACATCTAAAGACTTTAAGATAAATAAATGTAATTAAGGAATAAAATCTAAAAGGAAAATATATCTAAATAGTTAAATCTCTTCTTGCGTGGATAGGTCTTCTCTCCATAGATAGACGTTGATAGACACGGATAGACTTCGGCAATCTTCGGTTCCAAGCAACCCCAAACCGAGTAGGAAAGCAAAACACGTAACGCGGCCTCGGGACGCGGTTTCCTCGATCTCGACAAGGTTACTCGAGATCGAGTAGGAGTGGCGTCGAGTATGGCTCGGCTGGTCGTCTCGGGTTGCTGCTGCTTGATCAAGCTCGGACATGTGCTTCTGGGTCCTCGAGATCGGGTACTTTTCTCGAGATCGAGTAAGGCTGGTGCTCGGCGTCTTCCGTCCTCGGCTTCTCGACTTGGCACAGCTCCTCGACTCCGGACATGGCATTTAGCTTTGTCGATCTTGACTAGTTTTCCTCGAGATCGAGTAAGGCTTCCGGAGTCGGGTTGTTCTGGCTCTCATCTTCTCGACCATGCTCTGCTCGACTAGGTGTGCTCGGACTACTTTTGTCGAGATAGAGTAGATTAACTCGAGATCGAGTAAATCTCTCAGCTTTCTGTTTTGTTCTTAAAACGCACTTTCCCGAGTCCTCGTTTGTCAGATTGACACATATGACCATGCGTTGGAAAGCTCTTTTCGAGGGCTACAACTTTCATGAAGACATCAAAGCTTGATTCCGAATGATGAATACTGAAAAATGTCCTTTTCTCCAGATGCACCATTCTTAGCTTCTTCATGACTTTCCTTTAAGCTCCAAAGTGCGTCTGGTTTCTGCGAAATATAACAAAAACTTGTGTAGACCTCCATATATTGCAAATAAACATAAACTACAAAAATTATGTATTATTCTAACCCAAATGCATGAAATGTATGCAGAAAACGATATAAAAGATATTGTAAAACATGACAGATTCAGCTCACAACAATATGTGTAATGACGTTAAATTCACTTGTCTTACATTGCTACTACTTGAGATGTTGCTTTTGACAAAGGCGAAGACTTGAAGGATGTGTTGTAGGTATTGGTTATTGTTTGGTTATTGCTTGAGGACAAGCAAGTCTAAGTATGGGGTGATTTGATGTATCTAAAATAGCCATGTTGAAATGCACAGTTTAGTTCCATATTATATACACTTTGCATATTTCGGGTTGGGAATATGTCGAATTTATGTAGTATATGCTTATTTTCCAGAAATAGATATCTACATAAGTTTCTGTTTAATATTGCAAAATATGGAGCCATTTCGGGAGAAAACCAAGAAGCAAAGACGGAGCCTGAAGAGTCCTCGATATCGACTTCATTTCGTCGATATCGACAAACCATGTCCGGACACACCCTGATCGAGGAGCACCATGTAGAGAAGCCGAGGAACAAAGTTACCCGACTCCAGCACACTCCTCGATATCGAGTTAGATACTCGATATCGACAAAGCCTTGAAGACCAACCCGGAGTCGAAGAGAGCCTGATCGAGGATGCCGCGGAGAGCTACTCGACTTGACCAGACACCCGGACACTGAGCAACACCAGTCCTCGATATCGACAAACCCAGAAGCATATGTCCGAGCAGTGTCGAGGACCAGCCACTCGACCAAGCCAGGCTAGCAAGTCGATGAAGCCACCTTACTCGATATCGAGTTATTTACTCGATATCAATAAAACCCGAGAGCCAGCGTCCGAGCAGATCAAGCACCAGCTACCCGACATGCCGAACCAAGCTGAAGCCGACGTCCATTTTCCTCGATATTGAGGAGTTTACTTGATATCGAGTTGAAAGACCGTGAGCCGCGTTACACGGTTTGAGCAGTCCGACGCGGTTTTGGATCCCTTGAGGCCGAAGATGTCCGAGTTCTATCCAAGTCTATCAACAACTATCCATGGAGAAGAAGAATTATCCACATGAAGATATTTTAGTCTTTTAGATATAATTTCCTTTTTGGATTTATTTATGTTATTCCATTTATTTATCTTTAAAGCTTTTAGATATAGATTTAGATATAGATAGAGATTTCTATCCTTGAATAGCAAGGATTAGAAGCCTATAAATAAAGCCTTAGGGGGCTGAGTTTTATTCATTCCATCACACAGCAATTCAATTTCAGTAGGAGAAGTAGTAGAGAGAGAGTAAGTAGCCAAGAGGAGTTTGTGAAGCGAGAGCGGAATTGGCTTCCTTTGGTTGTAAGCTCTGTTTGATTTAATGCAAGTAGTTATTTCCTTTCAATCGATGTCTGAGGCTGAAATGAAGCGCGAGTAGTCCACCCACTTCTAGGGTTGGGGCGAGCCCGATGATAGCCATGCGTGCCTGAGGTAATGATCCGACTTTTATCATGTTTTAAGCATTTGCTACTTGTTATGTGTTTATTACCCATCTAATGGAGGTCTGTTGTGAGCAGAATCTGCCATGTTTTACAGCAACTTTTATATCGATTTCTGTATACATTGCATTCATTTGGGATTAGATAGTACAGAATCTGTGTAATTTATGTTTATTTGCCAAATTATGGAATCTACACCAGTTTCTATTTAAATCGCAGAAATCGAGGCGTTTTACAGCAATTCTACAGAAGGTCGGAAAAGCTCGGAAAACCACTATAGAAGTCCAAGGTCAAAGCAGCGGAACAAGTCTAGGAGTCAAGTCTACTCGATCTCGAGTAAGTCTACTCGACCTAGACAAGACTTGGTCGACCAACCTTGATCGACAAAACCTGATCGAGCAAGCCAGACAACCCAGACCCCGGGACCTTACTCGATCTCGACGAGCCACTGGTCGAGGTCGACAAAAACCCTAAGTCATGCCCGGAGTCGACGAGGCGAAGAGCTGCCCGTGAAGCCGAGGACGAGAAGCCGACCACCAGATCTACTCGATCTCGACGAACCTTTGTCGAGATCGACAAGCACCAGGAGCCCAGTCCGAGCCACATCGAGCACACCAACCCGAGGAAGTCCACTCGACGAGCCACCCTTGTCGAGGTCGACGAAGCTTCCTCGAAGTCGACTAGAGCCAGTTCCAGAATCTTCTCGACGTGAGCTGTTCGACTAGGATTTGGATCCCTTGGGCGCGAAGGAGTCGACTTGGCCGAAGATTCTATCCGATCTATCAAATTCTATCATCAAGGAGCAAGATCTATCAACATGAAGACATATTTCCATATTTAGTTTTATCTTTTCCCTTATGGATTTAATTCCATTAAACATTTTATTTATCTTTAAAGCAAGTAGATATAATTTTAGATATAGATAGATATCTTCTTTCCTAGAATAGCTAGGGAATGAAGGCTATAAATAAAGCCCTAGGGGCTGGTTTTTCATTCATTCAGTTCAGATCCAATTCCGAAGAAAAGTAGTTAGTTCCATTCAGATACAGTGTTAGGAGTTTGAGGTTTTTAGGGTTTTGGCGATTTGCGAAAGTTGATTGCCAAGATTGTAAAGGCTTTGAATTTAGTTTTTAATGCAAGTTTCTTTCATCAAATCAATGTCTGTTACTGCGATGAGGCGTGAGTAGTCCACCCACTTCTGGGGCTGGGGTGAGCCCGACGGTGGCCATGTGAGGCGATGCGATAAAGGTCAGATTTTTATGCGATTTGTCTTCTATCCCTAAAAGCATGATTCTTTTGCGAGAGTTGAAGGTGATCCTTGTTTGTATTATTGAAGCGAAAGTGATCTTAATGCAACTAGGATTAATTATGTGAAAAAGGGTTAGTAACAATTAGGGTTTATGCGAGAGCCTCTATATGCCTAGTTGTTAATGAAGAAAGTTATTTGATGGAAAGCATGATCTTTTATGCCTTTATGTATTGTTTTGCATGGTTACCGTTGTGGTGTTGAAACCCTAGCCTTGGAGGTCTTTTAATATATTGAATTTACTTCGTTTCTCTAAAGTTCTGTGTTTCGAAATTCTGCAATTTAAATTTCTGTCTTTTACTGTTTTAGTCGACCTAGAGGAGATCTTGTCGATCTCGAGGAACCGTGGTCGAAGTCGAGTAGGGGTTCGTCTAGGTCGAGTTGATTTGCTCTGTCTTTATCGATTTTCAAGTTTCTGTCTTTACCTTTCTTTGTCGAAGTCGAGTACCTCTTGTCGAGGTCGAGTTGCCTGATCTTGTCGATTTGATTGCTTTTGTTGTTTACTTTCTGTTTTCATTACTGTCTTGTCGACCTGGAGGACAGCTTGTCGAGATCGACCAGCTTCTGTGTCCTCGAGTTACTTTCTGTCTTTGCTTTCATCTTTGTTTTGCTTTTATTTCTGTCTTTGTTTTGTTTATTTGCTTTTATTTTATCTGCCCTTGCCGGGATTATTTGTTTCTATTTTATTTCTGCTTCTGCTTGTGTATCTGTGCTTTTCTGCTGCTGCTGTGAGAATCTGATAGCTACCTGAGAACTGCTGACGTGCTTCCTCGTGGATTCGATCCTGACTTTTCTCTTACTACAACGGGAGGAAGTCTTGTATTTATTTGCTGAGACAGGGAAGTCAGTCTGATCTATATTCTATATCTATTTCAATACTTGACCAACTCCTGCAACAACAAATTGGCGCCGTTGCCGGGGAAGCAATCATCCGCGCCTTAGGTAGTCAGATCTCACTGTTTCTTTGAGTCACTTTTCAGGTGTATGCGCCGTTCTGGTCTCCCACCTGAGTATTACGACTTAGACGACCCAGAGCGCCTTCTACACGTCAGAAATAAACTGCAAAGAGCCATGTCGGTCGCTGAAACACAGGAGCAGCTGATCCAGAGGCTTAGGGCGGAAATAGAAGCCAACAATGCCGCTCTCGCCGCTGAGAGAGCAAGAAGGGAACAAGAAGTTGAACGCGCAAGGCAAGCAGAAGCTGAGCTTGCCCAATATCCAACCACAGCAGAGGATTATATGCATCCAACACTCGTCGTGCCTGAATCGGCGATTCTAATCCCTGAAAACTCTTTTGAAATTCGCACTCAATTTCTTATAGAGCTTAAAAATAATGCCTTTTACGGCAGATTTAATGAGTGCCCTCTTGAACATATTACTAATTTTCATGATATGTGCCGTACTCTTGCAGAAGGTACAACCTTGGAATATGTCAAGATGAAATCTTTTCGCTGGTCTCTTGCTGGGCCTGCACTGAAATGGCTGGAAGGGCTGAAAGAAAGATCACTAACAACCTGGGCCCAAGTAGAGCAAGAGTTCCTGAACAAATTCTTTCCACCAGCCAAAACAGCACATCTCCGCCAGAAAATCACCGCCTTTAAACAGCAGAAAGGGGAACCGCTGGCAAGGGCATGGGAGCGCTACAAGGAACTACTACGATCTTGCCCTACTCACGGACAGCCACCCTACATCATACATGAGATCTTCTTCAACTCTCTTGATCAAGTCACTAAGGACAAAATCAACAATTATACTCGCTACGAGTATCTGACAATGCCGCCGAGTAACGCATGGGGAGTACTGGAGAAGCTCACTACTTACGACAACAAGTATGGGTCTACTGCAACTTATGAAGAGAACCCATACGCCAGGCCAGCACCATCCATGCCACTCTATGAGCCATCAAAGGAGATTGATCCAGATGTCAGGGAGCAATACTACATAGATCAGAATAGGAAGCTCATCAAGCAAGTAAAGTATCTCTCTGTCAACCAGCGTTGCATAGAATGCGGATCGCAAAGGCACACCACTCCTGAGTGCCCACACACAGAGCAAGTCAGGCTGGCAGAGCATCATGAGGAAGCAGCTTACGCAGGGGGTCCCAATCGCTACATGGGGGACCAAAGGTTTCAGCAACCACAGTGGAACCAAGGAGTCCCTAGGAACCCCCCGCCCTACAGAGCTCCAGGACATCCTGAAAGGGACCAGAAAAAGGATGATATACAGACAGTCCTGGAGGAGATGCGGAGGAATCACGCTGAAACTAGGCAATCTTTCAACTCCGTCTATACTCAGATGCAAGGTGTCAACTCTAGGCTTGGGGAAATTGATATCTGGCGGAAATCAGTTGATACACAGATTGGTCAGCTAGCAGCGGGAATTCCCAGACAGTCAGGCGCTCTCCCTGGATCTTCAGAACCAAATCCGAAGGGAAAGACTGGACACATCGCTGCTGTAAAACTCAGAAGCGGCCATCAACTTCAAGAGCCAGAAGTTGGAAAGCAGCAGAACAGCGAGGAACAGCAAGTCGAGGTCGACAAACCCATCGTCGATCTCGACCAGAGCCTAGTCGACCTCGACAAAGGTCTACTCGAGGTCGAGGAGAATCTTCAGAAATCCCGTCTGTACAGCCCAGCAACTCGACGTCGCCAAATCTAGTCGAAATCGACAAGCCTGTAGTCGACATCGAGGAGCCCCTGGTCGACATAGAGAAGTCTGCAGCAACTCCGACGTCTGTTCTAGCTTCGACTCCGAAAAAGAAGCTGCCTTTCCCAACAAAATCTCTAAAGAACCCAGCGGAGAAAAAGTTTCAGCGCTTCATCAAGATGCTTCAAAAGCTCAACGTCACCATCCCCTTCACAGAAGCTCTCAATGAAATGCCATCCTATGTCAAGTTCCTGAAAGAGATTCTGAGCAAAAAGCGGTCGATGGCAGAAATCACAGAGGAGTGCAGCCATCTAGACATACTGGAGAAGAGGCCGGATCCAGGTAAGTTTGCTATAACTATTGGATTTGGTCCATACAAAATTAATGCCCTATGTGATCTTGGAGCTAGTGTCAGTATTACGCCTTTAACGATTTGGTCCAAGATTAAGATAGGTGCCCTGGAGCCTGTGGATGCTAGACTATACATGGCCAACAATACGGTGGTCATTCCAACAGGCATGGTGGAAAATGTCCCAGTACAAGTAGGTAAATTCTTCGTCCCTGCTGATTTCTTAATTGTTGATATGCAAGAAGATCCTGCTTGTCCAATTATTCTAGGGAGACCATTCTTGGCGACTTTGGATGCCAACATAAGCGTACGGAAAGGAGTGCTCACCTTCAACATCAGCGATGAGGTAATAGAGTATTCTTTTAATAAAACTGAAAGGCATACGGGTCCGATGGAACAGGTCAAATCTATCTCAGCTGGCTACATCAACTGCGGGGAACCCAAGGTCAGGAATATGACCCCTGAGGAGCTGGAAAAGAGAACAAAGGAGCTAAGTATGGGGTCAAGATCGACCAGGGCTCCTCCACATCAAGTAGAACCCTAGTCGATCTCGACCAGACCAAGGAGACTCCACCAGCACCAGAATCGTCGAGCAGCGGATCAGAGAAACCAGGCTCGTCGATCTCGACAAGCTTCGTCGAGGTCAACCAGAACTCGGAGTCACGAGTCCCAGCTTCCTCGAGCGCACCTCCAGAGCAAGGAAAGCCCTTGTCGATCTCGACCACCCCTGTCGAGATCGACCACCACTCAGAGAACTCAGCCCCACCTTCCTCGATGAGCAAGCCACCAGAGCCAGAGTCTTCGTCGAGGTCGACCAGTCTTGTCGATGTCGATAAGCCCCCTTCCTCGACTTCTTCTTCCTCGATGAAGCCACCACCACCAGGACCAGCAGACTCGTCGATCTCGAGGAGCCCTAGTCGAGATCGACCAAACACAGTGGTGCCCGATTCCGTTTCCGCGAAGGTGAGTCAAGGTATGGATCTGTCTTCTCCTATTTCCATTAAAGATTTATCTATACATGGGAGAGGTTTGCCTTGGTATGTGCGATTGTGCAGGATTTCCAATGACGAGCCTAAGGAGTATGAAGTTGGAGACAAGCTCTATGTCTCTAAGTCAAAGGATCATTGGTTTCCAAACAAATTCAACAAGAAGCGGATGGGACCGTTCGTAGTGAACAAGATCCATTCTGGAGGATTACAGCTGATGGACAAGAATGGAGTCTTGTTTGAGGCCCAGGTTACATGGGCTCTGCAGATGCCACCTTGAGCATTAACGGAAGTCGGCCTAGCGACTATAAAATCTAGAGCATGTACATAGACTTTTTAGGACATTTAAGACTTTGTTTTTGGTTTTTGGTTTTGAACATTGTTTTTGGTTTTTGTTTTTGTTCTGTTGATATAAGTCTTCTACTTTTCAGGTCCATGGATAGAATCAAAGCTATAGTCATACTCGGACTAGGAGGTGCTCCATTCAAAATTTTGCAGCTCTGCACACATGTCTTGTGAGTTTCTTTCTTTACCCTTTACCTTGTTTTTATACAGTGGGGACACTGTAATGTTTAAGTATGGGGTGGGGGAAGGGCTTACTTTATGCATATTTTCCATATTTGACATTTTTTGTGCATACTTGTGTATTATTTCTTAGAAATTGCTACATGGCTATTTTGGAATGCATTATTGATTTATGAGCTTATATGCATGTTTTCCAAAATTTGAGAAAAATGACCCCCATTGAAATTTTGATTAATGTCATGGAAGCTTATATTGAACTCGACGATGCAAAATTAGATTCATTAGAGATATAGCATGAAATTGCCTAGTAAAGGGAAGTCACAATGAAGTGCATTATTTTGATGAAAACCATGAAAGGAGGTAAAAATTGAAATTGCTTTTGACATGTTGCATGATAAGATGATGGAGGACTTTATATTTCCATATAATGCTCATTGTTATATCCTAGCCTTACCTATGCTTATGCATCACAAAAGCCATAATATGCCTTATTTCAAATTATTGCTCCACATTATCTAAATATTTGCCATTCTTTACCTTATCCGGGGATTATGTTGAGAATGATGTTACATTATGGAGATTATCATATGGTTTTTGTGATTGTTATCATATTTGGAGTTTGGTTGGAAATTGCTTGAATATATGGAAAATTTAATGAGTGAAAGAAAATCCAATCACCTCAGGAGATAAAGGTAGATTGACCCTGCTCTCTGAGATAATAGTTTGGAGAGATGGGACACATTGTGAGGAGTCCGACGCACTAAGTATCCGGGGCCATTCATGACACCCATGTTTGCGACTCGCGAGAAGGCAGTGCTGAGGTTAGAGAGGTAAAATCATTATTATGAATAAAAGCATTATGAAAGGTGATGAACCAAAAGGAGAAGGAATGTGGAAACTCAAGTTTAGAAATAATCCATTTCCCCGGATCAAAAGCACCACATTGCCAAACATTGCCCACCTTAAGCCTTTTACCAATCTACTCCTTATTGAGCTTAAATTAAAGTCTTCTTGATTATCGATGCTTTGTCACATAAAAATTATTTGTGCATAACCCTCCTTTTGTGAGTAGATGTTGCTTTTGTATATTTGCACATGCATGAATCTGTGACACTAGTACCTTTTCGAGGATGGTAATTGATTGCAGGGTTATATGAGAATGAATCTAAGATGTTGAGAGTTTGAGTTTCTTCCCCTGAATGACAAATAAAAGTATTGCTTGAGGACAAGCAAGCTTAAGTATGGGGTGTTTGTTGTGAGCAGAATCTGCCATGTTTTACAACAACTTTTATATCGATTTCTGTATACATTGCATTCATTTGGGATTAGATAGTACAGAATCTGTGTAATTTATGTTTATTTGCCAAATTATGGAATCTACACCAGTTTCTGTTTAAATCGCAGAAATCGAGGCGTTTTACAGCAATTCTACAGAAGGTCGGAAAACCACTACAGAAGTCCAAGGTCAAAGCAGCGGAACAAGTCTAGGAGTCAAGTCTACTCGATCTCGAGTAAGTCTACTCGACCTAGACAAGACTTGGCCGACCAACCTTGATCGACAAAACCTGATCGAGCAAGCCAGACAACCCAGACCCCGGGACCTTACTCGATCTCGACGAGCCACTGGTCGAGGTCGACAAAAACCCTAAGTCATGCCCGGAGTCGACGAGGCGAAGAGCTGCCCGAGAAGCCGAGGACGAGAAGCCGACCACCAGATCTACTCGATCTCGACGAACCTTTGTCGAGATCGACAAGCACCAGGAGCCCAGTCCGAGCCACATCGAGCACACCAACCCGAGGAAGTCCACTCGACGAGCCACCCTTGTCGAGGTCGACGAAGCTTCCTCGAAGTCGACTAGAGCCAGTTCCAGAATCTTCTCGACGTGAGCTGTTCGACTAGGATTTGGATTCCTTGGGCGCGAAGGAGTCGACTTGGCCGAAGATTCTATCCGATCTATCAAATTCTATCATCAAGGAGCAAGATCTATCAACATGAAGACAGATTTCCATATTTAGTTTTATCTTTTCCCTTATGGATTTAATTCCATTAAACATTTTATTTATCTTTAAAGCAAGTAGATATAATTTTAGATATAGATAGATATCTTCTTTCCTAGAATAGCTAGGGAATGAAGGCTATAAATAAAGCCCTAGGGGCTGGTTTTTCATTCATTCAGTTCAGATCCAATTCCGAAGAAAAGTAGTTAGTTCCATTCAGATACAGTTTTAGGAGTTTGAGGTTTTTAGGGTTTTGGCGATTTGCGAAAGTTGATTGCCAAGATTGTAAAGGCTTTGAATTTAGTTTTTAATGCAAGTTTCTTTCATCAAATCAATGTCTGTTACTGCGATGAGGCGTGAGTAGTCCACCCACTTCTGGGGCTGGGGTGAGCCCGACGGTGGCCATGTGAGGCGATGCGATAAAGGTCAGATTTTTATGCGATTTGTCTTCTATCCCTAAAAGCATGATTCTTTTGCGAGAGTTGAAGGTGATCCTTGTTTGTATTATTGAAGCGAAAGTGATCTTAATGCAACTTGGATTAATTATGTGAAAAATGGTTAGTAACAATTAGGGTTTATGCGAGAGCCTCTATATGCCTAGTTGTTAATGACGAAAGTTATTTGATGGAAAGCATGATCTTTTATGCCTTTATGTATTGTTTTGCATGGTTACCGTTGTGGTGTTGAAACCCTAGCCTTGGAGGTCTTTTAATATATTGAATTTACTTCGTTTCTCTAAAGTTCTGTGTTTCGAAATTCTGCAATTTAAATTTCTGTCTTTTACTGTTTTAGTCGACCTAGAGGAGATCTTTTCGATCTCGAGGAACCGTGGTCGAAGTCGAGTAGGGCTTCGTCTAGGTCGAGTTGATTTGCTCTGTCTTTATCGATTTTCAAGTTTCTGTCTTTACCTTTCTTTGTCGAAGTCGAGTACCTCTTGTCGAGGTCGAGTTGCCTGATCTTGTCGAGTTGATTGCTTTTGTTCTTTACTTTCTGTTTTCATTACTGTCTTGTCGACCTGGAGGACAGCTTGTCGAGATCGACCAGCTTCTGTGTCCTCGAGTTACTTTCTGTCTTTGCTTTCATCTTTGTTTTGCTTTTATTTCTGTCTTTGTTTTGTTTATTTACTTTTATTTTAGTTGCCCTTGCCGGGATTATTTGTTTCTATTTTATTTCTGCTTCTGCTTGTGTTTCTGTGCTTTTCTGCTGCTGCTGTGAGAATCTGATAGCTACCTGAGAACTGCTGACGTGCTTCCTCGTGGATTCGATCCTGACTTTTCTCTTACTACAACGGGAGGAAGTCTTGTATTTATTTGCTGAGACAGGGAAGTCAGTCTGATCTATATTCTATATCTATTTCAATACTTGACCAACTCCTGCAACAACAAGGTCCATGCTAACAACAATTATAAACATAAAATCAGTAGAGACAATTAGGGTTTCTTGATAGAGTTGTCTAATTGTTGGAAAAGGCGGAAGCTTGATCCTTTAATGCGATTTATATGATTATCTGTTTTATTCTTGCCTTATGCATGCTTGGTTATTGTTTTCGCAAACCCCAATCTTGGAAGTTGTCTTTTATAAAGTTTATTTCGAATCCCCAAAGCTTTTGTTTTTTTTTTAATTTTATTTCGTTTTCACTTTCTGCCCTCCTCGATATCGACTACCCCTTGTCGATATCGAGTTACTGATCCCCGATCCAGATCGTCGTAGCTTTTCCTGTGCAGGTACCCGACATCGACGAAGACTCTACTCGATATCAAGTAGACTGTCCTTGATATCAACCAAAACCAGGATCCAGCTGCTACGCTGTTCGACTTGTCCGATCTTCTGTCGACTAACCCTAGTCGAGATCGACAACCTGTGGTCGACTTCTGTCCGTGAGATTTCTCTGTTGCCTAGGATCCACTGACACGCTTCCTCGCGGATCGATCCTGACTTCCCACTACTGCATCAGGAGGGAGTCTTGTAATCATTTGTCAGGGACGAAATCTGGTTTGTTGTACTTTATTTATATTTTATTGCAAGTCTCGATTTCCTCATACAACAAGGTTTTATTCCAGTTATCTATATGTGATTTAGTCGTAAGACTTTATCTTTTTGCGGGATTGCTACCTGCTGAAACAGATGTTGATTCCTAACATACCATATAGACCACCAAGAGAAAGCGAGGCTAACCTGAACGGTAGGATTTAGGCTCTTCCCAAGAAAGGAAAGAATAGGCTTAACATCTCGGGACTGGGCAATCAAGAAGGCAATAGCCGATTGAACATAGGAAGAAAATTAGTGGATGGCTTGGATGAAGGGGCGTTCCAGAAAAATGTGGACCTCATCCTCGGGTGCCCCATTACATAAAGAACATGTAGAAGGGACTGCCGAACCTTGACTGGACAGTCTAGCGGCGGTTGGCAGGCCATCCTGAGCTATTTTCCAAAAAAAGTTTTTAACTTTCGGGGGAATATTAACCTTCCAAATCCAGGGATTACTGTCCGGGAGCGAAGTTGACTGAGCTGTTATCAATTTAAATGCACTGGCAGTAGAAAACCATCCTTCCCTATCAGGCCACCAGTACAAACGATCTTGAAACTCCCTGTAATTTTTCCTTCCACCACTTGCCCCCCAAAATATAATCACTAATTGTCTCATCTCGTTTACAATCTTGAGGGCATTCTTCCTTGGGCAACAACAAAGAGGTTGTGATCTAGTTATCCGTCCAAAACTTAATTGATCGCCCATTTCCTACAGTCCAAATAAACCCAGATTTAAATTTATCAATTAAAGATGTCAGCTTGGTCCCTTACCAAGAGCTAGGCCCCGCTTTTTTGTAGTCGAAAATACTAGCAGAACGATGGTATTTATGTCTAATCAGCGATACCCAAACGTTACAAGGCTCAGCCAATATCTTCCACAATAGCTTCATCTGGAGAGCCTCATTCATGTCGCTAGATTTTCGAATCCCCAGCCCCCCATATTGCTTCAGTTTGCAAATCCTATCCCAACTAATCAGTGGTCGGTACTGAAGATCCTTATTCCAAAACAAAGATCGGTTTATCTAGTCGAGTTCTTTGTGTATAGCTGCGGGTAGCGTGAAATTCTGCATAAAGTGTAGCGGCTTAGCAAAAAGGTTAGAGTTGATTAGGGTAGCACGACCTTGTTGAGAGAAGGTGTTAGCCCTCCATTTTGTCAATTGTTGTTTAGATTTACAAATAATATCTTCGAAGGTACATTTGGTAACTCTTCCATTGATAATAGGGAAGCCTAAATACTTTTCTATTGAATTTTCATTTGACATATTGAGACAGTTGTATAGCTCGAGAATCCTATGGTTAGGAATACCTCTTGTAGCCTGGAAGCTAGATTTATGGTAATTATCCATTTCACCTGATACTTTGCAGTATGAATCAACAATTGACTTTAATTTGCGCCCAACATCCAGGCTACCTTTTGAGAAGATTATGATATCGTCAGCAAAGGAAAGAAACAGAATCCGAGGCCCGTCATGTCCAACCGGGAAACCAATGTGAGTCTTATCCAAGCTAGCCTTAGCAGCTAGTTTTTGGGCCAGTATCTTTGCACCTAGAATGAATAGGAAAGGGGATATCGGATCACCTTGACGGAGGACCCTCGAGGGGAAGATCAGATCTGTAGGACCATTGTTTACTAAAAATGAGAAAGATACTGTTGTAATGCATTCCATGACCCATGAAATAAACGTATCGTGGAACCCAAACCTTCCAAGCACCTTCTGTATGAAATTCCAGTCGACTCTATCATATGCTTTCTTCATATCTAATTATATTGCTAACCATCCTTCCCGACCCTTCCAATTTTTGTAGGAGTGAAAGATTTCATAAGCTATCAAGACATTATCTTGAATAGCTCTCTCTGATACGAAAGCACCCTGAAGAGGATGTATAAGTTTTCCAATAACTTTTTTCATTATGTCAGTCAAGATTTTGGAGATAATTTTGTAGATATTTGAACATAAATTGATAGGACGATAGTGGCTGGTGGCAGTTGGATAGTCTCTTTTTGGGAGAAGAGAGATGAAGGTATGGTTTATCTGTTTGAGCATTTTCCCGGAGTGGAAAAAACCTTTGACCGCACAAATTATAGATTTATCTACATATCCCAGTATTTTTTAATTTATAGAATTCATCTGTGAAGCCATCAAGGCTCGGGGATTTATTTTTCCCTAGATTGAAAACATCAGTTTTAATTTCCATGTTAGACGAAAGTTGTATAAGAAAACCATTCTCCTCCAGCGAGATAGAAGATTGTATTAGCTCTAGCAACTCGCTAAGGAACCTGTCATCTATCTGTTCTTTCTTGAATCTTTTCTCAAAGTCCCCTTTGCCTTCGCCCTGGCGCCAATGGAAGAGGTGATGTTGCGTGTTTGTTTCCTATGCCTTCGCCCTGACGCCACACGGTGAAAATATGTTGTGTTAGAATTTGAGAGTTTAAGATGTTTGGTTTTGGCTCTTTGGCTCCAAAATGATTTTTGAAATAGCAGGAGTTTTTTTTTTTTTTTGTGATGAGGCGCTTTTCCTTGTTATGGTTTTGTTAAGAAACTATCCCGGCTCCAGTAGATGGAATATGTAAAACCTCCGACTCCACCTCTTTTAGCTGACGGAAGGTGTTCCCAAAACTCGTTTTATTCCATTCTTTTGCCTTTTTCTTTAGAATTTTTTTTTTAAACATTAATTGGAACATGGTAGAGCCAAGACAAGAGGCCCGCCAGGATTGCTTAACTATGTTGCGGAAATCTTTCCGAAGTAGCCAGGCATTCTCGAATTTGAATGGGGGGGCTTTAAATATTGGGTCACCCTCCAAGGAGAATGAAATTGGGCAGTGATCTGAAGAAGAGAAAACTTCGTTATATGTGATCATGTTAGGAAAAGTTTCAATAACTTGTTGGTGGACTAGCACTCGGCCAAGCTTTTCGCGGATGTTGAAATCTTCCTCCGGATTCTTCCTCCAAGTAAACGGATTACCAAATGTGGGAAGGTATAATATTGAACATTCATTTTTGAAGGAAATAAGTCTAGAAAATCTGGAGGTCCGGGTAGATGCCCCGCCGAGCTTGTCAGCACTGTAAAGAATTTCATTTAAATCTACAAGGACTATACACGGGATAGATGAATCATTTACAATTATTTTTAACATTTCCCAAAACGGTTCTTTTTCATTTGGGTTTGGAGGGGCATAGACGAATAGGACAATGATCGTGAACCCAACTAGTAGGCTTTCCAGTTTGAGACCAATGATATGCGGTGATTGGACAACAATGGTGATCGTAAAATTCAAAAGTTGGTGGGATTTCCATAGAACTCCTATTCCTCCTTATCTACCGATAGCCGGCGACCAGGCCGCTTTGTCAAATCCAATATTCCTCCAAGTCTTGTCGTCGGAGATATTTTCTGACTTGGTTTCCGCTAGTGCCATAATTTGAATATGCTCGTTTTTACACATAGTATCAATTTCCGTCCAAAAAGTTTTTTTTCTTATCCCTCTACAAATCCAAAAGCAAATCTTCATGTATAATTGTTGATGATAAAAGGACATGTTTTTGGAGTCCTTAAATCAAGATGTTTTTGAAATTTTATTATGGGAGGAGTAACAATTGATATTTTGGATTGGAGGTTGATGTTGCCATCTTGAAGGGCCAAACCAAGCCAAAAGGCCCTAACAATGGAATACAACCGGCTAGCCCGACATTTTGAATCAAACCATAGCATGAGTACATATTCACCAATAAACATAAACGTTTTTCCAATAAAATGTCCATGATTATAGCCCTTGAAAGGGAGGTATGTGCAATATTTTAATTCAGATTGAGCAAGGCATTTTTTCGCCAGTCTAAGATATACACACACATATAACTGTCATTAACCAGGATAAATATGCACTCGAGGCAGGCAAAAACCTTTAACCATTGCCTAGTCAATCCAACAAAGTAACGCAATTTACTGGTTACCAAATAATCTATGTTACTAGCGCAATGCAAGGCTATAATGAACTGGTTACAACCCAATAAAAGTGGGGGAACAAGAAGCCAAGTGCCAAGAGTAGCTACATGAGTCATAACAAGTAAATTTGGGTTATATTTGACAACAAACCTGCACGGAAGGCTTAAATGAGCAGCCAAGCAGGGAGCAAAAACATAAGCAAACAAAAACTAAATGCAGATGAGATATGAATTAGTTGGAGGAGAATCAAACATCTGTGTGAAAACCCAAAGGAAATCTATATGATATTTGTTTTTGTTCTGTCTCAAACGAAATGGGTTACTAGAAACCCAAAGGTATAATTTACATACAATAGACATACTTAGAGATTTAGATTCACTACACATATAAGCTATTCGTGTGCATTGATAGCCTTTATAAGATAAGTTCGAGAAAGATGACAAACCAAACCATACGTACATCAACCATATATAAAGAGTACACCGATTGACTGACTTTACAATCTTCATCCATAGATGAAACGAACAACCAATTGCATTTCAACTATAATTACAAGCAGTCAATGACTTCTTGGGAGATTGATACTCTACAATGATCAGACCACCATTCGTGATCCATAACCAAAGAATACACAGCTTAACAAGGTTTCTGACTCTTTCTCCATTTACTTCGATGCTTGCACGTCTAAATTTGTTCAAACAGCAAAGATGGATGAATAAAAAAAGATGCACAAGAATTTCCTCAATAGAGGGTTTAGGGCCCTTTTAGGGGGTATTTGATAGGGGCTCGTGTGAGGAGACCCCTAATGGTTTCTTTCCTTCGGACATGTCCGAGGCATTTATAGCAATCAAAGAAGTCAACCACCAGTTAGTACAATAAGATAAGATCGATTTAACAGAGTAAAGTGAGAAGAGAAGATTTATATGATTCATTCGAAACTACAAATCCAGATTTATGTTGCAACTAATGAAGAAAAACCCTTTGAAAGCAGGACTAAGCAACCCATCACAAAAAGTTCCCAAACACAACGTACCAATAGTATAAGCCTGGTAAGGGTGATAACTAGAAAAGAAACAACAATAGATGATATTGTTTCTAAAAACAATTTTATTATTCTAGACCTTACCGAGGATGTAATTGAGATTTGCCCTCTCAATGGACTTACGCTTGGATTTTCTACCTGCCTTGCCTGACAGAGAAAGAACAGCCCCGTCCTTGAGGAACTTACTCCCACTACAAAAAAAAAAAAACATATTCGCCACCCTTGGTAGCAACGGTAGAGATTTGCCGTGGCCAGGGAGTAACCAAAATACAAATTAGCCACATGTGGTAGCAAAGGAAAAGTTTGCAGTGGCAAAAAAGTGTTTACTTTTTTTTTTTAAAAAAAAACCCCTAACCCTAGTGTAAACACGGAACTCCTCTTCAAGCCCCCTCCCTATCCCTCTCAGATCTGAAAACCCTTAACCCTCTCTTCTATTCGTCTTCTCCCTCTCGACTCTCAGTCCATCCATAACCTCCCATACTCCTTCCTCATCCTTAACCTTCACTTCTCTGTTCGTCCGGCCATCTCCATCTCGACTCTCAGGCAATGAGTCTCTCAGTACGGCTCTCTCCCCAAATTGCGCACTTCCTTCGACACCGACATCATCTGTTTCCAGATCTTACTCCTTTATTTCTCCCTCGAATTATCATATATTTCTCCCCCCTTTTTCCTTAAAAAAAATGCTATTTACTATTCAGGGTTCGTCGATCGGTTTTCTGCACTGATGGTTGTTTTGTTGGGAGGGGTAATGTTGGAGACGAAGCTTACAAGCCAGGAGCTCGCCACTGATTTGGCTATGATGGAGGGTTACATGTCTTTCTTTTCTTCTACGTGTACCACTGGCAAAGGCCGCACTGGCTACTCTGGCGTAGTAGTTCGCTCGTTTCTCGCTTCGCTGGTTACAACTATTGTTTGCCCTTTTTTTTCACTCTCTCTCTATCCGGTGGTTTTAGGATTATCTCTTCGCCCTTTTTAATTACAAGATCTTGATATTCATATCTTGATTGATAATTTCATATAGCTTTCCTTCAATTTGTCAACTATTGGGGAGTTAATACATTTCTTTCGTTTTTGCCTCTAGATCTAATTTGTGTTGCCTTTTTTTTTAATCAAAACAACTTGATAATGGTTGATGGGAGAAAATTGTTCATCTTGTTGAATAATGATTGTAGACTTTCAGGGAGGAAAATTAGTTGCTTTATAAATTTCATAGAAAATTGTTTTAACTATCCAAAGAATCATTTCTATGAGTTAAGTTGCTATAAATTTCTCAAGTCCATCACATGTATACTTAACCCAAAAAAAATATAATTGAAAAGGAAATCCATGCATATTTGAGGTGGAAAGTGTTTTTCGGGTTTACAAAATGATCAATGATACATATGAAATTAATAAAAAGTCTTATGGTTGCCTAAAAGTTTTGACATTTGGTAGGAAGTAGAGCTGGAAAAATATGACCCGACCCGACTCATCCGAATCCGAAAATCTGAAGTCATATGTAACCCGAACTCGAGATCGACCCGACCCGAACCCGACTTGAAATAGACTCGAACACAGACAAACCCGGCCCGACCCAAACCCGGCCCGACTGACTCACCCGACCCGACTATGAACCCGACCCGACTGACTCACCCGAATCCGAAAATCTAAAGTCATCTGTAACCCGAACCCGAGATCGACCCGACCCGAACCCAACCCGACTTGAAATAGACCCGAACACAGACAAACCCGACCCAACCCAAACCCGGCCCGACTATGAACCCGACCCGACTATATATTATTATATTTTGATAGAATTAATTATTTATATCTATATTTGTTAAAAACTAATAATAATAATGAAACAAAAACTAATGGGCCAAAAGAAAAAAAGAAAATGGGCATTGAAAATGAAATTGGCCAATGATATAGTCAAACCACAAATAAGCCCATTTGCAACTTGCTAGTTAAAATAAGGTTAAATCCTAAATGTACAATTAATTTGATTTAATTATAGCACTGATCAATTGATTTAAATGTTTAAAAAATGATGATGTTGTCGAATACCGAATTTCCGATTATGACTATTTTGAAAATCGGTCGACAACCGATGAGTCAATGACAATGAGTGTATTCAACCGAGTCAAAACTACATATTCAAGTATTCAACCGAGTAAAAATCATTTATTTTAAGTAAATTACATATTTAAGTATTCAACCGAGTCAAAATCAACCTAATTATCTAAACGGGTCGAATATGATTCAGCTGAAAACTCAAACAAACTATATCCACTTTGGTTCGAAACTCAAATAAGACCGACCCGCCTCTTTACCTGAAACCCGAACGAGCCCGACCCACTTTGGCCCGAACCCGAATGGGCATGACCCGATTTAACCCTGAACCCGACCAATCTAAAATTAATTATGACCGAACCCGACCCGACCAGTACCCGACCATAAGTTTTACCCGAACTGACCCGACCTGTCAGTGACCCGACCCGAACAAGCCTGACCCGAACCCGACCCGAACGACCGACTTGCCAGCTCTAGTAGGAAGTACTCTCTTGTTTGAAGAATGATACACTTTTGACTCATAGGCTTATACAGTGGTACTAGTCAAATGAATTGATTCCATTTACTAATAAACTACCTTTTTTGATATTGGTTAGATTAAATCCTGTGTGACTTTCATGAATTTGGTTTTGATCCCACACATTTGTTCTAAAAGTCGGGAGTTTGGCTTTGGAGATTAAGGATGGTGGTTCTGACTACCTTGGAAAGGGTGGTGGGTGTTCATATTGTTTATATAATGGCTTTAATTATCGGTTCTGTGTAAAGATTATCTGCTGGCTAAATGCTTTGTTCTTATTATTTGCAGGCTATTACCTAGATGTTAACACCATTATTGGCTTAGCACTAGCGAGTTGGCAAGGTGAGTATCTAATGATCGATTCCATGTTAAGTTTTGTCGTCTTTGAATGGATGCTCTTTAAAAGTACTCTTGAATACTAACAATGGGATGATATTAATCTCTCAAAGTAGTAGTATGCAGGGGTATGTCGTTAAACTTATGCATATAGTATGTGGTCAAACATACGTGTGGTGTGGTGTCAAGTGTTTGTGCACATTGTCTTCTATTTGCATCACTATAGTATGGCTGATTCTTTATTTCTAATGTTGCACATATGCCAGATTTTGGAATCTGATCGCCTCGTCATACTTTTATAACTTGCAGGACATAATAACTCCATATAAGAGGCCATGTTTTTGTGCTCTGCAGAAGTTTTATGTCTTCTAGATATGATCGTCAATTCTTTTTCTCACATGATTTCTGCCAGACCAGTTGATCACTATACTAGACATGAATTTACGCGTAAGATATGATCGTCAATTTTGCTTTCTTCCACTCTAATTTTCCCACGTTTTCTTTTACTTGTCGGCTATTTGAAAATCTTTGCTTAATCCAACAATTAATGTAATCAATTCATTCAGTCATTGTAGTGTAGAGCTGTTTAGTGTTCCAAGTCGTTTATTTTGGATTAATAAGAACTGAAAGAGTTAAAGGAGTTCAAATTTCCATTTTCTGTTCTCTTGCCTTCTAAAGGCAGCTATGCAGGACCTCCGACCCGGGTATGCCTGTCTTCTTTCCGAAATTGGAAGGATGTGTTTTATCATATCCTTATTACCTTGATTCATATACCAGTCCTAGTATCGGAATTTCAACAAACACCCAAGAACTCCATACTCAATATCGAAACTGATATCTATCTGAAATCAATGTTGGAGTAGTCTTCTCTTCTTTTGGTATATGGCGGATGATCTTGAACTTGTTCGTCTTGTATTCTGAATCTAGGTAACTTGCACGATAAAGACGTTAAATACTTCACGAACACTGAATCTTGTACTTGTCGGTACGTCATTTTTTTTTGTTTCTTATTCATATATAACCATGGTCACTTTTTGCTTGTCTAAAACATCTCCTTGATTGTCTTTCCGGTAAATTTTGGATTAACTCAGTTCAACCATAGCCTTGCAATGATGCTATTTCTTTTTCTTTGCCCTTTCTTGATCACCATTTGATCCCATTAGAATATTATGCTTGAATGTGACCTATATCTTCATATTCATATAATGTTCACCCAAAGTTCATATCATCTTTGTTTACCCTCTTAGATCAAAAGCTTGCTAGTCAAGTCCATGAAATTGTTGGCCGTATCAGTGGTAGATATGGGACACTGACAGCCGTTCCCATACATCATTTGGTCCGTATCTTTTTTATTTTAAAAAGTAGGAATTTTATTGTTACTGGTCAAGGGACTAGTATCCCTAAGAATTTTTTCCTTTGTGATGTACAAGACCGTTCTATTGACTTTTACGCGTTATGTGCCCTGTGTGTTGTAACAGGTACTGATTTATCTACCAAATATCTAAGTGCATTTCTGATCGTTTCTGCTAGTTTATGGGTAATGTTAAGTATCATTCATTTGCATGCCTATTTGTATAGTTTTTTACCTTATGCTTTCTCATTTTTATATTACCATTATCTGACCATGCCTATTTGTTCAAGTTGATGGGTAATTTTGGTGTTGTGGGTCAAGATATGATAAATGCATTGGCACCCGAGGATGAAATGATTCATAAATATTGTTAATTGCAAATTGTGCAAGTAGATAGGATAGATATATTGAAAAAAAATAATTTAAGTGATGATTACTGGTTATGATATGATAAATTGTTGCTAAGCCATTTTCTTCTAACTAATTTCCGTGTGCTTTAGGACAAAAACTTGGTTTTAAATCATATCCTTTATTTTTCTAGGTTTCTTATCTATCTGTTAAGTTCCGCATGATTTTCTTTTTCGATGACCTGTATTGTATGATTTCCTATATTGTATAGAGGAAGTTGTTTTAAATGAGAGATGGAAAGAGGTACATCTCAAGCAGTACATGTATATGCAAGAAGATCAAGGTTCTTTTAGTTTATGCAGTCAGAAACATGAGGATTTGTTTAACTATTTTAAGATTGGTAGGTTTAGGAGTATATTTTTATTTATGAAACTTTCTCATAATATATGGTAGAGAAGAAACACTTTGAATATTTTGTTTTTGTATTTTATAGTTTTATGTAAATTATGTAGTTTTGGATATTTTGTTATATATATATATATATAAATTTGTATAATTATCTAAATGTAAATTTATATGAGAAAATAGTTGTAAATATACCAAAAAACTGGGTTGTTTGCAAAAATGACACCTCCGGCCAAAATTTGCAAAAATAACACATTGACCTATTTTTTGGCAAAAATAACCGGTAGCCTTAACCTCCTCTGGCCTGTTAAATCTCAACAGCCCTAGACTCCCTCGAATGGAGGCTATGACGATTCCGGTGAAGAACTTCCAGATTTGGTGAAGAGCTTCTCGGACGGCGTCATCCTCTCTTCCTCGATTAGAAAAGGCAAACATTTCTCTAAAAGAGTTCCTTTGCTTTTCCTTCAAGAACAGGAAGAGAGAGAGACGCACCGAAGCGAGAGCGAGTGCAAGCGAAAAGTTGTATGGGAAAATGGCTACGACATCCTCCGCGAGTGAAGGTCGAGATCCAGTAGTTCCCGTCGACCTCTGCAAGGGCGTCAATGGCCTCGAAAAGATCGTTCTCTGCGCACCTCTGCATCTTTTTCTACATCCATCTCTTTCTACATCCACCGTCGATGCGCGCACCTCTGCATCTTCTCTAATCGGTAAGCACCACCTACTAATTCATCTTTTCGATTCGGGTTGTTTAAATCTTATAATAGTTTGCAATTTTAGTTTGAATTGGGTGGCTTTTCACCCCCTCTTTCAATTTAAAATTTGCATATTTCCGAATTTGGATTGTTTGTAGACTACATAGGCTCGCAATTTCAGTTTGATTTGGGTTGGTCATAGCTCATAAAAGCTTGCAAGTTTAGGCTAGGAATGTGAAATTTATTACGCACGCAAGGTGCTCGACGAAATGCTAACTAATTAATGGGGTGTAAATAGAGAACGTTGGTGTTATATTGTTACATTTTGTTTGACGTGGATATTTAACTATGTTTTTGAATTATACTAACGCATGATCATGTTATTAGTAGAAGTGACTTGGTCTAAATTACAATTTTGGATCATTAGTAATGTTTTACATCTCATTTAGTCCATGAGTGTACCGAACAATACAAGAAATCAAGATAAATGTTAATAGGAGCAGCTGAATGTGACATAAATTGATCCCAAAGGTTTAACTGTAGCACTCGCAAATCAGAAAATTCCCAAAAAGCTTGCTAAATTATGTAATAACATATCCAACATCTCAAAGGAGCGTGGGAAGATTATCTTGCTTTGTATCTTCCTTCCCCTCACAAACCGATATTCATGTGATGTTACAAAGTTATGATGCTAGTTTGAAAATTTTTAAATCATACAGTATTGAAGTGTGATACATTGAGATTTGTTCAGTAGGCTGCACATGGAAACATGGCTGATGTACTGAGATTTGTTCAGGGGCTCATTTGGGAAAATGTGATCATAAGACTATCAACATGCTTAGTTTATCTTTTATAATAATCCAATTTTTTCCTTGGACTTTGGTGGCATTCCTTGTTCTGATTTTTTTTGTCCTTTTTGAAGGTTTACTTGTATGGTGCTCAAGTGACTTCTTAGAAAAATGATCACAAAGATGAGATGCTTTTTGTTAGTAATAAGGTAAGTTTTGTTGACTTAATGTGGATGATTTCAGGATTATGTATGTAGGGCTTCCTTATTGCCTTTTTTGGATAATAATTACGATTAATTACATGGTGCCGTGGTAGTATTTCAGTCTTCATATTTATCTTCTATTGGTAACCTTAACTGCTCCGTAGTTGTGTATTTGTGTCATTTGTGTAATGTTATATGTTTTGGCAGACGTATTATTTTGATTGGCTAGACATATGTATATATTGACAAGGATTATTGCTAAAATGGGTATTATCTGAACACATGTATGACAGATTAAGGAGACACTGAGAAAAATGAAAGGAAAAATTGTATTTCATAATCTTGTTAATGCAGCTGCAAAAGTAGTCATACATTGTTTCCCTTTGTTGCATTATGCATTGTTGTGACATGAGCATATGAGCATCTGAGCATTTCTATCATGACAGACATTTTTTTTTTTGCATGGCAAGAATTATTTCATGACTAGAGTTAAAGGAGGGAAGATTTTTTATTGTGTTAGGAATCCAACGTGATCTGACATTGGCAAGACAATCATGCATGTGGACTCGTATGCAACTTCATATTGTTGTATTTGTGTTGGTGATATTAATCGTGAAATGGGATATATGTGTGCATCCGACATTAGCTTTAGAGGGAGGTCTAGCCACTTCTCAAAGATGAGGCTCTTGGATCACATGAACCAAGCCCTCGTTGCTGCAGACTGGAAGATGTTGAAGGAAAGCAGCCGACATTAGCTTTAGTACTTCATTGTGTTTGTTTTAGGTCTAAAACGTTTCCTCCCTTTTGATGACTGGTCCCTTATGTTCTGGATTTATGTATCGGTTTTATGGTTGGTTGTTCTGAATGGTGTTCTAGGAGTGTTGGTTATGGTTGGTTGTTCTGAACCAAGCCCTCGTTGCTGCAGACTGGAAGATGTTGAAGGAAAGCAGCCGACATTAGCTTTGTACTTCGTTGTGTTTGTTTTAGGTCTAAAACGTTTCCTCCCTTTTGATGACTGGTCCCTTATGTTCTGGATTTATGTATCGGTTTTATGGTTGGTTGTTTCTGAATGGTTGTTCTGAATGGTGTTCTTGTCAATCTCATAATCTTCCCAACAACAGGATAGACAATATTAAGCACAAAAAATTGGCTATGGAAAATGATATACTGGCTAGTAAACAAAAAATTGCATACATTTGTCTTTTGCATCGTCGGCAAACTAAACGGCCAATTATATACATTCAAAACCACCAAATTTAGAAACCGATGTTGAAAAGCTGTTTAACATGGCAAGTTTTTTTACTAATGTTAATGAGCCGATGTTAAATAATAGAATTCTAGGAGTGTTGGTTAGGAACTTTAGTACGTTGTAGTTTTTGGTTTGGATTTTAATTGTTTAATCGTTTCCACCTTATGGATGACTTGTGTTTGATTATTGATAAGGTATGTTGTGGTCTTGTGGTCACTTGTTTATATGTGTTATGGATGGTTATTGTGAATTCTGCGTTATGACACATTTCGTTTGAGTTTAATGGTCGATATACTTAGGATGAGAAGTTTATGAGATAGATAAGATATGTCAGGGGTTATTATCTTATTGGCATAAACTTTGATTTTATTGGTTAGGGAAAATCATAGACTGACTAGTAAACAAAAAATCTCATTGTCGACAAACTAAACGGCCAGTTATGTACATTCAAAACCACCAAAACCCCAAAGTGTCATTGAGTTACAAGCAAACTAACAAAATACTACATTCGACTACGCAAAAGAAGAGTTACCCAACTAGACATCAATTTCTTCACCTTGCCACGCCACGCTTGCTTATGTTCTCCGACGCTTCCAGCGAAGGAACTCTTCCCAAGACGGGTACCTGCTTGTCTCCATTATCTTGCTCCTGACGGACCCAAACGGCATGCTCTCCTCTATGAGCATTGCCCCCTCCTCCATGTCCACGTCGGGAGCTTTACCTTTCATCTCCGGAGCAACGATTGTCGGTTCTACCCATTATGTTGTTTTGTGCTTAACTTGTTATGTATTGGTTAGGAACTTTAGTACTTTGTAGTTTTTGGTTTAGGTCTTAATTGTTTAATCGCTTCCCCGTTGGGAGCTTTACCTTTCATCTCCGGAGCAACGATTGTCGGTTCTGCCCAGGTTTTCTGATTTATCTTGCCAGTTGTGTGAATTTATGTGCAAGCTGAATTGTTGTATTTGTCATCCAAATGGTTATCCATACCATACTCCAAATTGAGATCAAGATGCGATATAGACCAGACTTTACTTCAAAATATTTTATTCCATAAACATATACAACGTGGATGTCTATATATAGATAAAATTAAATTAAGTTCAAAAATAAATTTATTTTTTAATTTTAACAAATAAAAATTACTGAAATTTACTTTAAAACAATTAAATGAGTCTCTTTCTCTCCCCCCCCCCCCCCCCTCTCTCTCTCTCCCCTTGTAACCTTTACCTTCCACCGGTTGTGAATGTACCCAATTTATTTGCAAAAATGACATATTGTCATCTCCATGCAAATTGTGTTATGTCACCTACATTTTTGCAAAGTTGACATTTTATTGGTATATTTGTGCAAATTGTCCAATTTATATATTAATAAAATTTTGCATATTTGATTTTAGAATTAATCAAATGAGTGTTTTTTAGTACGAACATGAAGAATATAATGCACAAATATGACTATTTGTGCATTATATATATGTATTTTTTTAAATATGGGACTTTTTAGTCCGAGTCTGAAGAATCCGGGCTAAAAAGTAGCCTTTTTTTTAATTTTCCAGAAATAATTTAGCAACGGCAACTTACCGTGGCTAGCTAATAGCCACGACTGTAGCCGTCGCTAGACTCTTTTGCAATGCACCAAAGGTTTCCCCACGACTGGTTCCCCGTGGCTACAGCCGTGGCTACTAGCCTTTAGCCACGACAGATGGACTTTCAGCCATGGCAAATAGCTGTTGCTAAATTATTTTTTTTGTAGTGTCCCCTCTGTGCTGTGTACTCCGTCGAAGCGGGGTTTAGGGCCCGAAGATCGGGGGTTGTTCCATGGATTAGCAATGGACGCTGAATCCGTGGTTTTTTTATCGTTGTTTTCTCCGGCCGAGAACATCTCAAACAAAGGACATAAGACTTTGTTAAAAAACTTGTTGAAGAAAAGAGAGAATGAAGAAGAGTAAGAGAAGAAGTTGCCCCTAACCTCCATCCAGGGCAATGCCCGGCGCCGCCGCCTACAAGAGACCCCCACTGCGCAAATAATAGCACAGTGCAACACCACCATCCCTTCCGGAGAGACTCTTTTTTCCGTTTTCTAAAGTTTTTACCCACCTTCTCGACTCTTCGACTACCGATTTCATGACTATCAAAGCTTCGACCACCACATGCACAGACCAAGATAATCATTCGGTGGACGTGAGTGGATAGGGATGATTGTGGTGTTTGGGGCGTGAGGACGCCGAGATTGAGGCTCGATTCTACATCGAGGTGGGTTTCGTGGCTCGAATCTGATTGAGTCTCGCTGGAATATACGATTTCTTTGGTGTTTTGCAATTGGGAATTGGGGGTGCGTGGAACTATTGGCCAGCGCGTTCATTTTGCCCAGAAAAGGGTTTTTTTTCCCTCAATAATCTTGGAAACAAGAGGTTTTTGGTATTGAATTTATGATTGAACTAGTTTAGATGATGTCATGTGTACGGAGAATACATTAATACAATATTATAAATAATTTAGATAGATTCCAATAAATAAATAAAATAATAATTTAAATATAAATAAAATTAGTTCGACATACTATAAAAAATCTAAGTATATTTTATTTAGATTCTCTCAAAATATAAATGAAATTCACATTCGTATTATTTTATTAATTTTTTTTTCCTAGTATCAACTATAACGCGCCATGAAGAGGCTGAGGGAGAGGGGCATGCGGTGGCTCGAACCCCCTGGAAAAAAATACTTTTCTATATATAGTTTGAGATCCGTGAAAGACACAGAAGTACGCTGCAATATACTAGTTGGTAGCAGGCATGTCTAGTAGAGGGAAAATCCAAAGTTTGAATCCCCTCCCGTCCTAATTAATTCAATATCTTTTTAACCTCTTCCCAAACCCTGCTCGCCCCTGGCGCCATGTATGATTTTTTTCCTCTAAAATTAATCATAACGTGCTACATAAGACGCTGTATATCGATTTTAGTATATCAACTAGTGCAGATCCCGTCCCGTGTATGGGAAATGTGTTAATCTAAATATAAATTATTTTTTCCTCCAAAAAAAATATAAATATAAATAAAATTAGTTCGATGGGTTATATATAATCTAAATATCTTTTAATTAGATTCTCTCAAAATATAAATAAAATTTACAATTATAAGGTACTATGTAAAAGTTTTTTTTATCTAATTAAAATTATTAGATTCACAATAATATGTAGTACATATTTATTACATTAGTTTACTAAAATATCTATGTACGGATGGATTGTGCTAGATATATAGCTATATAATATTTTAATTATTTATTTTGGCCTCAAAAAATAATATAGATAGATATAAAAATAACAATTATTAAATGATTGATTTTGATATAAATAATTATTTCCACCAAAAAATAATCTAAATATAAATAAAATAGCACCTATCAAATATTACATATTTATCTATTAATATTTTTGGTAAGTATGACTATGAAAATTAGTTTTATTAATTATTTTTATTATTACTACTACTATGTTTAATTATATTGATATAGTTTTTTCCTTATATAATATTTACTCTTTTATAAGATATTCCATCTATCCAATTATATGTGTTAATGGTAAAATAAAATAATTATTTTTATTAGATTTCCTTTTTGACGGGAGAAAGCTTTGTGAGACGAACTCTCGCGCTGCCACGTAGGCAGATTCACTTACGTGCCGCCACGCATGCCCCAATGCATCGGTTTTAGTATATGTATGTATGTATATGTATATAGATAGATAGATAGATTCCATCTATCCAATTATAACAGTTAACGATTAAATGAAATAATTATTTAATCATTATTATTATTATTTTTATTAGATTTCCTTTTTGACGGGAGAAAGTTTTGCGAGACACACTCTCGCGCCGCCACGTAGACAGATTCACTCACATGCCGCCACGTAGGCACCAATGCATCGATTTTAGTATATGTATATAATATATATATATATATGTAGGGAAGCTTTAAAATGTAAAAACTCCTTAACGTGTAAAATCCGCTTAACGTGTAAAATTTATTTTTTTAAACAATTATAACACGCGCTCAACAGGCACTGTTCTCTCCCGGCCTCCCGCTGCCCCGCACCCGCCCTGTCGAGCCACCTCCAGCCCCACGTCGAGCCACCTCCGGCCACCACCGCCTAGCCGTGCTCGAGCCAACCCCCGGGCGCACCCCCCAAGCCCTGACTTGGCTTGGTTCGAGCCCAGACGTGCCCAGACTGCCCAGTCGAAGGCTCACGTCGTACCTCGCTCGTCGGCCTCCCACGCCACCCACGAGCCACCTCCGGCCACCAGCCCCGGCCAGCTCGAACCCCCTCCCTCAGGCGCACCCCCCCCGAGCCCGGAACCCCCATGGTTCGAGCCCAGCCGAGCTCACACCGAGCCCATCTCTCCCGATAGACCTGTTCGACGTTTTTGGCTCAATATACCTTCGAAATCCCGATTTTCTCTTTGTTTCAACATGAATTTGGTATGATTTCTAATCCTAAACTTGTTTATTACAGTTATTTGGATTGTTTGAATGATTTAGGTTGAGATTTAAAACCTAAGGTTTGATTTAGGAGCGGAATTTGGGGCTTTTTGATAAAAGCCAAATTTATTGAAATTGATGATATGGTTGTGTTGTTGGGTTGATTTTGAGCTAATTTCATGATCATATCATTGTCAAATTGTTTATGGATCATGAGCTAATTGAATTTTAGAATTTTAGGTTGCGATATGTTTTAGAATTTGGGGCTTTTTGCCAAAAGCCAAATTTATTGAAATTGGTGATATGGTTGTGTTGTTGGGTTGATTTTGAGATAATTTCATGTTCATATCATTGTCAAATTGTTTATGGATCGTGAGCTAATTGAATTTTAGAATTTTAGATTGCGATATGTTTTAGAATTTGGGGCTTTTTGCCAAAAGCAAAATTGACTTAAACTGATGATATGGTTGTGTTGTTAGGTTGATTTGGAGCTAATTTCATGTTTATAGCATTGTCAAATTGTTTGTGAATCATGAGCTAATTGAATTTTATAATTTTATTGCAATATGCTTTAGGTCGATTAGGTTCTTCTATTTTAGCATAAAAATCATCATTTAGCCTATTAGCTCAATTGGTAGAGCAATGTGCGTTTGCACAAAAGATGTGGGTTCAAATCCCACATAGGTAGGTAGGTAGATAGATATAGATAAATAGATATAGATTGGGACTGGGTTCGAATCTGGTTTTTTCGATTTTGGACAATTTCGGTGTCGGGTAACTCTGAGTGCTGTTTGAGTTTTCTCTCCTCTCTCAATAAAATCCTTTTACAGATGGTAAGTATTGATTGAAAATATAAAATTCTACATGCACACTGTAATTTTTATTGCAAGTTGAATAAAATCTAAAATAATTTATTGTTCCACTAAATAAATAAAGCATGAAGTTTGGGTGGTATATATGCCGTATGCGTGGATTTTTCCTAATTATTCCATGAGCATGTTCATATCCACAGGTCCATGATTCATCCAGAGTAACTTGCAGACCGTTGTGACGTCCGTTTTAACAAGAATCTTTAGAATCGGGGAGGGGTATCACATTGTTAATGTTGGTGGGGCAGATGCCTCCACAACTTCAACTTGGCCTGCCTGGGATTGGGAATTGGGATGCCCCATCCACATTCAATTTATAAGTTCTACTCTAGTTGTAAGATTTATCATTCAAGATGTTGAACTGGCACAACACACAACAAATTTCATCCAATGAAACATGATGCAACACAAGGATGCACAAATTAATTGGGAAACAATCAAATTTCAAATGAACATTTCTTGCAATTGGAGACATGCAAAGTGACAAATTCTTTCATAAATAGAAAGTAAGCAAATCATCTGTGCTTGAATCTGTTTATAAGCAGCTATGTAATGTATTGTATTGTATATGCAGAATGCAGATGGTGCACAGTGAAATAACAGCCAAGCACCATGAAATCTTTCCATCATTATCCACTCGCTCACCCTTCAGATTCAGTCCAGTCATCTGGACAGATATCGACGCATCCCAACGAGCAACCTCCCGCACTACTGAGTACCGGCCTTTGGCCCCAAACTAGCAGGAATTCTCCTCATTGCTTTAATGCTCAATGGGCTGTCCTTGCTCTGTTCAATCACAAACAAAAGACTGATTTAAAACATACTCTCTTTAATTATGTTTGCTCTATCAGGAAAACTGGAAAAGAACAATGCAGCTATTTTCAGATGCCGTGACCAAACCCCATTTGAAGTTGAGAGAGATCAAAAAGGAAGGTTAGCAACTTACAATTTTGCAAGTTCCTGCATCAATGTCACAGACAGGGTAGTCATGAGGGCAGCAGCTGTAGTGATCATCACAGCAAGTGGCTGATTCCAGAGGGCAACATCCCCACCCAAAGCAGTAGTCCCCATACTGGTAGACGCAACAGCAGGTGCTGCCAGCGGGACAGGTGGAATACTCGTCGCACTGGTTTTCAGGAGCAGGAGGAGGAGATGGAGGAGATGGGCCTGGGTTCGGAGGGTTCATGCTTGTCTTGACTGGGTAGGATGCCTCCATCGCGATACCACATTTGCCTGTGTTGGCTTTGTTCAGATTGCGCTCCATCTTAATGTACCCATTCTCACCCCAGTCAGCACCCCACGAGTTCCTCACAATCCAGTAGTCCACACCGTTTTCAGAGCCGTATCCAACAGCAACGACACCGTGGTCAAGTTGTGTGCCGCAGCTCCCAGTAAACACGCCCTAGATAGATGATCCAAGGATTGAAGGTTAGCGAATTCTTGTACTGAGCTTCTTTTTTGGCTCATACATGCAACATTTCAAGTACAACAAGGCAAGTGAATTAGTGAAAATGTAAGCTGAAACATGTCAAATAAACATACTGATTGGTAAAGCTGGAAAGCTCTTCCTCCGGCTTCGATGGCAACACTGACTGGTTGGCCAGCCACTGCCTTCATCAGTGACTGCTCATCATTGTTCGGAACATCTTCATATCCATCAATTGTAACAACCTTAGCATTCTTCTGCAATAGGAACAAGGAATAGGCTATGGAATCAAACTAGAGGGTTTTCAGACATAATGAAGTATATGCTGTAACTACAGACAGAACAAGCTTTCAAATGTGAACGAACCCGGTACTGATCGCAAGTGCCATCTTTGGCAGTGTAAGGATAGTCTTCCTCCGTGTCAATGCCACCATTGTTGATGATGAAATCAAAAGCGTAGTCCATGAGACCACCGTTGCATCCTTGATTGTATGTTCTGTCACAATCCACGAGTTCTTGCTCTGACAATGTGGTCAGATTGCCAGTGACTATCTGGTTTACTCCTTCCACAGCGGCTATTGTGGAGAAAGCCCAACAACTCCCTTCATTCATTCAGATAAACAGATGAAATTATTAGTAAACTTGCCTGAGGATGAAATTATTAGTTCTACTTCAAGGCTCATAATGATCAGCCACATGAACTACTAAAAAACAGTTACTTCTTTTCAACAAATACTTCATTGCAAGAAGAGCACAAATAATTGGGCGTTCATAACTGCAGACCTGTAGATCCAGAAAAAGGACCTTTTTTTCCTCCACGGACAAAATAAACAGGAATTAAATCAATTGATATCAACCAATTCCCTCACGCAACATGGCGGAAAAGTTTAGGAAACCAAATTTCACACAAATAATCATCCAAGATTCAAGCAATTTCAAATCCAACCAACTAAAACCTAAAATTCAACTCACCACATTGGCCTTGATTCTTCACCGCGGCAACGGCGCCTTGCTCCCTCCAATCCACGGACGACGGCAACTCCTCTCCGGCGCGAAACAAATACCGATCGCTCCTCTTCGCCCCGAAACTCGGCCTCGCCTGCACATCCATCTTTGCTCCAAGATACAACGATCGGAACTCCTCGTTGGACAAATCGGCGAAATTGTTGAGGCCGAGCTTGTACGTGCGGTCTCCGGCTACGGTGTTGTGCTCGTCGATAAACCTCAGATTGTCCTTGAAGATCTCGAAACGCTTCTCCTTCTCCCCAAGGGAGTTGTAGTTCTTCCTATGCTGCACCAGCCAGGACTCGTAGAGGTGGTGGAGTTCGGCGTCCGATCTGAGCACCGGCGACGAAGAGGAGATGTGGTGCTCTTCGTCGTAGTGGATGATGGACATGTCGAGGGCGAAGAGAGGGGTGATGAACAGGAGGAGGAAGAAGAGGAGGAGTGGTTTCGCCATGGTTGACTTGAAGATGCTGAATCTTGGAATGGAAGGGGGTGATCACAGAGACGAGAAAAAGGAGAGGGAGATTGAGATTTTATGTAGACAGCTAGGCAGAGAAAGGAATATATATAATGGTAACATGATCTCATTCCGAATAGGCTCCGAATTGGTTGTTGTATGGCAAAGCTTAGTCAGAGTTGGAAAATAACATGTCAATCAATATTATTTATCGTCCTCTATCTATATATCTACTTTGCCAGGCTATAGGGAAGATGTCGAAATGGACTATTGACAAGACTATTATCACCAATTTGTATGACAAGTCCTTTTCTATTTTCGAAAATATTTATGAATTTACCCGAGAGCAAAAGAGAAACCCTATTGAGTATTGACATTCATATAATTATCGAATTCGTTGGACCTAATTAATCCCGAATACACGATAAATTCATTGAACTATACGAAGAAAGGACTCGATCTAATTAGTGGATTCTTTCGAATGGTTTTCAACTACTTCGTGATGGTTTTTCAATTAGCTTAGGTGTTGAAACCAAGATCGGGGACATTTTTTTAGCTATTGTCATCACCTCGAAACATATAGCCGAGTTTATGTTGTAGCCTCAAAACATTCTTGTCGAGGTTATGCAATAGCCTCATCTACGTCAGCCGAGGTTACGTAATTAGCTCATCAATGTTGTTAGAAAATGACAAATTGTTATATTGACGATGTTTATATGAACAAATAATATTGAAATCTAAAAATAGTCAATGAAAGTAGTTATCCCGGATTACCCTTGAACATACTCCTGAAAGTCTAAGGTTTGATTTCAGACTGCCCATAATTTTTTTACTTGTAATTTTTTTTTTCTAAGTGTAAGAAAGAAGCTCGGCAAGATTGATCGAGATTATGAAGAACCCTCGGCTTAATGCAACGAGGTTATGGTGGAGCCTTGTTCAAATGTGGCGAGCTTTAGAGGTCACCTCGTCCTAGGGTTTAAATTTCTAAAACAACACCTACAAAAAACCCGGGATAGTTTGGAGGGAAATTTTAGGGTTTGATGAGCCAAAAAAATTTGTATTATAAGATTGCCATATTTGTACATGGGTGTTCAAAATTCGGTTCAAACAGAAATTTTGGACCGAACCGAGAAAACCAAATCGGACCTAAAACGAACCTAAGAGTTTAGGTTCGGTTTTCGATTAATAATTTCTAACAATTCAGTGTTAGGTTTAGTTGGTTCAAACCTAAATTTTATTAACTAAAATAAAAATATTATACGACACTAATTTAGGGTTGAATCCATTCTAGTAAAAAAAAGTTATAAATTATAAGTTATTGTGTGTATTTTTGATAAATTTTCTATAACATATTTTTTAAATTAAGCATTTTCAAAAAAATTATAATTAACCGTCAATTAGATTCATTTAGGTTCAAAACCTAAACCGAACCTAAATAAACCAAACTGAACCTGAGGTGTTAGGTTCGATTTTCAATTTGCAATTTTTAAAATTTTGGTTTTAGGTTCAGTTCGGCTTGGTCAAGTTCGGCTCGATTTTGAATTGATGAGCAGCACTAGTTGTACATGGTATTCACAACTCCAAAAGATGGCGGAAAAACACAAACAATCCAATTGTGGTATATAAGGATCGTGTCTAGGGATGATCACAACCTTCTCTTTCCCTTTTTTTCTCCTTTCCCTAGCTACTTCTCCCTCGTCTGAATCTCTTGATGACTCGGCCTCAGGATTCATCCTACTCCTTCGAACCGAGGCGTTTAAGTGTTCACAACTCCCTCTAACCATCTGCATTCATATAAAAAATGTTGAATAAATACATATCTCAATTAAAATCAGACCTTTGAGAACAACCCAATAAAATATATCATAGCACTACTAGAATAATGTTCATAGACATCGGGTATAAACCGATGTTAATCCAAAAAAAAATTCGACGTGTTAGTGGGTGGTGTTAAAGATCCCAACTTTACAACATCGGTTTATACCCGATGTCTTTAATAATTTATAACATCGTTTTTCTTTTTTATAATGACTTGAATACATGAGTATAATTACGTTTTGATTTATTCACCTAATGTTAAACCGTTATTATTTCGCATTTCTAGTCATTTGAAGGTTTGTGGGATAACCTAAAAGTTCACATTAACATCGTTATTTTTTTATAAACTTGATGTTTAACATTGATATACACATCGGTTAGGAATTATACAATTTGTGCATACTCTTTTTTCATATTTAATTCTTTATATTATTTTATATAAATATAATGGACCATATTGAATATTTTAAAAATCAATGTTATTTATATATTTTCAAATCATTTTTTAATATGAAAAACGATGTTTTGGTATTTTGTAACATCGTTTTGTATCGCAGTTTTGATATATACTGGGTTTTAGAAATCAGTTTCTATCTTTATAATCGGCGTATATATAAAGATAGACATCGTTCCTTTTCTCTCGACTCTGATGTTTTTCTCGAATACACCAATCACCAAATACCCCTATTGATCTATATTGCATCCTGTTTTGGCTAATAGAAAATTAAACATTGTAAAAGATCAACACATAAGTAATGAAAATTAAACATTTCCTGCCAAACACTTCTCTTAATTTCCATAACAGTTGGAAAATCTTAAAGGGAAGTGAACTTTTTCCAGCTACATACAAATTACAAAGGCACCTACTGAACTACACCGCATTTACGGAAATCTAAAAAGGGATTGTGAACTTTTTCCAGCTACATACAAATTACAAAGGGACCTCCTGAACTAAAGTTTCCAAAATATAGTGAGTTTCTAAAAGAACACTATGCATAAAAAAGCTTTGTATCTTGTCAGCGAGACCAGAAACATCCCAATTAGCGCATAACAGCATATGCACCAACCACCTGTAAAAACACAGAATCAAAGTTCTTACTACTTTCCCCCTTCCCCACAAGATAATTGCTACTAGATGCAGAAAATTAGGTGATAAAGAATACACTATATTTCTCAAGCAAGGAGATTATAAGTTGAAATATTTCACAATAGCAGAAATCCCTGAAAATCATCCGAGGAAGGTAATATTCATTATGCATCAGGAAATTTATAGCTTGCAAAAAAGGGAAAAAGATAAAAAAATATTGACAGTTATGTTTTTCTCCTCTTTGATCTCCTTGCATACTTGTACTAATAGTGAGTCCAGCTTCTGCGGAGTCTTTCCAAGCCAAGCTTGTATTAGCAATAAATTAACTTGGTTTGATTCACTTGAATAAAGCCACACACAATACACAAGAATATGGAGAAATCCAATTACAATAAATTTCAGAACTATATTGACAATAAACTTAGATTGATTCAGATGAATAAAGCCACACATGATAGCATTAGCTTAGATTGATTCACTTGCATAATGACGAGCTTTAGCCAATCCTCAAACATAAAATTAAAACCCAGAAAACACGTACAAAATTATCTACCACATAGAATTCCTTGTTCGCCTCAACGTTACCACTCATTTCATGTACTGCAGAAAGCTCAGAAAGACTATCTAAAAGTTGCAAATATTCAGATAGGAGTATAGGACATAGAAAGGCTGCAATCAGAAATTAAATAATGAGAAGATAAAGATTAAGAACTATTATATAAAATTCAATAAAAAAATTACAAAAAAGTTATCAAGAACCCAACAGCAAGACAAATTATCAAAGATTAAATAACCTTAAAGTAATTTCCTTCCACAACATGCCTTTCAAGTGCTTTCGCATGTCAATAACATGACAAAGTTCAGTCAAAATCAGAAGCATATCTGCATGCAACTCTGAAAACTACAATATGCCTATCAAAAGAATTGCAATAAGCAATTGGAGGGGGTGGGGGGCTCTAGAACAGTTTTATGCAGAAATGCAACACATAAAATCGAAATTTTTTTGCTATATAATGAAAAGAATAATTATTCTTTTCATTATATAGCAAAAATGTTACTAAGTTGCAGCCAGTTAGGTAACAAGCCATGAACCTAACAACTAGGATGTAAAATCAGGTCCCAATATCAATTCAGGATAAAAATGCTCAAAACATGGGCATCCAAAATGAAATCAGTCAACACAGTGGTTGAGGGAATCAAATGATATCAGAATTAATAAGAGATTTACCTTAATCGATTCCATTAGATAATACCAGGATTTCCCAGTAAGAAAGCAAAGCTCTTCCTTGTGATTTGGTCTTTGTTAGTGGTTGAGCTCTTCCCTAAAAGAAATCTCAACATGAGTAAGAAGAGACGGAAAGATAGAGTTTCTCACTTGCTGAAAATTATGCCATTTCATAAATGCTTCTATTTGAGAATTGCTAATCAAAATGCCAACCACTTACTTCATACAATACTAGTTACCACCTTTAAGATGCCTCTCTAGCTTCTTAATTTATTTGGAAATCCTCCCGAACTGAAACAGAAGAGACATGCAGGTTAAAAGGTGGACAAGGAACTAATAGAGCTTTATTTGGTATAGAAATGCTACTGCTAAATACTTAGAACATTTTTTTTTAATCATGGATAAAAATATTCCCAAAACAATAATAAGAAGAAAAGAATCCGTAGTATTCAAAATTTCAGAGCCTTAATTCATCATAAGAAACTAGCATCCAGGCTGCCCAAACATTCGATTCAAACATTGTAACAGAAAATTTAAGCAGATTGAGCTCGATGAGTGTGGTAGAAATATCGCTTCTAGAGGAGTCATCATTGGCAGTTTGAGTGATAGGATTATGGTTCTGTAGAGATGCTTTCATGGAATTTATTCAACTAGGATGCTGAAAGCTAGATATGTCACTAATAAGTTAGATACATTGCAACAACAGCTGACTTTGCAGCCTCATATGGGCACATGTTCCATGGGAGGTAGTCTTTTCTTCATACCTAAAAGTAAACATGAACATGATTCAAAATGGGACAAAGCCTAATAATGTAATAAAGAAAAAGGTTTTCATGTAATAATTCAAGTACAATTATTTCCTATAAATGACCGTAATGGACATACTTTGCATTTCTCGGTCTAATGCGTAGTTTCCAAAATAATCTTGATATTAAACAATGTAGGCCAAAGGATCACTTTGGGTTCATCTACAAAATCAGTAAATGATTGAGATACCATACCATTTCCCTTTTTGGTATATACATGAAGATATACGATTACTCCATTTAGGCATCCTAATTCCTAAATAGATTTAGTGTTTCCCTTTTCCCAAAATATAGTCCAAAAAAGCTTGCAGCTTCTAAACATGATCAGTCAATATCATATCTTGACAGTAGCAGTATATTTGTGTGCAAAAACATAGGCAAGCGAGGTAACAAAATTTATGATAACCTCTAAAAGCGAAACTAGACAAATCCACCAGGCACCAACTAAGAATAATTTGGTAAAAGCAAGTGAACTGCCACAACTTCAATTAAAAGGGAGAGGAAACTCACTTGATGTAATACCCTGAGACTGTTCCAGAAATCCGACACCGGCAAGTGAACTGCCTCCTCCTGTGTTGTCTGTTTTTCAGGAACCAAATCCGACACCAGCAAAGGTTCAATAACAGCAACAATAACTACAAATCAGTTTTTCCAAGTTACTTGTTCTATTAGGCTCTCTAAAAATTTGCCAAATTTGACACCCTAGCCAATTGTGAGCCTAAATTGAGAAAGCGAGTCTAACCTTCGAGAGTTCAGAAACCCTAACCTTTGAGAGTTCAGAAACCTAGAGGGAGCCATAAAGAAATCGATCCTAACCTTTGAGAGTTCAGAAACCCTAACCTTCGAGAGTTCAGATCGACTTCAAAAGATCATCACACATTGGCATCGGCTTCCGTCCCCAGGTCGACGACGAGTTCAGAAACCCAGATCATCACACCTTCGAGAGAGCGAGCAATATAAGGCGGAGATCGAGAGTGAGCCATAGAGAAAGCTCCCAGATCTGAAATTGGAAGAGAAAGAGAGAGAGCGCACCTCATAGAGAGAGGGATCTATGCTCGCATCTCATAGAGAGAGAGAGAGAGAGAGAGAGAGAGAGAGAGAGAGAGAGAGAGAGAGAGAGAGAGAGAGAGAGAGAGAGAGAGAGCACCGTCGGAGAACGGATCCAGAAGCCAGAAGACGACCGGTGTGGCTGAGAAGCCGGCGAAAACGATGGAATCGGAATCAAGAGGGCCATCGCCTCCACCCTCGCCAGCTTGGTTTCTTCAATCGTCGAGCCATCACCATGAATCGCCTATTACTCCAATTTGGGGATTTTTTATTTTCCTTCCGGGTAATAATGAATTAGGGATACGAGATATTCTGGGTCCTTTTTACCAAAAATCCAAAATACCTTTTTTTTGGTTAAGTGTGTGGATTTTACCGCCTTGAGTGTTATAAGCGCGCTTTCAAAAAAATTTCAAAACGCATTTTTAACATTGTCCAAATAGTAAGACCGATGTATATATTTCCATTAACATCGATAATTTTAAAGACGATGTTATAATAATTTTTAACATCATGCGTTTTTCTAACCGATATAAAAAATCCGATGTCTATGGACACAATTCTAGTAGTGTAGGAACAAACATCTTAGATGTCAAGAAAACAAGTCCAACAAACGCAATCGGCTTTCAGAAACACCTCAGTCAAACACACCAAGAAAACGACATAGCCTCATCTGGATTTAACGAGGTGATTTCAGAAGCTCGGTTAGATTCGCTGAGATGATGCCATAGCCTCGTCTTTTTATGCCGAGGTTGTTGTGGAAGCTCGGCTAATGAGCCTCGGCCACCTTAACTTCAACTCTCTCGGCTTTACCTAACGAGGTTCAGTCACAACCTTTGGCAACTTCAGTCGAGTATACAACATAAGCTCGACAATAACAACCAAGCCTAATGCATTCCCTCGGCGAATCTAACCAAGCCTACGACATCACCTCGGCAACAATTTTCGAGCCCTAGTCCCGATAACAAAAACATTTCGCAACAAAAATGCCCTAAAAGTCCATCCAAATCGCAACAAAACGAGCAATTTCTTTAATTTTAGTTACAATTTCTATTCATAGTTCAATTGAAACATTAGATAAATCAACAACAATCAACCAAAACACACAAACAACTACCAATTTCAATTCTAATTTCTAACTCTAAAACACACAATTTCATCTAAAAAAAACCCATAAAAATCAATTCTAAATCAAACTTCTTACCTCAAACTTGATAGCTAGATCTATAAAAATCTCTCTCAAATGGACCTCCAAACCCCAACGAATTGTTCTAGTGATGGCTCGTTCAACTTTGTTCTTGGTGGGGATTTGGATGGACGATATATGGAAATGGGTTGTGTTACAGTTTTGGTCTTGGGAGATTTTGGAACTATGTAAAATGGAAATTACTTGTGTTCAATTAACTAAATTATGTCTTGCCAATACTCATTTTGTCATCTTGTCAGTAGCCCTTATGATCTACTTTTATATTTATATCTATCTATTTAATTACCCATTCAATACTGTACTTTTACATATTATCATTCTCTATCTAATATGTGTACGTATATTTATGTATATATCTATTACTTTAGTACCTACACACTATATACGATTTTTTAATTTAAATAAATTTAAATTTTAAATATTCATTTAATTAGCTAATTAATCTCATCCAATATATAAATATGTATTCTTTCAATTTATTTTGAATTTAAATGAAATTTGTATTAATGTTCATCCTACTAATTCTATAATTCTAAAATAAACCAGGGTAAATATAAATAAATCTCATTATATATATATATATATATATATATATAGGGTGGAGTTAAAATGAAAATGAGGCTTAAAATGAAAATAAATCAACTAATGGTGACACGCGCGCCGGTTCAACATTAAAAACACTAAACCGAGGTGAACCGGCAAAAAAAAGGAAAAAACAGAAGAAAACCTCAAACCGTTCTTCTGCTCGATCCCTTTTTCTCTCCAGCGTCCCAATTGTTTTTGCGTGCTTCCCTCTTTCTCTCTGGCGACCACTCGAGGCCGGCCATGGCTATGAATGGTGGATTGAGGTCCTTCGCTTCTAAGCTGTTGAGTTCTTCCGGTTCGGTCGTCTCAAAACCAGGTGAGCATCTTCATAATCCGGATCTCCGTCTTCAATACGATTCTATCGCAATTGGTTTTGAATTACAATTTACATAGATCTGATTGATTTTTGTCGTAACTTGTTTGCTCTTCAATTAGATAGAAAGTGATTGTTAAATGTTTATATATGAACATCTTTGTGGGGATAATTAATTGTGAGTTGGTTGATTTGAATTGGGGATCACTAATCTAGGGTTCTTAATTTGGGGGAATGGTTTTGTGAAGCTTCAGGTTGCCAGATTAGGTATTTTTCTTCTCCCGCTCCTTCAAATTAGCACTTAGCTATGTTGTTTCAGTAATATGTCATGGATGTTCATTCGGGTGGAATTTGTGTTGATTTTGGTGTCTATAGGAATGGGACCAAGGCTTTTCTTTGTGTCTATAGGAATGGAATTTGTGTTAATTTTTCCTTTCAATTTTCCTCTTTGCTCCGTCAATTGTTGTTGTTTTCTCTTGGACTAGTGCTCATTCAGCATCTTCAAATTCTGATTATGAATAATTTTTAAGGTTAGCAGCTTGAGTTTTGTTCCTTAGCTGATTGAAAATTTCTTGGAGTTAAAGAAGCTCATGCTGGGCCAGTTTTAGTCCCTAGTTGGATGTATGAATTCTAGAATAGTACTCAATGACATTTAGGTGTTGAGACTCTCAAAGTTGATAATTTTTGCACTTTACACTCTATTGTGTTTGCAGAAGTCTTGGAAGCTAGGATAGATTCAAATATCAACCGCCTTTATAGTTTTCTTCTCTCTATTTAAGTTTCATGTTGTGCTCAGGAGTTCTTCTCGCTGCAGCTGATTGATGAGTTCCTTGTGCATTTTTTGTGAGATAAAAATTTGAGTGCATAAATAAGAGTTTAATGTTCAAAAATAAGATTATAAAGTGCACAAATAACAATATCTTTGAAATGGTGTCTGAAGTCTTTGAAATGTGTATATTGGAGCTTGAAATAAGATTAAAACACACTTAAGATGAATTGTCGTCATCTCTTAAAGTTCTCCAGCCTTCATCTGTCGCTTGAGACATTGCATTCAACACAAGAACACTCAAACGTTTGGTAGAGCAGTCTATGAAGGATCCTTACGCATATAAAAGCCAAGTATTTCCCTTCTCTCTCCCAAATTTGGACTTTCTTTAGTCAGATGACTGCATTTTTATGTAATTCTACTTTGCATTTTTTATTATAAGCGCTTGTTGTACACTTGGTATTGATTGCTTTGATTTTATCTCCATGACTTAATTTGGGAGAATAAATGCGCCCCTCTTTCTATACATTACGAAGAGTAATACATGAAGAATCAAAGACGGTAAAATGTTAGAACAAACTTGTATCTTTTAAGGCTTTAACCAGTTGTTAGAACATAAATTGCTCCATGTGATAAATTTGTTCAGGCGTCCTTTAAGGCTTTAACCAATTGTTGCTTAGCTAGAAGTGACATCTGTTAATAGTTATTTCAATAAAATAGACTGAATAACTAAGAGTAGTGTGAAGAGAAATAAGTTATTGAACCTGTATCATTTTTAGGGAAAATAAATAAATCTTTGCCATCAAATGTTTTAGGAGGTGAAAACCATATTTAATTTGTATATGATGTGAACTAATTTTTTTTTGCACAGAAAAAAGTTGCAGACAACCGAATTCTCCAGGAACAATTTCGAACTCGGGTAACCAAAATCCTCTCAACGGTGTATTTTGGTAATCATTCATTTGCCCTATTAAGGTGTTCGTATGAGCACATTATCATCCAATTAGTTATCTTACTAAGCTTTATAAGTACCGTTTTTGTATCTATAATATGTTTTAAAGCTTTCATCTGTTGTATGTCTGTGCACCAAGAAGAAACGGTTGTAGTAACATCTATTTTGTTGCTATGCATCATCTAGGAGATAGAGAATGAGAAACTTAAACTGGAAGATGTACAACTCCAAGAGGAAAACAGTGGATTGTGGGTGCAAAATCAAAAGCTATCCGAGGAGGCTTCTTATGCGAAGGAACTTGCTTCCGCTGCTGCTGTTGAGTTAAAGAACTTATCTGGCGATGAAACTAAACTGTCTCTGCAGAATGCAAAGCTCAAAAAGGAATTGCAGGCTGCTCAAGCCATAAATGCCAGCATTCAAGGTGGCATCCGAAAATACAGTGATGGAAATAAGCAAGGAAGAAGGGGAAGGTTTTTGTCAAAGAACGAATGACATTTCTGGAAATGCGTATGATGACTTTGATTCATACAGCTTAGATGTAGATGACCTGAAAATGGAATTGCAGGCAAGGAAGCTGCGTGAGGAAGTTCTAGAGGCTGCTTTTGCTAAAAAAGAAATTGTAGACGAAGAATACAGGAAGATAGCTGAAGAGGCAAAGAGAAGGGAGGCAGTATTGGAAAATGATTTGGCAAATATGTGGGTGCTTGTTGCAAAATTGAAAAAAGAAGGTTCAGCAGTTCCTGAGTCAAAAAGAGATGAAAAGCTGGTATTTGAACCAGACTTTCTTAAAAGAAGGCCACTGATATAAAAGATGGTTTCAAAGACAGACATACTTTCTAAACTACAAAACCAGTGCAGGATACTCCCAAAGATGAGCCCTTGGTTGCTAGGCTCGAGGTAAAATTTCCAGTGTACTCATAATCTTAGTCTTGTGCATTATTTTTTTCATGTAGTCTACCCATATGATAGAACTTTGAGTCATTTCAGCTTATCATGTTTAACTTTTACTTCATAATTAAAATGACAGAATTGGCTAATGAATATCTAATTTTACTGGCCAAATGTACAAAATGAAGCTGGCATTTGAACTCTAGTGTGTTTAATATGCTGCTTTCATTTGTAATCAGGCTCGAATGCAGGAGATGAGGAAGAAGGAACTCAAACATACAGAAAATGGAGACATGAATTTCCATGTATGTAAAGTATGTTGCTTTCATCGACTAGCCGAATCTTAGTCGATGGGATAATTAAGGATGAATTTGTTAGTAAATTTTATGTTTATTGCTTATGAATCGGATTCAAAATATGAGAAGTTGCATTGGCTAAATTCATTTAATAAGCTTTAAAAGCCTATTAGCTCAATAGTAGAGCAATGTGCTTATGCGCAGAGATGTGGGTTCGACTCCTACATAGGCTAAATTGCTTGATTTTAATCGTTTGTATTACTTTATGAGAAAAGTGCAATTCATAATCTTTATTGTGCACTTCATAATATTATTCTTGCACTTTATTATTTTATTTATGCACTTTATTATAATCTTAATTGTGCACTTCATAATCTTATTCTTGCATTTTTTTTCATTTTATTTATGCACTTCATAATCTTATTCATGCACTTCATATTATTATTCAAACCATTCATCATTTAATTCTTGCACTTTATCATTTTATTTATGCACTTCATAATCTTAATTGTGCACTTCATCATTTTATTCTTGCACTTTAACATCTTATTTATGCACTTTCTAATTTTATTCTTGCATTTTTTCATTTTATTTATGCACTTCGTAATCTTATTCATGCACTTCATATTATTATTCAAACAATTCATCATTGAATTCTTACACTTTATCATTTTATTTATGCACTTCATAATCTTAATTGTGCGCTTCATTATTTTATTCTTTCACTTTAACATCTTATTTATGCACTTTATAATTTAATTCTTGCACTTTATAATTTTATTCTTACATTTTTTCATTTTATTTATGCACTTCGTAATCTTATTCATGCACTTCATATTATTATTCAAACAATTCATCATTTAATTCTTGCACTTTATCCTTTTATTTATGCACTTCATAATCTTAATTGTGCACTTCATCATTTTATTCTTGCACTTTAACATCTTATTTATGCACTTTATAATTTAATTCTTGCACTTGATAATTTTATTCATGAACAGAAATAAAAATAAGACACTCATAAATAGCATATGCGGGATTTGAACCCGCGTCTTTGTGCATAGCACATCGCTCTCCCATTTTGAGCTAATAGGCTTTTAATGGCACACCTGCATATTAATGCAATTTTAGAATACAATTGTGCAATTTGAACTATATTAAGTGCAAAAATATGATTTACTAGTGCAATTTTAGATAACAATTATGCAATTTGAAGTCAATAAGTAGTAGAAGCCAAAGATTAAACTTGATTTCTTAAATAGTAAAACAAAAGTGTTAATTTCTAGAAAGAGTGAAACCCCCAATCTATTTAAGTTTCAGCGAATAGAGCCCCTAAATTGCAGTGAGATACATTAGACTTGAAATGAAATATCATTCATTCGTCACTACTAAAAAAACAGGATTTAGCAACGGATGGTTAGCCACGGATTATAGACGACCCTGTATTCGTGGCTATTAGCGATGACATTGGCCACGACTGTTCCTGACCGTGGCTATATTCGTGGCTAATACTCATCCTGGTATGACATGGCAAAACATTCGTGGCTATTAGGAACGACACAGATGTCCGTAGCTGATTTCGTGGCTCGATATGTGTCACTGTCAGTAAATAGCCACGAACGTAGCCACGAATAGGATTGTCGTGGCTGTTTTCGACGCTGATAAGGCCACAACACAATATCTGTCGCTAAATCTGTGGCTATTAATCATCGGAAATCAAGTGAACAAATGTGGTGAGTGGGCCTTGGATCTCTAATTGTAGGCGGGCCAGATATATATCATGAATGGGCTATCCCATAACCATCGATCCGTGGCTGAATCCAGGTACAAACTCCTCCAAAATTTCTAGGCTTGGCCCATTAGAAGCTAGTGAAAGCCCAATATGACCATCTCAGCCCATTGAATTAAGTGGTGATTTAGCGACGATTGAATCCGTGGCTATATCAGACCAAATATGACCATGTCTTTCCGGATTGGCCCATTGATCCAATTGGCCCATTGATGGGCCCAAACAAACCTATGAATTTTTTTTATATAAGTTAACAAGTGTGGAAAAAATATATATTAACTAATTAATACATTCTTATGAGAATATTATAAAAGTATATTTTGAGGAAAACTCATATAAGTAACTAATAAATGTTTAATAAAACCTTATATTAAGTAATAAATTCTTATTAGAATACTATAAGAGTATGTTTTGAGGAAAATTTATATAAGTTACTAATAAATGTTTAATAAAACCTTATATTGACTAATAAATTCTTATTATAATATTATAAGGGTGTTTTGAGGAAAACTCATGTAAGTGTCTAATAAATGTTTAATAAAACATTATAGTAAGTAATAAATTCTTATTAGAATACTATAAAGGTATGTTTTGAGGAAAACTCATATAAGTAACTAATAAAAGTTTAATAAAATCTTATACTAAAAGTATGTTTTGAGGAACCTCATATAAGTGACTAATAAATGTTTAATAAAACCTAATATTGACTAGTAAATTCTTTTTAGAATACAATAAGAGTATGTTTTGAGAAAAACTTATATAAGTGACTAATAAATGTTGAATAAAACCTTATATTGACTAGTAAATTCTTATTAGAATACTATAAGAGTATGTTTTGAGGAAAATTGATATAAGTTACTAATAAATGTTTAATAAAACCTTATATTAACTAATATGGAGTACATTCTTATTAGAATATTATAAGGGTGTTTTGAGGAAAACTCATGTAAGTGTCTATTAAATGTTGAATAAATCCTTATATTGACTAGCAAATTCTTTTTAGAATAATATAAGAGTGTATTTTGAGGAAAACTCGTATAAGTGACAAATAAATGTAGAATAAAACCTTATATTGACTAGTGAATTCTTATTATAGTACTATAAGAGTATTTTTTTAGGAAAACTCATATAAGTGACTAATAGATTTTGATTAAAACCCTATATTGACTAGTAAATTCTTATTAGAATACTATGAGAGTATGTTTTGAGGAAAACACATATAAGTGACTAATAAATGTTGAATAAAACACTATATTAACTATAAGTTGAATAAAACCATACTCATCAGACTTGTAGGAAGGATCCTCCATGCTCATCAGACTAATAAATTCTTATTAGAATACTATAAGAGTATATTTTGAGGAAAATTGATATAAGTTACTAATAAAGGTTTAATAAAACCTTATGTCGACTAATAAATTCTCATTAGAATATTATAATGGGGTTTTGAGGAAAACTCATGTAAATGTCTAATAAATGTTTAATAAAACATTATAGTAAGTAATAAATTCTTATTAGAATACTATAATGGTATGTTTTGAGGAAAACTCATATAAGTAACTAATAAAAGTTTAATAAGATCTTATACTAAAAGTATGTTTTGAGGAAAACTCATATAAGTGACTAATAAATGTTTAATAAAACCTAATATTAACTAGTAAATTCTTATTAGAATCCTATAAGAGTATGTTTTGAGGAAAACTCATATAAGTGACTAATAAATGTTTAATAAAACCTAATATTGACTAATAAATTTTTATTAGAATACTATGAGAGTATGTTTTGATGAAAACTCATATAAGTGACTAATAAATGTTGAATAAAACACTATATTAACTATAAGTTGAATAAAACCATACTCATTAGACTTGTAGAAGGATCCTCCATACTCATCAGACTAATAAATTCTTATTAAAATACTATAAGAGTATATTTTGAGGAAAATTGATATAAGTTACTAATAAATGTTTAATAAAACCTTATGTTGACTAATATGTTCTTATTAGAATATTATAATGGTGTTTTGAGGAAAACTCATGTAAGTGTCTAATAAATGTTTAATAAAACATTATAGTAAGTAATAAATTCTTATTAGAATACTATAAGGGTATGTTTTGAGGAAAGCTCATATAAGTAACTAATAAAAGTTTAATAAGATCTTATACTAAAAGTATGTTTTGAGGAAAACTCATATAAGTGACTAATAAATGTTTAATAAAACCTAATATTAACTAGTAAATTCTTATTAGAATACTATAAGAGTATGTTTTGAGGAAAACTCATATAAGTGACTAATAAATGTTTAATAAAACCTAATATTGACTAATAAATTTTTATTAGAATACTATAAGAGTATGTTTTGAGGAAAACTCATATAAGTGACTAATAAATGTTTAATAAAACCTAATATTGACTAATAAATTCTTATTAGAATACTTTAAGAGTATGTTTTGAGGAAAACCCATATAAGTGACTAATAAATTTTGAATAAAACCTTATATTGACTAGTAAATTCTTATTAGAATTCTATAAGAATATGTTTTGAGGAAAACTCATTTAAGCGACTAATAAATGTTAAATAAAACCTTATATTAAGTAATAAATTCTTATTAGAATACTATAAGAGTATGTTTTGAGGAAAATTGATATAAGTTACTAAAAAATGTTTAATAAAACCTTATATTGACTAATTAATTCTTATTATAATATTATAAGGGTGTTTTTGAGGAAAACTCGTGTAAGTGTCTAATAAATGTTTAATAAAACATTATAGTAAGTAATAAATTCTTATTAGAATACTATAAGGGTATGTTTTGAGGAAAACTCATATAAGTAACTAACAAGTGTTGAACAGAATCATGACTATAATTTTTTTATATAAATCAATAAATGTTGAAAAAAACATATATTAACTAATTAATAAATTCTTATGAGAATATTATAAGAGCATATTTTGGGAAAACCTTATATAATTGAATAATAAATGTCTAATAAAACTTTATATTAAGTAATAAATTCTTATTAGAATAATATAAGAGTATATTTAGAGGAAAACTCATCTAAGTGACTAATAAATGTTTAATAAAACTTTATACTAACTAGGAAATTCTTATTAGAATAATATAAGAGTATGTTTTGAGGAAAACTCATATAAGTGACAAATAAATATTCAATAAAACCATATATTAACAAGTAAATTCTTATTAGAATACTATAAGAGTATGTTTTGAAGAAAACTTATATAAGTGACTAATAAATGTTGAATAAAACCTTATATTATGTAATAAATTCTTATTAGCATAATATAAGGGTATGTTTTCAAGAAAACTCATATAAGTAACTAATAATTGTTCAATAAAAATTCTTACTAGAATAGTAGAAAGATATGTTTTGATGAAAACTCATATAAGTGACTAATAAATGTTTAAAAGATTAAAAGGAATATTGAAAATAAAATATTGGACTAGATTAATTTGTTCACCAAATTATGTAAATGAACCCAACTGTCAACTATGAATTTTTTCGGAATTTAACTTTCATCTTTTTCCTTACATTTAACAAATAAAAAATTAAAACTTTCGTTAATATGTTCATAACAGAAAAAATGGATTGGAAAATGAATTATATTGCACATGTTAATGGGATGAAAAATTACAACAGTTGGCGGAAGAAAATAAAATTGGGGCGGGACATTGAAAAATAAAGGCGGGATATCAAATTTGGTGAAAATTTTAAACACCCGGGTTTATTAAAAGGCAAAAAAAAGAGGCGCTTTATTTTTAGGTTAATCAACGTAAAGGAAGGGCCGCTTTCTCCTTGCCTCTCTCCTCCGCCAGTCCTCTTTTAGGTTAATCAACAGAGAAGGAAGGGAAGCCGCGATCTCCTTGCCTCTCTCCTCCGCCAGTTCGCCAGCACCGAGCCCGCCTCTCTCCTACTTGCCTCTCATCCTGTTCTTCCCGGCATCGGAGAACGACGGCAACGCTGCACTCCAACCGGGCAACACATCCTTCTCTTTCTCGGCAGCAGAAAAGCGAAGAGATCAAGGGAGAATCCCGCCGTTTTTCACGGCGACAGGTACCTCTCTCCATCTCTGCTTCTGATCGAAGGCTTCCGTTCAGATCTCCAAAGGTACAAATCTCTACCATTTCTCTCGATTTCAGTATGGCTCTCAATCTTCTTCTTCTTCTTCAACTTCTAAGCCTCTCTATCGCCATGTTCTTCTGCCAGGACCGTCGAATTGGCTTCCTGTTCTTCTACAAGGACCGTAGATTTCACTGCATAACATCCAGGCATGTCCTTCTCCTTTGTCATTTCGCGTCCCAATTCCCACTTCCACCTCCCTCTTCTTTATGCTCCGATTTCGTATGCCGTTTGCAGGTCCGCGTTCTTGGCTCCCTGTCCGCCGCCCTCATCTACTCCTATCCATTTCCGACTGCCTCCAGTGCCTAATGCTTTCCGCCCCTGTTTGTTGTTCTCCGTCCCGCTGTAGGTAACCTAATTACACTGATATTATTATGTTTTCATTTATATCTTCACAGTTTTATTTCATCCCTGTTTTATGCTCAGCGATGTACTTGTTCTACATAGTTCCTGATTTTGTTTGGGAGTGTAAAATCCCTGGTGAGTTTCTCTGGGTAATTGGATTAGGCTCCTCAAATTTAGGGGTTTCACCTTGAATCAGAGCATTGAGTTTTACAAATTAGGGACAACCCTTCAAATTGAGGATTCCCACCTAGTCAGGTTTGAAAATCGACTTCAAATTTACCCATGCTTCATAAGTTTGTTCTTGGGTGGTATATGGTTGTTGAAGATTTCTAGTCTATCAGCAATTGGTGAACAACTTAATTAGCATCAGAAAAAGAAGCCTCTTCCATTTCTGGTCTAGCAGCAATTGGTGAACACCTTAATTAGCATCATTTCTGGTCTAGCAGCAATTGGTGAACACCTTAATTAGCATCAAAAAAAGAAGGAAAGAGTAAGATTGAGCAGCTAAGAAAGCAATGAGTTTGGGTCGGTCTGAATAGCAATGGTTAGATTAATGCATTTTTTTTTGCAAGGTCGGTCTGAATAGCAGTGGTTCAATTAATCTCTACCATTTCTGGTTTGTACTCAAGGTCGGTCTGAAGTTCCATTAATAATTTTTTTTCACCTGTTTATAATGTATGAAATTCATTTTTGCAGGTCATTTTGATTTAGGAGCTATCAAATGACTCTTATTGAATAGGTCTACAACAATGGTGCGGAAATAAATTGGTAAGAGTACCTACCTTACCTCCAAGTTATAATATTGTAATTGAGAGTTTATGACTATTTACAATCTTGCAATGGATTCTGATGTGTGTTCAGGTTGGTTCAAGGAATGTTATACAACATAAGGTGTCAACAAGAAATTGATGTGTGTTCAGGTTGCTCCACTCCCTAATTAAAAGAACTCTCAAAATACTTTATTTTTTCTAAATAGGTTAGAAACGTGTCAATAATAGAAATTTTGGGGAATACTATTTATTTCATCTTACAGGCTTTAGTGAGAGTGTCCATTGGCTTCCAAGAGTGTTATCTTGCTGCCCATCATCTTAGAGGCTGGGTCATATTATTGGGAATGTCAATTGGTTCAAGGAAACATGAGATGTCAACAAGAAATGAAATGTTTTGATTTCTTCTTTGTAGTTTGTTTCTTTTGTATCTAAATTATGATATTTATTTGTGTACTCAATATTTAGCACGAACATTATGTGCATGATGTTATATTTTGTATTTGGATTCATTGACTATAACATTATATATATATATATATATATATATATATTCTCTATCGTATAAATAGCAAATCTAAATAATCGCAACAACGTAAGCCATGAATTTAGCCACAAATTTAGCCAACCAAGCATTGCCATTAACCACGAACATAGCAATGACTCAGCCGCAGAATTAGCAATACGCATGACCTATTTCTCGCAATGAATTCAGCCACAAACTTAGCCACGACATTTGCGATGACTATTTCCGATGCTGTCGTCGTCGCTACAGCCACGACATTCATATGTCATACCTAGCCACGGAATTAGCCACGACTGTATAAGTTCGTTGCTATTTTCCGTTGCTACGTCGGCCCAAATTTAGTCACGAGGCATATGGCTACGGATGGCCCGACGTAGCTGAGTCCGTGGCTAAACCGGTTAGCCACGGTCATTCGTTGCCAAAACCGTTGCTATTTTCCGTTGCTAAATCCTGTTTTTTTAGTAGTGCGTGAATCAATAACAAACAGAATCTCACCATGAAGGAATAAAGACTAAACATTGGATCCAAAGAGATGAACCTAGAAGGTTGGAGAAGGGAACCTATTGGCCTAACTCGTTCTCTTACAAAACTAACAAGTCAACCGATCAATGTGCAATCTGGACTATATTAAGTGCAAAAATAAATCATTTTAGTGCAATTTTAGATACCAATTGTGCAATCTACATTTTAGTGCAAGCCATCCGAAAGTATAAGAATGATAATTGGTAAAATATGGTGGCACAAAGAATCATCATATAACAAAATATGAACATCAAAGGTGCATAATGATTAAATCTCTCTAGTTCTGTTTGTTTGAATGATTAAATCTCCACTAACTAAACAATTTAAACCCTTTCGTTTAAGGAATTAAGTGTTTTCAGTTTTACTGTTTAGGATTTTTCTAATCCGAAATTGGAGGCAAAATCACATTTGCTACCTATATGACAGTTGCACTAGTTCAGTTTGAATCTTCTGATTCTGACCCTCTAACTTGGTCTTTCTGGACAGGAATGCTGGCCTATGGAATACCCTAAGCTCGCGTCGAAACTTGAAGTTTGAGAAAGGAACATAAGGTAATTTAATTCACTAGGGAGAGTTGCAGTAAATTTTGGCAAATTGAACCACATAAAACAATTCTTTGGTTCACTAAACGAACAACCACAACAGTCTGAGAAAGGAACATAAGGTCATTCAATTCACTAGGGAGAGTTGCAGTAAACTTTGGCAAATTGAACCACAAAAAACAATACTTTGATTCACTAAACGAACAACCATAACAGTCAAGTCAACTCCTTCGAAATTGAGCGTGTAGACCTCATTTTCACATCCTTAATCCTTCACTATCGAACAATTCAGATACCTACCTACCTACCTACCTACCTACCTACCTACCTACCTACCTACTTACATACATCGTTGGGATCTTGCGCCCCGAGTACAGGTTGAAGGTTTGAAACTGAAGATGTGTAGTTTAAAGTGGGATTTTGTACCCAAATCCGAAAGGTCCGTTGGAGACCCCGGGGTAAACCCTTGTACCTGTCCTAAGTCTACAGCGCGGAAAATCCTTTATCATGCAAAGGGCATAAGTTCTGAAAACGATACAACGGGCGCCACGGCAGAGCCGGGTCAAAACAAAATATAAGTAGGGAGAAATCCCAAAAGCATGAATCTGGTGAAGTCAGGTTTCAAACACTCACTCTCCGCCATATGAATGGACTCCGTCATAACAGCACAAAATCAAGTAGTGTATCGGGTACCTGAAACTATACCACCAAGTCAGGCCAAGAGTCCGCCTGCGGGTCCTCTGACCGCGCTGAGGACATATAATACGCATATACCTAGAATAAAGGATGCCTTCATGCAGTACTGGAATATTAACCACACTATCATGCTCCTAATTCATATGTGCAGAATATTGAGGAAGGCCTTAACAAAGAATACCAAGCGGTATATCCCTCTTTTACCACCACCCCTCTTCCAGACAAGGTGGAGACTGGCCAGTTCGATGCTATAATCATATCAAATCTCATCATCATATCATATCTCATCATCATATCATATCTCATGCCTATCTCGTATCTCGTGATATATATAAATGACTCGAGGAGGACAACACCCGATGAAGCTGGGTTGCCCTATGACCCTAGCAAGGACTCTAGGACTCACAGATAACGGTCGTTCTGTATTCAAACGCATACAGAATAAGGATTCTCATTCGTAAATGCAAATCCTAAGCATGATACTACATGACATGCTCTTATGCATATGCAACACCTACATACTATATGACACATCAGGCAGGAGGTACTGGTTACTGAGTAAGCCCCGGAGGTACTTACCTGGCCAGCAGATCAACAAAAGAAGAATCCAGCACACAGTAGTCACGATCACAGAGTATCACCTAAGTACAAAGTGGGATATACATAAGTGTACATCTAACAATTAAACACGCAAGCACATATCAATCAATAGGACAAGTAACACATCTTCAGTTTCAAACCTTCAACCTGTACTCGGGGCGCAAGATCCGAACGAGGGGTTTTATCCCTCGAAACGTAACTCGGGAATCATAATCCCGGGCCGTTACAAAGGTGGTACATACCTACATACATGCATACCTACATACATACCTACATACCTACATACATACCTACATACATACCTACATACCTACCTACATACCTACATACATACGTACCTACATACCTACGTACATACATACGTACCTACATACATACATACCTACATACCTACATACCTACATACATACATACATACATACATACATACATACATACATACATACATACATACATACATACATACATACATACATACATACATACATACATACATACATACATACATACATACATACATACATACATACATACATACATACATACCTACCTACCTACCTACATACCTACATACATACATACATACCTACCTACATACCTACCTACATACCTACCTACCTACATACCTACATACATACATACATACATACATACATACATACATACATACATACATACATACATACATACATACATACATACATATATATATACATATATATATACATATATATATATACATATATATATATATATACATATATATATATATGTATATATATATATATATATGTATATATATATATGTATATATATATATGTGTATATATATATATATATATACGCGCAAGGGTTCGGGTGAGAACACTCCGATCCGGTGACAACGAAAGAAATGATTTGATTGGATGAAATGGAGGCTAATTAAAAAAAAAACCTCCACACGCTTGATTGGATGAAATGATTGCGATTCCATTTACTTCCACATTCACTTCCATGGAGATTTTCCACGTTCATCGACCTTCCGATCCCGGAAATCTGATTCCTTGCGCCTCCTCCCTCCTTGCGTTAGCTCTCATACATACATACATACATACATACATACATACATACTTACATACATACATACATACATACATACATACATACATACATACATACATACGTACGTACATACATACGTACATACGTACGTAGATACATACGTATGTACATACATACGTACATACGTACGTATGAAACTCAAGGAGGGCAACACCCGATGAAACTGGGCTGCCCTATGATCCTAGAGAGGACTCTAGGACTCACAGATAACGACCGTTCTGTATTCAAACGCATACAGAATAAGAATGCTCATTCGTAAGTGCAATTCCTAAGCATGATACTACATGGCATGCTCTTATGCATATGAAACACCTACATACTATATGACACATCAGGCAGGAGGTACTGGTTACTGAGTAAGCCCCGGAGGTACTTACCTGGCTAGCAGACCGGCAACAGAACAATCCATCACACAATATTCACAATCACAGAGTATCACCTAGTACATAATGGAATATACATAAGTCTACGTTCAACTATTAAGCACTCAAGCACACCTCAATCAATAGAACAAGTAACATATTATGAAAGTCATTTCATCGCATCATCCACTCCTCAAGACCACATCGTTCTCCATAAATCATTCAAGCATTTCTGCATGTTCATATACGTCATTTCCGCATATACCTCAACGGTTCATCAAAATCATAAGACATAATTTGTGTGATATAAAATCCTACTAGATCGCCATAATCATCCAATATTTAATCTCATATAATAATTCACCACAAGTCATGCTATTAGTCATACATATCATACTGTTAGTCAAACGATCATATTATCATGCTAGTTAGTCATCGAATAAGTCTTATTCCCAAGTTAAATTCAGAACCGTTTCAAGTCCCAGTTAAATAGTTAAGTATTCCGACCCTTGAAAATACTCGCCAAATTCCCTTTTAAATTTATTTATTAGACTACTTTCCAACCTTGAAGAGGACTCCCGCCCCGCCATTTATTTAACACTTGAAGTCCCAATAATATATTTTAAAACTCAAATAGTATTACATAATATTTTAAATACCATTTATTTCACACTTTTATAAATTATTTCCAAATCTCCTAAAATCCCGACCATTTTTTTTATTTAACAAATCAACCCTTATAATTCTCCCAAAATATATTAATTTAAATACCGCTAATTAGTTAAATAATAAACAGATAACCAAAACAGAACCGAACCCCCAATTATTAATCCCAACTTCATTATATAACAATATATATATATATATATATATATATATATATATATATATATATATATATATATATATATATATATATATATATATATATATATAAGTGAGGTGGGGCCCACGGGAGCCATCCTCTTCCTCCAAATTCGAAGAGGACTCCCGCCCCGCCATGGCGCCTATGCTTCCTCGATGCGCCTCGGCTCCGCCAAGCTCGACCTTGCTCGCGGCCAGCTCCTCGGCTCTCGCTCATCCTAGCCTGCTCAACCTCGGCTCGGCCTCCTGCTCACAGCTCGCCCTTGCTCCTCGCTCGCTCGCGCTCTCGGATCGGCGTTGCTCGCTCACGCCTCTCTCTCGAGGTCACCGGAGCTCTCGAGCTAACCCAATCATCCCGCACTCAGCCCTCGCTCACTCCCGACTAATCTAAACATTAAACAAAGCACGGATTCGAATCGAGGAAGGAAGGAAATTGATACGGGGTTAGCCGTAGGATGGCCCGATCTTCAACAATCAAGACTCAAAGACTAGAACGGAAGCAAAGACTCAAGAACAAGGATAAAACGCAGCAATGAAAGACCCGATTAAAAACAATAGAAAGACCGATAGATGGGTGATTCGAACTAAAATAGAACGAGGCAAAGACCCCAGGCCTCCTTAGAGGGTAGGAACCAAATACCAACGACTATAAAGCCCGCCTCTACAACCTTACACAACCAAGCGGACAACTTGGAGGCACAAGGAGGGGACTTGTGATTACCTGGATCACCAAGCTCTCGCGAGGTTGACGAACTCAAAGCAAACCAAGTTAGATCTATAACCAATTGTTGCAATCGACGAGCCACGCTTCGAGTCGATTGACTTTCTCTCAATTGTGTTTCACACAAACTGAAAATTTCATAAAAGAGACGTCTGATTACAATGGATGAATCAGCCGCTTAATATAATAACCCTAGGGCTGATTTCTAATAAAAATAATAAATAAAAGGAATTAATTAAATAACCCTAAAATAATTAAAATAACATAATTAATCAAGGTCTCTAAAATAACAACATAAAGAAGCCCAAATTCGGCTTATATAAGATTGGTGTCCAGCGGCCAACAGCCCGGGGCTGCACGCCTGTTGTGAGCAGAATCTGCCATGTTTTACAGCAACTTTTATATCGATTTCTGTATACATTGCATTCATTTGGGATTAGATAGTACATAATCTGTGTAATTTATGTTTATTTGCCAAATTATGGAATCTACACCAGTTTCTGTTTAAATCGCAGAAATCGAGGCGTTTTACAGCAATTCTACAGAAGGTCGGAAAAGCTCGGAAAACCACTACAGAAGTCCAAGGTCAAAGCAGCGGAACAAGTCTAGGAGTCAAGTCTACTCGATCTCGAGTAAGTCTACTCGACCTAGACAAGACTTGGCCGACCAACCTTGATCGACAAAACCTGATCGAGCAAGCCAGACAACCCAGACCCCGGGACCTTACTCGATCTCGACGAGCCACTGGTCGAGGTCGACAAAAACCCTAAGTCATGCCCGGAGTCGACGAGGCGAAGAGCTGCCCGAGAAGCCGAGGACGAGAAGCCGACCACCAGATCTACTCGATCTCGACGAACCTTTGTCGAGATCGACAAGCACCAGGAGCCCAGTCCGAGCCACATCGAGCACACCAACCCGAGGAAGTCCACTCGACGAGCCACCCTTGTCGAGGTTGACGAAGCTTCCTCGAAGTCGACTAGAGCCAGTTCCAGAATCTTCTCGACGTGAGCTGTTCGACTAGGATTTGGATTCCTTGGGCGCGAAGGAGTCGACTTGGCCGAAGATTCTATCCGATCTATCAAATTCTATCATCAAGGAGCAAGATCTATCAACATGAAGACAGATTTCCATATTTAGTTTTATCTTTTCCCTTATGGATTTAATTCCATTAAACATTTTATTTATCTTTAAAGCAAGTAGATATAATTTTAGATATAGATAGATATCTTCTTTCCTAGAATAGCTAGGGAATGAAGGCTATAAATAAAGCCCTAGGGGCTGGTTTTTCATTCATTCAGTTCAGATCCAATTCCGAAGAAAAGTAGTTAGTTCCATTCAGATACAGTTTTAGGAGTTTGAGGTTTTTAGGGTTTTGGCGATTTGCGAAAGTTGATTGCCAAGATTGTAAAGGCTTTGAATTTAGTTTTTAATGAAAGTTTCTTTCATCAAATCAATGTCTGTTACTGCGATGAGGCGTGAGTAGTCCACCCACTTCTGGGGCTGGGGTGAGCCCGACGGTGGCCATGTGAGGCGATGCGATAAAGGTCAGATTTTTATGCGATTTGTCTTCTATCCCTAAAAGCATGATTCTTTTGCGAGAGTTGAAGGTGATCCTTGTTTGTATTATTGAAGCGAAAGTGATCTTAATGCAACTTGGATTAATTATGTGAAAAAGGGTTAGTAACAATTAGGGTTTATGCGAGAGCCTCTATATGCCTAGTTGTTAATGACGAAAGTTATTTGATGGAAAGCATGATCTTTTATGCCTTTATGTATTGTTTTGCATGGTTACCGTTGTGGTGTTGAAACCCTAGCCTTGGAGGTCTTTTAATATATTGAATTTACTTCGTTTCTCTAAAGTTCTGTGTTTCGAAATTCTGCAATTTAAATTTCTGTCTTTTACTGTTTTAGTCGACCTAGAGGAGATCTTGTCGATCTCGAGGAACCGTGGTCGAAGTCGAGTAGGGCTTCGTCTAGGTCGAGTTGATTTGCTCTGTCTTTATCGATTTTCAAGTTTCTGTCTTTACCTTTCTTTGTCGAAGTCGAGTACCTCTTGTCGAGGTCGAGTTGCCTGATCTTGTCGAGTTGATTGCTTTTGTTCTTTACTTTCTGTTTTCATTACTGTCTTGTCGACCTGGAGGACAGCTTGTCGAGATCGACCAGCTTCTGTGTCCTCGAGTTACTTTCTGTCTTTGCTTTCATCTTTGTTTTGCTTTTATTTCTGTCTTTGTTTTGTTTATTTGCTTTTATTTTAGTTGCCCTTGCCGGGATTATTTGTTTCTATTTTATTTCTGCTTCTGCTTGTGTTTCTGTGCTTTTCTGCTGCTGCTGTGAGAATATGATAGCTACCTGAGAACTGCTGACGTGCTTCCTCGTGGATTCGATCCTGACTTTTCTTTTACTACAACGGGAGGAAGTCTTGTATTTATTTGCTGAGACAGGGAAGTCAGTCTGATCTATATTCTATATCTATTTCAATACTTGACCAACTCCTGCAACAACAAATTGGCGCCGTTGCCGGGGAAGCAATCATTCGCGCCTTAGGTAGTCAGATCTCACTGTTTCTTTGGGTCACTTTTCAGGTGTATGCGCCGTTCTGGTCTCCCACCTGAGTATTACGACTTAGACGACCCAGAGCGCCTTCTACACGTCAGAAATAAACTGCAAAGAGCCATGTCGGCCGCTGAAACACAGGAGCAGCTGATCCAGAGGCTTAGGGCGGCAATAGAAGCCAACAATGCCGCTCTCGCCGCTGAGAGAGCAAGAAGGGAACAAGAAGCTGAACGCGCAAGGCAAGCAGAAGCTGAGCTTGCCCAATATCCAACCACAGCAGAGGATTATATGCATCCAACACTCGTCGTGCCTGAATCGGCGATTCTAATCCCTGAAAACTCTTTTGAAATTCGCACTCAATTTCTTATAGAGCTTAAAAATAATGCCTTTTACGGCAGATTTAATGAGTGCCCTCTTGAACATATTACTAATTTTCATGATATGTGTCGTACTCTTGCAGAAGGTACAACCTTGGAATATGTCAAGATGAAATCTTTTCGCTGGTCTCTTGCTGGGCCTGCACTGAAATGGCTGGAAGGGCTGAAAGCAAGATCACTAACAACCTGGGCCCAAGTAGAGCAAGAGTTCCTGAACAAATTCTTTCCACCAGCCAAAACAGCACATCTCCGCCAGAAAATCACCGCCTTTAAACAGCAGAAAGGGGAACCGCTGGCAAGGGCATGGGAGCGCTACAAGGAACTACTACGATCTTGCCCTACTCATGGACAGCCACCCTACATCATACAGGAGATCTTCTTCAACTCTCTTGATCAAGTCACTAAGGACAGAATCAACAATTATACTCGCTACGAGTATTTGACAATGCCGCCGAGTGACGCATGGGGAGTACTGGAGAAGCTCACTACTTACGACAACAAGTATGGGTCTACTGCAACTTATGAAGAGAACCCATACGCCAGGCCAGCACCATCCATGCCACTCTATGAGCCATCAAAGGAGATTGATCCAGATGTCAGGGAGCAATACTACAGAGATCAGAATAGGAAGCTCATCAAGCAAGTAAAGTATCTCTCTGTCAACCAGCGTTGTATAGAATGCGGATCGCAAAGGCACACCACTCCTGAGTGCCCACACACAGAGCAAGTCAGGCTGGCAGAGCATCATGAGGAAGCAGCTTACGCAGGGGGTCCCAATCGCTACATGGGGGACCAAAGGTTTCAGCAACCACAGTGGAACCAAGGAGTCCCTAGGAACCCCCCGCCCTACAGAGCTCCAGGACATCCTGAAAGGGACCAGAAAAAGGATGATATACAGACAGTCCTGGAGGAGATGCGGAGGAATCACGTTGAAACTAGGCAATCTTTCAACTCCGTCTATACTCAGATGCAAGGTGTCAACTCTAGGCTTGGGGAAATTGATATCTGGCGGAAATCAGTTGATACACAGATTGGTCAGCTAGCAGCGGGAATTCCCAGACAGTCAGGCGCTCTCCCTGGATCTTCAGAACCAAATCCGAAGGGAAAGACTGGACACATCGCTGCTGTAAAACTCAGAAGCGGCCATCAACTTCAAGAGCCAGAAGTTGGAAAGCAGCAGAACAGCGAGGAACAGCAAGTCGAGGTCGACAAACCCGTCGTCGATCTCGACGTCACCAAATCTAGTCGAAATCGACAAGCCTGTAGTCGACATCGAGGAGCCCCTGGTCGACATAGAGAAGTCTGCAGCAACTCCGACGTCTGTTCTAGCTCCGACTCCGAAAAAGAAGCTGCCTTTCCCAACAAAATCTCTAAAGAACCCAGCGGAGAAAAAGTTTCAGCGCTTCATCAAGATGCTTCAAAAGCTCAACGTCACCATCCCCTTCACAGAAGCTCTCAATGAAATGCCGTCCTATGTCAAGTTCCTGAAAGAGATTCTGAGCAAAAAGCGATCGATGGCAGAAATCACAGAGGAGTGCAGCCATCTGGACATACTGGAGAAGAGGCTGGATCCAGGTAAGTTTGCTATAACTATTGGATTTGGTCCATACAAAATTAATGCCCTATGTGATCTTGGAGCTAGTGTCAGTATTATGCCTTTAACGATTTGGTCCAAGATTAAGATAGGTGCCCTGGAGCCTGTGGATGCTAGACTATACATGGCCAACAATACGGTGGTCATTCCAACAGGCATGGTGGAAAATGTCCCAGTACAAGTAGGTAAATTCTTCGTCCCTGCTGATTTCTTAATTGTTGATATGCAAGAAGATCCTGCTTGTCCAATTATTCTAGGGAGACCATTCTTGGCGACTGTGGATGCCAACATAAGCGTACGGAAAGGAGTGCTCACCTTCAACATCAGCGATGAGGTAATAGAGTATTCTTTTAATAAAACTGAAAGGCATACGGGTCCGATGGAAGAGGTCAAATCTATCTCAGCTGGCTACATCACCTGCGGGGAACCCAAGGTCAGGAATATGACCCCTGAGGAGCTGGAAAAGAGGAACATGGAGGCCCAGGTGGAGGAGATCATAGCAATCCTTAAAGAGAACAAAGGAGCTAAGTATGGGGTCAAGATCGACCAGGGCTCCTCGACATCGAGTAGAACCCTAGTCGATATCGACCAGACCAAGGAGACTCCACCAGCACCAGAATCGTCGAGCAGCGGATCAGAGAAACCAGGCTCGTCGATCTCGACAAGCTTCGTCGAGGTCGACCAGAACTCGGAGTCACCAGTCCCAGCTTCCTCGAGCGCACCTCCAGAGCAAGGAAAGCCCTTGTCGATCTCGACCACCCTTGTCGAGATCGACCACCACTCGGAGAACTCAGCCCCACCTTCCTCGATGAGCAAGCCACCAGAGCCAGAGTCTTCATCGAGGTCGACCAGTCTTGTCGATGTCGACAAGCCCCCTTCCTCGACTTCTTCTTCCTCGATGAAGCCACCACCACCAGGACCAGCAGACTCGTCGATCTCGAGGAGCCCTAGTCGAGATCGACCAAACACAGTGGTGCCCGATTCCGTTTCCGCGAAGGTGAGTCAAGGTATGGATTTGTCTTCTCCTATTTCCATTAAAGATTTATCTATACATGGGAGAGATTTGCCTTGGTATGTGCGATTGTGCAGGATTTCCAATGACGAGCCTAAGGAGTATGAAGTTGGAGACAAGCTCTATGTCTCTAAGTCAAAGGATCATTGGTTTCCAAACAAATTCAACAAGAAGAGGATGGGACCGTTCGTAGTGAACAAGATCCATTCTGGAGGATTATAGCTGATGGACAAGAATGGAGTCTTGTTTGAGGCCCAGGCTACATGGGCTCTGCAGATGCCACCTTGAGCATTAACGGAAGTCGGCCTAGCGACTATAAAATCTAGAGCATGTACATAGACTTTTTAGGACATTTAAGACTTTGTTTTTGGTTTTTGGTTTTGAACATTGTTTTTGGTTTTTGTTTTTGTTCTGTTGATATAAGTCTTCTACTTTTCAGGTCCATGGATAGAATCAAAGCTATAGTCATACTCGGACTAGGAGGTGCTCCATTCAAAATTTTGCAGCTCTGCACACATGTCTTGTGAGTTTCTTTCTTTACCCTTTACCTTGTTTTTATACAGTGCGGACACTGTAATGTTTAAGTATGGGGTGGGGGAAGGGCTTACTTTATGCATATTTTCCATATTTGACATTTTTTGTGCATACTTGTGTATTATTTCTTAGAAATTGCTACATGGCTATTTTGGAATGCATTATTGATTTATGAGCTTATATGCATGTTTTCCAAAATTTGAGAAAAATGACCCCCATTGAAATTTTGATTAATTTCATGGAAGCTTATATTGAACTCGACGATGCAAAATTAGATTCATTAGAGATATAGCATGAAATTGCCTAGTAAAGGGAAGTCACAATGAAGTGCATTATTTTGATGAAAACCATGAAAGGAGGTAAAAATTGAAATTGCTTTTGACATGTTGCATGATAAGATGATGGAGGACTTTATATTTCCATATAATGCTCATTGTTATATCCTAGCCTTACCTATGCTTATGCATCACAAAAGCCATAATATGCCTTATTTCAAATTATTGCTCCACATTATCTAAATATTTGCCATTCTTTACCTTATCCGGGGATTATGTTGAGAATGATGTTACATTATGGAGATTATCATATGGTTTTTGTGATTGTTATCATATTTGGAGTTTGGTTGGAAATTGCTTGAATATATGGAAAATTTAATGAGTGAAAGAAAATCCAATCACCTCAGGAGATAAAGGTAGATTGACCCTGCTCTCTGAGATAATAGTTTGGAGAGATGGGACACATTGTGAGGAGTCCGACGCACTAAGTATCCGGGGCCATTCATGACACCCATGTTTGCGACTCGCGAGAAGACAGTGCTGAGGTTAGAGAGGTAAAATCATTATTATGAATAAAAGCATTATGAAAGGTGATGAACCAAAAGGAGAAGGAATGTGGAAACTCAAGTTTAGAAATAATCCATTTCCCCGGATCAAAAGCACCACATTGCCAAACATTGCCCACCTTAAGCCTTTTACCAATCTACTCCTTATTGAGCTTAAATTAAAGTCTTCTTGATTATCGATGCTTTGTCACATAAAAATTATTTGTGCATAACCCTCCTTTTGTGAGTAGATGTTGCTTTTGTATATTTGCACATGCATGAATCTGTGACACTAGTACCTTTTCGAGGATGGTAATTGATTGCAGGGTTATATGAGAAGGAATCTAAGATGTTGAGAGTTTGAGTTTCTTCCCCTGAATGACAAATAAAAGTATTTCTTCCCCTGACCCGCACGCCCGCGCACCCACCTGCACAGCCGCGCAAAAAGTGACAGCTTGCAAAGAATGTGATTTTCGACCAAGCTCCATGTCGAATCTGGAAAAACCTTCAACAGCAAAGTTGTAGATCTCTTCGTCCTCATTCCGACAAGGTATAACACGCCTCAATCCGATTAATATTGAATCCGTACGACTCATTTTACTGAGACGTCGAAAAGCTGTCAAACAGCTGAACGAATCTAAAAATGAATGACCATCAAGCTTGCACCTTTGGACCTTCTCCCATGGTGGAGCCTTCTTCTTCCTCTTGAGGATGACAACATTCTCATGAGCTCGAATCATAGGTCCATCCCCAAGTATATGCGTGTCCGGAGGTGTCTTGGATGGTCCCGCATCATTCCCCCTTTCTTGAAAAGGATTCGACCTCGAATCCAATGTTGCATAAGATTCCGCAAATGCATCCACACGAGCTCCTGGATCGAATACCTCATGCCAATGGAAGCTCCTCTCGATGTCGATTGTTGCAGGGGTTGACCACTTCTGGATGGATTTGATCTTGGCTTCGCCATCTTGTAGACCATTAGAGCTTTCTACAAAACCAAGAAAAGAAACGTTATTAGTGCACAATTCAGATTTCATATCAACGTCATGATATTCTAACTTAATATGCATTGCAGCTTGTTCATTGATCTCTAAGTTTCCATCAAAAGCTAGCAAGTTTTCTTCCTTTTTCAAGGTTGAATTGTCAATCATATCAAGGCTAGCAATATTAGAACAAGGTTCACTATCAATGATCATATTACAAATTTTGCCTTTTTCTAAGCATTTAGTATGACACAAATCATCGCTTTGATTATCATCACACGACATCGGTTGAAAACTTAAAGCTTTACTAACAACCAAAGAATCATCATGTTCATATTCAATGCAATCATTATCATCACAAGCAAGCAAAGTAAGATCTTGATCATTTTCAACATGCTTATCATTATCACCACTAGAATTTTCAGATCCATTTTTGCCTAGGTGATTAATAATGAAAGTCTTCTTATTTGGGCAATCCTTCATAACATGTCCTCTACCTTGACATATAAAGCAAGGAACGTACAAAGGTGTAAGAGTAGAAGAGTTAGGATTACTCCCTTTAGGGCCAGTAGATGCCCCAGAAGAATGTCGTCCCGCTACTGCCGTCAATCTTTCATTTATCCGTACCAATTTCTCAGTCACGGCTTCCAACTGTTTGATCATCTCAGCTCGAGTAATCATGTTGTTGCCCTGGTTAGACAAGACAAACAAAGAACTACGTGACAGTTAGTAAAAATATAAACAATCTCACAAGTGTTTCGCTCACACTCTTCTCTCTAATTGGTTATGACAAGCTTGTTGGGGCAATCCGCTTTGGGCAAATCAACACTCAAGCAAGGACTCAACAATCAAAGAAAAGTAATCAAGAGAAAGGACAAAGAAACACCGAAGAAAGTGCTCGACACAAGCTGGGTAGAAGCTCGGAATCGACCAAACCGACTCGACAGACACCGTACCGAGGCTGGAGGGGGTCGGTATGGGGTCGGCAGTACACGACACACAAAAATAGGAAAAGAAAATGAAAGAAAAGAAAGAAAAACTTGGATTTTTACCTCTTTTTGATTTAAACCCTTAGTATGGATGTTGTAGTTGCAAGGTAGGGCTTAAAAAAAATATTATGGTTTGGGAGGTATGTGTTTAAGGTTGTGACTAGGGCTATAGCAAATTCACCAAATTTGGTCCTTAAGCTTTCTTGCACTAGATACAATCCTTCTCTTTTTTTTTTCTTTTTTTTTTTTTTGAAACTTACTTTTGCCCCTAGTGAATTTTATCCTCCTAGGTCAAAGTTTCGAATGTCACTTTTTTATTTTTTTGAATACTTCGGACTGTTTTTTTTTTTTTTTTTTTTACTAATGCAAGAAACTATCTATGAAATAAAAGGACTCTTGAAAATTTAAGCTATGGTGAAAGAGAAATAAAATATGTAGCCCTAATGAAATATGTATAGGTGGAACTTTGGCTAAATTTGATAAATATATCTATTTATTCCCGTATGATCTAAGATAGATTAAAGTAATTAAATCTACCAAAGAATTTTCAGAAAATACAAGGAATAGAATAGATAGATAAGAGATCGATCAAAATAAAGCCAAAATAAAAAAAAATAAAATAAAAAAAAACCAAACTAGGGTGGAGATCTTGTGAATGCCGCAAGGGAGATCCACTTCAAGCAATTGGGTCGGCTGCCAAAGGTGATATTTGGATCCACGCGGCTACTGTGGTATCGGCTTGGAATGTGTTTAGGGCTAAAGGTAACCACAACAATCACAAACAAAGGTTAATGCAATCAGATTAAAAATTTAAGAAGTAAAAACCAAGAACAAAAAAGACTCTAATTTATTTATTTTTTTGTAGTTTTTGTGTTTAGAGAAACAAAAGACACAACTTTGATGTCGGAAACCAAAGCTCTGATGCCAATTTGATACGGGGTTAGCCGTAGGATGGCCCGATCTTCGACAATCAAGACTCAAAGACTAGAACGGAAGCAAAGACTCAAGAACAAGGATAAAACGCAGCAATGAAAGACCCGATTAAAAACAATAGAAAGACCGATAGATGGGTGATTCGAACTAAAATAGAACGAGGCAAAGACCCCAGACCTCCTTAGAGGGTAGGAACCAAATACCAACGACTATAAAGCCCGCCTCTACAACCTTACACAACCAAGCGGACAACTTGGAGGCACAAGGAGGGGACTTGTGATTACCTGGATCACCAAGCTCTCGCGAGGTTGACGAACTCAAAGCAAACCAAGTTAGATCTATAACCAATTGTTGCAATCGACGAGCCACGCTTCGAGTCGATTGACTTTCTCTCAATTGTGTTTTACACAAACTGAAAATTTCATAAAAGAGACGTCTAATTACAATGGATGAATCAGCCGCTTAATATAATAACCCTAGGGCTGATTTCTAATAAAAATAATAAATAAAAGGAATTAATTAAATAACCCTAAAATAATTAAAATAACATAATTAATCAAGGTCTCTAAAATAACAACATAAAGAAGCCCAAATTCGGCTTATATAAGATTGGTGTCCAGCGGCCAACAGCCCGGGGCTGCACGCCCGCGCGCCTGACCCGCACGCCCGCGCACCCACCTGCACGGCCGCGCAAAAAGTGACAGCTTGCAAAGAATGTGATTTTCGACCAAGCTCCATGTCGAATCTGGAAAAACCTTCAACAGCAAAGTTGTAGATCTCTTCATCCTCATTCCGACAAGGTATAACACGCCTCAATCCGATTAATATTGAATCCGTACGACTCATTTTACTGAGACGTCGAAAAGCTGTCAAACGGCTGAACGAATCTAAAAATGAATGACCATCAAGCTTGCACCTTTGGACCTTCTCCCATGGTGGAGCCTTCTTCTTCCTCTTGAGGATGACAACATTCTCATGAGCTCGAATCATAGGTCCATCCCCAAGTATATGCGTGTCCGGAGGTGTCTTGGATGGTCCCGCATCAGAAATGGCGTAAGCTCACCGAGGTGTTCGCGACTTCGGAGCTCTCGATCGGAGGTCTGGGCGCCTTCGGAGGCCATCGATGGGTTGTCGAACCTGCATCGGATATGGGTGAGCGTGATGGTGAAGTCCGAGGGTGATTCCGCTCGAAAACGAGTAAGAACGGCTTACCGGAAGATTGTTCATGCTTGAAGGGGGCGATGGACCTCGGTGGCTTATCGACGGCGCTGGGAGCTTCTGGATAGCTCCGGTGGTTCCTGGGCAGTTGTGGACGTCAAGGAAGGTGCGGAATGGTGCTGATGCCGCTGCCCTTCAAGAGGCAAAGAGGAACGTGGTGGGAACGACGGTTCAGGGCTCGGGAAAGAAAACAGAGGAGTGAAAGTGGGGAGAGCTCGGAGATTCCGGTGGTACCTCGGTGGTGGTGATCGGTAACGGGATGAAGGTGATGCGCGATGGGGATGGCAATGTCGGCGAGGGTGATGGTGACGGCATGGAAACGGTGAACTGAGAGAGCGGGAGAGTGATGGTGGTGATGAATGGAAGAAAGAGAGGGATGATGATGAATGAAAGAGAGTTGGTGAGGATGACGAATGAAGATTGACGGGGTATGGGGGTGAAGTATGAATTTGGTTAAAGTATTAGTCAAATAAATACCCGAAATTAATCCCGAATACGCGAATTTTGAATCACGAAATTAGTTTTCGAATATTAGTTTCCGATTTTCGCTTTCTCGATCAATTAGATTTATAAAAAAAATATATATATCGCCATCCGATAATTATTTCGAATTTTCGAGGTAAAAGGATGGAAATTATTCGTCAAATTTTATATTCCGGTCGGAATCTGCTAAACGATTTTTAATACCGATTAAATTTCATTTTTAATTCTCTATTTATGAAAAATTAGGATTTGAAAATCCGAGCCTTTACAGGTTTGTGGTTCCACTTGTTCACTGGGTGTGGTTCAACAGTAAATGATTCACTTTTTATTATTATTTTTCCACAAAACATATTTAAAGTGGGTATGTATGTGTAGATAAAATTACACTCAATTTTTATTTTAACAAGTGAAAATGATTTAAAATAATTTTTAAAAGTATGGGTTTTACTAATTAAGTTTGTGTGTCTTAATTAATTTGGAGCAGAGTCAGAATTAAATTGGAACGCTACTTGTATATAGAAGTTGAATTGCCAAGGTGGTAGGCCTGTCAAATCATAACCCGACCCGTAAAATATGGGTTTTAGCGTAAATATTTCAACCCGAACCCGTTCAACCCGTAATTTTCTGAGCCGGGTTGGGTCAATCTGTGGGTCACCCGTTGGGTCAAGCTTTAAGATAATAAAAATATAAATAAATTACAAGTTAACCTAATATTGAAATTTATTACTAATAATAATTAGGATTGAATATTATATTTTTCATCATCAACTTTACTTTATAATTTAACATTACAATTTGTTATGTATATTAAATTACATATTACTATTGTAGCAACATTAATTATTTTTTCAATAATATAACTATTATTAGGATAATATAACAATTTTAGATTTAGGAACTATGTAAATAGTCGTTAAAAATACTCCATCTAAAACTAAAAAGAATTATATAAAATATCAATTTTTAAGTCGGGATTTTAAGGATGATAATAATTATATAACAACATTAATTGTTTACTATTCATATATGATTTTAAGGATGATAATAATTATATAAAATATCAATTTTTATATTATATATAATTTCTTACTTCAAAAACTAAAAAGAATGAAATCATAACAAGTAATAAATTTTTATTGATATTTTACATAATTTTATCATTTTAAAGTAACGTGTATACATAGTAAATGACATTTAAAAAAATTATGGATGAGTAGCGCTCTTGACCCATTAGGTCAACCCGAACCCGTTAAATATGAGTCTGGGTTGAGTATTTCACGACTCGTAACCCGAAATGACCCGACCCGAAATGGACCCGAACCCGAGACGACCCGACCCAAACCCGACCTGTTTGAAAGGTCTACATGGTGGTTATGTGCGATTAGATGAACACTCGGCACTACACGCGCACTGGTGATAGGTTCGATTCACAAATTTTCAGGAAAATATAAATTTTGTAAAACAGATGGACGCACGTGGACAGTACGCAGGGTTTGCGAGTGGAAATGAATTGGGGAATGGAATTGATTGGAAGGAATAGTATACGAAATAGCGTTATTTTTTTTTCCCGCTTTGACTTTTTTGGTTTTTCAACCAATGAGATTGTTTCTTTCGTTCTTACTGGTAGAGCTGTTCTCACCCGATTCAAGTACGAAGGTCTCCAAAAGTGAGAAGGAAAGAAGCTATTTGATTGGTCCAAGTGTCCAAAAATAAATGCCAAATCAAATGACATGCGCATATCCAAATTAATTAGCAACACTCATGTAAAAATGCTTGACATGGACTTTTAAAAAATATTTTTTTGGCATTTTCACTTATCAAAAAAATATAAAAAATATATTTTTGGGTATTTTTGGGTGTAATTTAATTTTATCTACCCATAGACACCCACTTTATATATATTTTATTGATAAAAAAAATAACAATAAGTGGGTCATAAGGTTCACAAGTACTTAGTGGTTCAACTCTCTTACTCTTAGTGGTTCAACACTTTTACTCTTAGTGGTTTAGCCTTTTTCCTCATGTGGTTCAACCTTTTTACTCTCAGTGGTTTAGCCTTTTACTTTTAGTAGTTCAACCATTTTACACATAGTGGTTCAACCCTTTTACTCATAGTGGTTCATCCCTATAAAGAAGGGGTTCATTCAGCTATAAAAAAAGTGGTTCATGAAGGTATAAAGAAGTGGTTCATGAAGTTATAAAGAAGCGATTCATGAACCTTTAAAGAAGTGGTTCATGGAGGTATAAAGAAGTGGTTCATGAAGCTTTAAGAAGTGGTTCATGAACATATAAAGAAATAATTAATGAACCTATAGAGAAGTGTTTTATGAACCTATAAAGAAGTGGTTCGTTAAGCTATAAAGAAGTGGTTCATGAAGCTTTAAGAAGTGGTTCGTTGTGTTATAAAGGAGTGGTTCATGATGTTATAAGGAAGTGGTTAATAAAGTTATCAAGAAGTGGTTCATGAAGTTATCAAGAAGTTGTTCTTGAATTTATAAAGAAGTGGTTCATGAAGTTTTCATTCTTCTTTTATTTTCTCTTAATGCTTAATTTTTTTATTTTTTTTTATTTTTTTAAATAAAATGATTCATGAACCAATACTATTTACTCCGTGGACCACTTGGTATTAAAACCCTGAACCACTTGGTATTAAAACCCTGAACCACTTGGTATAAAACCCCTAAGCCACTTGGTACAAACCCCCTGATGTAAGGGCCCGAGATTATGATTCCCGAGTTACGTTTTGAGGGATGAAACCCCTCGTTGGGATCTTGCGCCCCTAGTACAGGTTGAAGGTTTGAAATCGAAGGTGTGTAGTTTAAAGTGGGATTTCACACCCAAATCTGGAAGGTCCGTTGGAGACCCATGTCCTAAGTCTACAATGCGGAAAATCCTTTATCATGCAAAGGGAATAAGTTCTGAAAATGATACAACCAGTGCCACGACACAGCTGGGTCAAAACAGAGTATAATTAGGGAGAAATCCCAAAAGCATGAATTTGGTGAAGTCGGGTTTCAAACACTCACTCTCCGCCATAAGAATAGACCCCGTCATAACAACACAAAATCAAGCAGTGTATCGGGTACCTGAAACTATACCACCAAGTCAGGCCAAGAGTCCGCCCGCGGGTTCTCTGACCGCGCTGAGGACATATAATACGCCTATACCTAGAATAAAGGATGCCTTCATGCAGTACTGGAATATTAAGCACACTATCATGCTCCTAATTCATATATGTAGAATGTTAAGTAAGGCCTTAACAAAGAATACCAAGTGGTATGTCCCTCTTCTACCCCCCCCCCCCCCCCCTTCCAGGTAGGGTGGAGACTGGCCAGTTTGATTCGATAGCATCTAAAATCTCATCATCATATCATGGATTTTGCGAAAAGAAAATAATAATGCTGATAATAGTAAAGGTGTTCCAATGACCCGAATGACTCCGGACAAACCCGATGGAGCTGGGCTGTCCTATGACCCTATCAAGGATTCTATGACTCACAGATAACGGTCGTTCTGTATTCAAACGCATACAAAATAAGAATGCTCATTCGTAAGTGCAATTCCTAAGCATGATACTATATGGCATGCTCGTATGCATATGAAACACCTACATACTATATGACACATCAGGCATGAGGTACTGGTTACTGAGTAAGTTCCGGAGGTACTTACCTGGCTAGCAGATCGGCAACAAAAGAATCCAGCACACAATAGTCACATTCACATAGTATCACCGATGTGTTCGCGACTTCGGAGCTCTCGATCGGATTTCTGGGCGTCGTCGGAGGCTCGCGATGACATCTCGGACCGAAACGGAGTTCGCGCTTGAATAGGGGAGGAAGAGGACGGGACTGCAGTGGCTCTGTGGTGGCTCTGGCGGCTTCTGGGCGGCTTTGGGCGGCTCCGGCTGCTACTGGTATCTCTGAGGTAGGAGGATGGGGCTGGTGATGCTGGTTCCGATGGTGATCGATGGAGGAAGGTGATGGAGATGGTTGCGACGATGGTGGAAAGAGCTGATGATGGTGGTGAAGGAGGAAGAGCAACGGTGATGATGAATGAAGATGGAGCGGGGTGGTGGCGCCGAAATGGTGAGGAGGAGATGGTGGTGATGAGAAGGAGGGAGTGACAGGGTATGGTGATGAAGAAGAGCGGGAGTGATGGTAATGACAGAATGAATTACGGGTGAGGGGTGAGTATGGTTAGTGATGGGAGTGGGTGAGGATTGTGTGTGGAATTGGTTAAACAAATACCCGAAATTAAATCCCGAATACGTGAATTTCGAATCCCGCAATTAATTCTCAATGTTAGTTTCCCCGACTCTAGTTCTCTCGATCAATTAGATTTTTTTAAAATCGAAAAGGATATCGTCATCCAATAATTATTTTGAATTTTCGAGGTATAAGGATGGAAATTATTCGTCAAATTTTATATTCCGATCGGAATCCGCTAAAGGAGTTTTAAAACCGATCAAATATCATTTTTAATTCTCTTTTTCCAAAAAATTAGGATTTGAAAATTCGAGCCTTTACACCTGAACCACTTGGTTAAAAAACCCTGAACTACTTGGTGTACAAACTCTGAACCACTTGCTATAAAAGCTCTGAACCACCCGGTATGAAAACTCTGAACCACTTGGTATAAAAATTCTTTATTTCATGAATCATTACACTTTATTTCATGAACCACAACTCATTATTGGATGAACCACTTGTAATGACCCAAAAGTATGGATATCCAAATATGCCTCCATAAATCCACTTAGAGGATTTATATGGTTCGGATGATCCGGTTATTCGGGGAACGTTATAGAAGAGTTTTGAATTCTTCCGTGAGCTTTAGATCTTACGACCGAGTACGAGTTATTTAGTTAAGTTATTTTTTTTAGCGGAAGTGATGGTTTTCGAAAGTGGAGATTTCAAACCCCTAGAAATGCGCGCGCCCATTGGAGGCGTTCACATGTCCTAGGTACTATCGTATAATTGATTTTCAAGTCGGAAATATAATGTGCGGAAATAACGTACATCAAAGTCGTCGCGGCATAGCTGGGTCAAAACCAAATCAAAGTAAGCGAGAGAGTAAAGAGTGCGTAAGTCATGCCTCACTTGCTCTAATCGTCCCAAAAGGTCTGTCCCGACAACCATCCACATAAGTAAGTCATATTGGGTAAGTGGTACCTGAATCTAAAAACAAGAAATAAATCGGGGTCCATCATCAGAAATATGCACACTCAATGCCATATAAAGAGGCATACTTAAACTACATGAATCTTAAAATGTAACACATAAGCAAGTGTATAGATATACATAAATGCGAAATAAACACACAAGGGCTTGTATCATCAATGATGATACAAGCCCTTGTGTGTTTATTCCGCATTTATGTATATCTATGATATGAATATGATGGTGATTCATCATCATATTCATCATCGTAATCATCATCTTAATATGATGATGATTATGATGATGATTCATCATCGTAATCATCATCATCATCACCATCATATTCATATCATAATATCTTCTCAAACATACTCATCCTTCTCAAACATACTCATTCTTCCTCATCATAAGTATTTCATCATTTCATTCTTGTTCCAACTAGTATAAGTCATCTATTCAGATTTTGACGGCCGTCCTACCAGGCTACCATAGACATATAACATACATATGAATTGTTGGATTTACTAAGTTCATCCTACGTCATATTACCGGTTTATATTCCTAAACATGTTACTAGGTCGCGTGATGCATGAAGACTCTCGATAAGACAAAGAGTATCACATAAATCCATCATGAGTAAGTCCAGGGGACTTACATGGCGTCCGGAGAATAAGCAACCAATAAAATGCGCAACCAAGGATCCAATCAACAAGAGCCTAGTAATTTCATTAAGCTTTCATTAGGTGGTATTCTAATGCATGGTACCCAACCTAATAATCAACATACATCCACATGAGGCTCACGATTCTATAGATTATGCACTTTGGTTAAGTGATCTGGAGTTAACCAGTTATAATCTATATCGTATTATCATATAATCGATTTTCTTCTTATCGGATCATAAGCCAAGAAATGGGTATACTTCATTTTTGTATTTTATATGCTCTAAGTTTCGGTTATGCCATCATATATTTAACCATATTCTTAGCATTCCCTTAACCAAGTTTTTTAATCAAGTCATTATAAACACCGGTTACTAAAATTATAATAACTCTTAATCCAACCGTTGGATCGCCCTAATTTTTTAAGGGCAGTTAGATAACATTTTCATAAACATCATGTTAAGATTTCATTCGAATCAGATCGTTGGATTGGAAATAAAGTCCAAATTATAGAGGCACATATATCCATTTTGTTTTTTGACGTTTGCTACAAAACGCAACCAAAAACACATATAGGCTCCACTTCCTAAGCCCTTGCCAAGCACACAAGATCTATTCCTATAGATGGGGAGGCGGATGAGGGATTACCTTCAAAGAATCCCACACAAACGACTCAAGAACACCCTCGGGAGTCCTTCGGAGCACCTTCCAAATACCTTTCCATTTTGTAACCAAAAATCCCAAAATATGATTTAGATTCTTACTCAAAGTTGAAGAAAAGGAGTTATAACATATGTTGGAACTCAGTTTTTAAAGAAAAGAAGGGTTCTTACCAAGAAATCAAGTCAACTCTCAAGACCCTTAAAAAACAGTTTTCTGTAGCTCCAAAGATGGAAGATTTTGGCTGAGAAAACGAGCTTGGATTTTATGTTCTGAGATATGTATAGAAAGCTGGGTTCAAGACGGATCCATGGCCACTGACTTTGCTCAATTTGGATGAGTAATGAGGGAGATATGGATTTTACTTTGAGGCTGTCCAAAATGGACCAAGAATGGAGTAAGCTCTCTTCCCATCAAAAAAAAAATGGAGTAGGCTCTCTTTCTCTCTTGGTTCTCTCTCTTGGGGACGGCTGGCCCTTTGTGAATGAGTCCCAAATGAGCCTTAGCTCAGATTTATAAAGGGAGGGAGTAGATTTGGCTTGAGTCAAAGCATGAGAGGTGATGGGATGAAGAGATGAGAGTGGTTGAATGTCTACATTCACAAGCAAGCCACAAGTCAAGGGTTGGTGGCTCAATGTTGGACAATTTGGGTGGATGAGGTGACTGGCCTATTAGCACAATGTAAAACCCGAGCTCGCGATGCGTTAAAATCTGTTAAGTTCATAAAAGACGAGAAAATGTGGCTCGGGAATTTAATTCCTTCATAAAATCCCGACTTAAACCAATGTAAAGTCATCCATAAAATTTTAAATTTTATGGGTTTTCATAATTATAAGGGAGGATAATATTTAGATTATCCTACGTATATTTTATAAATATTAATTAAATTTCGGTCTTTACACCACTTGAATCTATTGCTAAACAATTAATATTCCAAGATCCAGAATTTGGCGATCAATTTCTTTACCACGAAGACACAAATCAAACTATTGGTACAAATGGGGTTATCTAGAATGTCATGCATGCTGAATTTTTTCTTTTTATATGATTTTTCTGTTTTTTTTTTGTAAGACTAAGAATAATAAACATGAAATGCAAAGTAAGAAATATATACAATGCAACCTAAATGCAAACATGTAAATGCTCCCTCCCCAACACTTAATTTACACATTGTCCTCAATGTGAAAAATAAAATAGAAGGAGAAGAATACTTACGGAATCATCTACGTATCAAGCGGAGGTGATGAATTCAAGCACAAGATCGAGTAAGGTGAGCCAACATTATTTCTCTTCTCGGCCTCAAGGAGACACCACTACCTAATCTCCACAAACAAGGCAAGACCAACAAAGAAATATTTGTTGTCCAAGCAAGGACAACTTTCAATAATAATCAATGGTGTCAAACCACTTACAATAACACACAACAATGTGTTAACAAAGCCACAAACATCAACAATTTGCAAATTGATAACAATTAAGCATAAATTGATCAAAAGTAAAATCAATAAACTCAACAAGAAATTCTTATCAAGTTTTATATCAAAAAACAAGATCAATTCAAATGCTCAAGACTCCATAATTTCCAAATTTGCAATTTCACAATTAAGCACAAGAATTTGCAATTCAACAATTAAGCACAAAAATCCTAATCCAAATCACAAATTAACCTCAATCAATCTAATTCGCCCCCGAATTTCTCTATCAATAAGTTCCTAATTCACCCAATTTGGCATCCCAACCACAAAGTCAAGACAACTTCCCCAAATCAATCCCCTTCCATCAACAAATATAGCACAAATAGGTTTCATTTCACCCAATCAACTCCTAAATTACACAAATTTATTCAATTTGAGAAAACCTAAAAATTGAGGGTTTTGAAATTTTACCTTAAAACCTTTAATGGAGGAGAGGAAGGAAGAGGAAGGTTGACCGGAGGTTGGGCTGGCGTTGGTGTACAGGACGGCGGCGTCTGGTGACAGCAGGGGTGGGACGGCGCCGCTGGCGGCTGTGGCGAGGTCGGTTGGCTGGGACGGGGGATCGGAGGAAGGCTCGCTGCCGCTGCTGCTGGGAGAGAGGCGTGAGGGCTCCGGCACTTGGCACCGGTGGGTGATGGTGGCAGCGGCATGGCCTGGTGGCCTGGTGGCTGGTGATGCTCGGACCGACCGGGTGCTCGGAATGGGAGGCTGGGGCTCCGGGACTCGCCGGGAGGGCTGCTGGGCGGAGGGAGGCTCGTGCCCGGCGCTGCTGGTGCCTGTGATGAGCTCTCGAGGGAAGACTCGGGCAGGGCAAGACGCGAGATGCGCTTCTTCTTTCCGCTTTTTTTTTTTTAAGAAATCACAATATAGCTCGGGTGAGCTTATAAAAACTCTACCGAGTTCTTTTGACCCACCCGAGTTATATCTCGGAAATCTGTGCGCTACTCGGTTTGGCCAAAAAAACTCGACCGAGCTGTTCACCCGAGTAACCTACTGTAATTCTCTTGTCTTTGGCCCCTCTTCTGACGAACTTTTTTTTTTTGAAATTGAAAGGGAATTTGAGAAACTAGAAAAATAATAATTATGAAATATGCAAAACTAATCTACTCATCTTGGGTTGCCTCCCAAGAAGCGCTTGGTTATGGTCGTTAGCTCGACGTTTTGGTTCCCCATTTAAGACCTATTCGGACATCGTCAGCGCCCTCAGCAACAAATCAAACTCTTGTGCACACCATTTAGATAGACTAGCACTACATAGGAATAAGTTGAAGTCAAAGTAAGTCCTCAACTCTTCATATGCCCGAGCATGACTCCCCGCCGCAGGTATGTAGAACCACCAATTCAGTTCCATTAGCGGTATGTCGAAGTAATGAGTCCAAGGGTCGACATATTCACCGACCTTCTCACCATTGCAGAGTATATCAATTCTTTGCTTAGGAGCCACAGAAATCAGCTCCGGACTTAGTTCCTTGATAGGCGAGCTCGAGATAATCTCATCGAATGAAGGAGATAATAAATCACATGGGATCTCATGCGTCGACTCATGACATTACATGTCAGGAAGTAGTGTACTCTCCTCTTCATCGCTAAAGAAACTGTCATCATTTGCGAAGATGTCCTCCTCCGCCAAAACATTATCATGCTCATAGTTCAAGGGTAGGGGAGGTGGTGGAGTAGACTCGGATGAACTCAATGAGGGGGGAATAGAAAACACACACTTGCCTTTATCTTCATGAATTTCTAAGCTTCCCTCGGGTGTGGCAAACAAGTCCTTGCCATTCTCTAGGGTGTTCGTGGTGAGACTCTCTATCGGGTTAATCACCGGTTGAGACGGTAGTTCACCCGCTTCATGTGCTAGAATATCATTCCCCACTTTGACCATTCGGTGCACTCGTTCATCTAGTTCCACGATCTGCTGACACAATTGCTCATACTCCTCGTAGGAGGCCTTTGACAGATCCTCCAAAGGTGCGTCGAAGTCCTCCATTAGTTGAGGTTCTTAGGCAAAGGCCACTTCCTGCAAGGCCTGATGACCCATGTAGCAGATAAGATCCCAAATTCCCGCCAAACCTAACCTTGCTAGACTTCCACCACTCATGTATATAGCACGCGCCTTTGTCTCAGCAGTCATCCCCTATATAACGCAGACAACCATATCTCGCAAACTATCGTGGAAACCCCGCACATTGCGGATGTCCACAGACCTCTGCAACCTAGTGAGATATAGGTGAAAATTTTCACCTTCGAACTGCGATAATATCAACATGTTAAACTGTTAGTAGCATATGTACTGTGAACCGTAAGATAGGTTCACAAAAAAAAAATTAGTAGCTAAATTAGTACACAAGACAAACACATAAATAACAACTTGAATACCCGGCAACGGCGCCAAATTTGACAAAGGATTTTCAGTCGCCTTAAATCCTATCAAATAAATCCGACTAACCTAACTAATGTAGTTTGGCAAGTACGGGTCGATCCCACAGAGAGTCAACGATTTGTATGCAAGTCAAGTGTGTCAACAAGAACAAGAAACAAATAGGGGGGATTTTGATGGTTTGAACTAACTAATTAAGAAATAAAAGTAAACAAAGGTAGCAAACTAAACAACTTGAGGAAATGAATATAAGAAAAATAGCTTAGGTCAACCAATCTCAGCAATCAGGTTTGTTCATTGATCATTGAAATCGAATAGATAACTTCATCTTGAATACTTTGTTGTGGAAAGACTAGGTCTTTTGAATCCAATTCCTTATCGAATCTAGTTAACAGGACAAACAGACCCTGAAAACCCTAATTATCAAACAATCTTGAAACTATCAAGATTCAATCCAATAATCGATGAAGCTTAAAGGAAATCAACAAAGACAATCGACACGCACAACCAGTTATTGCATCAATTGCAAATCAATTCTCTATACAAATCCCTAAATCAACCAGTTTCAGAGATTTATACTTTGCTACTCAAGAACATAGATAACTCAACCAATAATTACCTATATTTAGCAATAGATTATCATGAAAAGGCATAAGTTGATCAGGCTATTGGAAATTCACGAAAACCCTAAACAATTGACGTAAAGAATTGATAATAATGACAGAGGAGTATTAAGATAGAGAAATCTCACAATGAAATAGAAAACCTGAAACTTCGATTAATCTTCCCAAGCAAAGAAGATTAGTTGTTCATGGTTGAAAAGAAATCACAATCCCATATTCTCTATGTACCAAACCTGTTCGATCGGCTAAAAACACACAAAACCTACCTGTCTTTTCATGTCCACCGTTTTTCCTTCCTAATTAATCCAAAACCAAAATAAAAATTAACTTTCAGAAATTAACAAAAGTAACGGCTCACATCCTTGGAAATGCAACATAACTCGGGTGCACCAAAGAACTCGGCCGAGTTTGTTGTTGCTCCACCCGAGTTATTTATCTGCAGCAATCTTGACGTCCAGATTTCTCTGTTTTCAAGGCCAGATTTGGAAAAGTCGTAAACATGAAAGTTGTAGGTCTTCGAATCCTCTTTCCAACAAGTATAAGTACGCCCTGATCCGATAACTACAGCCTTCGAACAAATCGTTTTAGTGCAGCGTCGCCAATCTGGACAGCTCCAATCAATTCTTCATGCTTAGCTCTTCTCCTCGGCTCTCGTGCTCTTCTATTTTCATCCAATCTTCGAGCATTGGCTCGAGCTTAGCTTCACCTCTTTACAATCACCTGAAATCATGCATAAACCTCGTAGATTCCGACTCTAATTGAAGCATAATCAAAACATGAAAACTACTCTAACTAATGCACTTTACCCTATCTAAACTCATCTAAATGCTTATATTAACACGACCTAAATGTGCAGGATCAGCGGAGGTCGGAGGGCTCAATCGACGTGTGGCACTAGAGAGTAAGGCGAGAGAATGGCCGGCGCTGGAGAATGGAGGAGGGCACTCAATTGACGGGTGGCACTGTATAACAGCGGAGGGCGGAGATGGCCGGTGTTGTAGTGACAAGTTGCACGGGATGGAGCCGGTGTCGGGTGGCACTGGAGAGGAAGACGAGGGAATGGAGAAGAACGGTGGAGGGCGGAGATGTTGTGATTGGGATTTTGGATTGGTTTTTTAGGGCGTGTTTTCCGTCGTTCATTAAAGGGGTGGACCAGTTGGAGATAGGGGGTGGTGCTTCTCCAGTCGCGTTTGGCATGAGGTGGAGGGGTTGGAGGTGGGGAGTGATATGGGGGTGGATCGAAGTGGAGATGGGAAAATTTTCTTACCTTGGGGGGGGGGCAAGGTAGAGGAGATGGAGGACCTCAAAGATCTCGATTTGCCCTCAACATACCCTAGTCGCCACAACAGCAATCTCCGACGACAAGGTAAGGCTCTGTCCTCTGGCGTCGTTCTGGGTTTGTGTTTGTGTGGTTGTTGCGTCGTCCACTGCTTTTTCCTTGCGTTGCCGTCGGCTGCGGTGAAGCAGAGAAGGCGGATCTGCTCGAAGGAGTTGAAGGACGTCCACTGCTTCTTCCTCCCTCCTTCAAGTGCTTGTCGGGAATTGCAAGGAGAAGGTCGAAGGGTAAGTGCAGACATGTTAAATTTTGAGGGCAATATTGGTATTTTACTTGATTTCCACCTTCAATAACCCTCAATCAACCAAACATCATACGAGATACTTTGTGATTTTCATCCCCATCCTTTCCACCCCGCAAAATATATCTCCATCTCTTCCACCCCTTAAAAATAATCTCCACCTCTTAAAAAATTTCTGACGGAAAACATACCCTTAATACACGTGTTTTAGGGTTGGGTTGCGTTGGGTTATTTTCAATTTAATTTACAATTAAATTAATATATTAGAATAATATGGGCATCTATCTTTCCTCAATTAAGGGCCAAAATTTGTTAACATTTAATCCATATTATATATTTATATATATACTCTAAATTTAGAATACTTAATACTTATATGTCAGTCTCTCCTTAATCATATCCCTTCCACCAATCTAGTTTTTTCACCATTTTTTTAAATTATTTATTTTCTTTAATTATTATTTTTATTCTTTCTTTTATCTTTATAAACCAGTCACATTCATTCTTTTATTTTTAACATATTTACTAACTATTGGGCTTGACTCAAAATATTGAATTTAATTTAATATAACTACTAGGTTTAACTCAAATTTATTTGCTTTAATTATTATTTTTAACTACGTGATTTTATAAAAAATTCTTAACTATCGGGTATTTTTTTTCTTAACTATTGGGCTTAACTGAGTGATTTAAATATCTATATTTATGTATTATACTTTTACATAATATTTTTTAAAAAATAATTGCTTGAGATATATATAAGATACATTTATGGTAAATATTTTTATGAATCATATATCATAACTTTTATTAATATTTTACAATATTAATTTTTTATATTATTAAGATTTTAGTTTAAAAAATCGCACAATGACATGTGAATTGTACTAGTACTACATTAAATCAGAAGACTTTGTTGATGTGTCAACTTCTCATTAATTTAGTTAATTCAACAAATCCCCTATTTTCTACTTTCTTTTTCCCTCTTTTTCTACCTTCCCTTCCCAATTCCTACCCATAGCCTCGACCACTAGGGTTCCCAACTCCCCGAGCAATTTTAAGGGAACAATCCAAACTCATAAGAAGATCAACCAAAAATCTAATTAAATTGGATTTTAAAACATAATCAATCCAAACTCATTCGAAGATCAACCAAAAATCCAATTCATTAACCAAATAAACCCCGAATCCCCATGGTTTTGTTGCAGCCAAGGTTATGGGTTTGTAGGGAGGGAGTTCCGAGATAGGCTTCGCCGACCATCCATGAGCTAGGTCGGAGGAGAGCCGCACTTTGAGGGACACTGCCGGTGTGGATGATCCTCTGCCTCCACAACTAGAGGAGCTTCGAGCCACTCACATTCTTCCTTTTTTTTTACATTTTTTTCCCCCTCTTCACAATTTGGAACAAACGTTTAGGATCCATTCCTCCTCCACCGAATTCATGGCTTCCTTCGTGCCTCTCACGATTCGTACGCCTGACTCCTCCGCTGATTTCAACTCTTTCTCTTTGCCTCTGCCGGTTCAATGACATAGTCTTCCTCCTCCCCCGGGGTTATACCCCCTTCTCTTCTCCATCTTTCTTCACTTGAGGTTCAGTTTTCATTGATTGTTTCCTAATTTATCTAGGTTTCCATATCGATTCATATTGTCGGTCCACGAGGAAGTGCAAAAAGGCCTACATCTCCCCCCCTCAAACGAAGTTATACCGCCCCATACCTTCGTCTTCCTCCTCCACCAAGGTTATACCGCCTATTCATCTCCATCTTTCTTCGTTGAGTTTCAATTTCATTAATTATTCCCCCTCTTTATTTTTCTTAGTTTGGTGATGGAAATTGCATCATACCTATGGTTGATGCGAAGGTTTTTGTCGATTCACTACAGAATAGTTTATGATGTATCACTAATTTCATATGGGAGTTATATATGTTGCTCAGGTTCATCAAATTTCAGATTGGGGATCCTATTGCCAATTCACAATTGCTTTCGAGGTATGAATTGCAATTCTCGATTCTTCTTTTTTACATTTTGCATTCTTTTTTATAAGCATTTCTAGCATATCCTCCTGAATTTATAAGCATTTCTAACATATCGTTGGAAAATTTGTCTGTAAAATAGTGAAGGCATTTTTTCACTCGGGGAATATATTGATAGAACTAAATCAAACCTTTATTGCATTAATCCCTAAAATCAATAACCTATCCAACATAAAGCACTATAGACCTATTAGGTTATGTAACACGATGTACAAAATGATTGTCGAGGTACTCGCTCATAGACTAAAACACATCATTCCAAGAATCCAAGAATCATCAGTCCATTTTAAGGCGCTTTTGTTAAAGGAATAGCTATGCAAGATAATATTCTTATTATACATGAAGTCTTTCACACCTTCCATAAACAAAAAAGGCAAAAAAGGATAGATGACACTGAAACTAAATATGAAACAAATCATATCATAAAATTAATTGTAATTTCATTGAGAATATGCTCCTAAAAATGTGTTTCCACTCAATTTGGGTTAGGTGGGTTATGCAATGTGTCACTACCCCCACATTCTCGGTTCTGGTCAACAATACTAAAGGAAAGAAATTCCAACCATCTAGAAGAATACGTCAGGGTGACCCTTTAGTAAGTAAAATGAAACTTTTGACTAGCGAGCTTCACGACGAAGCAAAACTAGATGACCCGTTAATTGGCATTAAACTATCCCCCCATGGCCTTTGCAGATGATACTCTCATCTTTGCAAGGCGTCAAATAAAAGCTTGCATACAATCCAAAATATGCTGAACAATTTTTCCAATCTATCAGGACTAACAATTAACTACAACATAAGCTCCATTCAGATCTCAAGAAACATCAATTTGCATGTCGCCCGATAATTTCCCAAGCGTTGAACATTTCGGTCTCAAGAGCAATGGCAAAACACCTAGGGACACCCATCATTAATGAATGCTAGAGTTACTAATAGTGTGTTTGAAGATGTTATTAGTAACCTGAAAAACAACTTATAAAATGGAAAATCTCCTCACTTTCCCAAGAAGGACGTTTCATCCTCATAAATGCAAAGTTAAGCTCAAAAATTAATTATCTAATGTAAGTTTTCTTACTTCTGAAAAGAATTTCGAAAAAAATTGATCAAATAAATAAGAATTTCTTTTGTAACAAACTACATTATGAAAGATACACACCACTTATTAGTTGGGAGAAACTTGGAACACCAAAAGAGCATGGAGGATTACGTTTCAGGAAAGCAAAGGATATGAATATTAGCTTATAGATGAAATTACTCTGGAAAATTTTTACAGTTCATGATAACCTTTGAGTAAAAATAATAAAGGATAAGTATATGAGTAATGACCAATTAAAGAAAAATCAAACCACAACACATCATGTCAGTTTGGAAGATTATTAAACTTACAAGACCTTTTTCACAAATATCTTTTATGGATCGTTGGAAACGGACAATCCATAAATATATGGAAGGATTCGTGGATTAATAACCTCCCCTTGGATTGTTTTAGGGTAAATCACAATCTATATATATATAGGTAAGGGTTCAAGTGAAAATGAGGCTTAAGGTGAAAATTTTCTTAAAGTGAAAATGGGCTTTTTTATACCCATGGGCTGCTTGTTTCGTTACTAACCTATCCGTTTAGCTTAATTACTCAAAGTCCGAGCTAGCTCATTAACTCTGCTTCTCCTCTCTCTCTTTCCGCGCTTCTCACTTTTCCTTCGCTCGAGAGATTTTCCTTCCGAATCGCCCGTTTGAGCTCTGTTCTCCATGGATTCACCTTCGACAGGTTAGGGTTTCGAACTGATCTTCGTTATTCTTTCTTACATTACTTCGATTTTGGCTCCATTTTTTGTGTTCGTCATCTATCGGGAGGTGTATTCTAGCGTTAATGTGCGTTAGGTTGCGATTCTGTTTTATTACGAGATTTTTAGGTTAATTGTTGAATCTGGAGCACATATGTTCTCTATTTATGTTCAGCATCGATTATTGTTTGTAAGCTGTTTGTATTATTGGTCTTCTTTTATTCTTGTGTTTTTTTAGGGTTTGCATGTGTTTTGGAGATTTGTTCTTACTGTCATTTGTTGATTGTTGAGTTTCTACTTTCTTCTGTTGTTTATTGAGTACATGTTCTGTAATTTTGTACTTTAATATATTTTGTGCTGTAGTGGTGTGTTGTTTTTCGATTTTATTTATATTTAATGCACTTTATTTGTTGTCTTTTGTGTTTGATGTTATAATATTTGGCTTGCTTTTGTCATTTTTCAAGGCAAACGTCCACGTACGAGGTCACAGTCCAATCCAAGTATTGTTTCAACTAAAACTCGGAAACGATTGAAAAAATCTGGGCCAAAGCTTCATGTTGTTGACTTAGGAACTGATTCTGTAGATTTATTTGATTCTCAAATTGAAGATTCACTTGACTCTGAAGACACACATCCTCTTATTCGACGTTCTCGGAAGGATTCTGCTTCTCCCATTATTGCTGGTGATGTTCTGTCGCCCCCTGGTGTTGTTAATGAATCTGCTTCTCAAAGGCGTACTCATATTGGGGCATCACTAGAGGTTTTATCTAGAAGGTCTTGCACACCAAATCTTTTGTGTGTTGGAGACACTAATGTTGGTGGAGTAACCCAAGATGGTAATGGTGATGAAGTTCCATCCGAGGATGTGGGTCCTGATGATGCAGGCAACGAGAATGATACTGATGCTCTTGTTGAGGAAGAAATAGTTGGACTGAAAGGTGTTCGTCTTGAAGAGCCAGAGGTGGAGGATGAGAATACTGATGTGGTAACTGAAGAAGCTGTGCCTGGTGGCAGGGATTTGTTTGTCAAGAAGCCAAGGAAGACTAGAGCGAAGCAGTTCCCCACATTGAAGTCAAGATCCAACATCCGTATGTTTGTATCTGCTCTGAGCAAATTGAATGAGAAGCAAAAAGAATGTGTTAGGGGCATTGGATTTGGGTTTTTATTTGATCTGACTATAGAGTACATGCCCCTGTCTTTGGGATTCTGGCTTGTTGACAATTTTGACCCAAACAAGTGTTGTTTGCTTATGAATGATGGTGGGAAAGTTGAAATAAGTGATATTGATGTCCACATTACTTTAGGATTGCCGTTGGGAAAGAAAATGGTGCCTAAGAAGACTTGCAAAGAGAATTTTGATGATGTGAAGGATTGGAGGACATCTCTTGGGACTGTTGATCATATAACCCCTTCGGTTGTCATTGATAAGTTAGTAGGTGATGTTGAGTGTGGGGAGAAATTTGTGACCAATTTTCTTGTGGTATTTCACTCTTTGCTGGTTGACAGTCCTGGGAATGGGCTTGCTAATCAGAACCTGGTTAGATCAGTAAGTGAGCTGGGTGATTTCAAAGATGTGAACTGGTGTGCTTTTTTTATTAGAAAGTTTGGTTGATACGAAGAAAGTGTGGGAGAAGAACAAAGATGGTCACTTCAGAGGACCTCTGCTATTCTTGATTGTGAGTGCAGTTTATGTCTTTTTGTTTTATAATTTTGTTTCATTTTGTTTTAATTCTTTTCACATACGTGTTGATATTGTGTTCATTGTCTGCCTGTCTGTTTTTAGCTGCTTTATATCGATCGGGTCAAGTTATTTACAAGTGCTGCTTCTAGGAGGGCGTCCCGGGCTTTCCCTGTCTTTGTGGGGTTGACCTCTGCTTTGCTGCGTCAACGTGAAACTGATGACATTCAAAGTGGTGGTTTTGGGCGTGGGTTGATTCAAGAACGTCAATCTCTCCCCTCTATCCAGGGCAATCCGGTGTATGCTAAAACTGTTCCTTCTCCAGCGGCTAATCTAGTCAACGCTCAACCTTCCGGTGACAACCCTTCAATTGGAAAGACTACATCACCCCTTGAGGTTCCTTACATTTTTTTATATTATTTCTATATTGATTCATATTTTCAGACATTGCTATCTGTATTGCTGCTTGGTTTCGCGCCCCTGATGTTGCGTTTATATTCATGATTTATTCAAATATAATATGCTTATGTGCACCTATTCCGTTTTGTTTTGTTAATGTTTTATTGTAATCCCCTTTGTTTATTTCTTTCATTTTGTCTTATGTATATACATTTTTATGGTAATTTTTTTTTGTATCTTTGTTCGCATTTAATTTGTGAGTGTTGTAGTAATTGCGTGTTGTGTGTTTTTGTTTTTGGTTTTGTGCGCGTGTTTGTATTTTTAGGCTTGGATACAGTCTTTTGTTCAAAAGATATCAGTTCTTGCGAATACCATTTCTGATTTTGCTGAGTTTTCTACCCAAATCCCTCTTGAGATTCAAGCTGATTCTACTGTGAAGACACTTCTTAGTGAGGGTAATAAGATGTTAGGGTTTGTGTCTTCATCAGATCATCTTAATCCAAATCAGGCCGATAAGTCGTATACTGAAGATTCCCCAATGTCCCAATTTTGGTATAGCCCTGAGTTGATTGAGTGTCTTAATCAGATTGAGTTGGCTCATAAGAACAGAGTGAAAATGAAAACCAACATTTTTTATGATTTAACATCATTTGACATATTTGGGTCTGATCCTGCATTTAAGTCTGATGTTGACACACAAACTGGGTCTAAATTTGCACAAAAGACTGATAAAGATGCATCAAAGTCTGCTGCCGCCACTCAAGCGATGCCAGATGTGGTTGTCAACATTGCTAAAGAATATGTGAATGATATTCCTATCCCTCCTGCTCATGTTTCTGCCCCTCCCCACCACCCCTCTGTTCCTGGCCCTTCAACCGTTGTCTTTGATGTAAGTGTGAATCCCCCTGCAAAGTCGTTGGTGTATAAAAAGAAGGTGAAGTCTCCTATTCCATTCCCCCACAACGTAAATCTTCTCGTGTTCGTAACTTAAGTTCAATAGCTGAGAAACAAGATGCTGGTAAGGAAGAAGATGTTGCTGGTAGAAGGTCTTCCAAACCTTCCTTAAACCTCCATAGTCCTTATTTTTCAAGAGTTGTTGATATTACTGATGGTATATCTGGCACTGAGCGTATTCTGTCTGCCTATTTATCTAAGAAAACAGCTTCTCCCGTGTAAGTTTATGTTTTTGTTAATAATGATTTTAAGTTTTATTTTTTTGCTTTGTTATATTTATGTGTTTGATATCATGTCTAATATTTGTAGTGAGGTCCTGTTTAAATCAAAGTCTGTAGAAGTGCATAGGCATGAAATGAAAAGTCTTGAAGATGATTTCCATGTCTCCTATGATGTTATTGCTGGATGGTGTGCTGTTCTCAACCACAAAGAACAATTTAGAAGTGATGTTTCTCCACTAAGGTTTTTTGTGCCAGTTCATTCGGCTGTAAGTATTCTTTTTGTTGGTGTCTTTTTGTTCTTTGTCCATCCTACTCTTTCTTGTTTTGTGTTTTTTTCCCTTTAACAATTTTTTTTTATTAATTTTATTTATGTTTGTTGCTCTTTTATGTAGGATTATCCCTCCAATACATCTCTTGATAGCTCTGTTAACCAGTATCAAAAGTTTTCTCTTCGGCTTGAGTCTTCATTGGCAATGGCTCCTCATATTGCGTTAAATGATGTTGATATGGTACCTATATTGTTTTTTTTTCCTATTTTATTTAATTTTTTTGTTGTTTTTTTATATATATATTTATATAAATTACCTTCTTCTATCCTTTTTTTTTTCCTTAGTTTTTTTAAATGTATGTTCTTTTTGCTGTCTAATCTCGCTCTGTCTTATCTCCTTTTTTGCTGTCTAATCTCGCTCTCGCTCTGTAACTCTCTCTCGCTCTATTGCTCTCGCTCTCGCTCGTCGACCAAGCTCCGGCGCCGGACATCCAGGCGACCTCGCGTCGCCGGCACCGCCCCAGCCCAACCCTCGTCCACCTTCGCCGACCCCCAGTCGTCGACCCCGAACTCCGCCCCAACCCTAACCGGGATTGTAGATCTTCGCCCTCCTCCCTGCAGGCCGCGCCCGGACCCTCGCCGACCCCATCTTCTTGCACCCCCCGACACGCACCACCAGATCCGGCCTCCTCCCTTCAGCCCCGTCCCCTCCCTCGCGCAGCCCTGCCCTCGGCCCTCTCCCTAACCTCCCTCGCGCATCCCCACACCAGACCCAACACCACCTCTAACCACCGCCGTAACCCGCCGCCTTGAGTCGCAGGTCAGCCTCCTCAACCTTCCCGACCCCCCTGTCCCACCCCTGAACTTCGCCGGAGGCTGCTCCTTCCGGGCTCCGCCCCTACCCGGACAATTTGACCCCGTCTTGCCCTGTTGTCAGGGCACGGTAACATCGATCATCTCCCTCCCTAATTTTTACGGTTATTCTCTCTTTAGCTAGTGTACATTTGCCTAATTCCATCAAATTTCTTCTCCTTCGACACTCTATTATGAATTTCACACCTTCCTTGATTGCTTTCTTGGTAGATTGTAATATTGCATATTAGTTTGTCTTGCTTACCTTGTTGGAATTGCTTGTTTTGAGCTTGAGTGTTATTAATTTCCTTTGTCCCTATTTTCTTGAATTGGTTTTAGGACAACTTGATTGTTTTTAGAATTGTTTAGCTTGCATAATTGAACTTTTCTAGGATTGGTTGGTTGTGAGTGGTTGATAGCTTTGACAGACTCTCTTGTTTCGGCTAGAGTGCTTCTCAGTTTACCTTAATTTCTATTTGCGTTTTGGTTTGAGCTTGGCCTACGCCTCGTGGAGATTGTTTGTGTTTATTTGGATAGCACCTTGTGCCTCGTGGTGAGTTTCGTGTGCAGGTTTTCTTCTTTTTAAAAATGAATAATGTACATGCTACATCCAAGAAGGGGACTTGGGATTTGAAGGTTGGTTCGTGGAATATTGGGACTCTGACGGGTAAGTCTATCGAGTTGGTTAAAATCCTCAAGGAGCGCGGAATCGAAATTGCGTGTGTTCAAGAGACAAGGTGGGTCGGCGTTAAGGCTAGAATGATCGATGGTTGGAAACTGTGGTATTCTGGTAATAGCAAGAGATCAAATGGAGTTGGGATCCTCGTGAGTGAGAAATGGAGAGATCTTGTCGTTAAGGTGGATCGCAGAAATGACAGGATGATGGTAATCAAGCTTGTCTTGGAGGGTGGCATACTTAACATTGTGAGTGTGTATGCCCCTCAGGTGAACCGTGGTGATGAGGAAAAGAGGATCTTCTGGGAGGAGTTGGATGACTTGGTCAGAAACATCCCAGAGTCGGAGCGTCTAATTGTGGATGGAGACTTCAATGGCCACATAGGGCAGGGCAGTGACGGCTACAGTTCAGCTCATGGAGGTTTTGGGTACGGAGTTCGGAACGACAGTGGACTCGCTTTTTTGGAGTTTGCAGTAGCCTTTGATTGCATCATTGTGAATTCGCTCTTCGCTAAGAGAGACAGTCACCTGATTACTTACGATAATGGTAGTGGGTGCTCACAGATTGACTACTTCCTTGTACGGAAGGGAGACAAGAGTGCATGCAGGGACTGCAAAACTATCCCTTTTGGAGGTTTGACTACCCCGCACCATCTACTAGTGTTACAGCTCGAGTTCAAGGGGTGCAGAAAAAGGTCGATCAGCAAGCATAGTCCGAAAATCAGATGGTGGTGCTTGAATGAGGAAAATGGGGAGCTCTTGAGAGAGAAGGTCTTAGCTGAGGCGGAGAGGGGAGGTGCATGGTTAGTTAGAGACAATGCAGACTTGATGTGGAGTGTTGTGGCTGATTGCATTCGGAGGGCAGCTTCGGAAGTCTTGGGCGTTTCTCGAGGGAGCAGCAGGCACAAAGGCAACGAGACATGGTGGAATGAGGAAGTGCAAGAAGCGGTTAAGGAGAAACAGTTGGCTTTCAGAAGAGTGGTGAGTAGTACCAGCGAGGCGGAAAAAGAGAGTCGTCTAGCAGAGTACAAACGGGCAAAACAAGTAGCCAAAGCTGTTGTAGCAAAAGCTAAAGATAAGGCCTTTGAACATTTGTACAAGGCCTTGGATGAAAAAGGGGGGGACAGATTGCTTTTTTCGCTGGCCCGGGCCAGGGAACATCAGAGTAAAGATTTGGGCAGACCAAGATGTATTAAAGACGAGTCGGGGAGAGTGTTGGTGGATGACTCCCAGATTCAGCAGAGATGGAAGAGATACTTCTCCGATTTGCTTAATGAGGGTTTTAGACCAGCAGAGACTACTTTGAGCAGCAGTGGCCACGAAGAGTTCGCATACTGTAGACGTCTGTCTTTTGAGGAAGTGAAGGGGGTTGTGAGTAGAATGAAGAGTCGGAGTGCAGTGGGACCGGATGAGATCCCGGTTGAAGTGTGGAAATGTCTGGGCGTAAAGGGAGTGGAGTGGCTCACTCAGCTTTTCAACGTCATTCTCAGAACCGCAAGGATGCCAAAGGAATGGAGACTCAGCAAGTTAATCCCATTATATAAGAACAAGGGAGATGTACAACAATGCAACAACTATAGGGGAATTAAACTTCTTAGCCACACAATGAAAATCTGGGAGCGAGTTATTGAATGGCGGTTGAGGAGGTTGGTTAGCGTATCTGAGAACCAGTTTGGTTTTATGCCGGGAAGGTCAACTACAGAAGCTATCCATTTGATGCGGCGCTTGGTGGATAAATACAGGGAACGGAAGAAAAATTTGCATATGGTTTTCATCGATTTGGAGAAGGCATATGATAGAGTGCCAAGAGACCTTATATGGGAATGTTTAGGAGCTAAAGGGGTTCCAGAAACTTACATAAAGGTTGTCAAAGATATGTATCATGGTTCACAGACTAGTGTATACTCACACAGTGGGGACCCTGAGTACTTTGTGGTTCAAGTAGGCTTGCACCAAGGTTCGACTTTGAGCCCGTTTCTATTTACAGTAGTCATGGATGTGGTGTCAAGTAGTATCCAGGGTGGGATCCCATGGTGTATGCTTTTTGCGGATGACGTTGTCCTTATAGACGAGGCGAGAGCAGGGGTTAACAGCAAACTAGAGTTATGGAGGGATAAGCTTGAGGAGAAGGGCTTCCGTTTGAGCAGGACAAAGACGGAGTACGTGGTTTTCAGGTTGGGCGAAGAGGAAGAGGAAGAGGGAGACGAGAGTGTCAGCATGGGTGGGGACCTAGTTCCGACGAAAGACAGTTTCAAGTATCTGGGATCTGTAATGCAGAGCGATGGAGGTGTGGACATGGATGTCAAGCATCGGATTCAAGTGGGCTGGCAGAAATGGAGAGCCGCGTCAGGAGTCTTATGCAACAGAAAGGTTCCACTCAAGCTCAAGGGTAAGTTCTACAAGGTGGTAGTGAGACCAGCTCTACTATACGGCGCAGAGTGTTGGGCGACAAATAAGGCTCAGGAACAGAAACTCATGGTGGCTGAGATGAGGATGCTCAGGTGGATGTGTGGAGTTACCTTGCGCGGCAGATTCAGAAACGAGGCTATCCGAGAAAAGGTAGGAGTGGCTAGTATTCAGGCTAAGTTGCGGGAATCGAGACTCCGATGGTATGGCCATGTTCAGAGGAGAGATCCAAATGCGCCGGTGCGTAGGTGTGACAACTTGGCTATCGAAAGAGTTCGACGAGGAAGAGGGCGTCCTAAGAAGAGCTGGGGTGAAGTGATTAGACATGATCTGACCGCTCTGGGACTCTCGGAGGAGATGACACGCGACAGGATTCAGTGGAGGAGTGCTATCCGCGTAGACGAACGCTAGTCAGGGGCAACATTTTCTCACTCATGCTTCCCTTCTACCTCAACTTTCCTTGCGTATATCCTTTCCAACTTTGCATCTTCGTCCCTATCTTATTTCCAGCTTCTTTGATGTCCGGTCATGGGTCACTCGGAAACACCCTCTCGACCTAGTCGGGGCAAGGGTGCGTACATCTCGACCCCCCAGACCCTGCTCTAAGCGGGAGATACTGGGTTTGTTGTTGTTGTTGTTGTTGTTGTTCTTTTGTGCATTTTCGCAGTTTGTGTTTGTTGTTGAGCGTGAAGAAGAGTTTTTCATGGTAGTGTTCAATGTTAAAGCCAAACTTATCCAAACTCTAAATGCTTGCCCTCCTGTCTCTCCTCCTACTGGCTTAATTCTATCAACAGGAGAATGTTTGGTGAGTTTTGTTATTTTTTATGTCATATATTTGAAATTAATATATATTTCTAATTTGTTAAACTTTGCCCTTTTTCTGATTATATAATTACTTTTATGTTTATAGGAAGATTTGCTTGGTGACTATTTGAGGAACAAAGCATTAAAGGCTAAGTCAGACTCAATTACAAAATCAACTTCCTCAAGTGTTGTTCTTCCCTGGGCTGGTGATGATAAGAGGATCCATTCAGGTGTTTGTCTTATGAGGCACATGGAAACTTTTATTGGAGTTGAGAAGGGATTCAAACTTGGATTTGATAAAGGGAGTGAGAAGAACATATCCAAGCTGCGACAGAAATATTTGGCTGATATTATATGCTCAGTTCTAAATGAGGTGCGCACTCAAGTCATTGAAGCAGCCAAGTCTCATGCAAAACTGACATTAAAAGGAGTCCAGGGTCAGAAGCTGCAGTTTAATTGATATTCACTAACTACTGTTAACATTTAGCTCCATCACTAAGTATATATCTGGTATATTGTATCATGTGCTGGTTGTTTTAGACAGTTTAAACAATGTGTTGGACAGTTGTTGTAGGGTATACCCATTTTGGGGTTTACTTGTTATGGGGGTATAACTCTATTCCTATCCTATGGTGCTACTCTGGTACATTTTGTGATTTGTATGGGATTTAACAACTTATGTTTTTGGAAGATATTCTGTTGTGGGATTATATTCCTATTTAGTTATGTTGTTGCTTCTTTATGTTTAAGTATGTTTGTCTTTGCTTTGTTTTTGTTTTTGTGTTTTTTGCCCTTGTAGGGGTTGTGTTCTTAAATCTGGCAGGGGTTGTGTTCTTTGAATTGGTAAATAAAAAGTCGTCATTCCAGGTTTCGAATTGGGCACTTAACAGGGGGGTGTTCCATAAGTCTCATATTGTGCAACAATAAATTCACGTTGTGCCAATATAAATATATGCTATGCATATGTATCAGTATATATAAACAAGAGTTGTTGTCTTGTAAATTAATGTTGTGCAAATATAATTGGGTTTTGTGCTAATACACGATCATGTTGTGCATGTGAAGTAATATAGTTTAAAAATATTTTATTTCCTTCTCCCTATTTTGTTATTCATTTCTACTTAATGTTTGTTTTATCTATAAATCGTTTTTTTTTATAGATAACCGTTATTTATTTAATTTTTCAGTTGTGATGGTCATATCCTCCCATTTGTTCAAAGTAACTGTTTGTTGTTCATATTTAAAATTGTATTGTGCACATTTATAATTATGCTGTGCCTGTACACAGAGATCCCTGAATATGTAATATTTCGATGTTCAGTTATAAATGAGTGTTGTTCATCTTTAAGTATCTTATGTTCATATATAATTGAAAGTTGTTTATGTTTCCTCCACTTTTATTTATTTGCTTATTATTAATGTTTTTTTATATGTTTAAAAGTGGTTTTTGGAGTTGTATTGTGCCTCTAAATCCTGGAAAATGAACTAAGATGATTGTGCTTTGTTCACATTGAATAGTGTTTTGTGCACATATATTAGCATGTTGTGCTGTTTCCCAGGGATTCATGAAAATGTAGGTTTCTGATGTTCAATTATAAATGAATGTTGTTCAACTTTAATCGTCTCATGTTCAATTATAAATGAAAGTTATTTTTATAATATTTGAAGTTTCTTGTGTTCATACATATCTCCAACTTGTGTTTTCTCTCCTATTTCACTGTTGTTCACCCATACTTTACGTTATTTTTTAATGTATAATTTTACAACAGTAGTTGCATATTTTAAATGCGTACTAAATAAAATAATACGATGAAATATTTTATATTAATATTAATACAATAAACTTAAATGTGGCAATACTATAGAAGAACATCTTGTTCCCTACCACATAAAATACATATATTTGAAATAGAAAATATATTTGAAGGTGCAATTTTTGTTTTTTTTTTTGTTTTTTTTGCCCTTCTACTTAATCTAGATGCCAAGATATTCATTAATCTTGGCCCTCCTAAGATCTTCTGATTCAATGAGTCCTTCAACATATGCAGTTATGAATCCTTCAACCATCTCCAATGTATCTTGCAGCCTCTCTTGTTCTTCAACCAACTGCATACATTATTTCCAAATTAACATTTATATTGTAAATATCAATATAGTATTTAAAAAAGAATTGAGATCTTACCTTGGCCTCCATATCATTGTTATGTGTCCTTCGTGCTTCACCTAAATGGTATTCATTTCCACTCATTTCCTGCCTGACTGCATCGTAGTAGGTTTGATGAAATTCAGCAAATGCCATGTAATTTGCCCTTTCCCTCGTGGTGAACGTCTCCGCTGCATCTTCCAGGATTTTCATGTCGTATCCTGGGTATTGGATTTCATCTAGGGCGTCCATCTCCCTGTAGTAATTTTCTGTGAACTCTACTGGCCTGATTCCTTCCATTTCTATTGACTGACTTTGGTGGTTTTTGAAATGGAACGAGGGAGAGAGCACTGGATATCAGTTTTAGCTGTTTAAATTGTGCCTTTCTAATGAAGTGTGTCTCTGTATATATAGGCAGATATTTTTGCAGTTTTCCGCCAGTTTAACTTCTTTCTTTAATAAAATTTAAGTTTCTATTAACTGTATTTTTTCTTAAAAGCCGAGAGGCCCAATGCATGTTTATCTTTTTCTTTCCCCTATTATAGGTCCTAAAAACTGATTGTTCCCAATGTAATTGTGACTTAACATGTCTAACTTTTTCTGGTTCACAGTTAAAAAGTGATATTCTAATAACCAAAACTGCATTTATATCCTTGTGTTTTTCACATTTAATACAGTTTTGTTCGTGGTAAAGAGACTGTTATATTTTGTCCGTTTTTCTAACTGCTTTTTGCCTGTAAAACCTTGTTATCACCTATGCAAGGCTTGTTGATATTTTCTACTAATCAGTAAATGTGTAAACACATATCATTGTTCCTCACTTATTAAACTTAAAAGTCAAAATAATGGTAAATCATCATAAAATAGTCCTTCCTTCACCAACAGTCGAAGACTGTTGGTTATCCTTATTGTAAACTGTTAATATGTAAAAGTGCAACTATAAATCCCGGATGTTCATACATAACAGGTAAAAGTGCAACTATAAATCCATGATGTTCATGGGTAACAGGTAAAACTGCAAACAACGTGAAATCAAAACAAAAAATTGCTTCCTTGCTCAACAGTCAAGTGTGTTGCTTGGTGGTCTCATTTTTTCTTTTCTGGGCAAGTCCTGCTGTTGTGAGGAGCATATTGATTGCAGACAGAGCATAATCTTTTCCCCCTTTTTTGTGTTTCCATTGATACCTCCTTTCCACTTTTCAATCGCTTCCCACTCCCCTTTGTTTTTGCCTGTGTTGGATCATGAATTGTAACATTTTCAGACCTGTGAACCCCAGCAAACTCATCGAATATACTTGTCTTTGAGTTGGACGACGATTCTGAATTTGTTGCTGATATTAGGAGCTCTTGTTTTGCCTTTCTCAAGGTGTCTGTGAAATGCTTTATCTGCTCTCTATTGCCCTTAATGATGTCTACACACGAATGGAATTCTGCTAGCATATTTGTGAGCATAAGTTTTTGTTCCTCCTTCTCCCTTGACTGTCTGACAACACTATTATCCAGCATAAAGACATTGCTTAGTGTTGCAGCCTTTGTCCACCGAGTCAGTATCAATGTTTCTGGCAACTTCTCCACTTGTAAATCTTTCAAAACTGCTAATATGTGTCTGCATGGGTAGCCATTTCTGATGAACAAGTTGCAAGAACAGGAGCAGTGATGATTAGCAATCTGGTGCTCAACAGTGTACATCATTCTGTTTTGCTGCTTCAGAGTATACACTTCTATGTCTTCAATCTCTGTCACATTTGTGACTATGTAGTTATACAATGCAGCACTCAATTCTTCCTGAAACTTTTTCCATATCCCCAAGGTATACAATGTTGATGCATGCTTCTCTAATGGAAGCGGCGAGATCAGTTTTGGTTTCAGGATTGCACAATCATAATTATTTTTCCCTTGCCTATGCCTTTGTGTCTCAATTGCACTGTCATAGTACAAAATAAATTCTATTAAATTTGCTGAACAGTTTGAAAACTTACGGAAGAAGTTGTTCATGCTCTCTGAAATGGATGTTGTTCTCACTAATCCGCAAAGTTGGACATTTTTATAGTACGCAGGTATCCACTTTTCTCTGATAAGAAACATTTCAGATAACCATGAGTGGTTTGCCATTCCAAAATCGTCCATCAACTTTTTCCATTCTGATTCAAACTCTTCAGGGGTTATCTCCATGTTCCACACAATGCTTCTAAGCCTGGTTGTGAATGTGGAGTAGCCAGTCATTGCGTTGTCAATTTTCTAAGACAGCTTCTCCATGATGTGCCACATGCATAACCTGTGTCTTGTCTCAGGGAATACCTTCTCTACAGCTATCTTCATTGCTGGGTCTTGGTCTGTTGCGAAGATGGTTGGGCAGTGACCCATTGCCTTCTTGAAATGTTCAAACAACCAAACATAAGATTCCACATTCTCATTTCGCAAAAGTCCTGCCCCAAACAACACACAACCTTTGTGGTGGTCATATCCTGTGAATGGACTGAAAACCATCTTGTACCTTCCAGACAACAAACATATGTGTTTCAGTGTAATTACAGTTCTTATATATGATAATGTACTTTAAAAAAATGCATTATGATAAAAAATAATAATATAGCAATCAGTGATTTGTGTTTTGTTTTTACCTGTTCGTATTGTAGGTTGAGTCAAATGATACAATATCTCCAAACAATGAGTAGTTCTTCCTAGAAACAGCGTCAGTCCAGAACAATCTATTGAGCTTTTCCTCTTCATCCAAATCGTATGCAAAGTAAAATGCACTGCATGTTTCTTGTTTGTTGAAGAACCGATCAATAACCACCTGAGCATCAGATCCTTTAAAATAAGCCAGGAGATATCTTCTTTGATTTTTAAAATCAATTGCCAAAGGCCCAACATTGTTGTACCCTCCAACCATTTCTTGAAACAATCTGTAGGATCATGTTGTCCCAACTCCTTGTTTTGCACAATCAAGGACAAACTTTCTATGATGTGTACGCATCTGTCTATTTCTCTTCATGTACATTTTTCCCAATTCATCCACTAAACTGTGTGTGTGTTTCTCCTCAAGTTTTGTCACAACAAACCCCTGACCCTGAAAATGCTTGATTATAATCCTAGATGTACACCCAACTCTGCCAGACAACCGATTTCTCTTATTTTTTGTGTTTTTGTAATTCTTGTATCCTGCCTTGTTACAATACAAGTACTTCAGTTTAATTAACCCTGGCTCCTTAACTATCGCTCCATGTCTTACATCAAAACCAGCCTTATATGCATAATCCAAATAAGCTTTGATTGCTTCCTCCATTGTCTCATACACTTTTTTTCTGATGGCCTCAATTCCTCACTGCATATTGGTATCCAGTACATTCTACTGTTTGGTGAGACAAACATTCTACAAGGCAGGTGCTCTTCTTGTTGTGTTGGCTCAATGTCATTTCCAGGAGGTAAAATAGCAAGAGGTAATGCAGTAACAACACCTTCAGTAGTAGATGCATATGAACTTTGTCTATTTTCATTGTTTGTTTCCAAATCAGACTCCATTTATAATGTGCAATCTGTGTTTTAAGAAATGTATTTATCAATTAATATGTGCTCTTAAAATCACTGTCATTGTTTACCACACCTTAAAATAAAAATCTAGAGTGTTTATATTGTGCATAGTGAATATCAAATGCATTTAATCTGCTAAAACAAGCACTGATGCAGTTAATGTACTATGAACATGCCTTTATTGAACAATAAAAAGAATCAGTTGATATGCGTTTATTCATTGTTTTGGTAGGTTTTGAGTTTTGAAAACCCTAGTTTGTTCTTCAATTCCAATTTTCAAAAATTGATCGCTAATTATGAATGTTTCTGTTCGAAATCCTAATTTGCGTTGTAATTTAATAATGAAATGCAATGTTTATTCACCAATTCCAGAAATTAAGCATAGTTATCGAGTTTGTGATGAAGAAATTGGTTTGCGTACCTATTTGCCCCTTTTCAGTCAATTTTTGTACCTGGCGATCCGATGTTCCCTATCTGCTCGATTTTGTGCCTTTGCGGGGGATGATGTCTTGTTTCTGGATATTATCTCCTGAATGCGCCCTATTTTGTTTGGAAAATCCTCCATTCCGCCATCGTCGATCGAGATCTATGAGGATTTTCTCTCTGTCGGCGAGGGAAGAACAAGGCGAAGACGACCGGTCCGCGTCTGTTTTTTTTTTTTTATCTTTTATTCGGTCCACACCCGGTTCAATGATTTATTCTTTAAAAAAACCGGAGCGCGCGTTGGTTGGCTTCCATTTTCACTTTAAGCTTAATTTTCATCTTAAGCCCCATTTTCACTTTAACCTCACCCTATATATATATATATATAACATAAAAAGTTGTGTTCAAGAGCCATTTATTGCTACTATTAAATACATGAAAAATTTACACTATTTTTGTTTTCTTATTCAACTTGAATCAACTTGCTTTTATTAGCTCAATGGTTATAGGTGTTGGGGATTACTCTTGGTTGAAGGTTCAAACTTTGATAGCTACATTTTTCATTTTAATTTTCCACTTCTTCATAGCTACATCTTTTATTATTTTTTTGGTCATTAAATTTATATATGTAATATATAATATATAATGTTTGTTTTTATATCAATTTAATAAATTAAATAAATTGTCAATTCAATTTGATCATTAATATATCGATGATATAATTTCTTATATCCCCACATATATAGTTTAGGATGAAATACCCCGAATATCTTTTGGGTATTTCTATTTTAAGTTAAGTAAATGGATATATAGATAAAATTTTGAAATTAAAGAATTTATTTGTTTATATATATATATATAGGGTTTACTTCAAATGTAAAAAGTCCTTAAAGTGTAAAATATGCTTATTGTGTAAAATTTGCTAATGGGCCTAATTTAATTACTATTGGGCCTAATTTAATTACTAATGGGCCCCCCCTTCTCGGACCCGATTTTTTTTTTTTTTTTTTTTTTTTTGCCCGAATTTTTTTTTTCGTGGTGACACTTTCTGATGTGCAAGTATAACTTGCTTTTGTGCACATATAACATCTTATTGTGCAAATATAAGTTTATTTTGTGCAGACAAATAATTCATTTTGGGGTAAATAGGTAAATGTGTCTATTTCAATTATAAAAATTTATAATTGAAATATGTTTAATTTATGGGTAAATTGGTAAATATGTCTAATTTTATGGGTCCATGCACTTTTTCCCGTTTTTGATACCTTCTGTGCAACTGTGAAGTGCATTTGTGCAACTGTGGAGTGCATTTGTGCAACTGTGAAGTGCATTTGTGCAACTGTGAAGTACATTTGTGCAACTGTAAAGTCCATTTGTGCAACTTTAATTGTGCAAATTTAAAGTAAGATACAATTGTGCAAATTTAAACTACAATTGTGCAAAATTAAGATACAATTGTGCAGATTAAGAATACAATTGTGCAAATGTAAGATCATAATGTGCATTAATAAGACAAAAGATGTGCTTTTGAAATCGATGTTTTAATTTTGTTTTGTTTTTTTTTACTTTTGAGAGTTTGGGTTCACCTCTCGGCTAATTTAGGTTGATAGATGTAAGTTTGAAATCGATTTTTTTACGTATAAGCTTTTAAAATTAAAGTGCATAAATAAGATTAAAATGTGCATAATTAAGGTTAAAAAGTGCATAACTTAGATTATAATGTGCATGATTAACAATTTGCGATTGTTGCGCTCTTGTCTATTATATAACCTATGTGGGATTTGAACCCACATCTTTTGTGCAAACGCACATTGCTCTACCAATTGAGCTAATAGGCTAAATTATGATTTTTATGCTAAAATAGAAGAACCTAATCGACCTAAAGCATATTGGAATAAAATTTTAAAATTCAATTAGCTCATGATTAACAAACAATTTGACCATGCTATAAACATGAAATTAGATCCAAATCAACCCAACAACACAACCATAGCATCAATTTCAGTCAATTTGACCGTCGGCAAAAAACCCCAAATTCTAAAGCAAATCGCAATATAAAATTCCAAACTTCAATTAGATCATGATCCATAAACAATTTGACAATGTTATGAACATGAAATTAGCTCCAAATCAACCCAACAACACAACCATATCACCAATTTAAGTCAATTTTTCTTTTGGCAAAAAGCCCCAAATGCTAGAACATATCGCAATATAAAACTCTAAAATTCAATTAGCTCGTGATCCATAAACAATTTGACAATGATATGAACATGAAATTAGCTCAAAATCAACTCAACAACACAACCATATCATCAATTTCAATCAATTTGGCTTTTGGAAAAAAGCCCCAAATTCTAAAACACATCGCAACCTAAAATTCTAAAATTCAATTAGCTTATGATCCATAAACAATTTGACAATGATATGAACATGAAATTAGCTCAAAATCAACCCAACAACACAACCATATCATCAATTTCAATCAATTTGGCTTTTATCAAAAAACCCCAAATTCCGCTCCTAAATCAAACCTTAGGTTTTAAATCTCAACCTAAATCATTCAAACAATCCAAATAACTGTAATAAACAAGTTTAGAGTTAGAAATCATACCAAATTCGAGTGGAAACAAGGAGAAAAATCGGGATTTCCAAGGTTTTCCGAGCCAAAAGAACCGATTAGCGCTGTTGGGGAAGATGGCTCGGTGTGGGCTCGGCTGGGCACGAACCAAGGGGGTTCCGGGTTCGGGGGGTGCGCCTGAGGGAGGGGGTTCGAGCTGGCCGGGGCTGGTGGCCGGAGGTGGCTCGTGGGTGGCGTGGGAGGCCGACAACAGGAGCCACTGGTGGCTCGACGGTGCTGCGAGAGATGGGCGCGTCTGGGCTCGAACCAGGCCAGTCCTGGGCTCGGGGGTTGCGCACCGGGGTGGGCTCGAGGGCGGCTGATCGCTGGTGGCCGGAGGTGGCTCGAGGTGGGTGCGGGTGCTAGAGTCCGAGGGCTCGGGGGGTTGCGCGCGTTAAGGAGTTATGTGTTTTTGTTGATTTGAAAATTTTACACGTTAAGCGGATTTTACACGTTAAGGAGTTTTTACATTTTAAAGCTTCCCTATATATATATATATATATAGCTCCTGTGAGAACCGCCCTTAAAGTGGGAACGTAGGAACACTTCTAGGCCATCGATTAGGAAGAAATGGATAGTTAGGAATATTGGGATTTTCATTTTTTTTAAATTAAAAATTCATGGACCCCACACCATCATTCCTCACACGCGCACCCGCCACCCGGTAGATCCGCAATTTGCTTAACTGATCAGTTAGGAGCCTTGGCCCTCAATGTGCCTTCTGATGATTTTAATTAACGTATTTTTGTTTGGGTAAATCACCCAGTTTAGCCGGAAAAAAAAAATAACCCACTGTACTGTGCATTCTCCATTCTCTAAAGTATGAAGTTTTTTTTTTTTTTTTTTTTTTATAATTGTTACTGATATAATTGTGTTAAAATCATATTATTCGGTAAAATTATAAAAATGATTCGGTTAAATTTGAGAGATTATTCGGTTAAATTATAAATATTATTAGTATGTAAGATGAACATTGGACTAGCAATATTATTCGGTTAAAATTATATTATTTGGTTAAATTAGAAGATTATTCGGTTAAATTTGAAAGACTATTCGGTTAAATTATAAATATTATTCGTATGTAGGATGTCGATTTTACTAGTAATATTATTCGGTTAAAATTATATTACTCCGTATTCGGTTAAACTAGAAAAATTATTCGGTTAAATTTAAGATATTATTCAATTAAATTATGAGTATTATTCGTAAGTAAGATTACGATTGTTTACACATTTATTAGGAAATTGAGGTTAAAATAATAATCATTAAAATGGTACATTATTCAGTGAAATTACAAAGATTATTCGTATTTAATAGTAAGAATTTAAAAGGTTTATATGTACATTATTCACATGTACGAGGGCAGTTATTCGGTGAGATTAAAAAAATTATTCGGTAAGATTTGTCGATGGTCCCAATATCAATTTGGTCGTATAAGTATATATGAAGCCCAACGTTATTTTCTTAACAAATGACAATTTTGTTTTTACCAAAAAAAAAACATGCCTTTTATTTTCTTAACATTATTCTATTTTTTACACATTTATTAGGATTAAAGGGTTAAATTATGAATGTACACGGTAGTTTAATAAATAGCATTAAAAACACAAAAATTAAATCACATGCACAAAATTAACCCGGTTTTGTGGGGAAGAAATTGAATTGGGTGCATCACACGCACAGTGGGGTGGAAGTGGTTGAATTCAACCGTGGGGCCCGCTTTTTTTTAATTTAAAAAAAAAATCATAAATCTCCAATTAATCTCTACCATTCCTTTTATTCAATCCAACGATCCAGATGTGTTCCTATGTTCTCACCCTAAGGGGTGTTCTCATCCGATCCACACTATATATATGTCAAACTTAATTAATTTTTTTCTTCCTACAATCAGTAATTTGCACATATTTTATAAACGTAATTGACCTCTTTTTTTTTTAATGCAATGAATTATAATTAGTTTTTCAGTTTTTGTATATTTTTAGGTGATCTCTTTATCTACCCGTATCACTTATGTAAATTGCTTATTCTTTTTTTTTTATCAATGTGAAGTGCCGATTCATGTGAAACTTAAATAATTTTGTAACCGTTATCTTCATTTAGTGAATTTTTGTAACCTTTCGATTTTGTAACCGTCCGATTAATTTAATCAATTATCTGATGAGATTCATTATTTTAATGATGTCAAACTCCAATCGCCCTTTAAATTTGACTCACACATGGAGCTTCATCTTCAAAAATGTTCATCTTTCACAACATAGGTTCGATCGGGTGGGAGTGCTCATTTCTAGAAATTGTTTTTCTTTCCCTCCAACTCTTCCATTGTTGTAATAATATTGATTATGTCCATTGAGCTGATTGATTATCTATTAATCTATTTTTTTCCTGGATTTTATTTTCATTCCTATATTTTTCCCCTTTTTCTAAGGTAATTGACTATATTTTTACAAGTGTTTTGTTGTTAGATTTTGACACCAAGTTCACAAGATCAATCATACGAAGACAAAGTCACAAAGAAGATCCCAACAAAATAAAGGTACGCATTTCCTATTTCAAAACAGTTCTTATATATATATATATATATATATATATATATATATATAAAAGTATAATTTGTTGGTTTTAATTAATTATTTAATGGAATATTTTTACAACAATTTTTAAGATTTTTTTTTATAATTGATTATAATTTAATTCTTTTATCAAAATCATCATAAGAAATGTTCCCAAACTTAATTAATTTCATCCTATTTTAAGAAAATCCAGTAAATTTCGCACATACAAATTAAACACGATGGGAAAGTCGGCTCATATTAAGCAAAAGATTGAAGAGCGATTATATCAATTGAGGATCTGAATTGTTTGACTAGGATATTACGTGGAATCATGTATATGTCAAAGAATAAAAGTATACATTATTTCTTTCATTTTTGATATTCTTCAGTTATCTTCTTTTTTTTTTTCTTTTTTGTTATTACCGGCAAGTCATCGAGGGGACCTATGACGTATGGGTACGAAGAGAGAGAGACAGGGTGCGGGTGCAACTTGACCTTAACGGTGAGCACACGATTGCCATGGCGTCGGCAATAGGGTTCGGGGTAGGAGAAACCGGGGTGCGTGGAGGCGCGTTGTTTAGGATAAGAGGGCATCATCTCATTGTTATTATTATCATTATCATTATAATTATTGTTACATGCATAATAATAATAATAATAATAATAATAATAATAATAATAATAATAATAATAATAATAATAATAATAAATTTGTTATTACAAACCAAGGTTAATTAATAGGAACGTACAAATCCAAGTGCGAAATTTCATTTCCAATTATAATGTCAAACAGTCAAACTCGGTTTTTTTTATATATAGAATGACCTTACCAATACAACAACATTAATAATAATTTTTATAATTTAAAATTTGTTCTACTTAAATGTTAATTCAATGCTTAACTTTCTTAGATTCTAAGTAGTAATATTTACCTTATAAATCTTTATTTAAAATTATATATACACTTAGGTCATATCCTATAAATCATTTTAATCTTTTTCAAAATAACCCAATATATTTGGCATGGGTTGATTAGGAGCTAGGAACAAAAATATGTGTCACGCTCTCCAAATAGTAATCTTTACCTTACAAACCATTAAAATTCTGGACTAGGATACCCTAGATAAACTGGCATAGAAACCAAACACTAATGGGATCCTTTACTACAAAGTCCATGTACAAACTAATTAACAAGCGTCAAACGATGATAATAGCTACACGTGGATATGAAAACTTAACATTCCCCCTAGGATAAAAAAATCTAATCTAGAAATCAGCAATCAATGGCTTACCCACGAAAATCCGATTGAATAAATATTGCAATTGGGTTCTCTCCTAGTGGTGCCTTTGCAACTAGGATTATGAGGATGTCCAACATCTATTTTTTCACTTTCCAATAACACGATCTTTGGCATTTCAATATGAACAATTAATGGAAAGACATTTCCTCTTCACATGGCAAACCCAAAACTTGCTAAATAACCTCATTACTATGAAAGTAGAAAATAAACATTTTATGGACATATTTTTCATATGGCAGGAAATCTGGCACATATTGCACACAAAATAGTCACAAATATAACGAATTGGAACCAGACACAAACAAAGGGAAACAAACAAAAACAAAGAATGGACAGGAATCCCAGTTGGGGACGTCCGCCTAGAGGCTTCTTTAAAATAAATGAAGATGGCTTGGTTAAGCTTTCGGGGGACTGCATTATCAACGGAGTTATATGAATTATTATGGTTAAATTATTAATATTTTCCAGTCTACGATCTATCCAGGATATGTTTTACAAACAGAAGCAATGGCTTTCAATAGTACAAAGACAACACTTGATAGAGGGCTAAGAAACGTAATAGTTGAGGGGCAATGTTGGTTTGATCAAAACCATCAACGACAACACCAATTACTATGAGTAATCCTAAGAACGGTTGAGAAGATTCGCATCATGAGAAGCGGTTTCAACAACATCCAATTCAGACACTGCTACAGAGAATCTAATACTTGTGCAGATTATATTGCGAAAGCTAGGACAAATTGTAATTTCTGGAACCCCTTCGAATAGAGAGCTATGTAACATGACGATATTCCTAATGTTAATTTGCAAACTGTATTAAAAAAAAACTACCTATTCAAAACCTAAATTGATCAAACTTCATGTGCCAAACAAGTTTACATTGCATGGGAACACAATTATCAATAATGAAGCAATAACATGCAGGATAACCAGTTATCACATTAGCATCTGACTTGGAATTTTGAACCCAACACTCTCCAAAGATTGAAAATGGAAGATCATGACGACAGTCATGACTAGTTGTGCCCTTCCAAAGTAAACCAAGGTACGTAATTTGTTCAACGAACTCCACCTGCAGTTTTTTATCTATTGTTGCTATATGTACCGAGCACATGTGTTATATGCACTCACCACGAACAGATCCTAGATCCATTTGACCCTCAGTTTGACATGTGTCTAGCATTACTTACGTTTGACATTAAAAAGGCAACGAAAATCAAATCCGTTCATTACTTTTTTAATGTTAAACACATTTAATGTTAGATACTTATCAAGCCAAGAAACAAACATCCAATTCCAACTGAATTTTATTTCAGATGTCTCCGAACAGACCAAGTGAATTTGTACATGGTAAAATAAAGCATATGCAAATTTGTTTTTTTTTTTTTAAAAAAAAAAAAACTGACATACCAAATCATATAGTATTTGGAAGAAAAGAAAAAAGGATAAAGCAATGTTGTCAACTCGTTTCCGTCATTGGTACATCAGGTTTATACAACTTCAAATGTCAGCTCAAGCCCAGATTCTGCTTCTAGATGCAGAACTATGCATTACAAATTTAGTTCATTCAGAAGCATAACCCAGAGCAAAACTAAGAGGATTGCAACGTTACAGGTCTAGGATGAGAAATCATTGAACTGATTAATGATCAACCCCCACGCATGTGGGCACCCAGTTCACCAAAATCGTCTGCTTCAACAGCATCTTCAGGCAAGCGAACTGCATCTAGCTTTTGCTTAAGTATTTCGACGGCATTCAAAAGCAACTGAGAGGCTTTAATGGCCCCAGTGGATTCAACAGTAAATATAAAACTGTCTTCTTTCTGATAGATCTCAACAAGTCCTGGTTTCCCCATTGCCTCAGCCTTTTTAAGTACCTCATCATCATATGTGTAAGCCTCAGGATCGACTACAATCACCTGAATTGACAAACAACCAAGTGCAAATACATACATGGATGTTAGCCCTGGTTGACCACAAGAGTTTCAAGTGTAACCAAGTACCTATAAATTTCAAGAATTTCAAGGCCACAGATTGCAATGGATCAGTTTTCCCTTCCACAAGATATTAATTAAACATCCGTGTAAATAGCATAAACTAATAGTTCACTTGTTTTAAGCACATGCTTTATTTATCTCATGCTTAATGACGTTTATGATATCCAATGTCTTAACAACAAGACTAATTCATTGTACACTGCCAAATAACCAGAATTTTATCAGTTTAAACCCAGTGTTAATTCCTAGAAAAATGGAAAATAAATGCATGAATTTTGTAAGGTGAGGGCAAGATCACTTTATACAGATTGGCTTTTCAGTTTTTAAATACTTTTACATATGAAAAAATATTCATATTAAAACCTAGACAAATATTTGTTGCAAAACATCTAATTATGGTAGACAATCAACCATGTAAAAGATAAACCAAATAACTTCAATAATATGAATTATGCAGTAGCTGGACAAATTATCAAGCCAGAGAAAATAATAAATTTGAAGATATATGACAAAGTAGAAAGATCATGACTTAAATCCTTAAGATGACAAAATGGATTTTCTTAGCTTAAGACTTGAGAGTTTGATTCCACCAAGGAGATGCTGAGTCGACTGGACCATTTAAATAGTTAGATAATGTAAAAGAAGCACTTTTATCAATGCCTACATTAGGGAAGCAGCATCTCCTTGACACAAAAGAAATTGATAAAAACAAGTCGAACAAAACCCACAGAATAAAAATGCCCCCTGTTTTTCTATTGTTGAGGATGGAAGAGAGTAGTAGGAGTAAATTTGAAAACAGAAATGGAAAAGAGACCTGTTGAGTGACAGGGTCAATGTCAAACACTTTGGTAGGACTGCTTTCAACCCAGCTTCTTTTCTCCTCAAGTGTTAGAGACTCCATCAAATCTTCATTAATATGAATTTCGGGCTCATACATGAAGGTGACAGTTGCTGCAGGAGACCACTTAGCATGATCTTTCCCGATACCTTTCCTTGCTATTGCCCTAAGGCTCAGTTCTTGCCCACGGCGCAACTTGACAATTATAATTCCCCTGCAATCATGATGCAAGAGATCACACACAACAAACCATCCTTAGTGAATGTAACCATATACAACAAAAAAAAATGCGAGAAAAAGTCTTAAAAATTTCCAAACAGATGCATGATCCATATCTTAAAAATATAGATTTGAATAAAATGCCAAAACAATTTTACCATCAACTAGGTTTATTGTGTCCCTTGTTTTGACAATCCTTTCCTCACAAGTCAAAAAGCCTAAATTTCGGGAGGTTAATACGGAGTAATTATCATTTAACCCTGATAAGTTTCCCATGTAAGAAATTGCCTAATAATCTCAATATCCTGTTATGTTTTTTCAACCAACATCTGTTGGTTGTTTTCTTCAACTGCACCTTTTATCTCTTCATACAAAATGGTCTTGTGAAGAAACACGAATGTTCTTCTGTGATGCATGTTGTATACATGTATATTAGAGATCTTGTATAATTAGGCTGAGTCAAGGAAATAGTTATCGTGAAAGCTAAATCTCTGCTGCTATTCATTCAGCAAGTAAAACATATCAGTATATGAAGGCGGCACATAACCACCAACCAGAGTAAAACTTGTTAACCTAAATTAGATTAATCTCTAACATGTGGTGCACAAGCATGCCGGCTGTTGTGGCGAGACGAGTCAAAATTTCTAATCACTGTCTGTAGCTAAACCTCAGCTATTGCTATGGCTATGACTTGAATAAGATATAAAAGTGCCTTTGACAGCTAAAGTAGGTCAGTGATCACCAAAAAAAAAAGTCCAATAAAATCTGCCAACTTAACGGATTCAAAACTGGAGAGGATTCGAAAGAGGTTATACAAATAAGTGAAAGATAGCAGCATAAGAAGATTCAACAAAAGCTATATAGCAATTGATTGGAGAGTTTTTATTTAGGAGAAACCCTCCTTCATAAAAAAAAACATATTTTTCAAGGACTGAAATCAATTTCCAAGTTCCTCTCATGTCAGAACATAGTAAATGAAAATCACAATCATAACCAAATTCATCCTCTTTGTATTAGTAAATAAAGAGCGGCCATTCCGGGGTTCGAACCAATTTCCAGCCTTCTATAGTACCAAATTCATCCTCTATCTTCAACCAATTTCCAGCCTTCTATAGTCATATGGTTTCATTATAGGTAAAGTTGGAAACTAATAACCAGCTCGGATATTTCTAGGAAACAGCTTGGAATGGTGAATGGTGAAAGGTGACCCCCAACAGCAAAATATGTAATCGGAATCAAAGAAACCGGCATGAATTGTATCATTCTGAAACCAAACCTTCAAACAGCTATAACACAAAGGCGGTACAAAACCTAAAACCCTTTGAAAAAAGAATAAATGCAATTGACACTCTGTGATATAAATGTGGAAGAAGTGAATTGGAGCAAGATTAAGGGGGGAGAGAGACCTACTATCGGAGGAATCATCGCCAGGGGAGTCGGAGAAATCAACAGGGACAACGGAATGATCGGAGCTATAGAGATCCTTGCTAGTGACGTCCAAAGTCTGATCGCCGATACACTTGGCCCGGAGATGGAATTCGACAGAGCAGAATTCACACTGACCGTCACCGTCGCAGCTGTCGCAGTCGCGGGAGAAGCGCATGGACATGGCGCGGTCGCTGGTGAGGGGGATGAGGCCAAGGCGATGGGCAATGAACTCGTCGATCAGGACGGAGGAATTGATATCGATCTCGACAAGGTCGATGGCGACGGTGGGAACTTCGGCGATCATGACGCGGCGGAGGGCGTTGGCGATGCTGACGTCGGTGTCACGGAGCTCGAACTTGAGGTAGTCGTCTCTCATCTCCCTGATCTTCACACGGGGGAACCTCTGGTACGACGCCCCTTCCATTTGCTCACTGTCGTAGATCCTGGTCAGAGAGAGAGAGGGAGCGAGACTGACAGAGAGTTTGAGGTTTGGGAATCACCAGTAAGTGAGACTGTGAGAAAGGAGAAGAACGCACAAACCCTCGTCTTCAGTATCCCGCAAATTGGGCCATTTGCTTACAAACTTCGATTATTGGGCTTATTGGGTTGCCGGTCTTTACACCCCTGGCGTGGGCCATTTACTTTTTTTTGATCCAATGCGTGGGCCATTTACTTACAAACTACGATTATTGGGCTTATTTGGTTGAAAATTATCATAAAGACTTCATTTTCATTCTATACCCGCTGTCTAGACCTAAGCAGACCTGGGTTAACCCGTCTGACCCGCCCAACCTACCCGGAGAAAAAGACGGACTTGTGTAGAACAATTGGCCCAAGCAGGTGGATAGGCCCGGCCCGATAAGCCCACCGGGCTATGCTTGGGCTGAGTATGAGGCCCAAGCGGGCCGATAGGTCCGGTCCGATATATATTAAAGTTATATATAATGATATTTTTTTATCATAAAACAAATTATATATAAAATATCATTATCATAGTACAAACTATATATATATAGGGAATGGTTCAAATGTAAAATATCCTTAGGGTGTAAAATTTGCTTAAGGTATAAAATTCTCTAATGGGCCTAATTTTTGTAAGTAAATTGCTAATGGGCCTAATTTAATTAGTAGAATGTCTGCTCCCTGCCCCCACTGTGCCCCCCTTCTCGAGCCATAAATTTTTTTTTTTCCTTTTGTCCCAGAATATTTTTTTTCGTGTTAACACTTTCTGCTGTGCAAGTATAACTTGCTTTTTTTCACATATAACATCCTATTGTGCAAATATAACTTTATTTTGTGCAGATATAATAATTCATTATGGGGTAAATAGGTAAATGTGCCTATTTCAATTATAAAAATTTATAATTGAAATATGTTTAATTTATGGGTAAATAGGTAAATATGTCTAATTTTATGGGTAAATGCACTTTTCCACGTTTTCGATACCTTTTGTTGTGCAAATATAAAGTGTATAAATAACCAGTTCATCCTATTTTATGGGTAAATATGATGAATTTGTTTGAATGTTTAAGTGATCTAAAGTGGAGCATTCTGCTTGTTTGTCTTTTGTGCGTAGGATGGATTTGCTACTTCCACTCAAGTATATTTAACAGGTCCAAGAGAAGAAGTTAAAGAAGATTTCTGAAATGAATGTAGATCTGTTAAAAGCTAAAGCAAATGACTGCATAACCAGTTCAAGCATCACAAGTAGTCCCAAGCCACATCTTGCAAACGGGGGAAATCCAGACACATCATACAGTTATTTGATGCATGATATTTTGATTTTGCTTCAATAGTCGCAACTTGGCTTTGTTTGAGGGGATCAAGAGGGCTGAGATGCCCAACTCCGGTTCGTAGGAGGGTGCTGCTTGTTATTTTATCTTCGTTTTTTGCTACTTACATCCATTTCCCTCGCTTCCAATGTGTAATATGTGTCATTAAAAGCCTATTAGCTCAAAATGGGAGAGCAATGTGCCTACGTACAAAGATGCGGGTTCAAACCCCGTATAGGCTATCTATGTGGTATCTCATTAAAAGCCTCTTCGTGAATAGTATAAGGTGCAAAAATAAAATTATAATGTGCATTTGTTCAACTGCGAAGTGCATTTGTGCAACTGTGAAGTGCGTTTGTGCAACTGTGAAGTGCATTTGTGCAACTTTAAAGTGCATTTGTGCAAGTTTAAAGTGCAAATATAAGAACATAAAGTGCAAAAATAAAATTGTAATGTGCACATTTAGAATACAAGTGTGCAAAAGTATGATACAATTGTGCAAATTTAAACTACAATTGTGCAGATTTAGAATACAATTGTGCGAAAGTAAGATCATAATGTGCATGAATAAGACAAAAGATGTGCTTTTGAAGTCGATGTTTTAATTTAATTTAATTTTTTTTTTACTTTTAAGAGATTGGGTTCACCTCTCGCATAATTTAGGTTGATAGATGTGAGTTTGAAATCGATTTTTTTTACGTATAAGCTTTTAAAATTAAAGTGCATAAATAAGATTAAAATGTGCATAATTAAGGTTAAAAACTGCATAACTAAGATTATAATGTGCATGATTAACAATTTGCGATTGTTGCGCTCTTGTCTATTATGTAACCTATGTGGGATATGAACCCACATCTTTGTGCAAACGCACATTGCTCTACCAATTGAGCTAATAGGCTAAATTATGATTTTAATGCTAAAATAGAAGAACATAATCGACCTAAATCACAATAAAATTCTAAAATCCAATTAACTCATGATTCACAAACAATTTGACAATGATATGAACATGAAATTAGCTCCAAATCAACCCAACATCACAACCATATCATCAATTTCAATCAATTTGGATGTTGAAAAAAAAAACCCAAATTCTAAAACATATCGCAATAAAATTATAAAATCCAATTAGATCATAATCCATAAAAAGTTTGAGAATGCTATGAACATAAAATTAGCTCCAAATCAACCCAACAACACAACCATATCATCAATTTCAGTCAATTTGGCTTTTGGCAAAAAAAAAACCCCAAATTCTAAAGCATATTGCACTAAAGTTCTAAAATCCAATTAGCTCATGATCCATAAACAATTTGACAATGCTATAAACATGAAATTAGCTCAAAATCAACCCAACAACACAATCATATCATCAATTTCAATCAATTGGGCTTTTGGCAAAAAAAGCCCAAATTCCGCTCCTAAATCAAACCCTAGGTTTTCAATCTCAATCTAAATCATTCAAACACTATTTTGTGCAAATATAATTTGAAGTTGTGCAAATATAATATTTTGTTGTGCGTTTATAAACTACGAAATAATTTTGTAATTTATTAAATTTAGATAAGGGCATATGTTGAAAAAAGGGAAAATATGGGTCAAAATTGTAATTTCATCATCATCTTCCTCACATCGCCTGTAAACCTCCGATTAGAAACGGCGGTTACATCGGTGGACTTCGGCAAGCTCCCGGTGCCAGGCTAGGGCACGACGGCGCAAGGGGGGGACAGATATGGGACTGTGGGGGCGTGATGAGTCCGTTGGTGGCAATCGTTGGTGGCTTCGGTGGCGGTATGGCAGTGGTCGAAGGCGGCGAAGGGAGCTCCGGTGTTGTTGGGCAAGGAGGAAATTGTTGGAGATTCCGACGATTACGGTGATTGCGAGGAGGAGAAGCCGGATCCACACCCTCCTTGTCGAATTGACCAATGCTCGATGCTCGATTCCGGCGATTGCGATGATTCCGACGATTGCGACGGAGGAGTTCGATTCTGATGATTTCGAGGATTTCTGTAACAGGGTTCTATGAACGGAGAATCTGTAATAGTTGCTGCTGCATTATTGTTGCAGAGCTTTAGCAAATAAAGAAGATAAGTTGTATTTGGGCCAATAGGCAATTTTGTTAGTGGGCCTAACCCAATTTCCATATCCAGCTTTACTTACTTATTTGCTACTATATAATCGGTGTACTGCTATTTTTTCCCAGATTAACCAAAATTATCAAATATCTCATTCATCCCTAAACTCTTTCTCTGTTCCATCTGCAAATCAGCAGTTGTACATCTTCCTCACTCCAGAATCCTTCGAATTGGCTCTTCCCCTTTCGTAGCCAATTTCTAGGCCTGGTGTGCTCAACCTTCAGACTCAATTGCGAGTTTCTAGGTCGAGATCCATCCATTACCACCATTATCACATCTCATCTTCATCAATGGCATTGAGTAACAGTTTTCCTGTTTCAGTGGTATCAGAGCGGAATGAGCCTTCGGAGATCGAGACGCTACAAGAATCGTTTGAGGACGAATCCGACGAAATCAGGAAGATCAGATCAACGAAGGCGGAGATGAAACGGTGCATGAGTGAAATGAAGGAGATGCTCACTGCCCTGCTGGCGGCGAATGGACTCCTGGACAGCCCAACCAAATCTCAGGAGATCGATGCTCCCTGTGTAGTTGATAGTTCATCGGCTGTGCCTGCGCCGAATCCTCAAGATCTGCCCAAATCAGACCGGCTAACTGAGTCGATGGACGATGAAGAAGAAGATCTCCCTCTTCTGGTGCTCGAGGAAAGGCCAACGATGGTGGATGATGACGATCTAATCGTCGGAAAGGAGCCTTCGGATCTGGTTGCTCTCCAAGTGCTCGGCGAGAATCATATCGCACAAGAGGGTTGTGCATGATTCGGTCCAAACCGAATTTTTGGGTCGAGCCAACACAAGCCGAGCCGAACCGAACCGAACCTAACCGAAGTTTTTCGGTTCGGCTTTCGGTTCAAGAATTTCCATTTTTCGGTTTCGGTTCGGTTTGTGTTCGGTTTAGGTTCGGTTTGTGTTAAACCGAATTTTTTTATACACTATATAAATGCAATGTATATATATATTTGTATACTTTATATATACACTAATACACACATACTTACTATGTATATACATATACAGTGTATATATACATGATCATAAGTGTATATATACACACTGTATTACATACTATAATATTTGCATGTGATATATATTTGTATTTGCATGTAATTAATATATACACTAATACCGTGTATATGCACTTAATATATATATATATATATATATATATATATATATATATATATATATATATATATATATATATATATATATATATATATATATATAGTATATTATTTGTATATTTTATATTGGAATATGTGTATATATACACATAAAAACAAATATAATATATATATATATATATATATATATATATATATATATATATATATATATATATATATATATTTTTGTATACTTTAATTTTTTTATTGGAAATTCGGTTTATTTATGTTAAAACCGAACCGAACATAAACCGAACAGGTAAATAACCGAACCGAACCTAATGCTTTCGGTTCGACTTTCGGTTTGAAATTTTGAGATTTTCGGTTTCAGTTCGGTTCGGTTCGGCCCGGTTCGGTTAGGTTTCAGACCGATGCACAGTCCTACGCACAACAGGTGTTCGAGGTAATGCCGACGAGGACGGTTGATAACAAGGATGAGTGTTCAGATGAATCCCCAAAGGAAATCAACGAGATCACTCAACTACGAAGCCCTCCGGTAGGTAACTCCTCAATCGATCTGTTACTTATTCGTGAATTAGGGAGTGTCCATGTTGTGACAAATGATGGTGATGAACTGATGTGTTTTGATCCTAGCGGTGAGGTATTTTTGGTTGAGCATAAAAGTGGGTCGAACGTTGCAAATGATGAGTTGATTGATTTGTTTAAATGGAAACCTATTTTCGATCTTGTGTTGGATAGAAGTGATCGAATGTTTGATCTAGGATTTGAGCCTCGGGAGGAGAGTTTGTCTTACTTACAAGGGCTGGAAATTCTAGGGATAGTGTGTGATGGCAAATCTATTAATCTAAGAAGAGGTGCTTCAAAGGATTTGATCGGAGATTGCACTGATATTTCGATTTTTGATCCAGGAGGTGGACTAATGCTAAAGAGCCTATTCATTTTGGGGTGTCAATCATTTTTTCTGAGAGAATTTGATGTTGGTCTACTGAGCTGTGATAGAGTATTAAGGGATGCAGTTTGGTCTTTCTTAGAGGGGCTACGATCCGATGGAATGATTTCGATGAGTTATGGGTCGACTGATTTGTGTAAAGTGCAGCTTGTTTTTGATCCTGGAATCATTACGAAGAGAGCTGATGGGTTCGTTATTCTCACCGAGAAAGTGAGTATTCCACTCACACGCTCAGCTAGTTATGTAGGAGATTTATGTTTCGATCCGGGAGGAGATTGGCTGATGATTGCTAGACATAGCTTGCTTGAGGAAGTGCCCAAGCAATGGGTTGGCATTCAGATTGTGGTAAAGGAGGATTTCATGGCTCCATATTCAATTGCACCCATGAAGGGTGATGGAAGGTATATTGTTGGCTAAGGCTCTATTGCATCATTTTTATATGGCTCAACCCAAGTGGCTACAAATGTCTATGATGAGCAGTTCCATTGTGATCACAAAGGAGGATGGGTAGTTCTAATTAGTATATTTAGCAAGTGGAAGGTTAGTGTAATGATGATTTTAGCTCCTAGTTGGTCATTGTTGTCAGTTGGGTCAACCTTGGTAGGTGTTTGCTCTAGAACTACAAATTCTGATTCCGGGGGAGGAGCATTAGTGATCGGTGGAGATCGATCAAGGGATTATTTTGGCAGCTGCAGTTGTGGCATCCTCATGGAAGTTGTTGATGTAGATGAGTATGGATTGATTGAGTACATTAAGCTCATCACTTCAGTGTTGATATTTGACCCGGGAGGGAAATTGTTGTCCATTTATGCAGTTTGTTGTCCAGTTTGCTGTCCAAGTCTAAGCATTCCCCTGATTCTAAATTTACAATTTCTGTTTCATCATGAGTTGCTCATCTTGTGCAAGGAAGCTGCAACACCCTCAGCCTCATGCTCTCAGTTTTGCCATCCCCAAGCTCTCAACTTGGTTTGGAAATGGATTATAGTTGGTACTTCCTTCGTTTTCGATCCCGGAGGTGGAGAATGTCAAGGTGGGTTGACAAATATGGATGCATTCAGGATGTTCAAACCAGAAGGGCTTGTGCTTATACTTGATGAATGCGTGGCGATTCTAATTCACTCATATCCGGTTGCAATTGACGGGCCCGTAAATGACATTTTTGGGGTCATTTGCTGCAAGCTACTGATAGCGGTTGCTACAAGGGTGTTTGCTACTCACTCTCGACACGGGTTCTAAATATGCTAATCATGCTTTACCATGAGCTACTCATCATGTACAAGGAAGGTGCCACATCCTTTGTTTTCGACCCCGGTGGTGATCATTCAAGGGATCATTTGGCAATTGCAGCTGCAAGTGAGGGTACTTGTGTCGGAATGTGGAGCTCTAGTTCCAGGGGAAAAGGGAAATTAAACAGCGTTAATTCAGCTGCTCAAAGCAAGGCTTTAGTTGAATTGGGATTTCTAGCTGGTTCCCCGGTGAAGCCTCTCACTGTAATTTGGGAATCATATGTCACTATAGGCACGTGTGGTCTTCAAGCTCCACCTGCAATCGACATGGAATGCAATCTTCCTGATTTCGTCGGATTCGTCCTCAAACGATTCTTGCAGCGTCTCGATCTCCGAAGGCTCGTTCCGCTCTGATACCACTGAAACAGGAAAACTGTTACTCAGTGCCATTGATGAAGATGAGATGTGATAATGGTGGTAATGGATGGATCTCGACCTAGAAACTCGCAATTGGGTCCGAAGGTTGAGCACACCAGGCCTAGAAATTGGTTACGAAAGGGGAAGAGCCAATTCGAAGGAATCTGGAGCGAGGAAGATGTACAACTGCTAATTTGCAGATGGAACAGAGAAAGAGTTTAGGGATGAATGAGATATTTGATAATTTTGGTTAATCTGGGAAAAAATAGCAGTACACCGATTATATAGTAGCAAATAAGTAAGTAAAGCTGGATATGGAAATTGGGTTAGGCCCACTAACAAAATTGCCTATTGGCCCAAATACAACTTATCTTCTTTATTTGCTAAAGCTCTGCAACAATAATGCAGCAGCAACTATTACAGATTCTCCGTTCATAAAACCCTATTACAATTTCTACGAGGAATATTCCGGCGATTGACACCGCCCAATCCGATGCTCGATGACCTGCATCCTGCCATGCTCGATGCCCGGCGATTGAGACTTTGCCCAGGCCATGCCCGCTTCTGAATTTTTGCGCAGAGGGAGGAAGGGGATGACCGGTTCAATTTTTTTAAAACAAACCGGTTCGGTTTTTTTAAAAAAGGTCACGGGTCCCTATATATATATAAAGTATGGATCAAATGTTAACGAGTCTTACGGTGTTAAATGTTAACAAATCTGAAGCGTCGATTAAGTGAAATAGAAGGCTGAGATTATTTGATTATTTGGATTAATTAATAATTAAAAGTTAAAAAAATACAATCTCACGTTAAAAACAAACGCGTGTAATTCAAACCTAACCCTATCCTATAATTTCTTCCATAGAGGAGATCGAGAGAAAGAGAAGAGCGAATGGACGAAGGGCGATAGGGCGTGGAAGAGGCGGAGTTTGTGGTTGTTGGTGGCCGGAGGCAGCGAGCAGCGGTCGGAGGCGAGATCTCAGTATGGCGAGAATGGCTTCTTCAATGGAGGGGCTTCTTTTATGGAGGAGGGAAGATGGCGGCATATCCATCATTCCATCCTTAATCCAGTGAATAAATGTGAGGGCTTTCCCCTCAATTGACGGTTATAACTCAAATTCATCAAGACTACGATTAATTTTTGGCTTTTCCTTCAATTGCTCAGGGCTGCAACAAAAGAGAAGGCGTTGGAATCCATTATCGAAGCCCTCAGCACTAGCTTGCAATACGAGTTGGTGGAGAACATGGTAGATCTAGATTTAATTAGTTTATTTTCACTAATTTTGGCATGAATGAATCGGTCTATTTAACATTCGTTTGGACGAAATTATTTAACATTCGATTTAGTTGATTTTCACTAATTCTGCCAATTCATTTTATCGACTACTCAGCAAGTTCAGAGGTACTATTCATTGATAATAAAGAATTATTCATAGGTATGTGTTTAATTAGATGTGGGAAATCAAGAATTATATTTACGTACTCTCTCAACCTAGAGAATAATTCCTATCAACTTAGCGAATAATTACTATCCGCCTAGCGAATAGTTGCAAAATTGACCAACCCTTTTGCTATTATCTAAATGATAACTCCTCTATACAGACGAATAATAACGATTAACTTAGCGAATAATTACTATTAACCTAGCGAATAGTTGCAAAATTGACCAACTCTTTTGCTATTATCGAAACGATAACTCCTCTTTACACATGAATAATAACTATAAGTTAGCGAATAATTACCCCTCTTTACAGACGATAATAAGGAATTATTCATATGTATGTGGATAATTAGATGCGGTAAATCAAGAATTACATTTATATATATTTTCAACTTAGCGAATACTTACTATGACCTTAGTGAATAATTACTATTAATCTAGCGAATAGTTGCTAAATTAATAAACTCTTTTGCAATTATCTAAACGATAACTCTTCTTTACATACGAATAATAACGATAAGTTAGTGAATAGTTAATATCATCTTATCGAATAGTTCAAAATGTGCGCCACACAAGAAAACAATGTTACCCCATCAAAAAAAGCGTTACGCAGTTACGCAAAAAAAAGAAGATTGAGTAACACACGCACATAAGTTAGCAAGTGGGCAAGGAAAGAGATGGGTCCCTTTAATTTTTAATTAAAGAAAAAGCAGAAATTGCCAAATAGTCTCATGTAACGGCCCAGAATTATGATTTCCGGGTTACGTTTCAAGGGATAAAACCCCTTGTTCGGATCTTGCAATCCAGGTACGGGTCGAGGTTTCAAACTCATTTTTTAAATTAGTATTAAGGTGGATTTCAAACCCTAAGAACCTTGAAGGGCCGTTGGGTACCCTTAACCTGTCCTAAAACTATGTCGCGGAATCCATTTCAAACAGAAGTAAAGTGGAAGCAAAGTAAAGATACAAGTGTCACGGCAGAGCCGGGTCAAAACCAAATCATGAGTGGGTAATTACCATTTTACTAAGTTAGGATATTAATCAGATTCTTCGTTTCGCCAAAAGGGAACCCCGACATATAGACATCGAGCACTCAAAATCTGTAGAAAATACCTTTAAAAAAAAGAATGGGGAAAGGAGTCAGATCGATCCACTCATGCGGGACCGGCAGTCCTCGCTGAGGCCACATAGTATGTGCTACCTAATAAAGATGCTCTAATGCAATACGAAAGTCAAACACACTAGCATGCTCCTAGTTGTAATAATAAGCAAAAATAATGTAAAGGGCCAAAGACAATGCCAAAAGGCATATCCTCTGATCTGTGCCCACTCTGGGGCATATATGTCCGTACCTCGCTCCGAAGCAGCCCAGGTAGGACGCTCGGTCGGTGCCGCAACCTGTCTTTCCATACCTCACTCCGAAGCATTCCAGGTAGGACGCTCGGTCACCGCCGCAACCAGATCATATATAAGACTCGACTGGGACCGAAACGATATAAAACACGAATGCCCCAATTACCCTAGCAACCACTCTAAAGACTCAGATAACGACCGTTCTCTTTTCAAACACATAAAGTAAGCAGATGCTCATCCAATTAGTGCAACCTACACAGGATACTACATGTTCATGCTTTTATGCATATGCAACACCTAACATAAAATGCAACAACGGGCATGAATGTCCAACTTGAGTAAGCCCCCTAGGGAACTTACCTGAAGATGCAGAACAACAAGATAACACAAGCAATGGCCCAAATGCAAGTCCAAAGCAATCCAAAAGCAATACACACCTATCATCAAGCCATTTCCATAAGTCACCGGACCAACATTCATACGCACGAAACCCAAGTTCTCAACATACTCGAAATCAACCTATAGTAAAACTGTTTTCCAAAATCTTTTCGATACAATCAACATCAACCGAAATCATTTACTCCCAATCAAATTCATTGCTAAAATCATACCAACCATATTTCCAAACTTTCTTCTCAAAAGCAACATCATCAATCCAAGACAAAGAATCATGACTTTACCTTAAAACCAATACCTCAAAATCATATTATAGAATTAATTCCGGCATTTTGGTTTTTCAAACACAATTTCTTAAAAGATATTTCTGAAAGCTTGAAAACTCATTTTAATCATTTCTCATCAATACAAATGATCTACCTAAACATTAACCCTTTTTTATTAATAACTCATTTCGAAGATTAAAACTACATATTTAAATCAACACACACCCTTATTTCAAATAATATTATTTTCCAAACACTTTTATATTAGATAATTTCCAGAAATATATTTATTTCCCTTTGTCAAAATAATAGCAATGATAATAATACAAATCATATATTATAACATAATAATTATATAATATGTATATAAAACCACAACTCCACACCCAACAAGCCCAAAGTGAAAGAGGGAAAATGGGCCATGATCTGGATCCGGCCCAAACTAAACTTTCCCATCCCCAACCCGGTTCAGCTAAATCAGAATAAAAGAAAAGGAGGAGAACCCGGTTTGAAGAAATAGAAAAAGAGAACCAGACCGCTTCCCCTTCCCCTGGCTAAATCCGAGAACGGAAGAAGAAGAAAGGAGAAGGAAGGCTTCCTCGCCGGCGTTTCCTCGACCAAACCCATCCATTCTGGATCCTCCTGAACTTAACGACACAAAACGACAGAAAAGCAACAAAGGATGAAGATGGAAAGGAAAGCTCACCGAGGTTTGGAGTTCTCCGCTGGAAAGAGGGTCGTCGAGCTCGATCCGGTCTTGTCGATGGGGGAGAAGCTTCGAGATAGGCCTAGGACGAGATATTGATAAGAAAGAAGGACTTTAAGGGGGTAATTGCTCGAAATCGAAGGAAAACCATTACCGACTTTTTGGGATGGAAGCAGAGGAGGAAAAACTGGTGGCGGCGGTGGCTCCGGGGATCGTCGACGCTTCTGGCCACTGCTGCTACTGCTTGGGGAGGAAGAACGAACTGCCTAAATGGAGACGAGAAGGAAAGTTACTCGAGGTTTCTCGGCGGAAAAGGGACGACGGAGGTGAACGTGGTTTCGAGGGCTCGACGTCTGGGCTTTGACGGGACTCCTGGCTTCTCAATCGGACGCTGGCTGCTGCTGGCTTGCGCTTGGAAGGAGGAGGCGCTGCGGGTGTGACTCGGTGGTGGCCGCAATCCGAACGGAGGAGGTGGGAGATGGTGGTCGGCGGAAATGGGGTAAGAGGAGGGAGTGTTTGGTGTGTTTTGAGGGGAAAATTGTCCCAGGGTTGAGGGTTGTCTTGAGGATAAGGTTTTAGGGTCCCTTGAGACCAAATCCTAGGGAAATTAGGATGAAATTTGAAGGTGGAAATGTGTGTATGTAGCCTGTGGTCCACATGTGGGTTGTTGATAAACATGAAGAAGAAGACAAAGAAGTGCAGCGTTGGGCTGGCAACGGGAGTGCGTGAGAGAGATGAAATGGAGTTAAAGTGGTCCATACCTTGCAAAAATTCAAAATCCCAAATCAAATCCCAAAATCTACTTACCCAATAAAATTCCACATCGAAAATTTTAGAACCAAAATAAAATAACGAATTCCAGTTCATATTTTCAAATCTCGGAATCTGAAAGCGAAATTGATGCGGGACCATCCAAGACACCTTCAGATAATGTCCTTCTCAAGAGGAAGAAGAAGGCTCCAACATGGGAGAAGATCCAAGGGTTGACGTTTTTTAGATTCGTTCAGCAATTTGACAGCTTTTCGACGTCTCTGTAAAATGGGTCGTACGGATTCAATATTTATCGGATTGAGGCGTACCATACCTTGTTGGAACGAGGACGAAGAGATCTACAACTTTTATGTTGAAGATATTTCCGGATTCGACCTCGACATTGGCTGAAAATCACCATCTTAGAGCTGTCACTGTTTTTAGACGAATTTACCCTATTTTTAGTAACTTTCTTACTTAAGTTATTTTAGAAAACTTTAAAGTTATTTTTTATTAATTCCATTAGATGTTAGATTTATCTTTTTATATCATTAAACTCGGCCCAACAGACTTCCATGGCCTATATATGCCGAGTTCCCTTCATGTATTTCGGGAGGAACATAATGAATAGAATTTAGATCTCTCAAATTGTGTGAAACACATGGAGTGTCTTGTTGATCTAACTAGAGCTGTGCTCGTTGATCACGAATTGATATCTATCTCAGCTTGGTTTGCTTTGCCGTTCATCAACTTCGCAAAACTTGGTGAATCTAGTATCCACAAGCCCCCTCCTTGTGCCTTCAAGTTGTCCGCTTGATTGTGTAGGGTTGTAGAGGCAGGCTGTGTAGTCATTGGTATTGGTTCCTACCTTCTACGGAAGCCTGGGGTCTTTATCTTGTTCTGCATAGATCGTTTCAGTCCTTATCAGGTCGTGTCTTTCTATTCTTTCTATCAAATTTCGAGTCTTTATTATTTCTTTCATTCGAGTCTTGTTTCTTTATTGAGTCTTGCTGCGTCGTTCATAGTTCTTGATCGTTCTTGATTAAGTTCTTGCTTTTCTTGTTCAGTTCTTGAAGTTTCTTGCTTGTTGTCGAAGATCGGACCATCACACGGCTAACCCCGTATCAAATTGGCATCAGAGCTTAGGTTACCGACATCAAGATTGAGTCTTTTCTTTTCATAAACACAAAAACCCACAAAAAAGAGTCCTTTTCTTGTTTTGGTTATTTACTTCTTGCATTCTTTATTGATTCTTGCACTAATCTTGAGTTTGTGATTGTTTGTGGTTGCATATCCTAAACACAAAGCCTACCCGAGACCGTGGAGTCGACCAAAGGTGCACACAACCCCTTGTGAACACCCAAAGCCAGCGGCAATTCTTGTCCCCATAGTCAACAGTTTGGCCAAATCCACATACCACACAAGACAAACCCTAGTTTGTTGTTTTGTTCTACCTTTGGAACTTTTGATCTATCTATATCTACTTTTATTTATCCATTACCTATTTAAATTCTGATTTTTGGTGGATTTAAATCATTATATCTATCAAATATCTATTAAGGCATAAGATAGATCTTATTACCATATTTATCCAAAGGTTGTTTATAAATATATCTTTAGGGCTACAAATTTCATCCATTCACCTTATTTTATCTGATTTTCGAGTCCTACTCTTTTGCTGTTAGTTTTCTTGCATTAGGTTTTAAAAAAAAAAGAGTCAATTTCGAAATTCATTAAAAAAAAAAGAGACATACATACTTGGACCTAGGAGGATAAAATTCACTAGGGGCAAAAGTAAGTCAAAAAAAAAAAGAAAAGAGAAAGAGTTATTGATATCTAGTGCAAGAAAACCCCAAGGACACACTTTTTGGTGAATTCTATAGCTCTATATCGACATCCCTTTTATCAAACACATTACCTCCACAAAAACACAAAACTGAAACCCTACCCTGCAACTACAACGTCCTAACTTAAAGGTTTTCAATCAAAAGAGGTAAATTTTCATACTTTCTTAGTTTTCTTTTGTTTTTCTTATTATCTCTTTGTGTCAAGCACTGATTTTCTTGCTCAAAGTGCTATTGTGTGTGTCGAGTACTCTTCTCACCTTGATCGAGTACTTTGAATGTCCTATTGATACCATCGAGCACCTCTTTGCCATTGTCAAGTATTCTGCAGCCTTGTCGAGTAACTCAGCCCTTTGCCGAGTGCTTGTTGATTGTTGTTTCATTCAGTCCCTTGATTGCATACTTTGATTATTAAGTTCTTTTGCTTGGTTGTTGATTTGCCCAAAGCGGATTGCCCTAGCAAGCGTGACATATCAATCAGAGAGGGAGTGTGAGCGAAACACAATTGTGAGTTGTTTATATTTTTCTAACTTTTACATAGTTCTTTGTTTGTCTTCTTTTTGTCATGTCTAATATTCAGGTTAACAACGAGCCCAACAATGGGAACAACTCGACCACTACTATAACTCCTGAGCAATTCAACACCTTGATGATCACCATGAACGCCATGAATGAGATGTTGGTAAAGTTCAATAATGAAATGATTAAGGTGGATAAACGCTTTACGACAATAGAGCTTCAGCATTTTGGTTCTAACACGGTGTTCGGACAAGGAGCCCCACTTCAAGTTGCAATACCACCAATTAAAAGGGAAGAAACTCATCCTATTTCTCCCCATAATGCTAATTCACATCATGTTTCTACTAGCATAGATGCCTCTTTTATTGCTGAAAATGTAGAGCATGTTGATAATAATAATGATCAAGATATTAATTTACTTGCCTATGATAAAAATGATTGCATTGAATATGAGCATGGTGATTCTTTGATTGATTTAAATGTTCAACCTATGTCTTGTGATGATAATCAAAGAGAAGAATTATGTCATACTAAGTGCTTAGCGAAAGGCAAAGTTTCTAATTTGATCATTGATGGTGCAAATTCTTCTCCTATTACTAGCTTTGACTTAATTGAAAATCCAGTCTTGGAAAAGGATGAAAACTTGCTAGCTTTAGATGGAAACTTAGGGATCATGCATTGACCAAGCTCAAGTGCATATTAATTTAGAACATCATAAAGATAACATGAAATATGAATTATGCACTAATAAAGTTTCTTTTCCTGATTTTGTAGATGAAGCTGAGAGAAAAACCATCGAGGAGTGGTCAATCCCTACATCAATCGGCCTTGAAAAGAGTTTCCATGGACATGAGGTTTTCGATCCAGGAGTTCGTGTGGAAGCCTTTGCGGAATCAAATGCAACCTTGGATTCGAGGACGAATCCTTTTCAAGAAAGGGAGATTAATGCGGGACCATCCAAGACACCTTCGGATGATGTCCTTCTCAAGAGAAAGAAGAAGGCTCCACCATGGGAGAAGATCCAAAGGTTGACGTTTTTTAGATTCGTTCAGCAATTTGACAGCTTTTCGACATCTCTGTAAAATGGGTCGTACGGATTCAATATTTATCAGATTGAGGCGTGTCATACCTTGTTGGAACGAGGACAAAGAGATCTACAACTTTGATGTTGAAGGTTTTTCCAGATTCGACCTCAACATTGGCCGAAAATCACCATCTTAGAGCTGTCACTGTTTTATCTTTTTAGGAAACTCTAAAATCACCATCTTAAGTTATTTTAGGAAACTTTAAAGTTATTTTTATTAATTCCATTAGATGTTAGATTTATCTTTTTATATCATTAAACTCGGCCCAACAGCCTTCCATGGCCTATATATGCCGAGTTCCCTTCATGTATTTCGGGAGGAACATAATGAATAGAATTTAGATCTCTCAAATTGTGTGAAACACATGGAGTGTCTTGTTGATCTAACTAGAGCTGTGCTCGTTGATCACGAATTGGTATCTATCTCAGCTTGGTTTGCTTTGCCGTTCATCAACTTCGCAAGACTTGGTGAATCTAGTATCCACAAGCCCCCTCCTTGTGCCTTCAAGTTGTCCGCATGATTGTGTAGGGTTGTAGAGGCGGGTTGTGTAGTCATTGGTATTGGTTCCTACCTTCTACGGAAGCTTGGGGTCTTTATCTTGTTCTGCATATATCATTTCAGTCCTTATCAGGTCGTGTCTTTCTATTCTTTCTATCAAATTTCGAGTCTTTGTTATTTCTTTCATTCGAGTCTTGTTTCTTTATTGAGTCTTGCCGCGTCGTTCATAGTTCTTGATCGTTCTTGATTAAGTTCTTGCTTTTCTTGTTCTGTTCTTGAAGTTTCTTGCTTGTTGTCGAAGATCGGACCATCACACGGCTAACCCCGTATCAGAAATAATATTCTTTCAAAATTCAAATTTTAAAACAATGCCGGAAGGATTTTAAAATCAAGACTTGTGCCCGAGGATGAGTTTTTATTCCACTTTTACAATTTGAATAAAATAATAATATATTTATTTAAAATAATATTAAAATAATATAAAAATATATTCGGCCTTTACATCTCAACCACTCATTTCATTCAATCAATGGCTAAGATTTGTTAACACTTAACACCGTAAGGGATAATAACACAGGACCCAACCTCTATATATATATAAAATGAATTTTTTTAGCATAATTTAGCTTGTTTATGTTATTGTCTCTATAGCGTGTATTTGCTATTATCTTTACAGTGAGTGTGTGTATATACAGATATTACTAAGTGTGTGTATATATAATACAATGTGTTTATAATGTGTATTATATTACGTTACATATAATATATACATAAAGTATAAAAATTTAGTTACATAACCGGTTAAATATGCTATCGGGTAGGGTTCCGTCGTCTTGAATCATTTTCGAAAAAAAAAAACCCCCGCTAAGCCCGATGGGCGGCCCGGCCCGCCAATAAGGGCGGGCTTGGACAAGGTAGTAGGCAAAAAAATCAGGCTTGGGCCAAGCCCGGCCCGGTACAATGGGTTACTAAAATGTCGGAGACCCGGCCCAAGCCCGCCCGTCCCATGCTCAGGTCTACCGCTGTCTTAACAAATACAAAGGCGAGATCTAAGATTTTGCTAAGCCAAAACTACAAAGGCGAGATCGAAAGCAAAAAATATGAAACAATAGATGCAAGATGAACACATGAGGTTTGTTAACGAGGTTCAGACAAAGTTCTACGTCCCCCGGGCCTCAAAATCAGCCCAAAATTCACTAAGGACAAGTTCGTAGATAGGCAATACAAGAGGTGTAACACAAATCCTAGACTATGTATGCACAAATTAGAAAGAACAAGAGAGAATAAGAGATTCCCCTTTGTGGGATTGAAGATCAAAGAAAAGCTTTGATCTTCCACAACTCTCAGGCCACTGGTGGACTCCGACGACTACATGCAACTGTCATCTTCAACTCATTGGAGAGGGAACACCTTCGACGACGAAGCTCTGCAAACGAAGAAGGAATTTCAAAGAGAGAAACCCTAGCAGAGTAGATAGAAAGGGAGTCGAGAATAGTGATGTCCGGCCGAGCCTCCAACATGGTTTTATATAGCTAGGTCAAATACAACATCCACCTCAAAACGATGTGTTTCTCATAGTGAAACCCTAGTGAGCTGATGAGCCTGGCCCAGTAGCACAACTTAGACTCACACCTTTGAGTCTCATAGAGTTGGGCTAAAAAAACCATCCCAACTAACATAGCGTTAAATAGGGTTGTTATATGAGTCAAATAGCTCGGGCTCCGCTCGAGTAAACTTGACTCGGGCTCGTTTCTAGAGGACAAACAAGCCGACTTTGAACATAGTTTTGGGCTCGAACCGAGCTCGAGCTGAACCGAGTTGAGATTGGAAGCTCGATATACGAAATTACTAAAATGCCCCTATGGTTATGAGATATGAGGGATTGAGGGTTTAGGTGTAGTCGCTCGCGTAGAAATGGTAGAAAGCATTCGACAACTTGATGTTCTCCTCTTCCTCGGTTTCTCCTGAAGGGTGAAGGGTTGTGCTTTATCGAGGGTTTAGTGTCGTCATTCTTTCCGAGCTTGGCTCAGGCGGCACTGGTGAATAGTAGCAGTAGCAGCAACACCGACGATCTTCCCTCCCTTAGTCCGTCCTTCCTTCATTTCGTTCAGTCATTTTTTAGTTGTCTTCCAACGACGCAAGTGAGCACAACTTTGTTGCCTTCGTTCCTTGTTTAGTGCTTCCTCCCTCTTCCCCTTTCTCCTTTCTTCTGGCGGCGACAAGTTGATGGCGTCGGGATCTAGAGTTGGTAGTGGCAAGTGTCAAAGAAGAAGATGGATTTGAAGAAGGTGAAGAAGAGCAGGTCCTCTAGTTTGAGATCCGGAGGTAGTGGTGGCAAGTGTCGGAGAAGGACACGAATCTGAAGAAGGTGAAGAAGTTGAGTATCACGCCCTCCAGTTCAAGATCCGCTAGGGTTCCTTCTTGGCGTCGAGTCCCCGACCAGGTTCGTTCGTCATCTTACTCCCTAGATCTATCATTCCTGTTAATTGAACTAGATTTGTATGAAATTACGGTTTGTTGCTTCGAATTTGTTCATTGCTGCTTCGATTATGCTTTGATTTTGTATAAAATTAAGAGTTGGGATTACTTAATTATTAGATCTTGTTTCTGTATTGTGGTATTTGAGGGTTTTCTACTTTGATTTTATAAAAAATTAAGAGTTGGGGTGACTTCTACCCTTGATCTTATATGATGAATTGATTGTGAATTATCACAGGTCTACAAGACTATCGATAAATTTGAGAAGCTCCGACTTAACAAGGAACTCCCTTCGTATCAGCGAAGTAGCAATATGGGTCACTTATTAGTGTTCAACAACTACAATGTGATTGAACTTGTCAATTTTGATTCCATAGAATTTGAACTCTAGTCAATATGGATTGCTAGTTTGGTTTTTTTACCTCTTATGTACACTATGCTAGTTTAGTTGACTAATTTGTAAGACATGTTTTGTGTAACTATTCTTCAACTGTAATTTAAATAATAATAATGATGTATGTTTTCTGATTTAGAATAAATAAATCTTTTTCATTTTTTCATTTTCGGAAGTTTTTTTTTATTTGTAATGTTTCTATTTTGGTAGACAATGAATTAGGTGTGGTGCCTTTTTTTTAATTAAAAAAACAATTTTATACACCGGTTTAATAACCAGTGTATTAGGCTTGTCACGTGCCTCCTGAAAGCTTATACATCGGTTCTAATTGGTTTTATACAGCGGGTCATAAACTGATAGCATGCATTTAGGTAGGCATAATAGGTTGCATTTAGCTTAGTTAAGATGCATTTCATTGATGGATTAAGCACGATTTGCATATTAGTTCTCTACGTTGTCGGAGTCGGAATCTACACGCTTTTATTGATTATTTCAGGTAATGGTGGATCCGAGGAGGAGACATGAGTTGATAACGCATTGGATGAGAATGTCTAGTTGATCGAAGGAGCTTACATGAAAATCTAAAGAGATCCTGAGAAGAAGAAGCGAGCCTACACGAAGAACAAGTCTGCAGAAGTTGTCGCCAGACATGCTGAACTTGTTTTGCACTTTCTGGAGGCCTCGGTTGTCCGATTGACTATTATGACCATGCGTTGGAAAGCTCTTTCAGAGAGCTACAACTTTCATGTTGACAACAAGAGCAAATTCGGGATATATTTTCCGTGAAAGGCCCCTGGCTGCGGTCGCAGTAGACCTTGCGGCGCCCGCTGCCAGGGACGATGCAAGAGGAAAGGCTGATGCTGCTACCGCAGCATCCATGCGGCGGCCGCCGCATTTGCCATCAGCGCCAGTACGCTACGTTTTGATTACTAAAAACCCTAGATGCTTTTGTTTTGGTTCATGACCAACTTTGGATCTTTTATAAGGCCAAGTTTTATGTTATTTTTAGAACTTCTATTCGATTATTTCTTCCATTAGACACTTTAGAGATTTTGAGCGATGTCTTCCATGAGGAACTAAACTCATCTATTCTGCCTGCAATTTGAAGCTTTATTTGGATTGATTGTGAGTTTCTAATTCTCGTTCTTGTTTCCTATATTTGAATGCTTCAACTTCTGTGTGCTTGATTGTTTATTGATTTGTTCTTTCTTGTCTGGCCAACTTGTTAGATCAATTCAATCGCTAAGGTTTTGTAGATTCCTGGTTGTGAACCTTAACCTAAGTGGAAAACTTGTTCCTTTAGGGCTGGTTAAACTAATTGAATGAGTAGGAAGTTGAATGTGTTGTTAAATCCCTCTTTAGGGACTGCAAATACATTGGCTAATCTCTGAACTTAAAGCTATCAATTAGGTTAAATCCTTCTTAAGGGACTGTTCGATTGATAGAGGTTGCTAGGACTGGTTGGACTAGTAACTAGATTAGGTCGAGACAAGGGCATTCGTAGGAAACTTAATAGGGCGAGAAGAAGTTACAAGGATCGCTTCAATCCAATAGAGTGGAAAATTGTAGGTAGAATTGCTTCTTATAATTGTCTAAATCAAAATCATTTACTTTTGTTTGCTTCAATCCGCTTTGATAAAAGGCGGAACTTTTACACACTCAAAACCCCCTCTTTGGTTACTTGTTTTACACTTAAATCATACTTGAATAACGAATTTCCCTGTGGGATCGACCTCTTGCTTATTGCTATACTAGTTGTAAGTTTGAGTTTACTTTGGCGGATCAAGGACAGGTTTTCCCTCCGTCAAATTTGGCGCCGAATTTCCCCGTGTGTTTTTGGTGTGGACCGTCTTATAGGGTCCATACATGTGCTACTAATTCTTCTTTGTAGAAAGAATTGCAGATATGGCAAACGACGCAAATCATACACTAAAGGAGCTTACTGCTCCTGATCTGACACAACAACCCTTAGCAATCCAATTCCCTGCACTGAGGAAGTAGTCAACTTTGAGCTTAAGTTTGGGGTAATTCATCTTCTACCCAAGTTTCATGGGTTGAGTGGGGAGGACCACCACAAGCATCTGTCTGAGTTCCATACTGTGGTAGTTGGGATGAAACCTGAGAACGTCACTGATAATGCATATTTTAGATAGGCATTATAGATATATTTAGTTTAGTTAGGTTGCATTTCTTGTTTACTTTATTGTTAAATTGCATCCTGTGTTTATTTTAGAAGAGTTCGGATTCTGCGCAATTTTGTGTTTATCTCGCAGATTGAATCGGAACACATTTGGGAGATGCAATATCTCGAAGAGGAACACAAGATACATGGGAAGGAACAAGGAAGAAGAAGCAAGATGAGAAGAGAAGCCGCAAAGAAAGTAAAAACCACAGCAAAACCACGTGCCGCGGGCGCCGCAGATTTGCTGCGGGCGCCGCAGCTGCACCCGCTGCAGCGGGTAGCGAGGAAGACATTTGCGGCGGGCGCCGCAACACTTGCGGCGGCCGCCGCACGTACGGCCAGCGCGCAGCCGTTTGTGAAAACCCTAGTTTTTATCTATTTTTGTTTGGAGGCCGAATTGGATCTTTTTATTAGGCCTTTTATGTTATTTTTCATTACCATTCATTCTATTCTTTGAACCATTAGACTTTTGAGAGATTTTGAGCCATGTCTCCCATGAGGAACTAAACTCATCTATTCTGCCTGCAATTTGAAGCTTTATTCGGATTGATTGTGAGTTTCTAATTCTCGCTCCTGGTTTCCTATTTGTGAATGCTTCAACTTCTTTGTGCTTGATCGCTTATTGTTTTGTTCTATCTTGACTGATCAACTTGGTAGAATCAATTCAATCGCTAGGGTTTTGTAGATTCCTGGTTGTGAACCTTAACCCAAGTAGCAAACTTATTCCTTTAGGGCTGGTTGAACTAATTGAATGAGTAGGAAGTTGGATGTGTTGTTAAATCCTTTTTTAGGGACTGCAAATACCTTGGCTAATCTCTGGACTTAAAGCTATCAATTGGGTTAAATCCTTCTTTAGGGACTGTTCGATTGATAAGGGTTGCTAGGACTGGTTGGACTAGTAGCTATATTAGGTCGGGACAAGGGCATTCATAGGAAACATAATAGGACGAGAAGAAGTTACAATGATCGGTTCAATCCAATAAAGTGGAAAATTGTAGGTGGAATTGCCTCTCATAATTGTCTAAACCAACATCAATTACTTTGCTTTGTTTAATCCGCTTTGATAAAAGGCGGATCTTTCACACTCAAAACCCCCCTTCTTTGGTTACTTTAATCGGCATTGAAATCACGCTTGAGTTTATAATTTTCCCTGTGGGATCGACCTCTTGCTTATTACTATACTAGTTTTAGGTTTGAGTTTTCTTTGGCGGAATCAACGACAGGTTTTCCCTCCGTCAGTCACTACAGAGCAAATCAAACTGAGAGCTTTTCCATTCTCTTTGAAGGATGATGCGAATGAGTGGTTCTTCTACCTACCACCTGGATCTATTACTACTTGGGTGAGATGAAGAGAGTCTTCCTAGAGATGTACTTCCCTGCAACAAAGCTAAATGCCTTGAAAAGGTCAATCAGCAGCATTGAGGAGTACGCGACGGAGTCCATTCATGAGTACTTTGAGCGTTTCAAGAAACTCTGTGCTAACTGCCCATGCCATGGGTACTCTCAGAAGGATCTGGTTCTCTTCTTGTTCAATGGGCTTACTGATGGAGAGCGCAAAACGGTGAATTCCTGTTGTGGGGGAAACATGCTGAATAAGACGCATGCTGCAGCTTCAGAAGTGTTTAAGGAGCTCTCAGAGGGTGATAATGCATATTTTAGATAGGCATTATAGATACATTTAGTTTAGTTTAGGTTGCATTTCTTGCTTGCTTTATCATTAAATTGCATCTTGTGTTTATTTTAGAAATTGCATCTTGTGCTTTATCATTTCTCGCAGATTGAATCGGAACACATTTGGGAGATGCAATGTCTCGAAGAGGAACACAAGATACGTGGGAAGGAACGAGGAAGAAAGAAGCAAGACGAGAAGAAAAGCCCGCAAAAGAAGCTAAGAGACCACGGCAAAACTGGCTGCGGCGGGCGCCGCAGCTATTGCCGCGGCCGCAGCAGTGCCCGCCGCAGCGGGTAGCAAAGGAAGCAGTTGCGGCGGGCGCCGCACCTCTTGCGGCGGCCGCCGCACGTACGGACAAGGCCCAGCGCCGTTTCGGAAAACCCTAATTTTCTATTCTATTTTGGAAAGGCCGAATTGGATGTTTTAATTAGGCCTTTTATGTTATTTTTCTAGGGGATTCATTCCATTCTTACATTCATTAGACTTTTGAGAGATTTGGAGCTATGTCTCCCATGAGGAACTAAACTCATCGATTCTGCCTGCAATTTGAAGCTTTATTCGGATTGATTGTGAGTTTCTAATTCTCGCTCCTAGTTTCCTATTTGTGAATGCTTCAACTTCTTTGTGCTTGATTAATTATTGTTTTGTTCTATCTTGACTGATCAACTTGGTAGAATCAATTCAATCGCTAAGGTTTTGTAGATTCCTGGTTGTGAACCTTAACCTAAGTGGCAAACTTATTCCTTTAGGGCTGGTTGAACTAATTGAATAAGTAGGAAGTTGAATGTGTTGTTAAATCCTTTTTTAGGGACTGCAAATACCTTGGCTAATCTCTGAACTTAAAGCTATCAATTGGGTTAAATCCTTCTTTAGGGACTGTTCGATTGATAAGGGTTGCTAGGACTGGTTGGACTAGTAACTATATTAGGTCGGGACAAGGGCATTCATAGGAAACATAATAGGACGAGAAGAAGTTACAAGGATCGCTTCAATCCAATAAAGTGGAAAATTGTAGGTGGAATTGCTTTCCCTAAATTGTCTAAAACCAATTCCTTTACTTTGCTTTGTTTAATCCGCTTTGATAAAAGGCGGACCTTTCACATTAAAAACCCCCCTCTTTGGCTACTTTAATCAGCATAGAAATCACGCTTGAGTTTATAAATTTCCCTGTGGGATCGACCTCTTACTTATTACTGTACTAGTTTTAGGTTTGAGTTTCTTTGGCGGAATCAACGACAGGTTTCCCCTCCGTCAAATTTGAACAAGGTATACGCTATTGATCTAGCTTGGTTATGGAGTTTTGCTCCCCAGTCTCACGGTACACCAGACTGGGTTGAGATTTTTATTGAGAACTGTTTGAGGATCCAGGGGGCCAAGTCAGGCAGGTTTGGCTTGGGAGGCATGATCAGCCTCATAGCCTACCAATACTTATCGCCTGAGCAGTGCGGTACCCCTATGTCTGGTGGGTACACCTACACTACGGAGCAGCTTAGAAGGGCGGTTGTGCTCGAGGGTAATGATGGAAGAGGCTGGACTTGGAAGTCCGGAAACCGTGGAGAGCACCGATTGAGTCTTCCCAGGCTCCTACCTTATGGACCTTCCGACAACACCCTTTACATCGCAGGCGATCAGGAGCAGGCTGCGGAGGAGGTTCCTGAGGATGATGATGATGATGAGGAGGATGCCCCTGCACCGACCGATCATCATATGGGGGATGCACAACAGGGGGCTGGCACGTCAGCAGGACATCATTATTCTTCGACTGATAGGGACGACTATTTGCGGGACTACCTGGCCAATGAGTTCCATCGTATTTCCTTACGCCAGGACGCAGTTGAGTTCACCCTCAGCGACCTCGGTCGCTCTGCAAGGGAGTCGGATGCCAACATGGCGACAAGGTGGAGTGAGACAAACTACCAGCTCGAGGAGATGCGGAGGGAGCAGCAGTACTACTACCGTCGGCAATAGCCCCACATCCCTCCATACCAGTCGCCGCCTTACCCGCCTCCACCTCAGTGATTGGTTAGTTCTACCCTCCTTCACTCTGAGTTTTTTTTTTTTTGATTATTTTAGTTGTCTGTACTGTTTCAGTGAGGACACTGAAAATTTTAAGTGTGGGGGAGGAGATTTATATGTATATTATGTTATTTTATGTCATTTCGATTAAAGTTTAGGACATGTTTAAGTTGCTGAAGATGTTTAAGTCTGTAATATTGAGTTATTTTTATTTTCTGCATTTTATTTAATTTATTTTCTGCATTTTCGAAATATATATATATAAAAAAAAAAAAACAAAAAAAAAATAAATAAATTTTAATTTCGAAAATATTAGAAATAGAGCATGCATTGCATATATATGTGTTATTCAAATACCCATCGTGCTTAGTTGTCCTCTATTTTAAATTTTCAAGCATGAATCATAAAAATCCCATGGAGTTCTGGATGTTTTGATTATTATTGCTAAATGATTTTTGTGGAGCATGAGCTAGCAAATATAATTGAGCATGTATGATTGAGCTAAGGTATGATTGAAGTCCTAAAAATATGACCCTGTGAGGATGTTTTGGCCTTATTTGAATTCTTTTACTCAATTGTGTGAATTACTCGCCTAGTGTTGCTACCTCTTGGCGTTGACTGCAGTATCTATTTTTAAAGGCCGATGCACATGTTTTATTGCTTGCGGAGTTTATTTTATATTTTGAGTCTTTTTATTTCATTTTATGGATACTTATTGAATAAGGTGGCAATGGTTGATGCACTGAGTAACCGGGTCTACGCATGACACCCATGGGTATGAGTCGCGCAAAAAGGTGTTGAAAACTAACCACTAGGAAAGAAAGCTTGATCATTGAGTAACCAGGTTCATTCATGACACCCATGTTTGCAACTTGCGTCAAAAGGTGTTCAAGTGGACTTCATATTCATGTTCATATTCATAGTTGAGGTGTTGATAGACCGGGGCCATTCATGACACCCATGTTTGCGCTTCGCGTAAGGAAGCACCAAGACAAGAAAAAGAAAATCAAATAAAAAGAAAAAAAAAGTGTTGCATTTTATTTTCTTTATGTTATCCCGCAAGTAATGACATTTTGGTAGATAATTGGTGATATGGTGGTCAATGTCTATGAGCTTAGTGTATTATTGGTTTGAGTTGAGAGTTGTGCCTAAAAGCCTAAACACATGAGTGAAACACATATTTCTGGTGAGGTTGGATGGTATCTACTTCTAAGCTTTGATCACCTGAATACATGCTATGACGTTTGTTTGCTTGGTTTATGGTTTCACCTGCTATGATGTTGTTTTTGGTAATATTGAAGCGTGAAGGGATTTTCCTGTGGGATACATTGATTCATGTTCATTCTAGCATTGCTTGAGGACAAGCAAAGGTTAAGTGTGGGGGAATTTGATAATGCATATTTTAGATAGGCATTATAGATACATTTAGTTTAGTTTAGGTTGCATTTCTTGCTTGCTTTATCATTAAATTGCATCTTGTGTTTATTTTAGAAATGTTCGGATTCTGCGCAATTTTGTGTTTATCTCGCAGATTGAATCGGAACACATTTGGGAGATGCAATGTCTCGAAGAGGAACACAAGATACATGGGAAGGAACGAGGAAGAAAGAAGCAAGACGAGAAGAAAAGCCCGCAAAAGAAGCTAAGAGACCACGGCAAAACTGGCTGCGGCGGGCGCCGCAGCTATTGCCGCGGCCGCAGCAGTGCCCGCCGCAGCGGGTAGCAAAGGAAGCAGTTGCGGCGGGCGCCGCACCTCTTGCGGCGGCCGCCGCACGTACGGACAAGGCCCAGCGCCGTTTCGGAAAACCCTAATTTTCTATTCTATTTTGGAAAGGCCGAATTGGATGTTTTAATTAGGCCTTTTATGTTATTTTTCTAGGGGATTCATTCCATTCTTACATTCATTAGACTTTTGAGAGATTTGGAGCTATGTCTCCCATGAGGAACTAAACTCATCGATTCTGCCTGCAATTTGAAGCTTTATTCGGATTGATTGTGAGTTTCTAATTCTCACTCCTAGTTTCCTATTTGTGAATGCTTCAACTTCTTTGTGCTTGATTAATTATTGTTTTGTTCTATCTTGACTGATCAACTTGGTAGAATCAATTCAATCGCTAAGGTTTTGTAGATTCCTGGTTGTGAACCTTAACCTAAGTGGCAAACTTATTCCTTTAGGGCTGGTTGAACTAATTGAATAAGTAGGAAGTTGAATGTGTTGTTAAATCCTTTTTTAGGGACTGCAAATACCTTGGCTAATCTCTGAACTTAAAGCTATCAATTGGGTTAAATCCTTCTTTAGGGACTGTTCGATTGATAAGGGTTGCTAGGACTGGTTGGACTAGTAACTATATTAGGTCGGGACAAGGGCATTCATAGGAAACATAATAGGACGAGAAGAAGTTACAAGGATCGCTTCAATCCAATAAAGTGGAAAATTGTAGGTGGAATTGCTTTCCCTAAATTGTCTAAAACCAATTCCTTTACTTTGCTTTGTTTAATCCGCTTTGATAAAAGGCGGACCTTTCACATTAAAAACCCCCCTCTTTGGCTACTTTAATCAGCATAGAAATCACGCTTGAGTTTATAAATTTCCCTGTGGGATCGACCTCTTACTTATTACTGTACTAGTTTTAGGTTTGAGTTTCTTTGGCGGAATCAACGACAGGTTTCCCCTCCGTCAGAGGGCTCTAGGCAGTTCAACAAGAGCACTCGTGCTAGAGGTGTACTTGCTATTGATGCCCCAGTGGCTGCATTACAGACTGATATGGCAGAGATGAAAGAGATGCTCAGGAAGCTGGGAGTTGACAGAGCATCTCAGCAGTTGAAAGCATGTGAATCCTACAGCGATCCATCCCACCCTATGGATAGGTTCTCAACTTTGCAAGATCCTAGTGTTGAGTTGAATGCAATTGGGAATTTTGCTCCACAAAGGCCTATGCAAGGCAACTTTGGTAATCCTGGGTACTTCAACAATAATAACTACAATGGAGGCTGTCAGCAGGGTAATGGTTATGGCAACTACCAAAAACATTTCAATCAGCAAGAGGGGCAACAGGTAAGGCCCCACCAACAATTTGAACCTCGACAGGGAGGCCAACCACACTCCAATGAGGCTATTAAGGATCCAATACAGAAATTTTCACGGTTGGTCTTAAAGGTTGAGAAACAACAATCAGACCGGATCACAAATTTGGAGAATCAACTGAGTCAGCTCATTCAGGTCTTAAGTGCGAAGGAGGCAAACGATTCAGGGAAGCTTCCATCGTAAACGGTTGAGAATCCTATGGAGAATGTCAGTGCAATAACGCTTAGGAGTGGCAAGGAACTGATTGTCACACCTCAAAAAGAGGATGAAGAAACCATGGACGACGAAATAGAGGTAAGAGATGAAGAGGACGGACGCTGCACAGTGCGGCGGCCGCAGCAACCATGCGGCGCCCGCGACATAACAATGGAGCTGCGCCCGCAGCAATTTGCGGCGCCCACCGCCAGTGCCCCCATCGACCTATCGGTGCCAGGTACGTTTTCTTCGTCTTGTTCCCCTTCTTCTCCTTCTTCCCCTCTTCCTCCTCCTTCTTCTTCTTCCTTACCAATGGAGACTCCAAAGCTGGTTCCACCTTTTTCGGAAGCCCTAGATATGGAGGTCTTTGAGACGTTCAACAAATGCGAGGTAAATATTCCTTTACTCAAATTAATTAAGAGCATTCCTAGATATGCTAAATTTTTGAAGGAATTGTGCACCATCAAGAAGAAACAAAGACTGAAAAAGAAGGAAAAGGTAAGCTTGAATGAAAATGTCTCTACTATGTTGCAAAGGAAATTGCCTGAAAAATGTAGAGATCCAGGTATGTTTACAATTCCATGTGCAATTGGGAATACTAGATTCAAACAAGCCATGCTAGATCTAGGAGCCTCAATTAATGTTATTTCCTATAACATGTACATGTCTTTGGGTTTGGGTGCTCTAACTAAGAGTGGGGTTACAGTGCAACTTGCTGATCGATCACAAATCAGGCCAAGAGGCGTTGTTGAAGATGTTTTCGTTATGGTGGATGCTTTATTTTTCCCGGTTGATTTCTTTGTTTTAGATATGGAGCAAGGAGCCCCTGAAACACCCATTATACTAGGAAGACCATTCCTTAAAACTGCGAAAACGAAAATTGATTGTTGTGAGGGTCTATTGACTATGGAGTTTGATGGAAGAAAGATAGAATTCTCTCTCTTTAATCATGCTAAGCTTTCTCCTGAAAATTCTTTAGATATGCATATTGCTGACAATATTGATCGCACCAATAATTTTCGTGATTTGTTAGAGACACCTAAGGAACATAGTTTATTGAAATTTGAACCTCCTAACAAATTGAAACCGCTTATGATTCCAGAACAACCCCCAGGCATAGCTCAAGGAGAGAAGTTGAGGATCATGGATGACAGCTTGGACAGAAAGCTACACCTTTCAAGGGTGCCCGCATTTGTCAATGAGATGACAGGTGTTGGTGACCCTGGTGGAGGAACCTAGGCCAATCAAGGGCCAGTACGTCAAGCCAAAGACTTGAAACAAAGGCGCTTCTCGGGAGGCAACCCGAGGTTAGTTTTCTTTCTTTTCCTTTTCTTTTCCTTCAACCTGATTATATTTGATTTACTTTTGTTGTCTTTATTGTTTCATTGAGGACAATGAAAACTTTAAGTGCGGGGGAGAGGAATTATATATATATAGTGCATATAGGAGATCATATTTAAATTTCCGCACCATGTTTAATTTATGTAATCTTTTTTTTTATTAATTTCTTGTTTATTTCATTTAAAAAAAATTAATTTCTTGTTTATTTTCATAAAAAAAAATCAAAAAATCCTAAAATAATCATGCATTGCATACATATGTGTTATTCAAATACCCATTTGGCCTTATCTAGATTTGATTTTTGTGGAACATGAGCTAGTAAATATAATTGAGCATGTATGATTGAGCTAAAGTATGATTGAAGTCCCCAAAACATGACCCTGTGAGAATGTTTGACCTTATTTGAATTCTTTTGCTCAGTTGTGTGAATTACTCTCCTTGTGTTGCTACCTCTTGGCATTGACTGCAATATCTATTTTTCAAGACCGACTCACATGTCTATTGCTTGCGGAGTTTATGTTTATATTTTGAGTCTTTTGTTGAATTTGTGAATATTTAGTGAATAAGGTGGCAATGGTTGATGCACTTAGTAACCGGATCTATGCATGACACCCATGGGTATGATTCGCGCAAAAAGGTGTTGAAAACTATCCACTAGAAAAGAAATTTTGATCATTGAGTAACCAGGTTCATTCATGACACCCATGTTTGCAACTTGCGTCAAAAGAGGTTCAAGTGGAGTTCATATTAGTAGGTTGAGGTGTTGATAGACCGGGGCCATTCATGACACCCGTGTTTGCGCCTCGCGTAAGGAAAGCACCAAGGCAAAAGAAAAAGGAAAAAAAGAGGAAAAGAAAACAAAAGAAAAGAAAAAAAAGTGTCACATTTTATTTAGTTGTTTTTATTGTGTCCCGCAAGTAATGACATTTCGGTAGATATTTAGTGATATGGTGGTCAATGTCTATGAGCTTAGTGCATTTTGGATTGAGTTGAGAGTTGTACCTTAAAGCCTAAACACATGGGTGAAACACATATTTCTGGTGAGATTGGATGATGTCTACTTCTAAGCTTTGATCACTGGAATACATGCTATGGTGTTTGTTTACTTGGCTTATGTTTACTCGGACAACTGTGGTATTATTGTTAAGATAATTAGCATATATGGTTAAGATTTGTTTCCATCACAATCTGTGTAATCTCCCATATAAATACTGTAGTTATTAATGATAATGATAAAAGGGTGGTTTTCCACCAACACATTTCTGTATTATTTCATGTATTCTAGAATTAATAAAGTGGAAGAATTATATCTTCTCTAGATATATTCTTGTCCACTATGTTTTTGAAATTATATCTTCTTTAGGTTTACTTTTATCTTTATGATTAAAATTATATCTTTAAGAAACCAAACCTCCACTCTTGCAAGGTGGAATTGGTTCATTGCTTTTCTATTCAAACATTGTAGTTCTATTGAATTATTCAGATTGAATAGAATTGAGGAACCCCTTTATGGATTAAAGGGTTATTCGATCTTAATCCCAAAAGCTTTCTTGCTCTTGTGATCTATGTTCTTCGGCACCACAACCATCACCTTCATCACCTTCCTTCGCCATCACCGAAACCAAACACATCATAATACAAACTCTAAACCCTAAACAATCGCAACAAAGGAAGAATGAAGACCCGACGCTTTGGTCCTCGGCACCGGTTCCCTGGGCTTCGGTACCTAGCGCCATCGCTCTCTCTCGCTCATGCTCGGCTTTGCTCGCTCCCCGCGGACACCACCCGAACTCCCGAGCGTCCTCGCGGCATCCTCGACACTTTGCCCCCAGTGGCCTTGGCACCTCGCGCTCGCGGATTCACTCGCGTTGGCTCTCGCTACTCTCTTTCCGTCACTATTTGTTTTGGTTTTAAATTGTCCAAGTTAAAAACTGTTGCTTTAATTAGTTTAATTAATTGTTCAATAAGGAGATATTGGAAGAGCATTGCAAGATCGGGCAAATATATGGCATGGTTCTTGATCCTGCACCCACAGGCAAAGGATCGGGTATCCCAAACGTATCACCAACATTACATGGAGCAGACAACATATATGTCCGTCGCCAGAATTAATTCCAAGCGATGAACAATAAACGCTCTTGTTGAGTTCGACCACTTCGATACACTAGCGATGAATCATTTGTATATTCCGTTGCTACAAATCGAAGACCAAATGGTTGCTTCTTTAGATGACCGGTATTCGGGATGCTTGTCTGGTTCGTCGCTTGACACATATGCAGCGACCAACTTGCGATAATGTTGGCCGCCTTAAGCTGATTTCAAATGCAACCAATTCCTGCCTAATCTAGGCGACGTGAGAAACAAGTTCGCAGCCTTGAACTTTTTTAAGCGACGAAATAATTAGTGTTCGTCGCACGACTGTCATTCGACTGTCATTCCTGCGTAGTGATATCCTCCAATCCCATATTTTTTTTACTCGCGGACTACACACATTTTCCATATATTACGTATAGATTAATCAAAGGAATTTTGTATATTAAAAACTATAAATTAGTCTAAGAATGAGATAATATTCATATATATGAATATTATCACGGATGTAACATTTGTTATCAAATTTAATTTAGCATTTATGAAATAAATAAAATACACCTATGTGATGTAACATCTGTTAACAAATCCACTATATATCACGGTGTTGAAAGTAGGCAATCGTAAAATCTACCATTGTAGTAACTTCTTTCCTGCATTTCTCTAGTGCATTCTGAGACAAATGATTGTTATAGAGAAAAGGTAAGGCGGAGGAATAATGTGAATTTCATTGATTTGATAATGACGAAAAACTGTTCTTATATAATACAAGGATGTGAGTGAATTATACAAATCGAAAACATTCCCTCATTTGTCTCTACTCGAATGATGAGCTGTATATGAATGGATAACCGTCTCTTTGGAGTGGGCTGATGTCTCAGATTCAGACTTGGGAGCTGATGTCTCGGATTCAGACTTGGGCCTTGTGGGTTGAATTGTATGGCATGTATTCTGATGTGTGCTAGTACTCCCCGACTATCCGAACTGGTGTAAACAAACTTTGGATCAAGCAGCTTGAAATTGTTGTGTGGGTAGAGGCTTAGTTAATACATCGCCCAGTTGATCTTTGGAGGAGATGAAGGCGATTTGCAGCGACTTGTTGGCAACCCTCTCTCTCACAAAGTGATAGTCTAGTGAGAGATGTTTAATTTTGTGGTGCAGAACAGGGTTCGCTGCGAGGTAGGTTGCATCTAAATTATCACACCACAAGGTAGGGGCTTGTGATAAGTGAATTCCCACAGAAGATAGGACAGTCTAAATCTATATCTGTTCACATGTAGCAAGAGCTAGGGACCTATACTCGGCTTCGGTAGATGATCGAGACACAGTGGGCTGTTTCTTTGAGCACCAAGATATGAGATTTGGTCCATGGAAGATGTAGTAGGCGCTTATAGAGCGCCTGTCTGAACAGTCAGCAAACCAGTCAACATCCGAGAAAGCTGATAATTGATGATTGACATCAAAAGACACATGAAGTTTGTAGTGTGAAGTGTGATTCAGGTAACGGAGAATCCGTTTCCCTGCTTGCCAATGACCTTGAGTAGGCTGATGCATATATTGGGCAACCTTGTTTACTGCAAACGCAACATCAAGGCATGTAAAGATCAAGTATTAGAGACTCCCTACAATGCTCCTATAGCGTGTAGCATCTTGGAAGGGTAGGTGATGACATCTAATTTAGTCATATTTTAGGGTTGCATTTGCATATTAGTTTAGATCATTTTCATGCATATTTATCGTGTTTTATACTTTATTTAGTTTATTTTGTATTTTCGGAGTCTACACCGAGTTATTATTGATTTCAGGCATTTTGAGGCTATTGTTGTGGAAATTCAAGAGTCAATACGGAGCAGCAAGAATAATTGGATCGGATCTTGAAAGCTAAAGTGCGGAAACGGTCAGAGTTGGAAATTGGGTGATGATATACAATTATAATTAGGTGTTGGGTTGAATTTTAATTCTTAAATTTCTAGGGCCAAAATTGTAGTTTTTATAAAGTTATATATATATACTCTCGTATGGGAAAGTGAACGGGGGGAGGCCAGAGTTCGGATTGGCGCCGCGCAGGCCGAAGCCGACTTTGTTCTTAGTTTTAGGTTTAGTTTAGATTTTTCTTAATTGTTTTTTGGTAGTTATCGTTTGGATCAAGGACGAAGATTTCTGGTTTGCATCTTATTGTTAAGCATGTTTTTCATTTATTTTGTTGCTTTCTATACTATGTTTAGCTAATTTTCCGCTCTAGGGTTAGGGTGAATCCGACAATGTCGCGAATTGTTTGATTTCGATGTTTGCTTGAACTTAGTCTGAATTTTATGAATTGATTTGATGCTAATTGCTTAACCTAATTGATGTGAATCGATTAGAATCCTTTTTAGATTCAAGATGCTACCGCTGCGAATTGAAATTTGATAAATAGATGAAATTCATGAACCCGAAAGGAGGATTGGTTTCGTCGGAACCCAAGGATTGAACTTGAGGAATCAACAATTGTTATTGTGACATTTAAACGATTGTTGATGACTCTTGAGGATTAATAAATTATCATAGATTATTAAGTGTGACAGCGAAAGTTTAATTGATTTTCTCCTAAGGTCTATAAAGAGCTTAAAGGGTCTAGATTTGGTTAATTTAGACGCAATTGCTACAACATGCGACGGCTGAGTAGTGATGACTTTAGATAATTTACCTTCAATTTGATATATTAAGAAGACGAAGTTCGAGTGAACATCGGGTTGAATTCTTTGTGGCATTGTCGTGGGAATCTTTAACTCTGGAATTACTTCTCAAATATTTTCTTGATAATCTTTGCTTGATTTCCTTAGTTTAGTTTAAAATCAAATCTCTCTTTATTGGCTTAGCTTATTAGTCCTAGATAACAATTGATACATATTTAATCCCCGTGATCGATACCCGTATACTGCAATTGATCTCGTATTCTTGCGAGGTTGGTTCAGGCGACACTATTCTTGTGTTAGTTTAGACCACATCAAGTTTTGGCGCCGTTGCCGGGGATTATTGATAGTATTGGTTGTTTCTATAAACTAGTTTGCTAAGTCTTTCTTTTGCTTTTGATTTTTTTTCTTTCTTTTTGTGATTTCAGGTGTGTTCTTCTAGAGATGAACTGCGTTTCATATTGTGATGTTTTGTCATCTGTTGGTCATGCCACTTTGGAAAATCAATTCTCGATGTATGAGAACCATGCTCATTGGGAGTTTTGTGGGGGGTTTTGGGCATATGATCTCTGAATGCCCGATGTTGTGGGACCCCACCTACGAGGATGCTGATGATATATCTCATGGGAGCAATTCTGATGAGTATTATGAGAGCAATCACACTCATGAAAGGGCTCCGATAGGATTTCAGTTTCGACCTCCACAACCTCCTCCCGAGCAAAGTTCTTATTCACACCTATCAACGGAGGAGCTACTCGCTAAGATTGCGGCAATTGAAACCCAAATTGCTCACCTTACCATGAATGCTCAAACTGTTCCAGAGAGCCTCTTGAACCAAACAAATGTCAGTGACAATGACAATGGCGATTGCACCGTTGTATCTATTGAGATTGAGGAAAGTCTGGAAGAGCATGCATATACATGAGTCTAAGGTGCATGAGATTGATGATCCTAGGGAAGAGGAATCCAGAGAAGAACCCGGATTGGTTGTTCCCCGAGTATACATGTCACTGTCGCTATTTTCTGAAGTGATGATCCATGAGAATATTAAGGAACGATTCGGAGCGTTTGCTGGACTACTCTCCAAGTGGCATATAGATGACCCTTCAAAGGAAGTTCTCATTGACATACCGCAATACATCAAATTCCAAGAGGAAGTGTTTCTGTTCGAAGATGGTGGTAAAGGTGAACACACAAAGGAACAAGATGCTAAGGGGAAGAGCACATCTTTCGGGAGCTTGAGCTTCAATGGATCCCGATTAAAAGCACCCGAAAAGACTTTACTAGACGGGTGGATCGAGCTATGGACCATCCATTCGGGAAGGTTCAAACGTTTTCGAGTCAACCTAAGGTAAGTTGTCCTTATATTTTATTTATTTAAGATTGTTTGTTATTTTAAACTTAAAAAAAAAAACTTTAGTGTGAAAATCAGTAGGCTCCTGAGCGGGCGTGCGCACTAGGTGCGCGACCGCGCAGAGCCATGTCTAGTAAAAAAAAAAATTAAAGCTTTTTTGTTGAACTGGGTTTTACTGTACGTTGGTGCGTTGGTGGTTTCACGTTTCCCTTCACCTTCACCACACACATGACACACCATCCCACCTTGCCTCCCTCGCACTCGCCCCACCGCCGGCTAGCCGTACCACCACCGGCGCACTGACGGCCGGACCCACCGCCAGGACCACCCGACAACCTGCAACCCACGACCTTTGCCCCGTCGCCCTCCTTATCTTCACCGGCTTCCCTTCCAATCTCTCTTCCTCTCCTTTTCTGTTCTCCATTCCCGTCCAGCCCGCTTCCCCGTCTCCCTCTGTCCGGCGCCGACACCCAACATCACCATCTCGTCGGCGCTCACCTAGCCACTCGCCAGCAGCAGTCGTGCAGCCCTCGCACCACCAGCAGGTTACACCGGCCCGAGCACCACTCTTCTTCTACTTTGTGTGCTCAATCCCTATCCTTCCCCTTATGCTCCACACTTTCGGTATGTATCCTCAAGTCTTGTTCCTTATACTTGATTTTTCCTATACATTGCTTGATATGGTTCATGAGCATTTGGAAATTTCAAAATTTAGGGCTAAAGTTGATGGAATTGATTTGGGAAAATTGGGGATTTGTGATTCGGATGAGTTCATGAGATCCTTTGTGCTTAATTCTTACCTATTGCATCTCACGATCCTTGATACTTGTGGTTAATGTGATTGATTGATTGAGTTTGATGAGATTGGATTCAATTGAAGCTTATGTTTATTTTGATGATTGTGTTCTTGAGTTTTTGCAAGTTATGTGAGATTATTGATAAATTTAGTGACTTGCTTAAATTTCGGATCCGTGGTCAATTGGAAGTCAAATAAACACATGTGTCAGATTCATCAATTCGACCTTTTGAATTTGGTGAGAATTGTGCTTAGAAATTTTCAAGTTTGTGTTGTATCGAATTAACTTGTGAACTTGCTAAATTTCTAAGCATGGGGTTGCTTGTGCTGGTGTTTCCGATCTAAATGTGTGATGTTCTAGGTGCACTTCTAATTCTTGCTAGACTTTTGTTGTTATCGGCATGTGACCGAGTGCAACTGAATACTTGTTTTGATTAAACCTTGGCTTTTGATCATTCTGCTGGACTTTTGTTGGTTATATGTGATGATTTCATATAGTCTGTTTGATCTTAAGTGCTTGTCACCTAGGGTTGATTTTGTTCGGGTGGTTTTGATTTGATTATGTTGGCATTTGAGTTGTGAAAGTGCTGAATTTTATTGATTATTGGATCCTGGTTGCTGATGTGATAGTGTTGTACTTGTGAGGCTTGCATTGCTGCTGTTTTTGTGCTTTGCGCAGGCCAAAAACAAAAGAGATGCAGCTGAAATTTGATCAAATATCACAGATGGTTTCAATCAATTCATTGCACTACCACCTCAGACTAGGAATGCTGGAATTTGCTCGATTGCATCTAAGAGAGCTGCTGAAATTTCAGCAACTGTTGCACAACTCGGCATCACACCAAAAGTTCGATTTGAACTCAATTTTAGTTTCGGTAAGTCCAGGTTCGACCCTTCCTAACCTTGATAATTGTTGGGAGATAAATTGAATAAATTTATTAGAATAATTATGTTGGGAATGGTTTGAACCTGCATGGGAATCATATAGGTAGCGTGAGCATTATGAGATAATGGCTTTTGCTTTGCTTTGCTTTGTTGTGCTGAGCTTGGCACTATCATGAGCATGAGCTGACTCTTAATTTTATACATGCTCTGAGGTTGCAATTGATTTGTTTCATTGATTGGCCAGTGAGCCAACACTATTTGCTACCTATTTGGTGCTGTTGCTGCGTGTTGTGTTTGCTACTTTGTACAATGCTTGATTAAGGGAGTTGTTGCTGCATTTTCTGCTGAGAATAGCCATGTAAATTTTGAGGATATTGCTGCGTTTCGATCCTTTTGGTGACCTAATGGGCTGCTTGATTTCAAGGAAACATTTCTAAAAGGCTTCACTACTACTCTCTCTTACGCTGATTTGAAGAATTGCGTGATTATTTAGTGAGTTTCCTCCTCCATTCATCTTTTTCTTTCTCTACTTTGAGGACAAAGTAGGAATTAAGCATGGGGTGGGGGTAACTCACTTGTGATTCATGTGTAACTCCGTTTTTGCATTAATTTTTTTTTCTCCATTTTTCATGTGCATTTCATGCATTGCATTTGCATATAGGTGTCTTGAGATGAACCCTTGCTATAAAAAATCCTTCATCTTCTTGAAGAACATATCATTTCCTTGATTGAATTTGGTTGATGATATCCTTTAAGGCATGTTAAGAAGCTTGCGATGATTTGGATATTTGGGTTTATGCTATAATTTTTTCAAAACTAGTCATTGCTTGAGACTTGTTGAGATTGAGATTCTAAGACAAAAGTCGTGAGATTCTGGGCCTAGGACTGACATCCATGAGTCCTCTTTTCTTTTGTGTGTGAATTGCTCATCTTGATTGCTCTATCTTCAGAACTTGCATTAGAACCTCTTGAGGCCACACATATGACTTGTGTGCATTGCATAAACATGATTGAGGCAATTTTGTTAGCCTATTATTCCCTTCCTACCCATGAGTATATCCTTAGCTTGAAGCCCGTTGAGCCTAATAGCCTATTCATTTGTAGCTCCACGAGATTATCCTTAAGCCTATTTTAGCCTTGTTTACCCATTCTGGAATTAGGATGAAATAGAATTATGGTTCATTTGAGTGGAGAAGGGAGAATAATGTGCTTTGAGTGATTGATGTATTGAGTGGAGGATTTTGTGCTTAAATTGTAAGTTTGTTGTGATGAAGAAATAAAAAATGAAAAAAAAAATGATGAAAAAAATAAAGAAGAAGAAAAAAAAAGTGTATAAAATTCTTCATCACTAGAGAAATGTTTGTGAAAAGGGAATGGGTTTTCAAAGTTGTGAGTTTTGAGCTTATTTGATTATGTAATGTGGTTGTTGAGAGAAATTTGGTATGTGCGTGAAAAGAAGTTGAAATTGTGGTGGAAGTTTAGGAAGTAATTCTATTTCCCGGATTTTAGCACCACAATGGCCAAAGAATTCTATGCCTTATTTTTTCTCACCTTGGCCCCATTACAACCTATGAAAAGACCTCTTGATTTATGTTTATGTGCATAGTCCGAGTGGTGGAGAGTTAGGACGCTAATGCAAGCCTATGGTAGATGAGTTTTCAAGATTTGAGCTCGAGCGGAATATTTAACCTTAAACACAAGAGTGAGAGCGTTCCACATGAATATGTCCTATGCATAGTCCGAGTGGTGTAAAGCTCAAGTATTAGAGACTCCCTACAATGCTCCTATAGCGTGTAGCATCTTGGAAGGGTAGGTTATCCTCAGTTGCATCAAAGGTAGTAGCCATAGGAGTCAGGAGAGGTTTGGATTGACAGAGATATAAGCCTGAGAAGTCCCGTGTAATTTCAATCCCCAAAAAGAATGAAGCCGGACCGAGATCACAAACACGGAATTTCATGGACAATTCAGTCACAAACTTTGCAGCAAGAGTTGGGTTAGATGAAATGACCAATAAATCATCGACATAGACCAATATGAAAATCAGATTTGAGCCTTGGCGATATGAGAAAAGGGAGGAATCTGCTGATGACACAGTGAAACCCATGGTGATTAGAGAATCACTGAGTCGAGCAAACCAGGCTCGGGGAGTCTGTTTGAGTCCATAGAGGGAACAATTCAGACGAAAAATATGAGATGGAAAAGAGGAGTTAGCGAAACCTGGTGGCTGAAAAATATAGACTTCCTCTGCCAGAGCACCGTGTAAGAAGGCATTTTGGATATCTAGCTGTCTCGTAGACCATCGATACATCGCTGCCAAGACCAAGAGGAGACGAATGGTGCTGGGTTTGGCTACATGGCTAAATGTTTCATTGTAATCAAGGCCAGAAACTTGGTGAAACCCTTTCGCTACAAGGCGAGCTTTCCTTCATTCAATCGATTCATCACTCTTTTTGGTTTTGAGAACCCACTTGACCCCTAAAACATTTGTTGAGGGTTTGTGTGGAACCAAAGACCATGTTTTGGTATCTAACAAGGCCTGAAATTCCATGACCATGGCATGGCGCCATTCCTGGTACTTTACTGCCTCTGAAAAAAAGGATGGCTCTTCTGGGACTTCTGTGGGAAGGGAGCACTGAGGCCACGAGATGGTGCCATCAGTGCAAACTAATGGTTTGAGATCGTTGGTGCTAAATCTCGTTTCCATAGGATGAACGGAGGTGTGGGTTGTGGCACTGGTGAAGGCGACGACGAGGCTTATGCCTCTGCTGATGGGGAATTTGTATGTGGAACGGGGGAAGGGGAGTGGGCCTGATTTATGGGAGTGGGAATTGGGCTTTGTGTTTGGGCCTGATTTGAAGGAGTGTGGGTTTGGCATTGTCTGTGGGCCAAAATGGGGAGATAGGCTTCATCAGAAGCTGTTGTAGGATATGAATAGAGTTCCTTCTTTTGAAAGGGAAAAATACATTCATGAAACAAAATATCCCTTGATGTGTACATTCTCCTATTAAGCCAATCATAGCAAAGGCATCCAGTGGTATTAGGTGAGTAGCCAAGGAAAATTATAGGAGTGGATCGAAACTCAAGTTTATGGCGATTGTAGGGGTGGAGGTTCGGAAAGCAAAGGCAACCTAAAATCCGAAGAGCCTTATAATCTGGTGATTTCCCAAAGAGAAGGGTGAAAAGGGACTCATTTTGTGTAATGGGAGATGGTAGCCGGTTAAGAAGATATACCCCTGTTTGAAAAGAAAAAAGTCCGAGTAGTGAAGGGGAAGATGAGAAAGTTTTAGAAGTGTGAGGCCAATATCAACAATTCTCCGATGTCGGGTTTCAAGGGACCCATTTTGTTGATGGGAGTATGGACAAGTGAGGCGATGAAGTATCCCTCGTTCCCGGAACAATGGTTGTAAGGTTTTGAATTCGGTGCCATTATCCGTTTGGATATCAATGATATTCTTTTAGAAGATGTTTGTGACATATTTGATGAATGCGGTGACCACAAATGTAACTTGAGACTTTTGTTGAATGGGAAAAATCAATAAGAATTTAGAGAATTCGTCCAAAATAGCCAAAAAATATTTATTATCATTGATAGATGGAGAATGGGCCGGACCCCAAACATCCATAAACAAGAGGTCCCAAGGACTTGATGAACGAGAGTAACTAGTAAAGTGAGGCAAGGCATGAGCCTTAGCCCAAGAACAAGAAACACAAGGGTAAGAACCAACTGATCCATTAAAGGAGTGGGTTGAGATAAAAGTTGAGGTTATTCTCTTGGAAGGATGAACTAATCTGTAATGCCATAGAAGAGACGTCGGCGGCAAGGACAATGTGGTGATGTGGAGAAGCGGTGATGTAGTCGACGGTGGAGGAGATTGCTAGACGTAGAGACCATCTGTAATGGTGCCGTGAGCCAGAGTGGCCTGTGTCCGATTGTCCTTCACAAGAAATCGAGTTTTGTCAAAAACAAAATAGACATCATTCTCAAGGCAAAATTTATTAACGGAGATGAGATTTTTTGTTAAGGATGGAGCGTGAAGCAGATCAGAAAGTTTAAATTGATGAGAGTTTGAGGAAAGGAAAGTGGAACCGTAGTGGACAATAGGGATGGAAGAGCCATCGCCAAAGGACACGAATTCTGAACCTTCATACGGAAGACGATCGATGCGGAAATTGGCCAAGTCAGGAGTGTAGTGGTGGGTTGCTGCAGAGTTCGGATACCAGGTTGTGTTGGTGTTGTTCGCTTGGAAGATCCGGGGTGGTGGTGGCTGAAAAGAGTGATCAAATCACTGCTAACACCTTGTTTCGACATGTCCTCGCTTCTCGCACAACTAGCAAATGAGACGGTTGTCGGGGGCTCTCGAGAAAGTTTGGTAACTACCTCTTCCACGACCTCCTCTATTGGTGGAATCTCCTCGACCACGACCAGTGGAATCACCTCTTCCACGATCACCTCTGCCTATGGTGGAAATGAAATGTAGCTCTAGTGTGTTTTCGGTGGACTGGTCACCAGTGGGTGGTGAAGATGATGAGTTGGGAAGGAGCCCTGGGAAGGAGCCCTGAGGTGTTACGACGAATACGTTCTTCTTGAAGTAAGAGATAGGAGAGTACCTCATGGGGTTTTGGAAGCACTGGCTGAGTTGAAAGTGTTGTCACCATTGCATATTAGTCGCTTCCAAGACCATCAAATAGGTAAGTAACAAATTCATGGTCACTTACATACTGCCCGGTTGCTTGAACCTGCTACACCAAGCCGCTGCAACGATTGAACAAGGCGGTGGCCGTTTCATCACCACCCTTTTTGATGCTGGCCAACTGGAGACAAGGTTGTACGATCTGAGGATTGGAGCGTGATACATAAAGTTGGTGAAATCTCTCCCAAACTTGCACAGACGTGCTACAGTCGAGCACCTGGGCCATGAGAGGCTCGGTCAGGGAGGCAGATAAAATAGCAAGGACAAGCTGGTCTTTTGCAACCTAGTTGTCGACTGGAGCCGAGTCATTGTCGACAACAACTTGACAGGGAATCGACCCATCTGCATAGCCAAGCAGTTTATGGGAACGGAGGTATGGTGTAATCTGGCGAAGCCATGTAAGGAAATTGGTAGGAGAAAGCTTAATGGTGTTTAGAGTAGAGAATGAAGGGGTTGGGCCAAGAGGAGAAGAAAGGGAGACCTGAGACAAGGTCGTCTAAAGCTGGGAAATGGTGGCTGCCAAAGGATCGGTGGCTTCCAACAGGAAAAAAGGAGCAACTTTTGTTGTCAATGCTCTGATACCATTCTGAGACAAATGATTATTATAGAGAAAAGGTAAGGCAGAAGAATAATGTGATTTTCATTGATTTGATAATGATAAACAACTGCTCTTATATAATACAAGGATAGGGGTGAATTCTGCAAATCGAGAACATTCCCTCATTTTTCTCTACTCGGATGATGAGCTGTATGTGAATGGATAACCATTTCCCTGGAGTGGCTGATGTCTCGGATTCAGACTTGGGGGCTGATGTCTCGGATTCAGACTTGGGCCTTGTGGGTTGAATTGTATGGGTTGTATTCTAATGTATGCTAGTAGGGCTATTATTTTATTTGAATCTAATGATATCGTAAGCAACCTCATTCGTTGCTGCACTAAGCAACACGCGTATATGTGTATACAACAACACCTTGCATTATAGAAGCTAAAAATATGTTAACCATACGATACATACCCAATGTTTATTGTAGTTTCCATCTTATCACCGGTTAAGAGCCATAACTTAATTAATGTCAGCCAATGTTCTAAAAGAGTTAGGCGGCCACTACACGGTGGGTGGCTGCTTAGCGTCTAGTCAGCGTGGCGGGTACTTAGGCGGTGCCTTGGCGGACTTAGAACAAACTTGATTATTTCCTTATGTTTTAACGCATACCACATGTTAATAACTCATGTAATGTAATAATAATTCATGATATCACTAATAAACCCAAATTTAGGGTGCTTAACTAACACTAAAGTAAATAAATGTAAAAAGTACGCGTCCGACTAGTGACTCTAAACCTCCTAAAATCTAAAACAATAGGTTCGACTCAATAGCAAATATATCCCGACTTGGGGGATAAAAACCCTAAGTCGACTAATCACATGCCTAGAAGCTAAAATTCAATAATCTTCAGGCTAGGCGGTGCCTAGACGGGACTAGGCAGGTCTATGCGGAGTCTAGACGGCACCTAGGTGAGAGTACTAGGTGGTTCATAGACGGATTTTCAACTACGCTTCAAAATTCCTAGGTGCCCTCCTGCCTAGCGCCTAGGTGCGATTTTTAGAACACTGATGTCAGCCTTTTCTAGCTTCACGATACAACCGGGAACCTGAGAAATAGATAGTTGAGGATAAACGAAAAAAGAAAGGTGTTGCCAACAACTTCTCAACACCAAAAGCTCAACTCTCCAAATCTTGTCAACAGGGCTAGCATGGAAACATAAAAAAGAAACAAAATGAAACCATTACCCCTTTCTGGAGCTTGTCTTCAATGGTTGTAGTTTAACGCCCCCTTTTATAATTCAAAAGGGATGTTGCAGCGCCAGTAACTATTCAGACCTGAATGTCTTCATAATTACCTTAGGCTTATAGGGACATGCAATCATGCTCTTATAAAGAAGGCGATAAATAATATATTATAGCAGAAGACTTGAAGTACAATTTTTATCATTAAACATGGTGCAAAACTTCTACACATATTTTTCGTAATCTTGCAAGATAAAGTGAAATTTTATACATAAGGTATAGAAATTTGAAAGACTTTATTATATAACAAAACATTTAAAATCTTTACTTGTACAACTTCAACTCTTCAAGGCCTCCTTACCTAACTTGCAAAATTTGACTGATGTACATTGTATGCAGACGAGGCACACCAGCCAACCATTTCACAACATGGTCGGTTAGTTCGATGAAGAACTAGCATTTATGGAACCGAATAGATGATAAAAAGTTAAAAACCAGTGTCCGTAATATGCATGGTATGGGTTTAAGGAGATATGTAATTTACGAAGTAGTAAATTATATAGAATATTTACAATGCACGACTTTCTATTAGTTTACACATTTATTCCACGATATTGCTTGACACACACGACTCAAACGTACCATACTTCGTTGAGTAATATTAAACAATTATTACTTAATCCCCACTACAAGGCATTAAGGCTTATTTTTTGAAATACTTATTTATTTATCACTCACTTATATATATATATATATTTTTTTAATAAAGTACGTTGTACTTGACATAACAGTAGCAACGTCATACCGGCACATGCTTATTTACCACTCATCTGGGTAAAATGTATCATTTTGATAATATTCAAAATGAACTTTTCATGAAAAGCTTATAGAGTAAGACGTAGCGATCTTGACCTGTTATGATCATGTACATTTACAAACGCACGCACGCACGCGCACACACACACCCACCCACACCCACACACCCACGCTTAACATTCTTTTTTGTTACTAGATTAGTAACACACATGTGTCACATTATAAAGATTCATTAAATGAACCCGTGTACCTTCCCACCATATAAATTTATCTCGTTAACCACCGATGCACTAATTTATACGTATGTTCATCATACATAATAAATAAGAATCTAGTCTAAAAATCAACCAAAGTCCACACATAGAAAGTATATAACTGGCTTGAATAGAGAAGGAACGAATAGAGATTGCAAGAATATGATATATTAACTGGCTTGAATAGAGAATGAACGAATAAAGATTGCAAGAATATGATATATTAAAACTCATTATGAACATAAATTGCAAGAATAAATAGATTTGCAATTTATTTTCAACGGATAGATATACTTAATAATTAACAACTGACACATACATATTAAAAGAAAGACATTGAATCTTTTAAGAAAAGCAAATGGGACAAAGTCACTTGCCTTGGTTATAGATCCGAAGATTGCGGATCTATAACCAAGGCAAGTCCCCACCTAGGATTGTCCAATCCGTAGGATTCAAACACTTCTTATTTCACTTTCTTTGAGCCTAGAACTTCCTAGAGAAACTTACCTTTCTCTATACAAAGCCTCACCGCTTCTATTCTAGCTCTCAAACTAATAAGTGAAATAAAAGCTTACACCACACACTAAGTGTGCTTTGATCGAGTATGAAAACTCTAAGCGTGAAACAAATGACTTGTACAATAAGCGCTGGTGTTTCTCTCAACTCTTAAACAATGATCACCAACTTAAGATTTATGAGAATGTAGGAGAAACTTGACGAAGCTTTAGGATGCTATGAATACTTGCGTGGTTGCTTAGTTGTGTAGTTGAATCCATCCTTCTTAGCCTTCGTGTTTTTATAGTAGGAAGACTTGTAGAGTTTCTTGGAGGGAAGACCGTTTAAATTTCAAATTCTTTCCAATACATTTGAATTCCTTCCAAAATAGATCCTTGTGTGCCTTCCGAGATGTTCCTTAGACTTTCTTCATGACCAAGCAAGATCAGCCATGGATCAATTCTTTCCTTGTATAGAAAGATGAAAACAAGAAAGAATATGCATAATATATCTAGTACACAAAATGGGTTAGATAAGAAACTTAAACATAAATCGATAAAGCCCAAGTCTCATCCAATATAGAACCCATTATAATTTAGGCCCAAAAAGATTGGCCTCGTTTTCTTTCCTGTAAAAGAACAAATTGAACTAGATAAATGCATAAGTGATCAAAACACTTCTTATTTCACTTCACTTGAGCCTAGAACTTCCTAGAGAAACTGCCCTTTCTCTATACAAAGCTTCACCGCTTCTATTCTAGCTCTCAACCTTACAAGTGAAATAAAAGCTCACACCACACACCAAGTGTGCTTTGATCGAGTATGAAATACTCTAAGTGTAAAATGAATGACTTGTACAATAAGTGCTAGTGTTTCTCTCAACTCTTAAACAATGATCAACACTTAGGCTTTTAGAGAATGTAAGAGAAACTTGAGATGACGAATGCTTTTAGGATGCTATGATTGCTTTAGTGCTTGCTTCGGTAGTCGTCATCCTTCTTGGACTTCGTCTTTATATAGTCGGAAAACTTGTAGAGCTTCTTGTAGGGAGAACCGTTTGAATTTCAAATTCTTTCCAAGACATTTTGAATTCTTTCCATAAGTGATCCTTCCAATTGTGTGCTTTCCAAGATTTTTCCTTCAATCTTCTTCATGATCACGTATGATCAAATATGGATCGGTTCTTTCCTTGTATGGCAAATGAAATCCTAAAAGAACATACATAATGTATCTAGCACACAGAATGGGTTAGATCAGAAACACATATATAAATTGATTAAGACCAATTCACATCTCATAGCCCAATATAAAACCCATTATCATGTAGGCCCAATAAGGTTGGCCTCGGATTCTTTCCTGTGAGAGAACAATTCAATGGAGAGATGCATAAGTGATATTCCAAACATTTTAGTCTAGGTTTCAAGACCTTGAAACCCAACCTTTTTGTCTTTCATCATCCTTTAGATCACCTGCACGTTAGGTCTCAAGATCTTACAATCAAGGTGGAGTCTTCAGATCCCTTTTACTTTCGTCAAAGATCCCTAATTACTATCAATGTTAACAATATCCTCTTTCAATCGCATCAACAAACGCCCAAGCTTTCGCCCAAATGCCAAAACAAAACCCTAAAACTCATCCTACAGCTGATGTGCGCAGCCCTCGCGCCAAAACAAAACCCTAAAACTCATCCTTACTTTCCCAACACAAAGGCTAATAAAAGGACTTGAATGGAATGAAAACATGATGCAAAATAAAACAAAAAATACAGACATCAGAAAGCATAAGAATATACTTGAGGTTGATAGAGCTCTCTTATTCCAGTCCAAGTTACTTCTTAAGTACTGGGGTGACTGTACTCTTACAGTTGTGTACATCATCAACAGGTTGCCCTGTAAGGTCTTGAAGAACATAAGTCCTTTTGAAGTGATTCATGGCAGTGAACCTAGTTTTGCTAATCTCAGAGCTTTTGGATGCCCGTGTTTCATGTCCACTTTATCTCATGGGAGACATAAATTCCAAGCTCGAGTTGTCCCTTGTGTATTTTTGGGATATCCCTTTGGCAAAAAGGCATACAAGGTTTTTTCCCTTGATACTCACACTATACATGTCAGTAGAGACATTGTGTTTCATGAGCACATATTTCCCTATGATACATCTTCTCATGACCCACCTTTGTTTCCTTCACAACCTCCCACCTTTTATCATGATGAATCCCCTTCACAAACCATCTCCGTTGTCCTTTAACCTTATGTCCCTCCTCTCAGGAGATCTACTAGAACTCACACTACACCTTCCTACTTAACTAATTATATATGTGCACATACCACTGCCATGTGTTGCCACACTCTTACCTCAACCTTCAAGTTTCACACCCACACTTCTTCTCCTTTACCTGATAAACCTATATCTGAACCTACTTCTTATTCCCAAGCCTGTGAGTATCAAGTGTGGCAGCAAGCTATGATTGATGAGTTCACAGCTCTTCATTCCAATTACACTTGGGATATTGTGACCCTTCCTAAAGGAAAGAAACCCATTGGTTGTAAATGGGTGTATAAAGTCAAGCATAAGGCAAATGGTTCCATTGAGAGATACAAGGCTCGACTTGTTGTTAAAGGCTTCACACAGAAAGAGGGAATTGACTACACTGAAACATTCTCTCCACTGGTAAAGATGACAACAGTTTGTGCTCTTGTGACAGTTGCTTTCAAAAATGGTTGGTCTCTGATGCAGCTTGATGTTAATAATGCATTTCTCCATGGAGATTTGCATGAAGAAGTTTATATAAGGGTTCCTCAGAGTTTGCAGGTTACTGATGGCAAGGTCTGTAGGCTGAGGAAGTCTTTCTATGGCTTGAAACAAGCCTCTAGACAGTGGTATGACAAGCTTTCCCAAGCTCTTAAACATCTACATTTCATTCAGTCATTGAATGATTATTCTATCTTCATTAAACGTGATGGTGAGTTCACAACTTATGTTGCTATCTATGTTTATGATGTTATCATCACTGGCAACAATATCAATGAGATGACATCCTTGAAGGATTTTTTTACACAGCACCTTCAAAATCAAGGATTTAGGTAACTTACATTATTTCTTAGGGATTGAATTCATTCAATCTCAGGATGGAATGATTCTAAATCAGCATCAGTTCATACAAGACACTATCACAGAGTTTGGTTGTGATCTTGCTCCTTCTGCTGTCAGTCCTCTTGAACCGCATACTAAGTTGCTTCACACGGAGACAAACTTGCTTCCCAACCCAACTTTGTATTGACAGCTTGTGGGAAAATTGAATTTTATTACAAACACCAGACCAAACATTGCCTTTTCTATTCAGCATATCAGTCAGTTTATGCAAAGGCCTGCTCAGTGTCATATGGATGCTGCATTACACACTCTCCATTTTTTTAAAGGCACAATCAACAGATCTCTTCTTCTTTCAAACAATGCCAAGTTTGATCTTGTTGCATACTGTGATTCAGACTGGGCTTCTTGTCCCCTTACTCGTCAAAGTGTTAGTGGCTATGTCATATTTCT